>JBAIAA010000337.1:3000000-3599582 GCA_037893245.1 Crossaster papposus | reverse complement strand
ATTTTGTGATCTGAAGGTAAAAAGTGCCGAAAAGTGTTTGTTAAGCTCAATGGGCGCTATAGAGCATTTGGGAGTGTTGTTAGTCCATTTCGTGATCTGAAGGTAAAAAGTGCCGAAAAGTGTTTGTTAGGCTCAATGGGCGCTATAGAGCATTTGGGAGTGTTGTTAGTCAATTTTGTGATCTGGAGGTAAAAAGTGCCGAAAAGTGTTTGTTAGGCTCAATGGGCGCTATAGGGCATTGGGGAGTGTTGTTAGTCAATTTCGTGATCTGAAGGTAAAAAGAGCCGAAAAGTGTTTCTTAGGCTCAATGGGCGCTATAGAGCATTTGGGAGTTTTGTTAGTCTATTTCGTGATCTGAAGGTAAAAAGTGCCGAAAAGTGTTTCTTAGGCTCAATGGGCGCTATAGAGCATTTGGGAGTGTTGTTAGTCAATTTCGTGATCTGAAGGTAAAAAGTGCCGAAAAGTGTTTGTTAGGCTCAACGGGCGCTATAGAGCATTTGGGAGTGTTGTAAGTCAATTTCGTGATCTGGAGGTAAAAAGTGCCAAAAAGTGTGTGTTAGGCTCAATGGGCACTATAGAGCATTTGGGAGTGTTGTAAGTCAATTTCGTGATCTGAAGGTAAAAAGTGGCGAAAAATGTTTGTTAGGCTCAATGGGCGTTATAGAGCATTTGGGAGTGTTGGAAGTCCATTTCGTGATCTGAAGGTAAATAGTGCCAAAAAGTGTTTGTTAGGCTCAATGGGCGCTATAACGCATTTGGGAGTGTTGTTAGTCCATTTCGTGATCTGAAGGTAAAAAGTGCCGAAAAGTGTTTGTTAAGCTCAATGGGCGCTATAGAGCATTTGGGAGTGTTGTTAGTCCATTTCGTGATCTGAAGGTAAAAAGTGCCGAAAAGTGTTTGTTAGGCTCAATGGGCGCTATAGAGCATTTGGGAGTGTTGTTAGTCAATTTTGTGATCTGGAGGTAAAAAGTGCCGAAAAGTGTTTCTTAGGCTCAATGGGCGCTATAGAGCATTTGGGAGTTTTGTTAGTCTATTTCGTGATCTGAAGGTAAATAGTGCCGAAAAGTGTTTGTTAGGCTCAATGGGCGCTATAGACCAT
This sequence comes from Crossaster papposus, assembly GCA_037893245.1. NCBI lineage: Eukaryota > Metazoa > Echinodermata > Asteroidea > Velatida > Solasteridae > Crossaster > Crossaster papposus. The sequence goes on along the minus strand of JBAIAA010000337.1, from coordinate 3,598,483 downwards.
TTTGGAGTGTAGTAAGTCCATTTCGTGATCTGACAGTGAATAGTGCCGAAAAGTGTTTCTTAGGCTCAATGGGCGCTATAGAGCATTTGGGAGTTTTGTTAGTCTATTTCGTGATCTGAAGGTAAATAGTGCCGAAAAGTGTTTGTTAGGCTCAATGGGCGCTATAGAGCATTTGGGAGTGTTGTAAGTCAATTTCGTGATCTGAAGGTAAAAAGTGCCGAAAAATGTTTGTTAGGCTCAATGGGCGTTATAGAGCATTTGGGAGTGTTGGAAGTCCATTTCGTGATCTGAAGGTAAAAAGTGCCGAAAAGTGTTTGTTAAGCTCAATGGGCGCTATAGAGCATTTGGGAGTGTTGTTAGTCCATTTCGTGATCTGAAGGTAAAAAGTGCCGAAAAGTGTTTGTTAGGCTCAATGGGCGCTATAGAGCATTTGGGAGTGTTGTTAGTCAATTTTGTGATCTGGAGGTAAAAAGTGCCGAAAAGTGTTTCTTAGGCTCAATGCGCGCTATAGAGCATTTGGGAGTTTTGTTAGTCTATTTCGTGATCTGAAGGTAAATAGTGCCGAAAAGTGTTTGTTAGGCTCAATGGGCGCTATAGACCATTTTGGAGTGTTGTAAGTCCATTTTGCGATCTAAATAGTGCCAAAAAGTGTTTGTTAGGCTCAATGGGCGCTATAGAGCATTTGGGAGTGTTGTTAGTCAATTTTGTGATCTGGAGGTAAAAAGTGCCGAAAAGTGTTTGTTAGGCTCAATGGGCGCTATAGAGCATTTGGGAGTGTTGTCAATTTCGTGATCTGAAGGTAAAAAGTGCCGAAAAGTGTTTCTTAGGCTCAATGGGCGCTATAGAGCATTTGGGAGTTTTGTTAGTCTATTTCGTAATCTGAAGGTAAATAGTGCCGAAAAGTGTTTGTTAGGCTCAATGGGCGCTATAGACCATTTTGGAGTGTAGTAAGTCCATTTCTTGATCTGAAGGTAAAAAGTGCCGAAAAGTGTTTGTTAGGCTCAATGGGCGCTATAGAGCATTTGGGAGTGTTGTAAGTCAATTTCGTGATCTGAAGCTAAAAAGTGCCGAAAAGTGTTTGTTAGGCTCAATGGGCGCTATAGACCATTTTGAAGTGTTGTAAGTCCATCTCGTGATCTGAAGGTAAATAGTGCCGAAAAGTGTTTGTTAGGCTCAATGGGCGCTATAGACTATTTTGAAGTGTTGTAAGTCCATTTCGTGATCTGAAGGTAAATAGTGCCGAAAAGTGTTTGTTAGGCTCAATGGGCGCTATAGACCAGTTTGGAGTGTAGTAAGTCCATTTCGTGATCTGACGGTGAATAGTGCCGAAAAGTGTTTGTTATGCTCAATGGGCGCTATAGAGCATTTTGGAGTGTTGTTAGTCCATTTCGTGATCTGAAGGTAAAAAGTGTCGACAAGTGTTTCTTAGGCTCAATGGGCGCTATAGACCATTTTGGAGTGTTGTAAGTCCATTTCGTGATCTGAAGGTAAATAGTGCCAAAAAGTGTTTGTTAGGCTCAATGGGCGCTATAGACCATTTGGGAGTGTTGTAAGTCAATTTCGTGATCTGAAGGTAAAAAGTGCCGAAAAGTGTTTGTTAGGCTCAATGGGCGCTATAGACCATTTGGGAGTGTTGTAAGTCAATTTCGTGATCTGAAGGTAAAAAGTGCCAAAAAGTGTTTGTTAGGCTCAATGGGCGCTATAGAGCATTTGGGAGTGTTGTTAGTCCATTTCGTGATCTGAAGGTAAATAGTGCCAAAAAGTGTTTGTTAGGCTCAATGGGCGCTATAGACCATTTGGGAGTGTTGTAAGTCAATTTCGTGATCTGAAGGTAAAAAGTGCCGAAAAGTGTTTGTTAGGCTCAATGGGCGCTATAGACCATTTGGGAGTGTAGTAAGTCCATTTCGTGATCTGACAGTGAATAGTGCCGAAAAGTGTTTCTTAGGCTCAATGGGCGCTATAGAGCATTTGGGAGTTTTGTTAGTCTATTTCGTGATCTGAAGGTAAATAGTGCCGAAAAGTGTTTGTTAGGCTCAATGGGCGCTATAGAGCATTTGGGAGTGTTGTAAGTCAATTTCGTGATCTGAAGGTAAAAAGTGCCGAAAAATGTTTGTTAGGCTCAATGGGCGTTATAGAGCATTTGGGAGTGTTGGAAGTCCATTTCGTGATCTGAAGGTAAAAAGTGCCGAAAAGTGTTTGTTAAGCTCAATGGGCGCTATAGAGCATTTGGGAGTGTTGTTAGTCCATTTCGTGATCTGAAGGTAAAAAGTGCCGAAAAGTGTTTGTTAGGCTCAATGGGCGCTATAGAGCATTTGGGAGTGTTGTTAGTCAATTTTGTGATCTGGAGGTAAAAAGTGCCGAAAAGTGTTTCTTAGGCTCAATGCGCGCTATAGAGCATTTGGGAGTTTTGTTAGTCTATTTCGTGATCTGAAGGTAAATAGTGCCGAAAAGTGTTTGTTAGGCTCAATGGGCGCTATAGACCATTTTGGAGTGTAGTAAGTCCATTTCTTGATCTGAAGGTAAAAAGTGCCGAAAAGTGTTTGTTAGGCTCAATGGGCGCTATAGAGCATTTGGGAGTGTTGTAAGTCAATTTCGTGATCTGAAGCTAAAAAGTGCCGAAAAGTGTTTGTTAGGCTCAATGGGCGCTATAGACCATTTTGAAGTGTTGTAAGTCCATCTCGTGATCTGAAGGTAAATAGTGCCGAAAAGTGTTTGTTAGGCTCAATGGGCGCTATAGACTATTTTGAAGTGTTGTAAGTCCATTTCGTGATCTGAAGGTAAATAGTGCCGAAAAGTGTTTGTTAGGCTCAAGGGGCGCTATAGACCAGTTTGGAGTGTAGTAAGTCCATTTCGTGATCTGACGGTGAATAGTGCCGAAAAGTGTTTGTTATGCTCAATGGGCGCTATAGAGCATTTGGGAGTGTTGTTAGTCCATTTCGTGATCTGAAGGTAAAAAGTGTCGACAAGTGTTTCTTAGGCTCAATGGGCGCTATAGACCATTTTGGAGTGTTGTAAGTCCATTTCGTGATCTGAAGGTAAATAGTGCCAAAAAGTGTTTGTTAGGCTCAATGGGCGCTATAGACCATTTGGGAGTGTTGTAAGTCAATTTCGTGATCTGAAGGTAAAAAGTGCCGAAAAGTGTTTGTTAGGCTCAATGGGCGCTATAGACCATTTGGGAGTGTTGTAAGTCATTTTCGTGATCTGAAGGTAAAAAGTGCCAAAAAGTGTTTGTTAGGCTCAATGGGCGCTATAGAGCATTTGGGAGTGTTGTTAGTCCATTTCGTGATCTGAAGGTAAATAGTGCCGAAAAGTGTTTGTTAGGCTCAATGGGCGCTATAGACCATTTTGGAGTGTAGTAAGTCCATTTCGTGATCTGACGGTGAATAGTGCCGAAAAGTGTTTGTTATGCTCAATGGGCGCTATAGACCATTTGGGAGTGTTGTTAGTCAATTTCGTGATCTGAAGGTAAAAAGTGCCGAAAAGTGGTTCTTAGGCTCAATGGGCGCTATGGAGCATTTGGGAGTGTTGTTAGTCAATTTCGTGATCTGACGGTAAAAAGTGCCGAAAAGTGTTTCTTAGGCTCAATTGGCGCTATAGACCATTTTGGAAGTGTTGTAAGTCAATTTCGTGATCTGAAGGTAAATAGTGCCGAAAAGTGTTTGTTAGGCTCAATGGGCGCTATAGAGCATTTGGGAGTGTTGTTAGTCCATTTCGTTATCTGAAGGTAAAAAGTGCCGAAAAGTGTTTGTTAGGCTCAATGGGCGCTATAGAGCATTTGGGAGTGTTGTTAGTCAATTTCGTGATCTGAAGGTAAAAAGTGCCGAAAAGTGTTTGTTAGGCTCAATGGGCGCTATAGACCATTTGGGAGTGTTGTAAGTCAATTTCGTGATCTGGAGGTAAAAAGTGCCAAAAAGTGTTTGTTAGGCTCAATGGGCGCTATAGAGCATTTGGGAGTGTTGTTAGTCAATTTCGTGATCTGGAGGTAAAAAGTGCCGAGAAGTGTTTCTTAGGCTCAATGGGCGCTATAGAGCATTTGGGAGTGTTGTTAGTCAATTTCGTGATCTGAAGGTAAAAAGTGCCGAAAAGTGTTTGTTAGGCTCAATGGGCGCTATAGAGCATTTGGGAGTGTTGGAAGTCTATTTCGTGATCTGAAGGTAAATAGTGCCAAAAAGTGTTTGTTAGGCTCAATGGGCGCTATAGGGCATTTGGGAGTGTTGTTAGTCCATTTCGTGATCTGAATGTAAAAAGTGCCGAAAAGTGTTTGTTAGGCTCAATGGGCGCTATAGAGCATTTGGGAGTGTTGTAAGTCCATTTCGTGATCTGAAGGTAAAAAGTGCCGAAAAGTGTTTCTTAGGCTGAATGGGCGCTATAGAGCATTTGGGAGTGTTGTTAGTCAATTTCGTGATCTGAACGTAAATAGTGCCGAAAAGTGTTTGTTAGGCTCAATGGGCGCTATAGAGCATTTGGGAGTGTTGTTAGTCAATTTAGTGATCTGAAGGTAAATAGTGCCGAAAAGTGTTTCTTAGGATCAATGGGCGCTATAGACCATTTTGGAGTGTTGTAAGTCCATTTCGTGATCTAAATAGTGCCGAAAAGTGTTTGTTAGGCTCAATGGGCGCTATAGACCATTTTGGAGTGTAGTAAGTCCATTTCGTGATATGACGGTGAATAGTGCCGAAAAGTGTTTGTTATGCTCAATGGGCGCTATAGACCATTTGGGAGTGTTGTTAGTCAATTTCGTGATCTGAAGGTAAAAAGTGCCGAAAAGTGTTTCTTAGGCTCAATGGGCGCTATAGAGCATTTGGGAGTGTTGTTAGTCAATTTCGTGATCTGAAGGTAAAAAGTGCCGAAAAGTGTTTCTTAGGCTCAATGGGCGCTATAGAGCATTTGGGAGTGTTGTTAGTCAATTTCGTGATCTGACGGTAAAAAGTGCCGAAAAGTGTTTCTTAGGCTCAATTGGCGCTATAGACCATTTTGGAGTGTTGTAAGTCAATTTCGTGATCTGAAGGTAAATAGTGCCGAAAAGTGTTTGTTAGGCTCAATGGGCGCTATAGAGCATTTGGGAGTGTTGTAAGTCAATTTCGTGATCTGAAGGTAAAAAAGTGCCGAAAAATGTTTGTTAGGCTCAATGGGCGCTATAGAGCATTTGGGAGTGTTGTTAGTCCATTTCGTGATCTGAAAGTAAAAAGTGCCGAAAAGTGTTTGTTAGGCTCAATGGGCGCTATAGAGCATTTGGGAGTGTTGTTAGTCAATTTTGTGATCTGGAGGTAAAAAGTGCCGAAAAGTGTTTGTTAGGCTCAATGGGCGCTATAGGGCATTGGGGAGTGTTGTTAGTCAATTTCGTGATCTGAAGGTAAAAAGAGCCGAAAAGTGTTTCTTAGGCTCAATGGGCGCTATAGAGCATTTGGGAGTTTTGTTAGTCTATTTCGTGATCTGAAGGTAAAAAGTGCCGAAAAGTGTTTCTTAGGCTCAATGGGCGCTATAGAGCATTTGGGAGTGTTGTTAGTCAATTTCGTGATCTGAAGGTAAAAAGTGCCGAAAAGTGTTTGTTAGGCTCAACGGGCGCTATAGAGCATTTGGGAGTGTTGTAAGTCAATTTCGTGATCTGGAGGTAAAAAGTGCCAAAAAGTGTTTGTTAGGCTCAATGGGCGCTATAACGCATTTGGGAGTGTTGGAAGTCCATTTCGTGATCTGAAGGTAAATAGTGCCAAAAAGTGTTTTGTTAGGCTCAATGGGCGCTATAACGCATTTGGGAGTGTTGTTAGTCCATTTCGTGATCTGAAGGTAAAAAGTGCCGAAAAGTGTTTGTTAAGCTCAATGGGCGCTATAGAGCATTTGGGAGTGTTGTTAGTCCATTTCGTGATCTGAAGGTAAAAAGTGCCGAAAAGTGTTTGTTAGGCTCAATGGGCGCTATAGAGCATTTGGGAGTGTTGTTAGTCAATTTTGTGATCTGGAGGTAAAAAGTGCCGAAAAGTGTTTCTTAGGCTCAATGGGCGCTATAGAGCATTTGGGAGTTTTGTTAGTCTATTTCGTGATCTGAAGGTAAATAGTGCCGAAAAGTGTTTGTTAGGCTCAATGGGCGCTATAGACCATTTTGGAGTGTAGTAAGTCCATTTCGTGATCTGACAGTGAATAGTGCCGAAAAGTGTTTGTTAGGCTCAATGGGCGCTATAGAGCATTTGGGAGTGTTGTAAGTCAATTTCGTGATCTGAAGGTAAAAAGTGCCGAAAAATGTTTGTTAGGCTCAATGGGCGCTATAGAGCATTTGGGAGTGTTGTTAGTCCATTTCGTGATCTGAAAGTAAAAAGTGCCGAAAAGTGTTTGTTAGGCTCAATGGGCGCTATAGAGCATTTGGGAGTGTTGTTAGTCAATTTTGTGATCTGGAGGTAAAAAGTGCCGAAAAGTGTTTGTTAGGCTCAATGGGCGCTATAGGGCATTGGGGAGTGTTGTTAGTCAATTTCGTGATCTGAAGGTAAAAAGAGCCGAAAAGTGTTTCTTAGGCTCAATGGGCGCTATAGAGCATTTGGGAGTTTTGTTAGTCTATTTCGTGATCTGAAGGTAAAAAGTGCCGAAAAGTGTTTCTTAGGCTCAATGGGCGCTATAGAGCATTTGGGAGTGTTGTTAGTCAATTTCGTGATCTGAAGGTAAAAAGTGCCGAAAAGTGTTTGTTAGGCTCAACGGGCGCTATAGAGCATTTGGGAGTGTTGTAAGTCAATTTCGTGATCTGGAGGTAAAAAGTGCCAAAAAGTGTTTGTTAGGCTCAATGGGCACTATAGAGCATTTGGGAGTGTTGTAAGTCAATTTCGTGATCTGAAGGTAAAAAGTGGCGAAAAATGTTTGTTAGGCTCAATGGGCGTTATAGAGCATTTGGGAGTGTTGGAAGTCCATTTCGTGATCTGAAGGTAAATAGTGCCAAAAAGTGTTTGTTAGGCTCAATGGGCGCTATAACGCATTTGGGAGTGTTGTTAGTCCATTTCGTGATCTGAAGGTAAAAAGTGCCGAAAAGTGTTTGTTAAGCTCAATGGGCGCTATAGAGCATTTGGGAGTGTTGTTAGTCCATTTCGTGATCTGAAGGTAAAAAGTGCCGAAAAGTGTTTGTTAGGCTCAATGGGCGCTATAGAGCATTTGGGAGTGTTGTTAGTCAATTTTGTGATCTGGAGGTAAAAAGTGCCGAAAAGTGTTTCTTAGGCTCAATGGGCGCTATAGAGCATTTGGGAGTTTTGTTAGTCTATTTCGTGATCTGAAGGTAAATAGTGCCGAAAAGTGTTTGTTAGGCTCAATGGGCGCTATAGACCATTTTGGAGTGTAGTAAGTCCATTTCGTGATCTGACAGTGAATAGTGCCGAAAAGTGTTTCTTAGGCTCAATGGGCGCTATAGAGCATTTGGGAGTTTTGTTAGTCTATTTCGTGATCTGAAGGTAAATAGTGCCGAAAAGTGTTTGTTAGGCTCAATGGGCGCTATAGAGCATTTGGGAGTGTTGTAAGTCAATTTCGTGATCTGAAGGTAAAAAGTGCCGAAAAATGTTTGTTAGGCTCAATGGGCGTTATAGAGCATTTGGGAGTGTTGGAAGTCCATTTCGTGATCTGAAGGTAAAAAGTGCCGAAAAGTGTTTGTTAAGCTCAATGGGCGCTATAGAGCATTTGGGAGTGTTGTTAGTCCATTTCGTGATCTGAAGGTAAAAAGTGCCGAAAAGTGTTTGTTAGGCTCAATGGGCGCTATAGAGCATTTGGGAGTGTTGTTAGTCAATTTTGTGATCTGGAGGTAAAAAGTGCCGAAAAGTGTTTCTTAGGCTCAATGCGCGCTATAGAGCATTTGGGAGTTTTGTTAGTCTATTTCGTGATCTGAAGGTAAATAGTGCCGAAAAGTGTTTGTTAGGCTCAATGGGCGCTATAGACCATTTTGGAGTGTTGTAAGTCCATTTCGCGATCTAAATAGTGCCAAAAAGTGTTTGTTAGGCTCAATGGGCGCTATAGAGCATTTGGGAGTGTTGTAAGTCAATTTCGTGATCTGAAGGTAAAAAGTGTCGAAAAATGTTTGTTAGGCTCAATGGGCGTTATAGAGCATTTGGGAGTGTTGGAAGTCCATTTCGTGATCTGAAGGTAAAAAGTGCCGAAAAGTGTTTGTTAAGCTCAATGGGCGCTATAGAGCATTTGGGAGTGTTGTTAGTCCATTTCGTGATCTGAAGGTAAAAAGTGCCGAAAAGTGTTTGTTAGGCTCAATGGGCGCTATAGAGCATTTGGGAGTGTTGTTAGTCAATTTTGTGATCTGGAGGTAAAAAGTGCCGAAAAGTGTTTGTTAGGCTCAATGGGCGCTATAGAGCATTTGGGAGTGTTGTCAATTTCGTGATCTGAAGGTAAAAAGTGCCGAAAAGTGTTTCTTAGGCTCAATGGGCGCTATAGAGCATTTGGGAGTTTTGTTAGTCTATTTCGTGATCTGAAGGTAAATAGTGCCGAAAAGTGTTTGTTAGGCTCAATGGGCGCTATAGACCATTTTGGAGTGTAGTAAGTCCATTTCTTGATCTGAAGGTAAAAAGTGCCGAAAAGTGTTTGTTAGGCTCAATGGGCGCTATAGAGCATTTGGGAGTGTTGTAAGTCAATTTCGTGATCTGAAGCTAAAAAGTGCCGAAAAGTGTTTGTTAGGCTCAATGGGCGCTATAGACCATTTTGAAGTGTTGTAAGTCCATCTCGTGATCTGAAGGTAAATAGTGCCGAAAAGTGTTTGTTAGGCTCAATGGGCGCTATAGACTATTTTGAAGTGTTGTAAGTCCATTTCGTGATCTGAAGGTAAATAGTGCCGAAAAGTGTTTGTTAGGCTCAATGGGCGCTATAGACCAGTTTGGAGTGTAGTAAGTCCATTTCGTGATCTGACGGTGAATAGTGCCGAAAAGTGTTTGTTATGCTCAATGGGCGCTATAGAGCATTTGGGAGTGTTGTTAGTCCATTTCGTGATCTGAAGGTAAAAAGTGTCGACAAGTGTTTCTTAGGCTCAATGGGCGCTATAGACCATTTTGGAGTGTTGTAAGTCCATTTCGTGATCTGAAGGTAAATAGTGCCAAAAAGTGTTTGTTAGGCTCAATGGGCGCTATAGACCATTTGGGAGTGTTGTTAGTCCATTTCGTGATCTGAAGGTAAATAGTGCCGAAAAGTGTTTGTTAGGCTCAATGGGCGCTATAGACCATTTTGGAGTGTAGTAAGTCCATTTCGTGATCTGACGGTGAATAGTGCCGAAAAGTGTTTGTTATGCTCAATGGGCGCTATAGACCATTTGGGAGTGTTGTTAGTCAATTTCGTGATCTGAAGGTAAAAAGTGCCGAAAAGTGGTTCTTAGGCTCAATGGGCGCTATGGAGCATTTGGGAGTGTTGTTAGTCAATTTCGTGATCTGACGGTAAAAAGTGCCGAAAAGTGTTTCTTAGGCTCAATTGGCGCTATAGACCATTTTGGAAGTGTTGTAAGTCAATTTCGTGATCTGAAGGTAAATAGTGCCGAAAAGTGTTTGTTAGGCTCAATGGGCGCTATAGAGCATTTGGGAGTGTTGTTAGTCCATTTCGTTATCTGAAGGTAAAAAGTGCCGAAAAGTGTTTGTTAGGCTCAATGGGCGCTATAGAGCATTTGGGAGTGTTGTTAGTCAATTTCGTGATCTGAAGGTAAATAGTGCCGAAAAGTGTTTCTTAGGCTCAATGGGCGCTATAGACCATTTGGGAGTGTTGTAAGTCAATTTCGTGATCTGGAGGTAAAAAGTGCCAAAAAGTGTTTGTTAGGCTCAATGGGCGCTATAGAGCATTTGGGAGTGTTGTTAGTCAATTTCGTGATCTGGAGGTAAAAAGTGCCGAGAAGTGTTTCTTAGGCTCAATGGGCGCTATAGAGCATTTGGGAGTGTTGTTAGTCAATTTCGTGATCTGAAGGTAAAAAGTGCCGAAAAGTGTTTGTTAGGCTCAATGGGCGCTATAGAGCATTTGGGAGTGTTGGAAGTCTATTTCGTGATCTGAAGGTAAATAGTGCCAAAAAGTGTTTGTTAGGCTCAATGGGCGCTATAGGGCATTTGGGAGTGTTGTTAGTCCATTTCGTGATCTGAATGTAAAAAGTGCCGAAAAGTGTTTGTTAGGCTCAATGGGCGCTATAGAGCATTTGGGAGTGTTGTTAGTCCATTTCGTGATCTGAAGGTAAAAAGTGCCGAAAAGTGTTTCTTAGGCTGAATGGGCGCTATAGAGCATTTGGGAGTGTTGTTAGTCAATTTCGTGATCTGAACGTAAATAGTGCCGAAAAGTGTTTGTTAGGCTCAATGGGCGCTATAGAGCATTTGGGAGTGTTGTTAGTCAATTTAGTGATCTGAAGGTAAATAGTGCCGAAAAGTGTTTCTTAGGATCAATGGGCGCTATAGACCATTTTGGAGTGTTGTAAGTCCATTTCGTGATCTAAATAGTGCCGAAAAGTGTTTGTTAGGCTCAATGGGCGCTATAGACCATTTTGGAGTGTAGTAAGTCCATTTCGTGATATGACGGTGAATAGTGCCGAAAAGTGTTTGTTATGCTCAATGGGCGCTATAGACCATTTGGGAGTGTTGTTAGTCAATTTCGTGATCTGAAGGTAAAAAGTGCCGAAAAGTGTTTCTTAGGCTCAATGGGCGCTATAGAGCATTTGGGAGTGTTGTTAGTCAATTTCGTGATCTGAAGGTAAAAAGTGCCGAAAAGTGTTTCTTAGGCTCAATGGGCGCTATAGAGCATTTGGGAGTGTTGTTAGTCAATTTCGTGATCTGACGGTAAAAAGTGCCGAAAAGTGTTTCTTAGGCTCAATTGGCGCTATAGACCATTTTGGAGTGTTGTAAGTCAATTTCGTGATCTGAAGGTAAATAGTGCCGAAAAGTGTTTGTTAGGCTCAATGGGCGCTATAGAGCATTTGGGAGTGTTGTAAGTCAATTTCGTGATCTGAAGGTAAAAAGTGCCGAAAAATGTTTGTTAGGCTCAATGGGCGTTATAGAGCATTTGGGAGTGTTGGAAGTCCATTTCGTGATCTGAAGGTAAATAGTGCCAAAAAGTGTTTGTTAGGCTCAATGGGCGCTATAACGCATTTGGGAGTGTTGTTAGTCCATTTCGTGATCTGAAGGTAAAAAGTGCCGAAAAGTGTTTGTTAGGCTCAATGGGCGCTATAGAGCATTTGGGAGTGTTGTTAGTCAATTTTGTGATCTGGAGGTAAAAAGTGCCGAAAAGTGTTTGTTAGGCTCAATGGGCGCTATAGAGCATTTGGGAGTGTTGTTAGTCAATTTCGTGATCTGCAGGTAAAAAGTGCCGAAAAGTGTTTCTTAGGCTCAATGGGCGCTATAGAGCATTTGGGAGTGTTGTTAGTCCATTTCGTGATCTGAAGGTAAATAGTGCCGAAAAGTGTTTGTTAGGCTCAATGGGCGCTATAGACCATTTGGGAGTGTAGTAAGTCCATTTCGTGATCTGACAGTGAATAGTGCCGAAAAGTGTTTGTTATGCTCAATGGGCGCTATAGACCATTTGGGAGTGTTGTTAGTCAATTTCGTGATCTGAAGGTAAAAAGTGCCGAAAAGTGTTTCTTAGGCTCAATGGGCGCTATAGAGCATTTGGGAGTGTTGTTAGTCAATTTCGTGATCTGAAGGTAAAAAGTGCCGAAAAGTGTTTGTTAGGCTCAATGGGCGCTATAGACCATTTGGGAGTGTTGTAAGTCAATTTCGTGATCTAGAGGTAAAAAGTGCCAAAAAGTGTTTGTTAGGCTCAATGGGCGCTATAGAGCATTTGGAAGTGTTGTAAGTCAATTTCGTGATCTGAAGGTAAAAAGTGCCGAAAAGTGTTTCTTAGGCTCAATGGGCGCTATAGAGCATTTGGGAGTGTTGTTAGTCCATTTCGTGATCTGAAGGTAAATAGTGCCGAAAAGTGTTTGTTAGGCTCAATGGGCGCTATAGACCATTTTGGAGTGTAGTAAGTCCATTTCGTGATCTGACGGTGAATAGTGCCGAAAAGTGTTTGTTATGCTCAATGGGCGCTATAGACCATTTGGGAGTGTTGTTAGTCAATTTCGTGATCTGAAGGTAAAAAGTGCCGAAAAGTGTTTCTTAGGCTCAATGGGCGCTATAGAGCATTTGGGAGTGTTGGAAGTCCATTTCGTGATCTGAAGGTAAATAGTGCCAAAAAGTGTTTGTTAGGCTCAATGGGCGCTATAGGGCATTTGGGAGTGTTGTTAGTCCATTTCGTGATCTGAATGTAAAAAGTGCCGAAAAGTGTTTGTTAGGCTCAATGGGCGCTATAGAGCATTTGGGAGTGTTGTTAGTCCATTTCGTGATCTGAAGGTAAAAAGTGCCGAAAAGTGTTTCTTAGGCTGAATGGGCGCTTTAGAGCATTTGGGAGTGTTGTTAGTCAATTTCGTGATCTGAAGGTAAATAGTGCCGAAAAGTGTTTGTTAGGCTCAATGGGCGCTATAGAGCATTTGGGAGTGTTGTTAGTCAATTTCGTGATCTGAAGGTAAATAGTGCCGAAAAGTGTTTGTTAGGCTCAATAGGCGCTATAGACAATTTTGGAGTGTAGTAAGTCCATTTCGTGATCTGACGGTGAATAGTGCCGAAAAGTGTTTGTTATGCTCAATGGGCGCTATAGACCATTTTGGAGTGTTGTAAGTCCATTTCGTGATCTAAATAGTGCCAAAAAGTGTTTGTTAGGCTCAATGGGCGCTATAGACCATTTGGGAGTGTTGTAAGTCAATTTCGTGATCTGAAGGTAAAAAGTGCCGAAAAAATGTTGGTTAGGCTCAATGGGCGCTATAGAGCATTTGGGAGTGTTGGAAGTCCATTTCGTGATCTGAAGGTAAATAGTGCCAAAAAGTGTTTGTTAGGCTCAATGGGCGCTATAACGCATTTGGGAGTGTTGTTAGTCCATTTCGTGATCTAAAGGTAAAAAGTGCCGAAAAGTGTTTCTTAGGCTGAATGGGCGCTATAGAGCATTTGGGAGTGTTGTTAGTCAATTTCGTGATCTGAAGGTAAATAGTGCCGAAAAGTGTTTGTTAGGCTCAATGGGCGCTATAGAGCATTTGGGAGTGTTGTTAGTCAATTTCGTGATCTGAAGGTAAATAGTGCCGAAAAGTGTTTCTTAGGCTCAATGGGCGCTATAGACCATTTTGGAGTGTTGTAAGTCCATTTCGTGATCTAAATAGTGCCAAAAAGTGTTTGTTAGGCTCAATGGGCGCTATAGAGCATTTGGGAGTGTTGTTAGTCAATTTTGTGATCTGAAGGTAAAAAGTGCCGAAAAGTGTTTGTTAAGCTCAATGGGCGCTATAGAGCATTTGGGAGTGTTGTTAGTCCATTTCGTGATCTGAAGGTAAAAAGTGCCGAAAAGTGTTTGTTAGGCTCAATGGGCGCTATAGAGCATTTGGGAGTGTTGTTAGTAAATTTTGTGATCTGGAGGTAAAAAGTGCCGAAAAGTGTTTGTTAGGCTCAATGGGCGCTATAGAGCATTGGGGAGTGTTGTTAGTCCATTTCGTGATCTGAAGGTAAAAAGTGCCGAAAAGTGTTTGTTAGGCTCAATGGGCGCTATAGAGCATTTGGGAGTGTTGTTAGTCAATTTTGTGATCTGGAGGTAAAAAGTGCCGAAAAGTGTTTGTTAGGCTCAATGGGCGCTATAGAGCATTTGGGAGTGTTGTTAGTCAATTTCGTGATCTGCAGGTAAAAAGTGCCGAAAAGTGTTTCTTAGGCTCAATGGGCGCTATAGAGCATTTGGGAGTGTTGTTAGTCCATTTCGTGATCTGAAGGTAAATAGTGCCGAAAAGTGTTTGTTAGGCTCAATGGGCGCTATAGACCATTTTGGAGTGTAGTAAGTCCATTTCGTGATCTGACAGTGAATAGTGCCGAAAAGTGTTTGTTATGCTCAATGGGCGCTATAGACCATTTGGGAGTGTTGTTAGTCAATTTCGTGATCTGAAGGTAAAAAGTGCCGAAAAGTGTTTCTTAGGCTCAATGGGCGCTATAGAGCATTTGGGAGTGTTGTTAGTCAATTTCGTGATCTGAAGGTAAAAAGTGCCGAAAAGTGTTTGTTAGGCTCAATGGGCGCTATAGACCATTTGGGAGTGTTGTAAGTCAATTTCGTGATCTGGAGGTAAAAAGTGCCAAAAAGTGTTTGTTAGGCTCAATGGGCGCTATAGACCATTTTGGAGTGTAGTAAGTCCATTTCGTGATCTGACGGTGAATAGTGCCGAAAAGTGTTTGTTATGCTCAATGGGCGCTATAGACCATTTGGGAGTGTTGTTAGTCAATTTCGTGATCTGAAGGTAAAAAGTGCCGAAAAGTGTTTCTTAGGCTCAATGGGCGCTATAGAGCATTTGGGAGTGTTGGAAGTCCATTTCGTGATCTGAAGGTAAATAGTGCCAAAAAGTGTTTGTTAGGCTCAATGGGCGCTATAGGGCATTTGGGAGTGTTGTTAGTCCATTTCGTGATCTGAATGTAAAAAGTGCCGAAAAGTGTTTGTTAGGCTCAATGGGCGCTATAGAGCATTTGGGAGTGTTGTTAGTCCATTTCGTGATCTGAAGGTAAAAAGTGCCGAAAAGTGTTTCTTAGGCTGAATGGGCGCTTTAGAGCATTTGGGAGTGTTGTTAGTCAATTTCGTGATCTGAAGGTAAAAAGTGCCGAAAAGTGTTTGTTAGGCTCAATGGGCGCTATAGACCATTTGGGAGTGTTGTAAGTCAATTTCGTGATCTAGAGGTAAAAAGTGCCAAAAAGTGTTTGTTAGGCTCAATGGGCGCTATAGAGCATTTGGAAGTGTTGTAAGTCAATTTCGTGATCTGAAGGTAAAAAGTGCCGAAAAATGTTTGTTAGGCTCAATGTGCGTTATAGAGCATTTGGGAGTGTTGTTAGTCAATTTCGTGATCTGAAGGTAAAAAGTGCCGAAAAGTGTTTCTTAGGCTCAATGGGCGCTATAGAGCATTTGGGAGTGTTGTTAGTCCATTTCGTGATCTGAAGGTAAATAGTGCCGAAAAGTGTTTGTTAGGCTCAATGGGCGCTATAGACCATTTTGGAGTGTAGTAAGTCCATTTCGTGATCTGACGGTGAATAGTGCCGAAAAGTGTTTGTTATGCTCAATGGGCGCTATAGACCATTTGGGAGTGTTGTTAGTCAATTTCGTGATCTGAAGGTAAAAAGTGCCGAAAAGTGTTTCTTAGGCTCAATGGGCGCTATAGAGCATTTGGGAGTGTTGGAAGTCCATTTCGTGATCTGAAGGTAAATAGTGCCAAAAAGTGTTTGTTAGGCTCAATGGGCGCTATAGGGCATTTGGGAGTGTTGTTAGTCCATTTCGTGATCTGAATGTAAAAAGTGCCGAAAAGTGTTTGTTAGGCTCAATGGGCGCTATAGAGCATTTGGGAGTGTTGTTAGTCCATTTCGTGATCTGAAGGTAAAAAGTGCCGAAAAGTGTTTCTTAGGCTGAATGGGCGCTTTAGAGCATTTGGGAGTGTTGTTAGTCAATTTCGTGATCTGAAGGTAAATAGTGCCGAAAAGTGTTTGTTAGGCTCAATGGGCGCTATAGAGCATTTGGGAGTGTTGTTAGTCAATTTCGTGATCTGAAGGTAAATAGTGCCGAAAAGTGTTTGTTAGGCTCAATGGGCGCTATAGACCATTTTGGAGTGTAGTAAGTCCATTTCGTGATCTGACGGTGAATAGTGCCGAAAAGTGTTTGTTATGCTCAATGGGCGCTATAGACCATTTTGGAGTGTTGTAAGTCCATTTCGTGATCTAAATAGTGCCAAAAAGTGTTTGTTAGGCTCAATGGGCGCTATAGACCATTTGGGAGTGTTGTAAGTCAATTTCGTGATCTGAAGGTAAAAAGTGCCGAAAAAATGTTGGTTAGGCTCAATGGGCGCTATAGAGCATTTGGGAGTGTTGGAAGTCCATTTCGTGATCTGAAGGTAAATAGTGCCAAAAAGTGTTTGTTAGGCTCAATGGGCGCTATAACGCATTTGGGAGTGTTGTTAGTCCATTTCGTGATCTGAAGGTAAAAAGTGCCGAAAAGTGTTTCTTAGGCTGAATGGGCGCTATAGAGCATTTGGGAGTGTTGTTAGTCAATTTCGTGATCTGAAGGTAAATAGTGCCGAAAAGTGTTTGTTAGGCTCAATGGGCGCTATAGAGCATTTGGGAGTGTTGTTAGTCAATTTCGTGATCTGAAGGTAAATAGTGCCGAAAAGTGTTTCTTAGGCTCAATGGTCGCTATAGACCATTTTGGAGTGTTGTAAGTCCATTTCGTGATCTAAATAGTGCCAAAAAGTGTTTGTTAGGCTCAATGGGCGCTATAGAGCATTTGGGAGTGTTGTTAGTCAATTTTGTGATCTGAAGGTAAAAAGTGCCGAAAAGTGTTTGTTAAGCTCAATGGGCGCTATAGAGCATTTGGGAGTGTTGTTAGTCCATTTCGTGATCTGAAGGTAAAAAGTGCCGAAAAGTGTTTGTTAGGCTCAATGGGCGCTATAGAGCATTTGGGAGTGTTGTTAGTCAATTTTGTGATCTGGAGGTAAAAAGTGCCGAAAAGTGTTTGTTAGGCTCAATGGGCGCTATAGAGCATTGGGGAGTGTTGTTAGTCAATTTCGTGATCTGAAGGTAAAAAGAGCCGAAAAGTGTTTCTTAGGCTCAATGGGCGCTATAGAGCATTTGGGAGTTTTGTTAGTCTATTTCGTGATCTGAAGGTAAATAGTGCCGAAAAGTGTTTGTTAGGCTCAATGGGCGCTATAGACCATTTTGGAGTGTAGTAAGTCCATTTCGTGATCTGACGGTGAATAGTGCCGAAAAGTGTTTGTTATGCTCAATGGGCGCTATAGACCATTTGGGAGTGTTGTTAGTCAATTTCGTGATCTAGAGGTAAAAAGTGCCAAAAAGTGTTTGTTAGGCTCAATGGGCGCTATAGAGCATTTGGGAGTGTTGTAAGTCAATTTCGTGATCTGAAGGTAAAAAGAGCCGAAAAGTGTTTCTTAGGCTCAATGGGCGCTATAGAGCATTTGGGAGTTTTGTTAGTCTATTTCGTGATCTGAAGGTAAATAGTGCCGAAAAGTGTTTGTTAGGCTCAATGGGCGCTATAGACCATTTTGGAGTGTAGTAAGTCCATTTCGTGATCTGACGGTGAATAGTGCCGAAAAGTGTTTCTTAGGCTCAATGGGCGCTATAGACCATTTTGGAGTGTTGTAAGTCCATTTCGTGATCTAAATAGTGCTAAAAAGTGTTTGTTAGGCTCAATGGGCGCTATAGAGCATTTGGGAGTGTTGTTAGTCAATTTTGTGATCTGAAGGTAAAAAGTGCCGAAAAGTGTTTGTTAAGCTCAATGGGCGCTATAGAGCATTTGGGAGTGTTGTTAGTCCATTTCGTGATCTGAAGGTAAAAAGTGCCGAAAAGTGTTTGTTAGGCTCAATGGGCGCTATAGAGCATTTGGGAGTGTTGTTAGTCAATTTTGTGATCTGGAGGTAAAAAGTGCCGAAAAGTGTTTGTTAGGCTCAATGGGCGCTATAGAGCATTGGGGAGTGTTGTTAGTCAATTTCGTGATCTGAAGGTAAAAAGAGCCGAAAAGTGTTTCTTAGGCTCAATGGGCGCTATAGAGCATTTGGGAGTTTTGTTAGTCTATTTCGTGATCTGAAGGTAAAAAGTGCCGAAAAGTGTTTCTTAGGCTCAATGGGCGCTATAGAGCATTTGGGAGTGTTGTTAGTCAATTTCGTGATCTGAAGGTAAAAAGTGCCGAAAAGTGTTTGTTAGGCTCAACGGGCGCTATAGAGCATTTGGGAGTGTTGTAAGTCAATTTCGTGATCTGGAGGTAAAAAGTGCCAAAAAGTGTTTGTTAGGCTCAATGGGCACTATAGAGCATTTGGGAGTGTTGGAAGTCCATTTCGTGATCTGAAGGTAAATAGTGCCAAAAAGTGTTTGTTAGGCTCAATGGGCGCTATAACGCATTTGGGAGTGTTGTTAGTCCATTTCGTGATCTGAAGGTAAAAAGTGCCGAAAAGTGTTTGTTAAGCTCAATGGGCGCTATAGAGCATTTGGGAGTGTTGTTAGTCCATTTCGTGATCTGAAGGTAAAAAGTGCCGAAAAGTGTTTGTTAGGCTCAATGGGCGCTATAGAGCATTTGGGAGTGTTGTTAGTCAATTTTGTGATCTGGAGGTAAAAAGTGCCGAAAAGTGTTTCTTAGGCTCAATGGGCGCTATAGAGCATTTGGGAGTTTTGTTAGTCTATTTCGTGATCTGAAGGTAAATAGTGCCGAAAAGTGTTTGTTAGGCTCAATGGGCGCTATAGACCATTTTGGAGTGTAGTAAGTCCATTTCGTGATCTGACAGTGAATAGTGCCGAAAAGTGTTTCTTAGGCTCAATGGGCGCTATAGAGCATTTGGGAGTTTTGTTAGTCTATTTCGTGATCTGAAGGTAAATAGTGCCGAAAAGTGTTTGTTAGGCTCAATGGGCGCTATAGAGCATTTGGGAGTGTTGTAAGTCAATTTCGTGATCTGAAGGTAAAAAGTGCCGAAAAATGTTTGTTAGGCTCAATGGGCGCTATAGAGCATTTGGGAGTGTTGTTAGTCCATTTCGTGATCTGAAGGTAAATAGTGCCGAAAAGTGTTTGTTAGGCTCAATGGGCGCTATAGACCATTTTGGAGTGTAGTAAGTCCATTTCGTGATCTGACGGTGAATAGTGCCGAAAAGTGTTTGTTATGCTCAATGGGCGCTATAGACCATTTGGGAGTGTTGTTAGTCAATTTCGTGATCTGAAGGTAAAAAGTGCCGAAAAGTGTTTCTTAGGCTCAATGGGCGCTATAGAGCATTTGGGAGTGTTGGAAGTCCATTTCGTGATCTGAAGGTAAATAGTGCCAAAAAGTGTTTGTTAGGCTCAATGGGCGCTATAGGGCATTTGGGAGTGTTGTTAGTCCATTTCGTGATCTGAATGTAAAAAGTGCCGAAAAGTGTTTGTTAGGCTCAATGGGCGCTATAGAGCATTTGGGAGTGTTGTTAGTCCATTTCGTGATCTGAAGGTAAAAAGTGCCGAAAAGTGTTTCTTAGGCTGAATGGGCGCTTTAGAGCATTTGGGAGTGTTGTTAGTCAATTTCGTGATCTGAAGGTAAATAGTGCCGAAAAGTGTTTGTTAGGCTCAATGGGCGCTATAGAGCATTTGGGAGTGTTGTTAGTCAATTTCGTGATCTGAAGGTAAATAGTGCCGAAAAGTGTTTGTTAGGCTCAATGGGCGCTATAGACCATTTTGGAGTGTAGTAAGTCCATTTCGTGATCTGACGGTGAATAGTGCCGAAAAGTGTTTGTTATGCTCAATGGGCGCTATAGACCATTTTGGAGTGTTGTAAGTCCATTTCGTGATCTAAATAGTGCCAAAAAGTGTTTGTTAGGCTCAATGGGCGCTATAGACCATTTGGGAGTGTTGTAAGTCAATTTCGTGATCTGAAGGTAAAAAGTGCCGAAAAAATGTTGGTTAGGCTCAATGGGCGCTATAGAGCATTTGGGAGTGTTGGAAGTCCATTTCGTGATCTGAAGGTAAATAGTGCCAAAAAGTGTTTGTTAGGCTCAATGGGCGCTATAACGCATTTGGGAGTGTTGTTAGTCCATTTCGTGATCTGAAGGTAAAAAGTGCCGAAAAGTGTTTCTTAGGCTGAATGGGCGCTATAGAGCATTTGGGAGTGTTGTTAGTCAATTTCGTGATCTGAAGGTAAATAGTGCCGAAAAGTGTTTGTTAGGCTCAATGGGCGCTATAGAGCATTTGGGAGTGTTGTTAGTCAATTTCGTGATCTGAAGGTAAATAGTGCCGAAAAGTGTTTCTTAGGCTCAATGGTCGCTATAGACCATTTTGGAGTGTTGTAAGTCCATTTCGTGATCTAAATAGTGCCAAAAAGTGTTTGTTAGGCTCAATGGGCGCTATAGAGCATTTGGGAGTGTTGTTAGTCAATTTTGTGATCTGAAGGTAAAAAGTGCCGAAAAGTGTTTGTTAAGCTCAATGGGCGCTATAGAGCATTTGGGAGTGTTGTTAGTCCATTTCGTGATCTGAAGGTAAAAAGTGCCGAAAAGTGTTTGTTAGGCTCAATGGGCGCTATAGAGCATTTGGGAGTGTTGTTAGTCAATTTTGTGATCTGGAGGTAAAAAGTGCCGAAAAGTGTTTGTTAGGCTCAATGGGCGCTATAGAGCATTGGGGAGTGTTGTTAGTCAATTTCGTGATCTGAAGGTAAAAAGAGCCGAAAAGTGTTTCTTAGGCTCAATGGGCGCTATAGAGCATTTGGGAGTTTTGTTAGTCTATTTCGTGATCTGAAGGTAAATAGTGCCGAAAAGTGTTTGTTAGGCTCAATGGGCGCTATAGACCATTTTGGAGTGTAGTAAGTTCATTTCGTGATCTGACGGTGAATAGTGCCGAAAAGTGTTTGTTATGCTCAATGGGCGCTATAGACCATTTGGGAGTGTTGTTAGTCAATTTCGTGATCTGAAGGTAAAAAGTGCCGAAAAGTGTTTCTTAGGCTCAATGGGCGCTATAGAGCATTTGGGAGTGTTGGAAGTCCATTTCGTGATCTGAAGGTAAATAGTGCCAAAAAGTGTTTGTTAGGCTCAATGGGCGCTATAGGGCATTTGGGAGTGTTGTTAGTCCATTTCGTGATCTGAATGTAAAAAGTGCCGAAAAGTGTTTGTTAGGCTCAATGGGCGCTATAGAGCATTTGGGAGTGTTGTTAGTCCATTTCGTGATCTGAAGGTAAAAAGTGCCGAAAAGTGTTTCTTAGGCTGAATGGGCGCTTTAGAGCATTTGGGAGTGTTGTTAGTCAATTTCGTGATCTGAAGGTAAATAGTGCCGAAAAGTGTTTGTTAGGCTCAATGGGCGCTATAGAGCATTTGGGAGTGTTGTTAGTCAATTTCGTGATCTGAAGGTAAATAGTGCCGAAAAGTGTTTGTTAGGCTCAATGGGCGCTATAGACCATTTTGGAGTGTAGTAAGTCCATTTCGTGATCTGACGGTGAATAGTGCCGAAAAGTGTTTGTTATGCTCAATGGGCGCTATAGACCATTTTGGAGTGTTGTAAGTCCATTTCGTGATCTAAATAGTGCCAAAAAGTGTTTGTTAGGCTCAATGGGCGCTATAGACCATTTGGGAGTGTTGTAAGTCAATTTCGTGATCTGAAGGTAAAAAGTGCCGACAAAATGTTGGTTAGGCTCAATGGGCGCTATAGAGCATTTGGGAGTGTTGGAAGTCCATTTCGTGATCTGAAGGTAAATAGTGCCAAAAAGTGTTTGTTAGGCTCAATGGGCGCTATAACGCATTTGGGAGTGTTGTTAGTCCATTTCGTGATCTGAAGGTAAAAAGTGCCGAAAAGTGTTTCTTAGGCTGAATGGGCGCTATAGAGCATTTGGGAGTGTTGTTAGTCAATTTCGTGATCTGAAGGTAAATAGTGCCGAAAAGTGTTTGTTAGGCTCAATGGGCGCTATAGAGCATTTGGGAGTGTTGTTAGTCAATTTCGTGATCTGAAGGTAAATAGTGCCGAAAAGTGTTTCTTAGGCTCAATGGTCGCTATAGACCATTTTGGAGTGTTGTAAGTCCATTTCGTGATCTAAATAGTGCCAAAAAGTGTTTGTTAGGCTCAATGGGCGCTATAGAGCATTTGGGAGTGTTGTTAGTCAATTTTGTGATCTGAAGGTAAAAAGTGCCGAAAAGTGTTTGTTAAGCTCAATGGGCGCTATAGAGCATTTGGGAGTGTTGTTAGTCCATTTCGTGATCTGAAGGTAAAAAGTGCCGAAAAGTGTTTGTTAGGCTCAATGGGCGCTATAGAGCATTTGGGAGTGTTGTTAGTCAATTTTGTGATCTGGAGGTAAAAAGTGCCGAAAAGTGTTTGTTAGGCTCAATGGGCGCTATAGAGCATTGGGGAGTGTTGTTAGTCAATTTCGTGATCTGAAGGTAAAAAGAGCCGAAAAGTGTTTCTTAGGCTCAATGGGCGCTATAGAGCATTTGGGAGTTTTGTTAGTCTATTTCGTGATCTGAAGGTAAATAGTGCCGAAAAGTGTTTGTTAGGCTCAATGGGCGCTATAGACCATTTTGGAGTGTAGTAAGTCCATTTCGTGATCTGACGGTGAATAGTGCCGAAAAGTGTTTGTTATGCTCAATGGGCGCTATAGACCATTTGGGAGTGTTGTTAGTCAATTTCGTGATCTAGAGGTAAAAAGTGCCAAAAAGTGTTTGTTAGGCTCAATGGGCGCTATAGAGCATTTGGGAGTGTTGTAAGTCAATTTCGTGATCTGAAGGTAAAAAGAGCCGAAAAGTGTTTCTTAGGCTCAATGGGCGCTATAGAGCATTTGGGAGTTTTGTTAGTCTATTTCGTGATCTGAAGGTAAATAGTGCCGAAAAGTGTTTGTTAGGCTCAATGGGCGCTATAGACCATTTTGGAGTGTAGTAAGTCCATTTCGTGATCTGACGGTGAATAGTGCCGAAAAGTGTTTCTTAGGCTCAATGGGCGCTATAGACCATTTTGGAGTGTTGTAAGTCCATTTCGTGATCTAAATAGTGCTAAAAAGTGTTTGTTAGTCTCAATGGGCGCTATAGAGCATTTGGGAGTGTTGTTAGTCAATTTTGTGATCTGAAGGTAAAAAGTGCCGAAAAGTGTTTGTTAAGCTCAATGGGCGCTATAGAGCATTTGGGAGTGTTGTTAGTCCATTTCGTGATCTGAAGGTAAAAAGTGCCGAAAAGTGTTTGTTAGGCTCAATGGGCGCTATAGAGCATTTGGGAGTGTTGTTAGTCAATTTTGTGATCTGGAGGTAAAAAGTGCCGAAAAGTGTTTGTTAGGCTCAATGGGCGCTATAGAGCATTGGGGAGTGTTGTTAGTCAATTTCGTGATCTGAAGGTAAAAAGAGCCGAAAAGTGTTTCTTAGGCTCAATGGGCGCTATAGAGCATTTGGGAGTTTTGTTAGTCTATTTCGTGATCTGAAGGTAAAAAGTGCCGAAAAGTGTTTCTTAGGCTCAATGGGCGCTATAGAGCATTTGGGAGTGTTGTTAGTCAATTTCGTGATCTGAAGGTAAAAAGTGCCGAAAAGTGTTTGTTAGGCTCAACGGGCGCTATAGAGCATTTGGGAGTGTTGTAAGTCAATTTCGTGATCTGGAGGTAAAAAGTGCCAAAAAGTGTTTGTTAGGCTCAATGGGCACTATAGAGCATTTGGGAGTGTTGTAAGTCAATTTCGTGATCTGAAGGTAAAAAGTGGCGAAAAATGTTTGTTAGGCTCAATGGGCGTTATAGAGCATTTGGGAGTGTTGGAAGTCCATTTCGTGATCTGAAGGTAAATAGTGCCAAAAAGTGTTTGTTAGGCTCAATGGGCGCTATAACGCATTTGGGAGTGTTGTTAGTCCATTTCGTGATCTGAAGGTAAAAAGTGCCGAAAAGTGTTTGTTAAGCTCAATGGGCGCTATAGAGCATTTGGGAGTGTTGTTAGTCCATTTTGTGATCTGAAGGTAAAAAGTGCCGAAAAGTGTTTGTTAGGCTCAATGGGCGCTATAGAGCATTTGGGAGTGTTGTTAGTCAATTTTGTGATCTGGAGGTAAAAAGTGCCGAAAAGTGTTTCTTAGGCTCAATGGGCGCTATAGAGCATTTGGGAGTTTTGTTAGTCTATTTCGTGATCTGAAGGTAAATAGTGCCGAAAAGTGTTTGTTAGGCTCAATGGGCGCTATAGACCATTTTGGAGTGTAGTAAGTCCATTTCGTGATCTGACAGTGAATAGTGCCGAAAAGTGTTTCTTAGGCTCAATGGGCGCTATAGAGCATTTGGGAGTTTTGTTAGTCTATTTCGTGATCTGAAGGTAAATAGTGCCGAAAAGTGTTTGTTAGGCTCAATGGGCGCTATAGAGCATTTGGGAGTGTTGTAAGTCAATTTCGTGATCTGAAGGTAAAAAGTGCCGAAAAATGTTTGTTAGGCTCAATGGGCGTTATAGAGCATTTGGGAGTGTTGGAAGTCCATTTCGTGATCTGAAGGTAAAAAGTGCCGAAAAGTGTTTGTTAAGCTCAATGGGCGCTATAGAGCATTTGGGAGTGTTGTTAGTCCATTTCGTGATCTGAAGGTAAAAAGTGCCGAAAAGTGTTTGTTAGGCTCAATGGGCGCTATAGAGCATTTGGGAGTGTTGTTAGTCAATTTTGTGATCTGGAGGTAAAAAGTGCCGAAAAGTGTTTCTTAGGCTCAATGCGCGCTATAGAGCATTTGGGAGTTTTGTTAGTCTATTTCGTGATCTGAAGGTAAATAGTGCCGAAAAGTGTTTGTTAGGCTCAATGGGCGCTATAGACCATTTTGGAGTGTTGTAAGTCCATTTCGCGATATAAATAGTGCCAAAAAGTGTTTGTTAGGCTCAATGGGCGCTATAGAGCATTTGGGAGTGTTGTAAGTCAATTTCGTGATCTGAAGGTAAAAAGTGTCGAAAAATGTTTGTTAGGCTCAATGGGCGTTATAGAGCATTTGGGAGTGTTGGAAGTCCATTTCGTGATCTGAAGGTAAAAAGTGCCGAAAAGTGTTTGTTAAGCTCAATGGGCGCTATAGAGCATTTGGGGGTGTTGTTAGTCCATTTCGTGATCTGAAGGTAAAAGTGCCGAAAAGTGTTTGTTAGGCTCAATGGGCGCTATAGAGCATTTGAGAGTGTTGTTAGTCAATTTTGTGATCTGGAGGTAAAAAGTGCCGAAAAGTGTTTGTTAGGCTCAATGGGCGCTATAGAGCATTTGGGAGTGTTGTCAATTTCGTGATCTGAAGGTAAAAAGTGCCGAAAAGTGTTTCTTAGGCTCAATGGGCGCTATAGAGCATTTGGGAGTTTTGTTAGTCTATTGCGTGATCTGAAGGTAAATAGTGCCGAAAAGTGTTTGTTAGGCTCAATGGGCGCTATAGACCATTTTGGAGTGTAGTAAGTCCATTTCGTGATCTGAAGGTAAAAAGTGCCGAAAAGTGTTTGTTAGGCTCAATGGGCGCTATAGAGCATTTGGGAGTGTTGTAAGTCAATTTCGTGATCTGAAGCTAAAAAGTGCCGAAAAGTGTTTGTTAGGCTCAATGGGCGCTATAGACCATTTTGAAGTGTTGTAAGTCCATTTCGTGATCTGAAGGTAAATAGTGCCGAAAAGTGTTTGTTAGGCTCAATGGGCGCTATAGACTATTTTGAAGTGTTGTAAGTCCATTTCGTGATCTGAAGGTAAATAGTGCCGAAAAGTGTTTGTTAGGCTCAATGGGCGCTATAGACCAGTTTGGAGTGTAGTAAGTCCATTTCGTGATCTGACGGTGAATAGTGCCGAAAAGTGTTTGTTATGCTCAATGGGCGCTATAGAGCATTTGGGAGTGTTGTTAGTCCATTTCGTGATCTGAAGGTAAAAAGTGTCGAAAAGTGTTTCTTAGGCTCAATGGGCGCTATAGACCATTTTGGAGTGTTGTAAGTCCATTTCGTGATCTGAAGGTAAATAGTGCCAAAAAGTGTTTGTTAGGCTCAATGGGCGCTATAGACCATTTGGGAGTGTTGTAAGTCAATTTCGTGATCTGAAGGTAAAAAGTGCCGAAAAGTGTTTGTTAGGCTCAATGGGCGTTATAGAGCATTTGGGAGTGTTGTAAGTCAATTTCGTGATCTGAAGGTAAAAAGTGGCGAAAAATGTTTGTTAGGCTCAATGGGCGTTATAGAGCATTTGGGAGTGTTGGAAGTCCATTTCGTGATCTGAAGGTAAATAGTGCCAAAAAGTGTTTGTTAGGCTCAATGGGCGCTATAACGCATTTGGGAGTGTTGTTAGTCCATTTCGTGATCTGAAGGTAAAAAGTGCCGAAAAGTGTTTGTTAAGCTCAATGGGCGCTATAGAGCATTTGGGAGTGTTGTTAGTCCATTTCGTGATCTGAAGGTAAAAAGTGCCGAAAAGTGTTTGTTAGGCTCAATGGGCGCTATAGAGCATTTGGGAGTGTTGTTAGTCAATTTTGTGATCTGGAGGTAAAAAGTGCCGAAAAGTGTTTCTTAGGCTCAATGGGCGCTATAGAGCATTTGGGAGTTTTGTTAGTCTATTTCGTGATCTGAAGGTAAATAGTGCCGAAAAGTGTTTGTTAGGCTCAATGGGCGCTATAGACCATTTTGGAGTGTAGTAAGTCCATTTCGTGATCTGACAGTGAATAGTGCCGAAAAGTGTTTCTTAGGCTCAATGGGCGCTATAGAGCATTTGGGAGTTTTGTTAGTCTATTTCGTGATCTGAAGGTAAATAGTGCCGAAAAGTGTTTGTTAGGCTCAATGGGCGCTATAGAGCATTTGGGAGTGTTGTAAGTCAATTTCGTGATCTGAAGGTAAAAAGTGCCGAAAATGTTTGTTAGGCTCAATGGGCGTTATAGAGCATTTGGGAGTGTTGGAAGTCCATTTCGTGATCTGAAGGTAAAAAGTGCCGAAAAGTGTTTGTTAAGCTCAATGGGCGCTATAGAGCATTTGGGAGTGTTGTTAGTCCATTTCGTGATCTGAAGGTAAAAAGTGCCGAAAAGTGTTTGTTAGGCTCAATGGGCGCTATAGAGCATTTGGGAGTGTTGTTAGTCAATTTTGTGATCTGGAGGTAAAAAGTGCCGAAAAGTGTTTCTTAGGCTCAATGCGCGCTATAGAGCATTTGGGAGTTTTGTTAGTCTATTTCGTGATCTGAAGGTAAATAGTGCCGAAAAGTGTTTGTTAGGCTCAATGGGCGCTATAGACCATTTTGGAGTGTTGTAAGTCCATTTCGCGATCTAAATAGTGCCAAAAAGTGTTTGTTAGGCTCAATGGGCGCTATAGAGCATTTGGGAGTGTTGTAAGTCAATTTCGTGATCTGAAGGTAAAAAGTGTCGAAAAATGTTTGTTAGGCTCAATGGGCGTTATAGAGCATTTGGGAGTGTTGTTAGTCCATTTCGTGATCTGAAGGTAAAAAGTGTCGAAAAGTGTTTCTTAGGCTCAATGGGCGCTATAGACCATTTTGGAGTGTTGTAAGTCCATTTCGTGATCTGAAGGTAAATAGTGCCAAAAAGTGTTTGTTAGGCTCAATGGGCGCTATAGACCATTTGGGAGTGTTGTAAGTCAATTTCGTGATCTGAAGGTAAAAAGTGCCGAAAAGTGTTTGTTAGGCTCAATGGGCGTTATAGAGCATTTGGGAGTGTTGTAAGTCAATTTCGTGATCTGAAGGTAAAAAGTGGCGAAAAATGTTTGTTAGGCTCAATGGGCGTTATAGAGCATTTGGGAGTGTTGGAAGTCCATTTCGTGATCTGAAGGTAAATAGTGCCAAAAAGTGTTTGTTAGGCTCAATGGGCGCTATAACGCATTTGGGAGTGTTGTTAGTCCATTTCGTGATCTGAAGGTAAAAAGTGCCGAAAAGTGTTTGTTAAGCTCAATGGGCGCTATAGAGCATTTGGGAGTGTTGTTAGTCCATTTCGTGATCTGAAGGTAAAAAGTGCCGAAAAGTGTTTGTTAGGCTCAATGGGCGCTATAGAGCATTTGGGAGTGTTGTTAGTCAATTTTGTGATCTGGAGGTAAAAAGTGCCGAAAAGTGTTTCTTAGGCTCAATGGGCGCTATAGAGCATTTGGGAGTTTTGTTAGTCTATTTCGTGATCTGAAGGTAAATAGTGCCGAAAAGTGTTTGTTAGGCTCAATGGGCGCTATAGACCATTTTGGAGTGTAGTAAGTCCATTTCGTGATCTGACAGTGAATAGTGCCGAAAAGTGTTTCTTAGGCTCAATGGGCGCTATAGAGCATTTGGGAGTTTTGTTAGTCTATTTCGTGATCTGAAGGTAAATAGTGCCGAAAAGTGTTTGTTAGGCTCAATGGGCGCTATAGAGCATTTGGGAGTGTTGTAAGTCAATTTCGTGATCTGAAGGTAAAAAGTGCCGAAAAATGTTTGTTAGGCTCAATGGGCGTTATAGAGCATTTGGGAGTGTTGGAAGTCCATTTCGTGATCTGAAGGTAAAAAGTGCCGAAAAGTGTTTGTTAAGCTCAATGGGCGCTATAGAGCATTTGGGAGTGTTGTTAGTCCATTTCGTGATCTGAAGGTAAAAAGTGCCGAAAAGTGTTTGTTAGGCTCAATGGGCGCTATAGAGCATTTGGGAGTGTTGTTAGTCAATTTTGTGATCTGGAGGTAAAAAGTGCCGAAAAGTGTTTCTTAGGCTCAATGCGCGCTATAGAGCATTTGGGAGTTTTGTTAGTCTATTTCGTGATCTGAAGGTAAATAGTGCCGAAAAGTGTTTGTTAGGCTCAATGGGCGCTATAGACCATTTTGGAGTGTTGTAAGTCCATTTCGCGATCTAAATAGTGCCAAAAAGTGTTTGTTAGGCTCAATGGGCGCTATAGAGCATTTGGGAGTGTTGTAAGTCAATTTCGTGATCTGAAGGTAAAAAGTGTCGAAAAATGTTTGTTAGGCTCAATGGGCGTTATAGAGCATTTGGGAGTGTTGGAAGTCCATTTCGTGATCTGAAGGTAAAAAGTGCCGAAAAGTGTTTGTTAAGCTCAATGGGCGCTATAGAGCATTTGGGGGTGTTGTTAGTCCATTTCGTGATCTGAAGGTAAAAAGTGCCGAAAAGTGTTTGTTAGGCTCAATGGGCGCTATAGAGCATTTGAGAGTGTTGTTAGTCAATTTTGTGATCTGGAGGTAAAAAGTGCCGAAAAGTGTTTGTTAGGCTCAATGGGCGCTATAGAGCATTTGGGAGTGTTGTCAATTTCGTGATCTGAAGGTAAAAAGTGCCGAAAAGTGTTTCTTAGGCTCAATGGGCGCTATAGAGCATTTGGGAGTTTTGTTAGTCTATTGCGTGATCTGAAGGTAAATAGTGCCGAAAAGTGTTTGTTAGGCTCAATGGGCGCTATAGACCATTTTGGAGTGTAGTAAGTCCATTTCGTGATCTGAAGGTAAAAAGTGCCAAAAAGTGTTTGTTAGGCTCAATGGGCGCTATAGAGCATTTGGGAGTGTTGTTAGTTCATTTCGTGATCTGAAGGTAAATAGTGCCGAAAAGTGTTTGTTAGGCTCAATGGGCGCTATAGACCATTTTGGAGTGTAGTAAGTCCATTTCGTGATCTGACGGTGAATAGTGCCGAAAAGTGTTTGTTATGCTCAATGGGCGCTATAGACCATTTGGGAGTGTTGTTAGTCAATTTCGTGATCTGAAGGTAAAAAGTGCCGAAAAGTGGTTCTTAGGCTCAATGGGCGCTATGGAGCATTTGGGAGTGTTGTTAGTCAATTTCGTGATCTGACGGTAAAAAGTGCCGAAAAGTGTTTCTTAGGCTCAATTGGCGCTATAGACCATTTTGGAAGTGTTGTAAGTCAATTTCGTGATCTGAAGGTAAATAGTGCCGAAAAGTGTTTGTTAGGCTCAATGGGCGCTATAGAGCATTTGGGAGTGTTGTTAGTCCATTTCGTTATCTGAAGGTAAAAAGTGCCGAAAAGTGTTTGTTAGGCTCAATGGGCGCTATAGAGCATTTGGGAGTGTTGTTAGTCAATTTCGTGATCTGAAGGTAAAAAGTGCCGAAAAGTGTTTCTTAGGCTCAATGGGCGCTATAGAGCATTTGGGAGTGTTGTTAGTCCATTTCGTGATCTGAAGGTAAATAGTGCCGAAAAGTGTTTGTTAGGCTCAATGGGCGCTATAGACCATTTTGGAGTGTAGTAAGTCCATTTCGTGATCTGACGGTGAATAGTGCCGAAAAGTGTTTGTTATGCTCAATGGGCGCTATAGACCATTTGGGAGTGTTGTTAGTCAATTTCGTGATCTGAATGTAAAAAGTGCCGAAAAGTGTTTCTTAGGCTCAATGGGCGCTATAGAGCATTTGGGAGTGTTGTTAGTCAATTTCGTGATCTCAAGGTAAAAAGTGCCGAAAAGTGTTTGTTAGGCTCAATGGGCGCTATAGACCATTTGGGAGTGTTGTAAGTCAATTTCGTGATCTGGAGGTAAAAAGTGCCAAAAAGTGTTTGTTAGGCTCAATGGGCGCTATAGAGCATTTGGGAGTGTTGTTAGTCAATTTCGTGATCTGGAGGTAAAAAGTGCCGAGAAGTGTTTCTTAGGCTCAATGGGCGCTATAGAGCATTTGGGAGTGTTGTTAGTCAATTTCGTGATCTGAAGGTAAAAAGTGCCGAAAAGTGTTTGTTAGGCTCAATGGGCGCTATAGAGCATTTGGGAGTGTTGGAAGTCTATTTCGTGATCTGAAGGTAAATAGTGCCAAAAAGTGTTTGTTAGGCTCAATGGGCACTATAGGGCATTTGGGAGTGTTGTTAGTCCATTTCGTGATCTGAATGTAAAAAGTGCCGAAAAGTGTTTGTTAGGCTCAATGGGCGCTATAGAGCATTTGGGAGTGTTGTTAGTCCATTTCGTGATCTGAAGGTAAAAAGTGCCGAAAAGTGTTTCTTAGGCTGAATGGGCGCTATAGAGCATTTGGGAGTGTTGTTAGTCAATTTCGTGATCTGAAGGTAAATAGTGCCGAAAAGTGTTTGTTAGGCTCAATGGGCGCTATAGAGCATTTGGGAGTGTTGTTAGTCAATTTCGTGATCTGAAGGTAAATAGTGCCGAAAAGTGTTTCTTAGGCTCAATGGGCGCTATAGACCATTTTGGAGTGTTGTAAGTCCATTTCGTGATCTAAATAGTGCCAAAAAGTGTTTGTTAGGCTCAATGGGCGCTATAGACCATTTGGGAGTGTTGTTAGTCAATTTCGTGATCTGAAGGTAAAAAGTGCCGAAAAGTGTTTGTTAGGCTCAATGGGCGCTATAGAGCATTTGGGAGTGTTGTAAGTCCATTTTGTGATATGAAGGTAAATAGTGCCGAAAAGTGTTTGTTAGGCTCAATGGGCGCTATAGAGCATTTGGGAGTGTTGTTAGTCAATTTCGTGATCTGAAGGTAAAAAGTGCCGAAAAGTGTTTCTTAGGCTCAATGGGCGCTATAGAGCATTTGGGAGTGTTGTTAGTCAATTTCGTGATCTGACGGTAAAAAGTGCCGAAAAGTGTTTCTTAGGCTCAATTGGCGCTATAGACCATTTTGGAAGTGTTGTAAGTCAATTTCGTGATCTGAAGGTAAATAGTGCCAAAAAGTGTTTGTTAGGCTCAATGGGCGCTATAGAGCATTTGGGAGTGTTGTTAGTCCATTTCGTTATCTGAAGGTAAAAAGTGCCGAAAAGTGTTTGTTAGGCTCAATGGGCGCTATAGAGCATTTGGGAGTGTTGTTAGTCAATTTTGTGATCTGGAGGTAAAAAGTGCCGAAAAGTGTTTGTTAGGCTCAATGGGCGCTATAGAGCATTTGGGAGTGTTGTTAGTCAATTTCGTGATCTGAAGGTAAAAAGTGCCGAAAAGTGTTTCTTAGGCTCAATGGGCGCTATAGAGCATTTGGGAGTGTTGTTAGTCCATTTCGTGATCTGAAGGTAAATAGTGCCGAAAAGTGTTTGTTAGGCTCAATGGGCGCTATAGACCATTTTGGAGTGTAGTAAGTCCATTTCGTGATCTGACGGTGAATAGTGCCGAAAAGTGTTTGTTATGCTCAATGGGCGCTATAGACCATTTGGGAGTGTTGTTAGTCAATTTCGTGATCTGAAGGTAAAAAGTGCCGAAAAGTGTTTCTTAGGCTCAATGGGCGCTATAGAGCATTTGGGAGTGTTGTTAGTCAATTTCGTGATCTGAAGGTAAATAGTGCCGAAAAGTGTTTGTTAGGCTCAATGGGCGCTATAGAGCATTTGGGAGTGTTGTTAGTCAATTTCGTGATCTGAAGGTAAATAGTGCCGAAAAGTGTTTCTTAGGCTCAATGGGCGCTATAGACCATTTTGGAGTGTTGTAAGTCCATTTCGTGATCTAAATAGTGCCAAAAAGTGTTTGTTAGGCTCAATGGGCGCTATAGACCATTTGGGAGTGTTGTTAGTCAATTTCGTGATCTGAAGGTAAAAAGTGCCGAAAAGTGTTTGTTAGGCTCAATGGGCGCTATAGAGCATTTGGGAGTGTTGTAAGTCCATTTTGTGATATGAAGGTAAATAGTGCCGAAAAGTGTTTGTTAGGCTCAATGGGCGCTATAGAGCATTTGGGAGTGTTGTTAGTCAATTTCGTGATCTGAAGGTAAAAAGTGCCGAAAAGTGTTTCTTAGGCTCAATGGGCGCTATAGAGCATTTGGGAGTGTTGTTAGTCAATTTCGTGAACTGACGGTAAAAAGTGCCGAAAAGTGTTTCTTAGGCTCAATTGGCGCTATAGACCATTTTGGAAGTGTTGTAAGTCAATTTCGTGATCTGAAGGTAAATAGTGCCGAAAAGTGTTTGTTAGGCTCAATTGGCGCTATAGAGCATTTGGGAGTGTTGTTAGTCCATTTCGTTATCTGAAGGTAAAAAGTGCCGAAAAGTGTTTGTTAGGCTCAATGGCGCTATAGAGCATTTGGGAGTGTTGTTAGTCAATTTTGTGATCTGGAGGTAAAAAGTGCCGAAAAGTGTTTGTTAGGCTCAATGGGCGCTATAGAGCATTTGGGAGTGTTGTTAGTCAATTTCGTGATCTGAAGGTAAAAAGTGCCGAAAAGTGTTTCTTAGGCTCAATGGGCGCTATAGAGCATTTGGGAGTGTTGTTAGTCCATTTCGTGATCTGAAGGTAAATAGTGCCGAAAAGTGTTTGTTAGGCTCAATGGGCGCTATAGACCATTTTGGAGTGTAGTAAGTCCATTTCGTGATCTGACGGTGAATAGTGCCGAAAAGTGTTTGTTATGCTCAATGGGCGCTATAGACCATTTGGGAGTGTTGTTAGTCAATTTCGTGATCTGAAGGTAAAAAGTGCCGAAAAGTGTTTCTTAGGCTCAATGGGCGCTATAGAGCATTTGGGAGTGTTGTTAGTCAATTTCGTGATCTGAAGGTAAAAAGTGCCGAAAAGTGTTTGTTAGGCTCAATGGGCGCTATAGACCATTTGGGAGTGTTGTAAGTCAATTTCGTGATCTGGAGGTAAAAAGTGCCAAAAAGTGTTTGTTAGGCTCAATGGGCGCTATAGAGCATTTGGGAGTGTTGTTAGTCAATTTCGTGATCTGGAGGTAAAAAGTGCCGAGAAGTGTTTCTTAGGCTCAATGGGCGCTATAGAGCATTTGGGAGTGTTGTTAGTCAATTTCGTGATCTGAAGGTAAAAAGTGCCGAAAAGTGTTTGTTAGGCTCAATGGGCGCTATAGAGCATTTGGGAGTGTTGTAAGTCCATTTTGTGATATGAAGGTAAATAGTGCCGAAAAGTGTTTGTTAGGCTCAATGGGCGCTATAGAGCATTTGGGAGTGTTGTTAGTCAATTTCGTGATCTGAAGGTAAAAAGTGCCGAAAAGTGTTTCTTAGGCTCAATGGGCGCTATAGAGCATTTGGGAGTGTTGTTAGTCAATTTCGTGATCTGACGGTAAAAAGTGCCGAAAAGTGTTTCTTAGGCTCAATTGGCGCTATAGACCATTTTGGAAGTGTTGTAAGTCAATTTCGTGATCTGAAGGTAAATAGTGCCGAAAAGTGTTTGTTAGGCTCAATGGGCGCTATAGAGCATTTGGGAGTGTTGTTAGTCCATTTCGTTATCTGAAGGTAAAAAGTGCCGAAAAGTGTTTGTTAGGCTCAATGGGCGCTATAGAGCATTTGGGAGTGTTGTTAGTCAATTTTGTGATCTGGAGGTAAAAAGTGCCGAAAAGTGTTTGTTAGGCTCAATGGGCGCTATAGAGCATTTAGGAGTGTTGTTAGTCAATTTCGTGATCTGAAGGTAAATAGTGCCGAAAAGTGTTTGTTAGGCTCAATGGGCGCTATAGACCATTTTGGAGTGTAGTAAGTCCATTTCGTGATCTGACGGTGAATAGTGCCGAAAAGTGTTTGTTATGCTCAATGGGCGCTATAGACCATTTGGGAGTGTTGTTAGTCAATTTCGTGATCTGAAGGTAAAAAGTGCCGAAAAGTGTTTCTTAGGCTCAATGGGCGCTATAGAGCATTTGGGAGTGTTGTTAGTCAATTTCGTGATCTGAAGGTAAAAAGTGCCGAAAAGTGTTTGTTAGGCTCAATGGGCGCTATAGACCATTTGGGAGTGTTGTAAGTCAATTTCGTGATCTGGAGGTAAAAAGTGCCAAAAAGTGTTTGTTAGGCTCAATGGGCGCTATAGAGCATTTGGGAGTGTTGTTAGTCAATTTCGTGATCTGGAGGTAAAAAGTGCCGAGAAGTGTTTCTTAGGCTCAATGGGCGCTATAGAGCATTTGGGAGTGTTGTTAGTCAATTTCGTGATCTGAAGGTAAAAAGTGCCGAAAAGTGTTTGTTAGGCTCAATGGGCGCTATAGAGCATTTGGGAGTGTTGGAAGTCCATTTCGTGATCTGAAGGTAAATAGTGCCAAAAAGTGTTTGTTAGGCTCAATGGGCGCTATAGGGCATTTGGGAGTGTTGTTAGTCCATTTCGTGATCTGAATGTAAAAAGTGCCGAAAAGTGTTTGTTAGGCTCAATGGGCGCTATAGAGCATTTGGGAGTGTTGTTAGTCCATTTCGTGATCTGAAGGTAAAAAGTGCCGAAAAGTGTTTCTTAGACTGAATGGGCGCTATAGAGCATTTGGGAGTGTTGTTAGTCAATTTCGTGATCTGAAGGTAAATAGTGCCGAAAAGTGTTTGTTAGGCTCAATGGGCGCTATAGAGCATTTGGGAGTGTTGTTAGTCAATTTCGTGATCTGAAGGTAAATAGTGCCGAAAAGTGTTTCTTAGGCTCAATGGGCGCTATAGACCATTTTGGAGTGTTGTAAGTCCATTTCGTGATCTAAATAGTGCCAAAAAGTGTTTGTTAGGCTCAATGGGCGCTATAGACCATTTGGGAGTGTTGTAAGTCAATTTCGTGATCTGAAGGTAAATAGTGCCGAAAAGTGTTTGTTAAGCTCAATGGGCGCTATAGAGCATTTGGGAGTGTTGTTAGTCCATTTCGTGATCTGAAGGTAAAAAGTGCCGAAAAGTGTTTGTTAGGCTCAATGGGCGCTATAGAGCATTTGGGAGTGTTGTTAGTCAATTTTGTGATCTGGAGGTAAAAAGTGCCGAAAAGTGTTTGTTAGGCTCAATGGGCGCTATATAGCATTGGGGAGTGTTGTTAGTCAATTTCGTGATCTGAAGGTAAAAAGAGCCGAAAAGTGTTTCTTAGGCTCAATGGGCGCTATAGAGCATTTGGGAGTTTTGTTAGTCTATTTCGTGATCTGAAGGTAAATAGTGCCGAAAAGTGTTTGTTAGGCTCAATGGGCGCTATAGACCATTTTGGAGTGTAGTAAGTCCATGTCGTGATCTGACGGTGAATAGTGCCGAAAAGTGTTTGTTATGCTCAATGGGCGCTATAGACCATTTGGGAGTGTTGTTAGTCAATTTCGTGATCTGGAGGTAAAAAGTGCCAAAAAGTGTTTGTTAGGCTCAATGGGCGCTATAGAGCATTTGGGAGTGTTGTAAGTCAATTTCGTGATCTGAAGGTAAATAGTGCCGAAAAGTGTTTGTTAAGCTCAATGGGCGCTATAGAGCATTTGGGAGTGTTGTTAGTCCATTTCGTGATCTGAAGGTAAAAAGTGCCGAAAAGTGTTTGTTAGGCTCAATGGGCGCTATAGAGCATTTGGGAGTGTTGTTAGTCAATTTTGTGATCTGGAGGTAAAAAGTGCCGAAAAGTGTTTGTTAGGCTCAATGGGCGCTATATAGCATTGGGGAGTGTTGTTAGTCAATTTCGTGATCTGAAGGTAAAAAGAGCCGAAAAGTGTTTCTTAGGCTCAATGGGCGCTATAGAGCATTTGGGAGTTTTGTTAGTCTATTTCGTGATCTGAAGGTAAATAGTGCCGAAAAGTGTTTGTTAGGCTCAATGGGCGCTATAGACCATTTTGGAGTGTAGTAAGTCCATTTCGTGATCTGACGGTGAATAGTGCCGAAAAGTGTTTGTTATGCTTAATGGGCGCTATAGACCATTTGGGAGTGTTGTTAGTCAATTTCGTGATCTGGAGGTAAAAAGTGCCAAAAAGTGTTTGTTAGGCTCAATGGGCGCTATAGAGCATTTGGGAGTGTTGTAAGTCAATTTCGTGATCTGAAGGTAAAAAGAGCCGAAAAGTGTTTCTTAGGCTCAATGGGCGCTATAGAGCATTTGGGAGTGTTGTTAGTCTATTTCGTGATCTGAAGGTAAATAGTGCCGAAAAGTGTTTGTTAGGCTCAATGGGCGCTATAGACCATTTTGGAGTGTAGTAAGTCCATTTCGTGATCTGACGGTGAATAGTGCCGAAAAGTGTTTCTTAGGCTCAATGGGCGCTATAGAGCATTTGGGAGTGTTGTTAGTCAATTTTGTGATCTGAAGGTAAAAAGTGCCGAAAAGTGTTTGTTAAGCTCAATGGGCGCTATAGAGCATTTGGGAGTGTTGATAGTCCATTTCGTGATCTGAAGGTAAAAAGTGCCGAAAAGTGTTTGTTAGGCTCAATGGGCGCTATAGAGCATTTGGGAGTGTTGTTAGTCAATTTTGTGATCTGGAGGTAAAAAGTGCCGAAAAGTGTTTCTTAGGCTCAATGGGCGCTATAGAGCATTGGGGAGTGTTGTTAGTCAATTTCGTGATCTGAAGGTAAAAAGAGCCGAAAAGTGTTTCTTAGGCTCAATGGGCGCTATAGAGCATTTGGGAGTTTTGTTAGTCTATTTCGTGATCTGAAGGTAAAAAGTGCCGAAAAGTGTTTCTTAGGCTCAATGGGCGCTATAGAGCATTTGGGAGTGTTGTTAGTCAATTTCGTGATCTGAAAGTAAAAAGTGCCGAAAAGTGTTTGTTAGGCTCAATGGGCGCTATAGAGCATTTGGGAGTGTTGTAAGTCAATTTCGTGATCTGGAGGTAAAAAGTGCCAAAAAGTGTTTGTTAGGCTCAATGGGCGTTATAGAGCATTTGGGAGTGTTGTAAGTCAATTTCGTGATCTGAAGGTAAAAAGTGGCGAAAAATGTTTGTTAGGCTCAATGGGCGTTATAGAGCATTTGGGAGTGTTGGAAGTCCATTTCGTGATCTGAAGGTAAATAGTGCCAAAAAGTGTTTGTTAGGCTCAATGGGCGCTATAACGCATTTGGGAGTGTTGTTAGTCCATTTCGTGATCTGAAGGTAAAAAGTGCCGAAAAGTGTTTGTTAAGCTCAATGGGCGCTATAGAGCATTTGGGAGTGTTGTTAGTCCATTTCGTGATCTGAAGGTAAAAAGTGCCGAAAAGTGTTTGTTAGGCTCAATGGGCGCTATAGAGCATTTGGGAGTGTTGTTAGTCAATTTTGTGATCTGGAGGTAAAAAGTGCCGAAAAGTGTTTGTTAGGCTCAATGGGCGCTATAGAGCATTTGGGAGTGTTGTTAGTCAATTTCGTGATCTGAAGGTAAAAAGTGCCGAAAAGTGTTTCTTAGGCTCAATGGGCGCTATAGAGCATTTGGGAGTGTTGTTAGTCCATTTCGTGATCTGAAGGTAAATAGTGCCGAAAAGTGTTTGTTAGGCTCAATGGGCGCTATAGACCATTTTGGAGTGTAGTAAGTCCATTTCGTGATCTGACGGTGAATAGTGCCGAAAAGTGTTTGTTATGCTCAATGGGCGCTATAGACCATTTGGGAGTGTTGTTAGTCAATTTCGTGATCTGAAGGTAAAAAGAGCCGAAAAGTGTTTCTTAGGCTCAATGGGCGCTATAGAGCATTTGGGAGTTTTGTTAGTCTATTTCGTGATCTGAAGGTAAAAAGTGCCGAAAAGTGTTTCTTAGGCTCAATGGGCGCTATAGAGCATTTGGGAGTGTTGTTAGTCAATTTCGTGATCTGAAGGTAAAAAGTGCCGAAAAGTGTTTGTTAGGCTCAATGGGCGCTATAGAGCATTTGGGAGTGTTGTAAGTCAATTTCGTGATCTGGAGGTAAAAAGTGCCAAAAAGTGTTTGTTAGGCTCAATGGGCGCTATAGAGCATTTGGGAGTGTTGTAAGTCAATTTCGTGATCTGAAGGTAAAAAGTGGCGAAAAATGTTTGTTAGGCTCAATGGGCGTTATAGAGCATTTGGGAGTGTTGGAAGTCCATTTCGTGATCTGAAGGTAAATAGTGCCAAAAAGTGTTTGTTAGGCTCAATGGGCGCTATAACGCATTTGGGAGTGTTGTTAGTCCATTTCGTGATCTGAAGGTAAAAAGTGCCGAAAAGTGTTTGTTAAGCTCAATGGGCGCTATAGAGCATTTGGGAGTGTTGTTAGTCCATTTCGTGATCTGAAGGTAAAAAGTGCCGAAAAGTGTTTGTTAGGCTCAATGGGCGCTATAGAGCATTTGGGAGTGTTGTTAGTCAATTTTGTGATCTGGAGGTAAAAAGTGCCGAAAAGTGTTTGTTAGGCTCAATGGGCGCTATAGAGCATTTGGGAGTGTTGTTAGTCAATTTCGTGATCTGAAGGTAAAAAGTGCCGAAAAGTGTTTCTTAGGCTCAATGGGCGCTATAGAGCATTTGGGAGTGTTGTTAGTCCATTTCGTGATCTGAAGGTAAATAGTGCCGAAAAGTGTTTGTTAGGCTCAATGGGCGCTATAGACCATTTTGGAGTGTAGTAAGTCCATTTCGTGATCTGACGGTGAATAGTGCCGAAAAGTGTTTGTTATGCTCAATGGGCGCTATAGACCATTTGGGAGTGTTGTTAGTCAATTTCGTGATCTGAAGGTAAAAAGTGCCGAAAAGTGTTTCTTAGGCTCAATGGGCGCTATAGAGCATTTGGGAGTGTTGTTAGTCAATTTCGTGATCTGAAGGTAAAAAGTGCCGAAAAGTGTTTCTTAGGCTCAATGGGCGCTATAGAGCATTTGGGAGTGTTGTTAGTCAATTTCGTGATCTGACGGTAAAAAGTGCCGAAAAGTGTTTCTTAGGCTCAATTGGCGCTATAGACCATTTTGGAGTGTTGTAAGTCAATTTCGTGATCTGAAGGTAAATAGTGCCGAAAAGTGTTTGTTAGGCCCAATGGGCGCTATAGAGCATTTGGGAGTGTTGTAAGTCAATTTCGTGATCTGAAGGTAAAAAGTGCCGAAAAATGTTTGTTAGGCTCAATGGGCGTTATAGAGCATTTGGGAGTGTTGTTAGTCCATTTCGTGATCTGAAGGTAAAAAGTGCCGAAAAGTGTTTGTTAGGCTCAATGGGCGCTATAGAGCATTTGGGAGTGTTGTTAGTCAATTTTGTGATCTGGAGGTAAAAAGTGCCGAAAAGTGTTTGTTAGGCTCAATGGGCGCTATATAGCATTGGGGAGTGTTGTTAGTCAATTTCGTGATCTGAAGGTAAAAAGAGCCGAAAAGTGTTTCTTAGGCTCAATGGGCGCTATAGAGCATTTGGGAGTTTTGTTAGTCTATTTCGTGATCTGAAGGTAAATAGTGCCGAAAAGTGTTTGTTAGGCTCAATGGGCGCTATAGACCATTTTGGAGTGTAGTAAGTCCATTTCGTGATCTGACGGTGAATAGTGCCGAAAAGTGTTTGTTATGCTCAATGGGCGCTATAGACCATTTGGGAGTGTTGTTAGTCAATTTCGTGATCTGGAGGTAAAAAGTGCCAAAAAGTGTTTGTTAGGCTCAATGGGCGCTATAGAGCATTTGGGAGTGTTGTAAGTCAATTTCGTGATCTGAAGGTAAAAAGAGCCGAAAAGTGTTTCTTAGGCTCAATGGGCGCTATAGAGCATTTGGGAGTTTTGTTAGTCTATTTCGTGATCTGAAGGTAAATAGTGCCGAAAAGTGTTTGTTAGGCTCAATGGGCGCTATAGACCATTTTGGAGTGTAGTAAGTCCATTTCGTGATCTGACGGTGAATAGTGCCGAAAAGTGTTTCTTAGGCTCAATGGGCGCTATAGAGCATTTGGGAGTGTTGTTAGTCAATTTTGTGATCTGAAGGTAAAAAGTGCCGAAAAGTGTTTGTTAAGCTCAATGGGCGCTATAGAGCATTTGGGAGTGTTGTTAGTCCATTTCGTGATCTGAAGGTAAAAAGTGCCGAAAAGTGTTTGTTAGGCTCAATGGGCGCTATAGAGCATTTGGGAGTGTTGTTAGTCAATTTTGTGATCTGGAGGTAAAAAGTGCCGAAAAGTGTTTGTTAGGCTCAATGGGCGCTATAGATCATTGGGGAGTGTTGTTAGTCAATTTCGTGATCTGAAGGTAAAAAGAGCCGAAAAGTGTTTCTTAGGCTCAATGGGCGCTATAGAGCATTTGGGAGTTTTGTTAGTCTATTTCGTGATCTGAAGGTAAAAAGTGCCGAAAAGTGTTTCTTAGGCTCAATGGGCGCTATAGAGCATTTGGGAGTGTTGTTAGTCAATTTCGTGATCTGAAGGTAAAAAGTGCCGAAAAGTGTTTGTTAGGCTCAATGGGCGCTATAGAGCATTTGGGAGTGTTGTAAGTCAATTTCGTGATCTGGAGGTAAAAAGTGCCAAAAAGTGTTTGTTAGGCTCAATGGGCGCTATAGAGCATTTGGGAGTGTTGTAAGTCAATTTCGTGATCTGAAGGTAAAAAGTGGCGAAAAATGTTTGTTAGGCTCAATGGGCGTTATAGAGCATTTGGGAGTGTTGGAAGTCCATTTCGTGATCTGAAGGTAAATAGTGCCAAAAAGTGTTTGTTAGGCTCAATGGGCGCTATAACGCATTTGGGAGTGTTGTTAGTCCATTTCGTGATCTGAAGGTAAAAAGTGCCGAAAAGTGTTTGTTAAGCTCAATGGGCGCTATAGAGCATTTGGGAGTGTTGTTAGTCCATTTCGTGATCTGAAGGTAAAAAGTGCCGAAAAGTGTTTGTTAGGCTCAATGGGCGCTATAGAGCATTTGGGAGTGTTGTTAGTCAATTTTGTGATCTGGAGGTAAAAAGTGCCGAAAAGTGTTTGTTAGGCTCAATGGGCGCTATAGAGCATTTGGGAGTGTTGTTAGTCAATTTCGTGATCTGAAGGTAAAAAGTGCCGAAAAGTGTTTCTTAGGCTCAATGGGCGCTATAGAGCATTTGGGAGTGTTGTTAGTCCATTTCGTGATCTGAAGGTAAATAGTGCCGAAAAGTGTTTGTTAGGCTCAATGGGCGCTATAGACCATTTTGGAGTGTAGTAAGTCCATTTCGTGATCTGACGGTGAATAGTGCCGAAAAGTGTTTGTTATGCTCAATGGGCGCTATAGACCATTTGGGAGTGTTGTTAGTCAATTTCGTGATCTGAAGGTAAAAAGTGCCGAAAAGTGTTTCTTAGGCTCAATGGGCGCTATAGAGCATTTGGGAGTGTTGTTAGTCAATTTCGTGATCTGAAGGTAAATAGTGCCGAAAAATGTTTGTTAGGCTCAATGGGCGTTATAGAGCATTTGGGAGTGTTGGAAGTCCATTTCGTGATCTGAAGGTAAATAGTGCCAAAAAGTGTTTGTTAGGCTCAATGGGCGCTATAACGCATTTGGGAGTGTTGTAAGTCAATTTCGTGATCTGAAGGTAAAAAGTGCCGAAAAATGTTTGTTAGGCTCAATGGGCGTTATAGAGCATTTGGGAGTGTTGTTAGTCCATTTCGTGATCTGAAGGTAAATAGTGCCGAAAAGTGTTTGTTAGGCTCAATGGGCGCTATAGACCATTTTGGAGTGTAGTAAGTCCATTTCGTGATCTGACGGTGAATAGTGCCGAAAAGTGTTTGTTATGCTCAATGGGCGCTATAGACCATTTGGGAGTGTTGTTAGTCAATTTCGTGATCTGAAGGTAAAAAGTGCCGAAAAGTGTTTCTTAGGCTCAATGGGCGCTATAGAGCATTTGGGAGTGTTGTTAGTCAATTTCGTGATCTGAAGGTAAAAAGTGCCGAAAAGTGTTTCTTAGGCTCAATGGGCGCTAAAGAGCATTTGGGAGTGTTGTTAGTCAATTTCGTGATCTGACGGTAAAAAGTGCCGAAAAGTGTTTCTTAGGCTCAATTGGCGCTATAGACCATTTTGGAGTGTTGTAAGTCAATTTCGTGATCTGAAGGTAAATAGTGCCGAAAAGTGTTTGTTAGGCTCAATGGGCGCTATAGAGCATTTGGGAGTGTTGTAAGTCAATTTCGTGATCTGAAGGTAAAAAGTGCCGAAAAATGTTTGTTAGGCTCAATGGGCGT
Organism: Crossaster papposus; assembly: GCA_037893245.1. Taxonomy (NCBI): domain Eukaryota; kingdom Metazoa; phylum Echinodermata; class Asteroidea; order Velatida; family Solasteridae; genus Crossaster; species Crossaster papposus. Next base: position 3,556,566 of record JBAIAA010000337.1, on the reverse strand, counting down.
TATAGAGCATTTGGGAGTGTTGGAAGTCCATTTCGTGATCTGAAGGTAAATAGTGCCAAAAAGTGTTTGTTAGGCTCAATGGGCGCTATAACGCATTTGGGAGTGTTGTTAGTCCATTTCGTGATCTGAAGGTAAAAAGTGCCGAAAAGTGTTTGTTAGGCTCAATGGGCGCTATAGAGCATTTGGGAGTGTTGTTAGTCAATTTTGTGATCTGGAGGTAAAAAGTGCCGAAAAGTGTTTGTTAGGCTCAATGGGCGCTATAGAGCATTTGGGAGTGTTGTTAGTCAATTTCGTGATCTGCAGGTAAAAAGTGCCGAAAAGTGTTTCTTAGGCTCAATGGGCGCTATAGAGCATTTGGGAGTGTTGTTAGTCCATTTCGTGATCTGAAGGTAAATAGTGCCGAAAAGTGTTTGTTAGGCTCAATGGGCGCTATAGACCATTTTGGAGTGTAGTAAGTCCATTTCGTGATCTGACAGTGAATAGTGCCGAAAAGTGTTTGTTATGCTCAATGGGCGCTATAGACCATTTGGGAGTGTTGTTAGTCAATTTCGTGATCTGAAGGTAAAAAGTGCCGAAAAGTGTTTCTTAGGCTCAATGGGCGCTATAGAGCATTTGGGAGTGTTGTTAGTCAATTTTGTGATCTGGAGGTAAAAAGTGCCGAAAAGTGTTTGTTAGGCTCAATGGGCGCTATAGAGCATTTGGGAGTGTTGTTAGTCAATTTCGTGATCTGCAGGTAAAAAGTGCCGAAAAGTGTTTCTTAGGCTCAATGGGCGCTATAGAGCATTTGGGAGTGTTGTTAGTCCATTTCGTGATCTGAAGGTAAATAGTGCCGAAAAGTGTTTGTTAGGCTCAATGGGCGCTATAGACCATTTTGGAGTGTAGTAAGTCCATTTCGTGATCTGACAGTGAATAGTGCCGAAAAGTGTTTGTTATGCTCAATGGGCGCTATAGACCATTTGGGAGTGTTGTTAGTCAATTTCGTGATCTGAAGGTAAAAAGTGCCGAAAAGTGTTTCTTAGGCTCAATGGGCGCTATAGAGCATTTGGGAGTGTTGTTAGTCAATTTCGTGATCTGAAGGTAAAAAGTGCCGAAAAGTGTTTGTTAGGCTCAATGGGCGCTATAGACCATTTGGGAGTGTTGTAAGTCAATTTCGTGATCTGGAGGTAAAAAGTGCCAAAAAGTGTTTGTTAGGCTCAATGGGCGCTATAGAGCATTTGGAAGTGTTGTAAGTCAATTTCGTGATCTGAAGGTAAAAAGTGCCGAAAAATGTTTGTTAGGCTCAATGTGCGTTATAGAGCATTTGGGAGTCTCTTCATTCTCGAACAACGTTGAGGTTCGCAGCTCAGATATAAGTTCATAACATTATCCTCATTCGCAGCCATGTTTTCTTATGTTTATGCGTGTACACGTGTATTGCCGCATAGGCCTATGCCGCCAGTGTCCTGACGCATGAGTCTCAAAGTTTTGGTTTCTTCCGGTGAAATTTTGGCGATATGTTAGCTCAGATGTGGAGGTGGTGAATGTCTTTTCATTTTCGAACAACCTTGAGGCTCGCTGCTCAGATATATGTCGAGAAAATTGTCCTCATTCGCAGCCATGTTTTATTATGTGTATGTATGTACACGTGTATTGCCTCATAGGCCTATGCCGCCAGTGTCCTGACGCATGAGTCTCTCAGTTTGGGTTGTTTCCAGTGAGAAATTTGGCAATGTTTTGGCTCGGATGTCGAGCTGGTGAGTGTCTCTTCATTCTCGAACAACGTTGAGGTTCGCATCTCAGATATCAGTTCATAAAATTATCCTCATTCGCAGCCATGTTTTCTTATGTTGATGCGTGTACACGTGTATTGCCGCATATGCTTATGTCGCCAGTGTCCTGAAGCATGAGTCTCACAGTTTAGTTTTTTTCCAGTGAGAAATATGGCAATATTTTGGCTCGGATGTCGAGCTGGTGAGTGTCTCTTCATTCGCGAACAACGTTGAGGCTCGCAGCTCAGATATATGTCGAGAAAATTTTCTTCATTCGCAGCCATGTTTTCTTATGTGTATTGATGTACACGTGTATTGCCTCTTAGGCCTATGCCGCCAGTGTCTTGACGCATGAGTCTCTCAGTTTGGGTTTGTACCAGTCTGAATTTTGGCAATATTTTGGCTCAGATGTCGAGCTGGTGAGTGTCTTTTCATTCTCGAACAACGTTGAGGTTCGCATCTCAGATATAAGTTCATAAAATTATCCTCATTCGCAGCCATGTTTTCTTATGTGTATGGATGTAAACGTGTATTGCCTCATAGGCCTATGCCGCCAGTGTCCTAACGCATGAGTCTCACAGTTTTTGTTTTTTTTCAGTGATAAATCTGGCCATATTTTGGCTCGGATGTCGAGCTGGTGAGTGTCTCTTAATTCTCGAACAACGTTGAGGCTCGCAGCTCAGATATATGTCGAGAAAAGTGTCCTCATTCGCAGCCATGTTTTCTTATATGTATGGATGTACACGTGTATTGCCTCATAGGCCTATGCCGCCAGTGTCCTGACGCATGAGTCTCAAAGTTTTGGTCTCTTCCGGTGAGAATTTTGGCGATTTGTTAGCTCAGATGTGGAGGTGGTGAATGTCTTTTCATTCTCGAACAACGTTGAGGTTCGCAGCTCAGATATATGTTGAGAACATTATCCTCATTCGCAGCCATGTTTTCTGATGTGTATGTATGTACACGTGTATTGCCACATAGGCCTATGCCGCCAGTATCCTGACGCATGAGTCTCTCAGTTTGTTTGTTTTTCCAGTGAAAAATTTGGCAATATTTTGGCTCGGATGTCGAGCTGGTGAGTGTCTCTAAATTCTCGAACAACCTTGAGGCTCGCTGCTCAGATATATGTCGAGAAAATTGTCCTCATTCGCAGCCATGTTTTATTATGTGTATGTATGTACACGTGTATTGCCTCATAGGCCTATGCCGCCAGTGTCCTGACGCATGAGTCTCAAAGTTTTGGTCTCTTCCGGTGAGAATTTTGGCGATGTGTTAGCTCAGATGTGGAGGTGGTGAATGTCTTTTCATTCTCGAACAACGTTGAGGTTCGCAGCTCAGATATATGTTGAGAACATTATCCTCATTCGCAGCCATGTTTTCTGATGTGTATGTATGTACACGTGTATTGCCACATAGGCCTATGCCGCCAGTATCCTGACGCATGAATCTCTCAGTTTGTTTGTTTTTCCAGTGAAAAATTTGGCAATATTTTGGCTCGGATGTCGAGCTGGTGAGTGTCTCTTAATTCTCGAACAACGTTGAGGCTCGCAGATCTGATATATGTCGAGAAAATTGTCCTCATTCGCAGCCATGTTTTATTATGTGTATGTATGTACACGTGTATTGCCTCATAGGCCTATGCCGCCAGTGTCCTGACGCATGAGTCTCTCAGTTTGGTTTTTTTCCAGTGAGAAATTTGGCAATGTTTTGGCTCGAATGTCGAGCTGGTGAGTGTCTCTTCATTCTCGAACAACGTTGAGGTTCGCATCTCAGATATAAGTTCATAAAATTATCCTCATTCGCAGCCATGTTTTCTTATGTTTATGCGTGTACACGTGTATTGCCGCATATGCTTATGTCGCCAGTGTCCTGAAGCATGAGTCTCACAGTTTAGTCTTTTTCCAGTGAAAAATATGGCAATATTTTGGCTCGGATGTCGAGCTGGTGAGTGTCTCTTCATTCGCGAACAACGTTGAGGCTCGCAGCTCAGATATATGTCGAGAAAATTGTCCTCATTGGCAGCCATGTTTTCTTATGTGTATTTATGTACACGTGTATTGCCTCATAGGCCTATGCCGCTCGTGTCCTGACGTATGAGTCTCACAGTTTCGGTTTTTTCCAGTGGGAAATTTCGAAATATTTTGGCTCAGATGTCGAGCAGGCGAGTGTCTCTTCATTTTCGAACAACGTTGAGGTTCGCATCTCAGATATAAGTTCATATAATTATCCTCATTCGCAGCCATGTTTTCTTATGTGTATGGATGTACATCTGTATTGTCTCATAGGCCTATGCCGCCAGTGTCCTAACGCATGAGTCTCACAGTTTGGGTTTTTTTCAGTGAGAAATCTGGCAATATTTTGGCTCGGATGTCGAGCTGGTGAGTGTCTCTTCATTCTCGAACAACGTTGAGGGTCGCAGCTCAGATATATGTCGAGAAAATTGTCCTCATTCGCAGCCATGTTTTATTATGTGTATGTATGTACACGTGTATTGCCTCATAGGCCTATGCCGCCAGTGTCCTGACGCATGAGTCTCAAAGTTTTGGTCTCTTCCGGTGAGAATTTTGGCGATGTGTTAGCTCAGATGTGGAGGTGGTGAATGTCTTTTCATTCTCGAACAACGTTGAGGTTCGCAGCTCAGATATATGTCGAGAACATTATCCTCATTCGCAGCCATGTTTTCTGATGTGTATGTATGTACACGTGTATTGCCACATAGGCCTATGCCGCCAGTATCCTGACGCATGAGTCTCTCAGTTTGGGTTTTTTCCAGTGAGAAATTTGGCAATATCTTGGCTCAGATGTCGAGCTGGTGAGTGTCTCTTCATTCTCGAACAACGTTGAGGTTCGCAGCTCAGATATATGTCGAGAACATTATCCTCATTCGCAGCCATGTTTTCTGATGTGTATGTATGTACACGTGTATTGCCACATAGGCCTATGCCGCCAGTATCCTGACGCATGAGTCTCTCAGTTTGGGTTTTTTCCAGTGAGAAATTTGGCAATATTTTGGCTCAGATGTCGAACTGGCGAGTGTCTCTTCATTCTCGAACAACGTTGAGGTTCGCATCTCAGATATAAGTTCATAAAATTATCCTCATTCGCAGCCATGTTTTCTGATGTGTATGTATGTACACGTGTATTACCGCATAGGCTTATGTCGCCAGTGTCCAGAAACATGAGTTTCACAGTTTGGTTTTTTTTCCAGTGAGAAATTTGGCAATATTTTGGCTCGGATGTCGAGCTGGTGAGTGTCTCTTCATTCTCGAACAAAGTTGAGGCTCGCAGCTCAGATATATGTCGACAAAAATATCCTCATTCGCAGCCATGTTTTCTGATGTGTTTGTATGTACACGTGTAGTGCCACATAGGCATATTCCGCCGGTGTCCTGACGCATGAGTCTCTCAGTTTAGGTTTGTTCCAGTGGGAAATTTGGCAATATTGTGGCTCAGATGTCGAGCTGGTGAGTGTCTCTTCATTCTCGAACAACGTTGAGGTTCGCAGCTCAGATATATGTCGAGAACATTATCCTCATTCGCAGTCATGTGTTCTGATGTGTATGTATGTACACGTGTATTGCCACATAGGCCTATGCCGCCAGTATCCTGACGCATGAGTCTCTCAGTTTGGTTTTTTTCCAGTGAGAAATTTGGTAATATTTTGGCTGGGATGTCGAGCTGGTGAGTGTCTATTCATTCTCGAACAACGTTGAGGCTCGCAGCACAGATATATGTCGAGAAAATTATCCTCATTCGCAGCCATGTGTTCTGATATGTATGTATGTACACATGTATTGCCTCATAGGCCTATGCCGCCCGTGTCCTGACGTATGAGTCTCACAGTTTGGGTTTTTTCCAGTGAGAAATTTGGCAATATTTTGGCTCAGATGTCGAGCTGGTGAGTGTCTCTTCATTCTCGAACAACGTTGAGGTTCGCAGCTCAGATATATGTCGAGAACATTATACTCATTCGCAGCCATGTGTTCTGATGTGTATGTATGTACACGTGTATTGCCACATAGGCCTATGCCGCCAGTATCCTGACGCATGAGTCTCTCAGTTTGGTTTTTTTCCAGTGAGAAATTTGGTAATATTTTGGCTGGGATGTCGAGCTGGTGAGTGTCTATTCATTCTCGAACAACGTTGAGGCTCGCAGCACAGATATATGTCGAGAAAATTATCCTCATTCGCAGCCATGTTTTCTTATGTGTATGTATGTACACGTGTATTGCCACATAGGCATATGCCGCCAGTGTCCTGACGCATGAGTCTCTCATTTTTTTTTTTCCAGTGAGAAATTTTTCAATATTTTGGCTCAGATGTCGAGCTGGTGAGTGTCTCTTCATTCTCCAACAACGTTGAGGTTCGCAGCTCAGATATAAGTCGAGAAAATTATCCTCATTCGCAGCCATGTGTTCTGATATGTATGTATGTACACGTGTATTGCCTCATAGGCCTATGCCGCCAGTGTCCTGACGCATGAGTCTCAAAGTTTTGGTCTCTTCCGGTGAGAAATTTGGTAATATTTTGGCTGGGATGTCGAGCTGGTGAGTGTCTATTCATTCTCGAACAACGTTGAGGTTCGCAGATCAGATATATGTCGAGAACATTATCTTCATTCGCAGCCATGTTTTCTGATGTGTATGTATGTACACGTGTATTGCCACATAGGCCTATGCCGCCAGTATCCTGACGCATGAGTCTCTCAGTTTGGGTTTTTTCCAGTGAGAAATTTGGCAATATCTTGGCTCAGATGTCGAGCTGGTGAGTGTCTCTTCATTCTCTAACAACGTTGAGGTTCGCAGCTCAGATATATGTCGAGAACATTATCCTCATTCGCAGCCATGTTTTCTGAGGTGTATGTATGTACACGTGTATTGCCACATAGGCCTATGCCGCCAGTATCCTGACGCATGAGTCTCTCAGTTTGGTTTTTTTCCAGTGAAAAATTTGGTAATATTTTGGCTCGGATGTCGAGCTGGTGAGTGTCTATTCATTCTCGGACAACGTTGAGTCTCGCAGCTCAGATATATGTCGAGAAAATTGTCCTCGTTCGCAGCCATGTTTTCTTATGTGTATGGATGTACACGTGTATTGCCTCAGAGGCCTATGCCGCCAGTGTCCTGACGCATGAGTCTCAAAGTTTGTTTTTTCCAGTGAAAAATTTGGAAATATTTTGGCTCAGATGTCGAGCTGGCGAGTGTCTCTTCATTCTCGAACAACGTTGAGGTTCGCAGCTCAGATATAATTTCATAAAATTATCCTCTTTTGCAGCCATGTTTTCTTATGTTTATGCGTGTACACGTGTATTGCCGCATATGCCTATGCCACCAGTGTCCTGACGCATGAGTCTCAAAGTTTTGGTCTCTTCCGGTGAGAATTTTGGCGATTTGTTAGCTCAGATGTGGAGGTGGTGAATGTCTCTTCATTTTCGAACAACGTTGAAGCTCGCAGCTCAGATATATGTTGAGAACATTATCCTCATTCGCAGCCATGTTTTCTGATGTGTATGTATGTACATGTGTATTGCCACATAGGCCTATGCCGCCAGTATCCTGACGCATGAGTCTCACAGTTTGGGTTTTTTTCAGTGAGAAATTTGGCAATATTTTGGCTCAGATGTCGAGCTGGCGAGTGTCTCTTCATTCTCGAACAACGTTGAGGTTCGCATCTCAGATATAAGTTCATAAAATTATCCTCATTCGCAGCCATGTTTTCTTATGTTTATGCGTGTACACGTGTATTACCGCATAGGCTTATGTCGCCAGTGTCCAGAAGCATGAGTCTCACACTTTGTTTTTTTTTCCAGTGAGAAATTTGGCAATATCTTGGCTCGGATGTCGAGCTGGTGAGTGTCTCTTCATTCTTGAACAAGGTTGAGGCTCGCACCTCAGATATATGTCGACAAAAATATCCTCATTCGCAGCCATGTTTTCTGATGTGTTTGTATGTACACGTGTAGTGCCACATAGGCATATGCCGCCAGTGTCCTGACGCATGAGTCTCTCAGTTTAGGTTTGTTTCAGTGAGAAATTTGGCAATATTGTGGCTCAGATGTCGAGCTGGTGAGTGTCTCTTCATTATCGAACAACGTTGAGGTTCGCAGCTCAGATATATGTCGAGAACATTATCCTCATTCGCAGCCATGTTTTCTGATGTGTTTGTATGTACACGTGTAGTGCCACATAGGCATATGCCGCCAGTGTCCTGACGCATGAGTCTCAAAGTTTTGGTCTCTTCCGGTGAGAATTTTGGCGATGTGTTAGCTCAGATGTGGAGGTGGTGAATGTCTCTTCATTCTCGAACAACGTTGAGGTTCGCAGCTCAGATATATGTCGAGAACATTATCCTCATTCGCAGCCATGTTTTCTGATGTGTATGTATGTACACGTGTATTGCCGAATAGGCTTATGTCGCCAGTGTCCTGAAGCATGAGTCTCACAATTTGGTTTTTTTTCCAGTGAGAAATTTGGCAATATTTTGGCTCGGCTGTCGAGCTGGTGAGTGGCTCTTCATTCTCGAACAACGTCGAGGCTTGCAGCTCAGATATATGTCCAGAAAATTGTCCTCATTCGCAGCCATGTTTTCTTATGTGTATGTATGTACACGTGTATTGCCTCATAGGCCTATGCCGCCCGTGTCCTGACGTATGAGTCTCACAGTTTGGGTTTTTTCCAGTGAGAAATTTGGAAATATTTTGGCTTAGATGTCGAGCAGGCGAGGGTTTCTTCATTCTCGAACAACGTTGAGGTTCGCAGCTCAGATATAAGTTCATAACATTATCCTCATTCGCAGCCACGTTTTCTTATGTTTATGCGTGTACACGTGTATTGCCGTATAGGCCTATGCCGCCAGTTTCCTGACGCATGAGTCTCAACGTTTTGGTCTCTTCCAGTGAAATGTTGGCGATATGTTAGCTCAGATGTGGAGGTGGTGAATGTCTCTTCATTCTCCAATAACGTTGAGGTTCGCAGCTCAGATATATGTCGAGAACATTATCCTCATTCGCAGCCATGTTTTCTGATGTGTATACATGTACACGTGTATTGCCGAATAGGCTTATGTCGCCAGTGTCCTGAAGCATGAGTCTCACAATTTGGTTTTTTTTCCAGTAAGAAATTTGGCAATATTTTGGCTCGGATGTCGAGCTGGTGAGTGGCTCTTCATTCTCGAACAACGTCGAGGCTTGCAGCTCAGATATATGTCCAGAAAATTGTCCTCATTCGCAGCCATGTTTTCTTATGTGTATGTATGTACACGTGTATTGCCTCATAGGCCTATGCCGCCCGTGTCCTGACGTATGAGTCTCACAGTTTGGGTTTTTTCCAGTGAGAAATTTGGAAATATTTTGGCTTAGATGTCGAGCAGGCGAGGGTTTCTTCATTCTCGAACAACGTTGAGGTTCGCAGCTCAGATATAAGTTCATAACATTATCCTCATTCGCAGCCACGTTTTCTTATGTTTATGCGTGTACACGTGTATTGCCGTATAGGCCTATGCCGCCAGTTTCCTGACGCATGAGTCTCAACGTTTTGGTCTCTTCCGGTGAAATGTTGGCGATATGTTAGCTCAGATGTGGAGGTGGTGAATGTCTCTTCATTCTCCAATAACGTTGAGGTTCGCAGCTCAGATATATGTCGAGAACATTATCCTCATTCGCAGCCATGTTTTCTGATGTGTATACATGTACACGTGTATTGCCGAATAGGCTTATGTCGCCAGTGTCCTGAAGCATGAGTCTCACAATTTGGTTTTTTTTCCAGTAAGAAATTTGGCAATATTTTGGCTCGGATGTCGAGCTGGTGAGTGGCTCTTCATTCTCGAACAACGTTGAGGCTTGCAGCTCAGATATATGTCCAGAAAATTGTCCTCATTCGCAGCCATGTTTTTTTATGTGTATGTATGTACACGTGTATTGCCTCATAGGCCTATGCCGCCCGTGTCCTGACGTATGAGTCTCACAGTTTGGTTTTTTTCCAGTGAGAAATTTGGAAATATTTTGGCTTAGATGTCAAGCAGGCGAGGGTTTCTTCATTCTCGAACAACGTTGAGGTTCGCAGCTCAGATATAAGTTCATAACATTATCCTCATTCGCAGCCACGTTTTCTTATGTTTATGCGTGTACACGTGTATTGCCGTATAGGCCTATGCCGCCAGTTTCCTGACGCATGAGTCTCAACGTTTTGGTCTCTTCCGGTGAAATGTTGGCGATATGTTAGCTCAGATGTGGAGGTGGTGAATGTCTCTTCATTCTCCAATAACGTTGAGGTTCGCAGCTCAGATATATGTCGAGAACATTATCCTCATTCGCAGCCATGTTTTCTGATGTGTATACATGTACACGTGTATTGCCGAATAGGCTTATGTCGCCAGTGTCCTGAAGCATGAGTCTCACAATTTGGTTTTTTTTCCAGTGAGAAATTTGGCAATATTTTGGCTCGGATGTCGAGCTGGTGAGTGTCTCTTCATTCTGGAACAACGTTGAGGTTCGCATCTCAGATATAAGTTCATAAAATTGTCCTCATTCGCAGCCATGTTTTCTTATGTGTATGGATGTACACGTGTATTGCCTCATAGGCCTATGCCGCCAGCGTCCTGACGCATGAGTCTCAAAGTTTTGGTCTCTTCCGGTGAGAATTTTGGCGCTGTGTTAGCTCAGATGTGGAGGTGGTGAAAGTCTCTTCATTCTCGAACAACGTTGAGGTTCGCAGCTCAGATATATGTCGAGAACATTATCCTCATTCGCAGCCATGTTTTCTGATGTGTATGTATGTACACGTGTATTGCCACATAGGCCTATGCCGCCAGTATACTGACGCATGAGCCTCTCAGTTTGTTTGTTTTTCGAGTGAGAAATCTGGCAATATTTTGGCTCGGATGTCGAGCTGGTGAGTGTCTCTTCATTCTCGAACAACGTTGAGGCTCGCAGCTCAGATATATGTCCAGAAAATTGTCCTCATTCGCAGCCATGTTTTCTTATGTGTATGGATGTACACGTGTATTGCCTCAGAGGCCTATGCCGCCAGTGTCCTGACGCATGAGTCTCAAAGTTTTGGTCTCTTTCGGTGAGAATTTTGGCGATTTGTTAGCTCAGATGTGGAGGTGGTGAATGTCTCTTCATTTTCGAACAACGTTGAGGCTCGCAGCTCAGATATATGTCGAGAAAATTATCCTCATTCGCAGCCATGTGTTCTGATATGTATGTATGTACACATGTATTGCCTCATAGGCCTATGCTGCCAGTATCCTGACGTATGAGTCTCACAGTTTGGGTTTTTTCCAGTGAGAAATTTGGCAATATTTTGGCTCAGATGTCGAGCTGGTGAGTGTCTCTTCATTCTCGAACAACGTTGAGGTTCGCAGCTCAGATATATGTCGAGAACATTATACTCATTCGCAGCCATGTGTTCTGATATGTATGTATGTACACATGTATTGCCTCATAGGCCTATGCTGCCAGTATCCTGACGTATGAGTCTCACAGTTTGGGTTTTTTCCAGTGAGAAATTTGGTAATATTTTGGCTGGGATGTCGAGCTGGTGAGTGTCTATTCATTCTCGAACAACGTTGAGGCTCGCAGCACAGATATATGTCGAGAAAATTATACTCATTCGCAGCCATGTTTTCTTATGTGTATGTATGTACACGTGTATTGCAACATAGGCATATGCCGCCAGTGCCCTGACGCATGAGTCTCTCATTTTTTTTTTTCCAGTGAGAAATTTTTCAATATTTTGGCTCAGATGTCGCGCTGGTGAGTGTCTCTTCATTCTCCAACAACGTTGAGGTTCGCAGCTCAGATATAAGTCGAGAAAATTATCCTCATTCGCAGCCTTGTGTTCTGATATGTATGTATGTACACGTGTATTGCCTCATAGACCTATGCCGCCAGTGTCCTGACGCATGAGTCTCAAAGTTTTGGTCTCTTCCGGTGGGAAATTTGGTAATATTTAGGCTGGGATGTCGAGCTGGTGAGTGTCTATTCATTCTCGAACAACGTTGAGGTTCGCAGATCAGATATATGTCGAGAACATTATCTTCATTCGCAGCCATGTTTTCTGATGTGTATGTATGTACACGTGTATTGCCACATAGGCCTATGCCGCCAGTATCCTGACGCATGAGTCTCTCAGTTTGGGTTTTTTCCAGTGAGAAATTTGGCAATATCTTGGCTCAGATGTCGAGCTGGTGAGTGTCTCTTCATTCTCGAACAACGTTGAGGTTCGCAGCTCAGATATATGTCGAGAATATTATCCTCATTCGCAGCCATGTTTTCTGAGGTGTATGTATGTACACGTGTATTGCCACATAGGCCTATGCCGCCAGTATCCTGACGCATGAGTCTCTCAGTTTGGTTTTTTTCCAGTGAACAATTTGGTAATATTTTGGCTCGGATGTCGAGCTGGTGAGTGTCTATACATTCTCGGACAACGTTGAGTCTCGCAGCTCAGATATATGTCGAGAAAATTGTCCTCGTTCGCAGCCATGTTTTCTTATGTGTATGGATGTACACGTGTATTGCCTCAGAGGCCTATGCCGCCAGTGTCCTGACGCATGAGTCTCACAGTTTTGGTTTTTTCCAGTGAAAAATTTGGAAATATTTTGGCTCAGATGTCGAGCTGGCGAGTGTCTCTTCATTCTCGAACAACGTTGAGGTTCGCAGCTCAGATATAATTTCATAAAATTATCCTCTTTTGCAGCCATGTTTTCTTATGTTTATGCGTGTACACGTGTATTGCCGCATATGCCTATGCCACCAGTGTCCTGACGCATGAGTCTCAAAGTTTTGGTCTCTTCCGGTGATAATTTTGGCAATATTTTGGCTCGGATGTCGAGCTGGTGAGTGTCTCTTCATTCTCGAACAAGGTTGAGGCTCGCACCTCAGATATATGTCGACAAAAATATCCTCATTCGCAGCCATGTTTTCTGATGTGTTTGTATGTACACGTGTAGTGCCACATAGGCATATGCCGCCAGTGTCCTGACGCATGAGTCTCTCAGTTTAGGTTTGTTTCAGTGAGAAATTTGGCAATATTGTGGCTCAGATGTCGAGCTGGTGAGTGTCTCTTCATTCTCGAACAACGTTGAGGTTCGCAGCTCAGATATATGTCGAGAACATTATCCTCATTCGCAGCCATGTGTTCTGATGTGTATGTATGTACATGTGTATTGCCACATAGGCCTATGCCGCCAGTATCCTGACGCATGAGTCTCACAGTTTGGTTTTTTTTCAGTGAGAAATTTGGCAATATTTTGGCTCAGATGTCGAGCTGGCGAGTGTCTCTTCATTCTCGAACAACGTTGAGGTTCGCATCTCAGATATAAGTTCATAAAATTATCCTCATTCGCAGCCATGTTTTCTTATGTTTATGCGTGTACACGTGTATTACCGCATAGGCTTATGTCGCCAGTGTCCAGAAGCATGAGTCTCACACTTTGTTTTTTTTTCCAGTGAGAAATTTGGCAATATTTTGGCTCGGATGTCGAGCTGGTGAGTGTCTCTTCATTCTCGAACAAGGTTGAGGCTCGCACCTCAGATATATGTCGACAAAAATATCCTCATTCGCAGCCATGTTTTCTGATGTGTTTGTATGTACACGTGTAGTGCCACATAGGCATATGCCGCCAGTGTCCTGACGCATGAGTCTCTCAGTTTAGGTTTGTTTCAGTGAGAAATTTGGCAATATTGTGGCTCAGATGTCGAGCTGGTGAGTGTCTCTTCATTCTCGAACAACGTTGAGGTTCGCAGCTCAGATATATGTCGAGAACATTATCCTCATTCGCAGCCATGTGTTCTGATGTGTATGTATGTACACGTATATTGCCTCATAGGCCTATGCCGGCAGTGTCCTGACGCATGAGTCTCAAAGTTTTGGTCTCTTCCGGTGAGAATTTTGGCGATGTGTTAGCTCAGATGTGGCGGTGGTGAATGTCTCTTCATTCTCGAACAACGTTGAGGTTCGCAGCTCAGATATATGTCGAGAACATTATCCTCATTCGCAGCCATGTTTTCTGATGTGTATGTATGTACACGTGTATTGCCGCATAGGCTTATGTCGCCAGTGTCCTGAATCATGAGTCTCACAGTTTGGGGGTTTTTTTCAGTGAGAAATTTGGCAATATTTTGGCTCGGATGTCGAGCTGGTGAGTGTCTCTTCATTCTCGGACAACGTTGAGGCTCGCAGCTCAGATATATGTCGAGAAAATTGTCCTCATTCGCAGTCATGTTTTCTTTTGTGTATGTATGTACACGTGTATTGCCTCATAGGCCTATGCCGCCCGTGTCCTGACGTATGAGTCTCACAGTTTGGTGTTTTTTTCAGTGAGAAATTTGGCAATATTTTGGCTCGTATGTCTAGCTGGTGAGTGTCTCTTCATTCTCGAACAACGTTGAGGTTCGCATCTCAGATATAAGTTCATAAAATTATCTTCATTCGCAGCCATGTTTTCTTATGTGTATGTATGTACACGTGTATTGCCTCATGGGCCTATGCCGCCCGTGTCCTGACGTATGAGTCTCACAGTTTGGGTTTTTTCCAGTGAGAAATTTGGAAATATTTTGGCTTAGATGTCGAGCAGGCGAGCGTCTCTTCATTCTCGAACAACGTTGAGGTTCGCAGCTCAGATATAAGTTCATAACATTATCCTCATTCGCAGCCATATTTTCTTATGTTTATGCGTGTACACGTGTATGGCAGCATAGGCCTATGCCGCCAGTGTCCTGACGCATGAGTCTCAAAGTTTTGTTCTCTTCCGGTGAGAATTTTGGCGATGTGTTAGCTCAGATGTGGAGGTGGTGAAAGTCTCTTCATTCTCGAACAAGGTTGAGGTTCGCAGCTCAGATATATGTCGAGAACATTATCCTCATTCGCAGCCATGTTTTCTGATGTGTATGTATGTACACGTGTATTGCCACATAGGCCTATGCCGCCAGTATACTGACGCATGAGCCTCTCAGTTTGTTTGTTTTTCGAGTGAGAAATCTGGCAATATTTTGGCTCGGATGTCGAGCTGGTGAGTGTCTCTTCATTCTCGAACAACGTTGAGGCTCGCAGCTCAGATATATGTCCAGAAAATTGTCCTCATTCGCAGCCATGTTTTCTTATGTGTATGGATGTACACGTGTATTGCCTCAGAGGCCTATGCCGCCAGTGTCCTGACGCATGAGTCTCAAAGTTTTGGTCTCTTTCGGTGAGAATTTTGGCGATTTGTTAGCTCAGATGTGGAGGTGGTGAATGTCTCTTCATTTTCCAACAACGTTGAGGCTCGCAGCTCAGATATATGTTGAGAACATTATCCTCATTCGCAGCCATGTTTTCTGATGTGTATGTATGTACATGTGTATTGCCACATAGGCCTATGCCGCCAGTATCCTGACGCATGAGTCTCAGAGTTTGGGTTTTTTTCAGTGAGAAATTTGGCAATATAATTTGGCTCAGATGTCGAGCTGGCGAGTGTCTCTTCATTCTCGAACAACGTTGAAGTTCGCATCTCAGATATAAGTTCATAAAATTATCCTCATTCGCAGCCATGTTTTCTTATGTTTATGCGTGTACACGTGTATTACCGCATAGGCTTATGTCACCAGTGTCCAGAAGCATGAGTCTCACAGTTTGGTTTTTTTTCCAGTGAGAAATTTGGCAATATTTTGGCTCGGGTGTCGAGCTGGTGAGTGTCTCTTCATTCTCGAACAAAGTTGAGGTTCGCAGCTCAGATATATGTCGAGAACATTATCCTCATTCGCAGCCATGTTTTCTGATGTGTATGTATGTACACTTGTATTGCCACATAGGCCTATGCAGCCAGTATCCTGACGCATGAGTCTCTCAGTTTGGGTTTTTTCCAGTGAGAAATTTGGCAATATTTTGGCTCGGATGTCGAGCTGGTGAGTGTCTCTTCATTCTCGAACAACGTTGAGGCTCGCAGCTCAGATATATGTCGACAAAGTTATCCTCATTCCTAGCCATGTTTTCTTATGTGTATGTATGTACACGTGTATTGCCTCATATGCCTATGCCGCCAGTGTCCTGACGCATGAGTCTCAAAGTTTTGGTCTCTTCCGGTGAGAATTTTGGCGATGTGTTAGCTCAGATGTGGAGGTGGTGAATGTATCTTCATTCTCGAAAAACGTTGAGGTTCGCAGCTCAGATATATGTTGAGAACATTATCCTCATTCGCAGCCATGTTTTCTGATGTGTATGTATGTACACGTGTATTGCCACATAGGCCTATGCCGCCAGTATCCTGACGCATGAGTCTCTCAGTTTGTTTGTTTTTCCAGTGAGAAATTTGGAAATATTTTGGCTCGGATGTCGAGCTGGTGAGTGTCTCTTCATTCTCGAACAACGTTGAGGTTCGCAGCTCAGATATATGTCGAGAACATTATCCTCATTCGCAGACATGTTTTCTGATGTGTATGTATGTACACGTGTATTGCCGAATAGGCTTATGTCGCCAGTGTCCCGAAGCATGAGTCTCACAATTTGTTTTTTTTTCCAGTGAGAAATTTGGCAATATTTTGGCTCGGATGTTGAGCTGGTGAGTGTCTCTTCATTCTCGAACAACGTTGAGGTTCGCATCTCAGATATAAGTTCATAAAATTATCTTCATCCGCAGCCATGTTTTCTTATGTTTATGCGTGTACACGTGTATTGCCGCATAGGCTTATGTCGCCAGTGTCCTGAAGCATGAGTCTCACAGTTTGGGTTTTTTCCAGTGAGAAATTTGGAAATATTTTTGGCTTAGATGTCGAGCAGGCGAGGGTCTCTTCATTCTCGAACAACGTTGAGGTTCGCAGCTCAGATATAAGTTCATAACATTATCCTCATTCGCAGCCACGTTTTCTTATGTTTATGCGTGTACACGTGTATTGCCGCATAGGCCTATGCCGCCAGTGTCCTGACGCATGAGTCTCAACGTTTTGTTCTCTTCCGGTGAAATGTTGGCGATATGTTAGCTCAGATGTGGAGGTGGTGAATGTCTCTTCATTCTCCAATAACGTTGAGGTTCGCAGCTCAGATATATGTCGAGAACATTATCCTCATTCGCAGCCATGTTTTCTGATGTGTATGTATGTAAACGTGTATTGCCACATAGGCCTATGCCGCCAGTATCCTGACGCATGAGTCTCTCAGTTTGGGTTTTTTCCAGTGAGAAATTTGGCAATATTTTGGCTCGGATGTCGAGCTGGTGAGTGTCTCTTCATTCTCGAACAACGTTGAGGTTCGCAGATCAGATATATGTCGAGAACATTATCCTCATTCGCAGCCATGTTTTCTTATGTGTATGTATGTACACGTGTATTGCCACATAGGCCTATGCCGCCAGTATCCTGACGCATGAGTCTCTCAGTTTGGGTTTTTTCCAGTGAGGAATTTGGCAATATTTTGGCTCGGATGTCGAGCTGGTGAGTGTCTCTTCATTCTCGAACAACGTTGAGGCTCGCAGCTCAGATATATGTCGAGAAAAATATCCTCATTCGCAGCCATGTTTTCTGATGTGTTTGTATGTACACATGTAGTGCCACATAGGCATATGCCGCCAGTGTCCTGACGCATGAGTCTCAAAGTTTTGGTCTCTTCCGGTGAGAATTTTGGCGATGTGTTAGCTCAGATGTGGAGGTGGTGAGTGTCTCTTCATTCTCCAACAACGTTGAGGTTTGCAGCTCAGATATAAGTCGAGACAATTATCCTCATTCGCAGCCATGTGTTCTGATATGTATGTATGTACACGTGTATTGCCTCATAGGCCTATGCCGCCAGTGTCCTGACGCATGAGTCTCAAAGTTTTGGTCTCTTCCGGTGAGAAATTTGGCAATATTTTGGTTCAGATGTCGAGCTGGTGAGTGTCTCTTCATTCTCGAACAACGTTGAGGTTCGCAGATCAGATATATGTCGAGAACATTATCCTCATTCGCAGCCATGTTTTCTGATGTGTACGTATGTACACGTGTATTGCCACATAAGCATATGCCGCCAGTGTCCTGACGCATGAGTCTCTCAGTTTAGGTTTGTTCCAGTGAGAAATTGGGCAATATTTTGGCTCAGATGTCGACCTGGTGAGTGTCCTTTCTTTCTCGAACAACGTTGAGGTTCGCAGCTCAGATACATGTCGAGAACATTATCCTCATTTGCAGCCATGTTTTCTGATGTGTATGTATGTACACGTGTATTGCCACATAGGCCTATGCCGCCAGTATCCTGACGCGTGAGTCTCTCAGTTTGGGTTTTTTCCAGGGAGAATTTGGCAATATTTTGGCTCGGATGTCGAGCTGGTGAGTGTCTCTTCATTCTCGAACAACGTTGAGGCTCGCAGCTCAGATATATGTCGACAAAGTTATCCTCATTCCTAGCCATGTTTTCTTATGTGTATGTATGTACACGTGTATTGCCTCATATTCCTATGCCGCCAGTGTCCTGACGCATGAGTCTCAAAGTTTTGGTCTCTTCCGGTGAGAATTTTGGCGATGTGTTAGCTCAGATGTGGAGGTGTTGAATGTCTCTTCATTCTTGAAAAACGTTGAGGTTCGCAGCTCAGATATATGTTGAGAACATTATCCTCATTGGCAGCCATGTTTTCTGATGTGTATGTATGTACACGTGTATTGCCACATAGGCCTATGCCGCCAGTATCCTGACGCATGAGTCTCTCAGTTTGTTTGTTTTTCCAGTGAGAAATTTGGCAATATTTTGGCTCGGATGTCGAGCTGGTGAGTGTCTCTTCATTCTCGAACAACGTTGAGGTTCGCAGCTCAGATATATGTCGAGAACATTATCCTCATTCGCAGCCATGTTTTCTGATGTGTATGTATGTACACGTGTATTGCCACATAGGCCTATGCCGCCAGTATCCTGACGCATGAGTCTCTCGGTTTGGGTTTTTTCCAGTGAGAAATTTGGCAATATTTTGGCTCGGATGTCGAGCTGGTGAGTGTCTCTTCATTCTCGAACAACGTTGAGGCTCGCAGCTCAGATATATATGTCGAGAAAAATATCCTCATTCGCAGCCATGTTTTCTGATGTGTTTGTATGTACACGTGTAGTGCCACATAGGCATATGCCGCCAGTGTCCTGACGCATGAGTCTCAAAGTTTTGGTCTCTTCCGGTGAGAATTTTGGCGATGTGTTAGCTCAGATGTGGAGGTGGTGAATGTCTCTTCATTCTCGAACAACGTTGAGGTTCGCAGCTCAGATATATGTCGAGAACATTATCCTCATTCGCAGCCATGTTTTCTGATGTGTATGTATGTACACGTGTATTGCCGAATAGGCTTATGTCGCCAGTGTCCTGAAGCATGAGTCTCACAATTTGTTTTTTTTTCCAGTGAGAAATTTGGCAATATTTTGGCTCGGATGTCGAGCTGGTGAGTGTCTCTTCATTCTGGAACAACGTTGAGGTTCGCATCTCAGATATAAGTTCATAAAATTATCTTCATTCGCAGCCATGTTTTCTTATGTTTATGCGTGTACACGTGTATTGCCGCATAGGCTTATGTTGCCAGTGTCCTGAAGCACGAGTCTCACAATTTGGTTTTTTTTCCAGTGAGAAATTTGGCAATATTTTGGCTCGGCTGTCGAGCTGGTGAGTGTCTCTTCATTCTCGAACAACGTTGAGGCTCGCAGCTCAGATATATGTCCAGAAAATTGTCCTCATTCGCAGCCATGTTTTTTGATGTGTATGTATGTACACGTGTATTGCCACATAGGCCTATGCCGCCAGTATCCTGACGCGTGAGTCTCTCAGTTTGGGTTTTTTCCAGGGAGAAATTTGGCAATATTTTGGCTCGGATGTCGAGCTGGTGAGTGTCTCTTCATTCTCGAACAACGTTGAGGCTCGCAGCTCAGATATATGTCGACAAAGTTATCCTCATTCCTAGCCATGTTTTCTTATGTGTATGTATGTACACGTGTATTGCCTCATATTCCTATGCCGCCAGTGTCCTGACGCATGAGTCTCAAAGTTTTGGTCTCTTCCGGTGAGAATTTTGGCGATGTGTTAGCTCAGATGTGGAGGTGTTGAATGTCTCTTCATTCTTGAAAAACGTTGAGGTTCGCAGCTCAGATATATGTTGAGAACATTATCCTCATTGGCAGCCATGTTTTCTGATGTGTATGTATGTACACGTGTATTGCCACATAGGCCTATGCCGCCAGTATCCTGACGCATGAGTCTCTCAGTTTGTTTGTTTTTCCAGTGAGAAATTTGGCAATATTTTGGCTCGGATGTCGAGCTGGTGAGTGTCTCTTCATTCTCGAACAACGTTGAGGTTCGCAGCTCAGATATATGTCGAGAACATTATCCTCATTCGCAGCCATGTTTTCTGATGTGTATGTATGTACACGTGTATTGCCACATAGGCCTATGCCGCCAGTATCCTGACGCATGAGTCTCTCGGTTTGGGTTTTTTCCAGTGAGAAATTTGGCAATATTTTGGCTCGGATGTCGAGCTGGTGAGTGTCTCTTCATTCTCGAACAACGTTGAGGCTCGCAGCTCAGATATATATGTCGAGAAAAATATCCTCATTCGCAGCCATGTTTTCTGATGTGTTTGTATGTACACGTGTAGTGCCACATAGGCATATGCCGCCAGTGTCCTGACGCATGAGTCTCAAAGTTTTGGTCTCTTCCGGTGAGAATTTTGGCGATGTGTTAGCTCAGATGTGGAGGTGGTGAATGTCTCTTCATTCTCGAACAACGTTGAGGTTCGCAGCTCAGATATATGTCGAGAACATTATCCTCATTCGCAGCCATGTTTTCTGATGTGTATGTATGTACACGTGTATTGCCGAATAGGCTTATGTCGCCAGTGTCCTGAAGCATGAGTCTCACAATTTGTTTTTTTTTCCAGTGAGAAATTTGGCAATATTTTGGCTCGGATGTCGAGCTGGTGAGTGTCTCTTCATTCTGGAACAACGTTGAGGTTCGCATCTCAGATATAAGTTCATGAAATTATCTTCATTCGCAGCCATGTTTTCTTATGTTTATGCGTGTACACGTGTATTGCCGCATAGGCTTATGTTGCCAGTGTCCTGAAGCACGAGTCTCACAATTTGGTTTTTTTTCCAGTGAGAAATTTGGCAATATTTTGGCTCGGCTGTCGAGCTGGTGAGTGTCTCTTCATTCTCGAACAACGTTGAGGCTCGCAGCTCAGATATATGTCCAGAAAATTGTCCTCATTCGCAGCCATGTTTTCTTATGTGTATGTATGTACACGTGTATTGCCTCATAGGCCTATGCCGCCCGTGTCCTGACGTATGAGTCTCACAGTTTGGGTTTTTTCCAGTGAGAAATTTGGAAATATTTTGGCTTAGATGTCGAGCAGGCGAGGGTTTCTTCATTCTCGAACAACGTTGAGGTTCGCAGCTCAGATATAAGTTCATAACATTATCCTCATTCGCAGCTACGTTTTCTTATGTTTATGCGTGTACACGTGTATTGCCGTATAGGCCTATGCCGCCAGTTTCCTGACGCATGAGTCTCAACATTTTGGTCTCTTCCGGTGAAATGTTGGCGATATGTTAGCTCAGATGTGGAGGTGGTGAATGTCTCTTCATTCTCCAATAACGTTGAGGTTCGCAGCTCAGATATATGTCGAGAACATTATCCTCATTCGCAGCCATGTTTTCTGATGTGTATGTATGTACACGTGTATTGCCGAATAGGCTTATGTCGCCAGTGTCCTGAAGCATGAGTCTCACAATTTGGTTTTTTTTCCAGTGAGAAATTTGGCAATATTTTGGCTCGGATGTCGAGCTGGTGAGTGTCTCTTCATTCTGGAACAACGTTGAGGTTCGCATCTCAGATATAAGTTCATAAAATTGTCCTCATTCGCAGCCATGTTTTCTTATGTGTATGGATGTACACGTGTATTGCCTCATAGGCCTATGCCGCCAGCGTCCTGACGCATGAGTCTCAAAGTTTTGGTCTCTTCCGGTGAGAATTTTGGCGATGTGTTAGCTCAGATGTGGAGGTGGTGAAAGTCTCTTCATTCTCGAACAACGTTGAGGTTCGAAGCTCAGATATATGTCGAGAACATTATCCTCATTCGCAGCCATGTTTTCTGATGTGTATGTATGTACACGTGTATTGCCACATAGGCCTATGCCGCCAGTATACTGACGCATGAGCCTCTCAGTTTGTTTGTTTTTCGAGTGAGAAATCTGGCAATATTTTGGCTCGGATGTCGAGCTGGTGAGTGTCTCTTCATTCTCGAACAACGTTGAGGCTCGCAGCTCAGATATATGTCCAGAAAATTGTCCTCATTCGCAGCCATGTTTTCTTATGTGTATGGATGTACACGTGTATTGCCTCAGAGGCCTATGCCGCGAGTGTCCTGACGCATGAGTCTCAAAGTTTTGGTCTCTTTCGGTGAGAATTTTGGCGATTTGTTAGCTCAGATGTGGAGGTGGTGGATGTCTCTTCATTTTCGAACAACGTTGAGGCTCGCAGCTCAGATATATGTTGAGAACATTATCCTCATTCGCAGCCATGTTTTCTGATGTGTATGTATGTACATGTGTATTGCCACATTGGCCTATGCCGCCAGTATCCTGACGCATGAGTCTCAGAGTTTGGGTTTTTTTCAGTGAGAAATTTGGCAATATAATTTGGCTCAGATGTCGAGCTGGCGAGTGTCTCTTCATTCTCGAACAACGTTGAGGTTCGCATCTCAGATATAAGTTCATAAAATTATCCTCATTCGCAGCCATGTTTTCTTATGTTTATGCGTGTACACGTGTATTACCACATAGGCCTATGCCGCCAGTATCCTGACGCATGAGTCTCTCGGTTTGGGTTTTTTCCAGTGAGAAATTTGGCAATATTTTGGCTCGGATGTCGAGCTGGTGAGTGTCTCTTCAATCTCGAACAACGTTGAGGCTCGCAGCTCAGATATATGTCGAGAAAAATATCCTCATTCGCAGCCATGTTTTCTGATGTGTTTGTATGTACACGTGTAGTGCCACATAGGCATATGCCGCCAGTGTCCTGACGCATGAGTCTCAAAGTTTTGGTCTCTTCCGGTGAGAATTTTGGCGATGTGTTAGCTCAGATGTGGAGGTGGTGAATTTCTCTTCATTCTCGAACAACGTTGAGGTTCGCAGCTCAGATATATGTCGAGAACATTATCCTCATTCGCAGCCATGTTTTCTGATGTGTATGTATGTACACGTGTATTGCCGAATAGGCTTATGTCGCCAGTGTCCTGAAGCATGAGTCTCACAATTTGGGTTTTTTTCCAGTGAGAAATTTGGCAATATTTTGGCTCGGATGTCGAGCTGGTGAGTGTCTCTTCATTCTGGAACAACGTTGAGGTTCGCATCTCAGATATAAGTTCATAAAATTATCTTCATTCGCAGCCATGTTTTCTTATGTTTATGCGTGTACACGTGTATTGCCGCATAGGCTTATGTTGCCAGTGTCCTGAAGCATGAGTCTCACAGTTTTTTTTTTTTTTCAGTGAGAAATTTGGCAATATTTTGGCTCGGCTGTCGAGCTGGTGAGTGTCTCTTCATTCTCGAACAACGTTGAGGCTCGCAGCTCAGATATATGTCCAGAAAATTGTCCTCATTCGCAGCCATGTTTTCTTATGTGTATGTATGTACACGTGTATTGCCTCATAGGCCTATGCCGCCCGTGTCCTGACGTATGAGTCTCACAGTTTGGTTTTTTTCCAGTGAGAAATTTGGAAACATTTTGGCTTAGATGTCGAGCAGGCGAGGGTTTCTTCATTCTCGAACAACGTTGAGGTTCGCAGCTCAGATATAAGTTCATAACAATATCCTCATTCGCAGCCACGTTTTCTTATGTTTATGCGTGTACACGTGTATTGCCGTATAGGCCTATGCCGCCAGTTTCCTGACGCATGAGTCTCAACGTTTTGGTCTCTTCCGGTGAAATGTTGGCGATATGTTAGCTCAGATGTGGAGGTGGTGAATGTCTCTTCATTCTCCAATAACGTTGAGGTTCGCAGCTCAGATATATGTCGAGAACATTATCCTCATTCGCAGCCATGTTTTCTGATGTGTATGTATGTACACGTGTATTGCCGAATAGGCTTATGTCGCCAGTGTCCTGAAGCATGAGTCTCACAATTTGGTTTTTTTTCCAGTGAGAAATTTGGCAATATTTTGGCTCGGATGTCGAGCTGGTGAGTGTCTCTTCATTCTGGAACAACGTTGAGGTTCGCATCTCAGATATAAGTTCATAAAATTGTCCTCATTCGCAGCCATGTTTTCTTATGTGTATGGATGTACACGTGTATTGCCTCATAGGCCTATGCCGCCAGCGTCCTGACGCATGAGTCTCAAAGTTTTGGTCTCTTCCGGTGAGAATTTTGGCGATGTGTTAGCTCAGATGTGGAGGTGGTGAAAGTCTCTTCATTCTCGAACAACGTTGAGGTTCGAAGCTCAGATATATGTCGAGAACATTATCCTCATTCGCAGCCATGTTTTCTGATGTGTATGTATGTACACGTGTATTGTCACATAGGCCTATGCCGCCAGTATACTGACGCATGAGCCTCTCAGTTTGTTTGTTTTTCGAGTGAGAAATCTGGCAATATTTTGGCTCGGATGTCGAGCTGGTGAGTGTCTCTTCATTCTCGAACAACGTTGAGGCTCGCAGCTCAGATATATGTCCAGAAAATTGTCCTCATTCGCAGCCATGTTTTCTTATGTGTATGGATGTACACGTGTATTGCCTCAGAGGCCTATGCCGCGAGTGTCCTGACGCATGAGTCTCAAAGTTTTGGTCTCTTTCGGTGAGAATTTTGGCGATTTGTTAGCTCAGATGTGGAGGTGGTGGATGTCTCTTCATTTTCGAACAACGTTGAGGCTCGCAGCTCAGATATATGTTGAGAACATTATCCTCATTCGCAGCCATGTTTTCTGATGTGTATGTATGTACATGTGTATTGCCACATTGGCCTATGCCGCCAGTATCCTGACGCATGAGTCTCAGAGTTTGGGTTTTTTTCAGTGAGAAATTTGGCAATATAATTTGGCTCAGATGTCGAGCTGGCGAGTGTCTCTTCATTCTCGAACAACGTTGAGGCTCGCAGCTCAGATATATGTTGAGAACATTATCCTCATTCGCAGCCATGTTTTCTGATGTGTATGTATGTACACGTGTATTGCCGAATAGGCTTATGTCGCCAGTGTCCTGAAGCATGAGTCTCACAATTTGGGTTTTTTTCCAGTGAGAAATTTGGCAATATTTTGGCTCGGATGTCGAGCTGGTGAGTGTCTCTTCATTCTGGAACAACGTTGAGGTTCGCATCTCAGATATAAGTTCATAAAATTATCTTCATTCGCAGCCATGTTTTCTTATGTTTATGCGTGTACACGTGTATTGCCGCATAGGCTTATGTTGCCAGTGTCCTGAAGCATGAGTCTCACAGTTTTTTTTTTTTTCAGTGAGAAATTTGGCAATATTTTGGCTCGGCTGTCGAGCTGGTGAGTGTCTCTTCATTCTCGAACAACGTTGAGGCTCGCAGCTCAGATATATGTCCAGAAAATTGTCCTCATTCGCAGCCATGTTTTCTTATGTGTATGTATGTACACGTGTATTGCCTCATAGGCCTATGCCGCCCGTGTCCTGACGTATGAGTCTCACAGTTTGGTTTTTTTCCAGTGAGAAATTTGGAAACATTTTGGCTTAGATGTCGAGCAGGCGAGGGTTTCTTCATTCTCGAACAACGTTGAGGTTCGCAGCTCAGATATAAGTTCATAACAATATCCTCATTCGCAGCCACGTTTTCTTATGTTTATGCGTGTACACGTGTATTGCCGTATAGGCCTATGCCGCCAGTTTCCTGACGCATGAGTCTCAACGTTTTGGTCTCTTCCGGTGAAATGTTGGCGATATGTTAGCTCAGATGTGGAGGTGGTGAATGTCTCTTCATTCTCCAATAACGTTGAGGTTCGCAGCTCAGATATATGTCGAGAACATTATCCTCATTCGCAGCCATGTTTTCTGATGTGTATGTATGTACACGTGTATTGCCGAATAGGCTTATGTCGCCAGTGTCCTGAAGCATGAGTCTCACAATTTGGTTTTTTTTTCAGTGAGAAATTTGGCAATATTTTGGCTCGGATGTCGAGCTGGTGAGTGTCTCTTCATTCTGGAACAACGTTGAGGTTCGCATCTCAGATATAAGTTCATAAAATTGTCCTCATTCGCAGCCATGTTTTCTTATGTGTATGGATGTACACGTGTATTGCCTCATAGGCCTATGCCGCCAGCGTCCTGACGCATGAGTCTCAAAGTGTTGATCTCTTCCGGTGAGAATTTTGGCGATGTGTTAGCTCAGATGTGGAGGTGGTGAAAGTCTCTTCATTCTCGAACAACGTTGAGGTTCGCAGCTCAGATATATGTCGAGAACATTATCCTCATTCGCAGCCATGTTTTCTGATGTGTATGTATATACACGTGTATTGCCACATAGGCCTATGCCGCCAGTATACTGACGCATGAGCCTCTCAGTTTGTTTGTTTTTCGAGTGAGAAATCTGGCAATATTTTGGCTCGGATGTCGAGCTGGTGAGTGTCTCTTCATTCTCGAACAACGTTGAGGCTCGGAGCTCAGATATATGTCCAGAAAATTGTCCTAATTCGCAGCCATGTTTTCTTATGTGTATGGATGTACACGTGTATTGCCTCAGAGGCCTATGCCGCCAGTGTCCTGACGCATGAGTCTCAAAGGTTTGGTCTCTTTCGGTGAGAATTTTGGCGATTTGTTAGCTCAGATGTGGAGGTGGTGAATGTCTCTTCATTTTCGAACAACGTTGAGGCTCGCAGCTCAGATATATGTTGAGAACATTATCCTCATTCGCAGCCATGTTTTCTGATGTGTATGTATGTACATGTGTATTGCCACATTGGCCTATGCCGCCAGTATCCTGACGCATGAGTCTCAGAGTTTGGGTTTTTTTCAGTGAGAAATTTGGCAATATAATTTGGCTCAGATGTCGAGCTGGCGAGTGTCTCTTCATTCTCGAACAACGTTGAGGTTCGCATCTCAGATATAAGTTCATAAAATTATCCTCATTCGCAGCCATGTTTTTTTATGTTTATGCGTGTACACGTGTATTACCACATAGGCCTATGCCGCCAGTATCCTGACGCATGAGTCTCTCGGTTTGGGTTTTTTCCAGTGAGAAATTTGGCAATATTTTGGCTCGGATGTCGAGCTGGTGAGTGTCTCTTCATTCTCGAACAACGTTGAGGCTCGCAGCTCAGATATATGTCGAGAAAAATATCCTCATTCGCAGCCATGTTTTCTGATGTGTTTGTATGTACACGTGTAGTGCCACATAGGCATATGCCGCCAGTGTCCTGACGCATGAGTCTCAAAGTTTTGGTCTCTTCCGGTGAGAATTTTGGCGATGTGTTAGCTCAGATGTGGAGGTGGTGAATGTCTCTTCATTCTCGAACAACGTTGAGGTTCGCAGCTCAGATATATGTCGAGAACATTATCCTCATTCGCAGCCATGTTTTCTGATGTGTATGTATGTACACGTGTATTGCCGAATAGGCTTATGTCGCCAGTGTCCTGAAGCATGAGTCTCACAATTTGGGTTTTTTTCCAGTGAGAAATTTGGCAATATTTTGGCTCGGATGTCGAGCTGGTGAGTGTCTCTTCATTCTGGAACAACGTTGAGGTTCGCATCTCAGATATAAGTTCATAAAATTATCTTCATTCGCAGCCATGTTTTCTTATGTTTATGCGTGTACACGTGTATTGCCGCATAGGCTTATGTTGCCAGTGTCCTGAAGCATGAGTCTCACAGTTTGGTTTTTTTTCCAGTGAGAAATTTGGCAATATTTTGGCTCGGCTGTCGAGCTGGTGAGTGTCTCTTCATTCTCGAACAACGTTGAGGCTCGCAGCTCAGATATATGTCCAGAAAATTGTCCTCATTCGCAGCCATGTTTTCTTATGTGTATGTATGTACACGTGTATTGCCTCATAGGCCTATGCCGCCCGTGTCCTGACGTATGAGTCTCACAGTTTGGTTTTTTTCCAGTGAGAAATCTGGCAATATTTTGGCTCGGATGTCGAGCTGGTGAGTGTCTCTTCATTCTCGAACAACGTTGAGGCTCGCAGCTCAGATATATGTCCAGAAAATTGTCCTCATTCGCAGCCATGTTTTCCTATGTGTATGGATGTACACGTGTATTGCCTCAGAGGCCTATGCCGCCAGTGTCCTGACGCATGAGTCTCAAAGTTTTGGTCTCTTTCGGTGAGAATTTTGGCGATTTGTTAGCTCAGATGTGGAGGTGGTGAATGTCTCTTCATTTTCGAACAACGTTGAGGCTCGCAGCTCAGATATATGTTGAGAACATTATCCTCATTCGCAGCCATGTTTTCTGATGTGTATGTATGTACATGTGTATTGCCACATAGGCCTATGCCGCCAGTATCCTGACGCATGAGTCTCAGAGTTTGGGTTTTTTTCAGTGAGAAATTTGGCAATATAATTTGGCTCAGATGTCGAGCAGGCGAGTGTCTCTTCATTCTCGAACAACGTTGAGGTTCGCATCTCAGATATAAGTTCATAACATTATCCTCATTCGCAGCCATGTTTTCTTATGTTTATGCGTGTACACGTGTATTACCGCATAGGCTTATGTCGCCAGTGTCCAGAAGCATGAGTCTCACAGTTTGGTTTTTTTTCCAGTGAGAAATTTGGCAATATTTTGGCTCGGATGTCGAGCTGGTGAGTGTCTCTTCATTCTCGAACAAAGTTGAGGTTCGCAGCTCAGATATATGTCGAGAACATTATCCTTATTCGCAGCCATGTGTTCTGATGTGTATGTATGTACACGTGTATTGCCACATAGGCCTATGCCGCCAGTATCCTGACGCATGAGTCTCTCAGTTTGGTTTTTTTTCAGTGAGAAATTTGGTAATATTTTGGCTCGGATGTGGAGCTGGTGAGTGTCTATTCATTCTCGAACAACGTTGAGGCTCGCAGCTCAGATATATGTCGAGAAAATTATACTCATTCGCAGCCATGTGTTCTGATATGTATGTATGTACACGTGTATTGCCTCATAGGCCTATGCCGCCAGTGTCCTGACGCATGAGTCTCAAAGTTTTGGTCTCTTCCGGTGAGAAATTTGGCAATATTTTAGCTCAGATGTCGAGCTGGTGAGTGTCTCTTCATTCTCGAACAACGTTGAGGTTCGCAGATCAGATATATGTCGAGAACATTATCCTCATTCGCAGCCATGTTTTCTGATGTGTATGTATGTACACGTGTATTGCCACATAGGCCTATGCCGCCAGTATCCTGACGCATGAGTCTCTCAGTTTGGGTTTTTTCCAGTGAGAAATTTGGAAATATTTTGGCTCGGATGTCGAGCTGGTGAGTGTCTCTTCATTCTCGAACAACGTTGAGGCTCGCAGCTCAGATATATGTCGACAAAGTTATCCTCATTCCTAGCCATGTTTTCTTATGTGTATGTATGTACACGTGTATTGCCTCATATGCCTATGCCGCCAGTGTCCTGACGCATGAGTCTCAAAGTTTTGGTCTCTTCCGGTGAGAATTTTGGCGATGTGTTAGCTCAGATGTGGAGGTGGTGAATGTCTCTTCATTCTCGAAAAACGTTGAGGTTCGCAGCTCAGATATATGTTGAGAACATTATCCTCATTCGCAGCCATGTTTTCTGATGTGTATGTATGTACATGTGTATTGCCACATAGGCCTATGCCGCCAGGATCCTGACGCATGAGTCTCAGAGTTTGGGTTTTTTTCAGTGAGAAATTTGGCAATATAATTTGGCTCAGATGTCGAGCTGGCGAGTGTCTCTTCATTCTCGAACAACGTTGAGGTTCGCATCTCAGATATAAGTTCATAAAATTATCCTCATTCGCAGCCATGTTTATGCGTGTACACGTGTATTACCGCACAGGCTTATGTCGCCAGTGTCCAGGAGCATGAGTCTCACAGTTTGTTTTTTT
This sequence comes from Crossaster papposus, assembly GCA_037893245.1. Lineage (NCBI taxonomy): Eukaryota > Metazoa > Echinodermata > Asteroidea > Velatida > Solasteridae > Crossaster > Crossaster papposus. Next base: position 3,526,855 of record JBAIAA010000337.1, on the reverse strand, counting down.
TTCCAGTGAGAAATTTGGCAATATTTTGGCTCGGATGTCGAGCTGGTGAGTGTCTCTTCATTCTCGAACAAAGTTGAGGTTCGCAGCTCAGATATATGTCGAGAACATTATCCTCATTCGCAGCCATGTGTTCTGATGTGTATGTATGTACACGTGTATTGCCACATAGGCCTATGCCGCCAGTATCCTGACGCATGAGTCTCTCAGTTTGGTTTTTTTTCCAGTGCGAAATTTGGCAATATTTTGGTTCGGATGTCGAGCTGGTGAGTGTCTCTTCATTCTCGAACAACGTTGAGGCTCGCAGCTCAGATATATGTCGAGAAAATTGTCCTCATTCGCAGTCATGTTTTCTTATGTGTATGTATGTACACGTGTATTGCCTCAGAGGCCTATGCCGCCCGTGTCCTGACGTATGAGTCTCACAGTTTGTTTGTTTTTTCCCGTGAGAAATTTGGCAATATTTTGGCTCTGATGTCGAGCTGGTGAGTGTCTCTTCATTCTCGAACAACGTTGAGGTTCGCATCTCAGATATAAGTTCATAAAATTATCTTCATTCGCAGCCATGTTTTCTTATGTGTATGTATGTACACGTGTATTGCCTCATGGGCCTATGCCGCCCGTGTCCTGACGTATGAGTCTCACAGTTTGGGTTTTTTCCAGTGAGAAATTTGGAAATATTTTTGCTTAGATGTCGAGCAGGCGAGCGTCTCTTCATTCTCGAACAACGTTGAGGTTCGCAGCTCAGATATAAGTTCATAACATTATCCTCATTCGCAGCCATGTTTTCTTATGTTTATGCGTGTACACGTGTATGGCCGCATAGGCCTATGCCGCCAGTGTCCTGACGCATGAGTCTCAAAGTTTTGGTCTCTTCCGGTGAGAATTTTGGCGATGTGTTAGCTCAGATGTGGAGGTGGTGAAAGTCTCTTCATTCTCGAACAACGTTGAGGTTCGCAGCTCAGATATATGTCGAGAACATTATCCTCATTCGCAGCCATGTTTTCTGATGTGTATGTATGAACACGTGTATTGCCACATAGGCCTATGCCGCCAGTATACTGACGCATGAGCCTCTCAGTTTGTTTGTTTTTCGAGTGAGAAATCTGGCAATATTTTGGCTCGGATGTCGAGCTGGTGAGTGTCTCTTCATTCTCGAACAACGTTGAGGCTCGCAGCTCAGATATATGTCCAGAAAATTGTCCTCATTCGCAGCCATGTTTTCCTATGTGTATGGATGTACACGTGTATTGCCTCAGAGGCCTATGCCGCCAGTGTCCTGACGCATGAGTCTCAAAGTTTTGGTCTCTTTCGGTGAGAATTTTGGCGATTTGTTAGCTCAGATGTGGAGGTGGTGAATGTCTCTTCATTTTCGAACAACGTTGAGGCTCGCAGCTCAGATATATGTTGAGAACATTATCCTCATTCGCAGCCATGTTTTCTGATGTGTATGTATGTACATGTGTATTGCCACATAGGCCTATGCCGCCAGTATCCTGACGCATGAGTCTCAGAGTTTGGGTTTTTTTCAGTGAGAAATTTGGCAATATAATTTGGCTCAGATGTCGAGCAGGCGAGTGTCTCTTCATTCTCGAACAACGTTGAGGTTCGCATCTCAGATATAAGTTCATAACATTATCCTCATTCGCAGCCATGTTTTCTTATGTTTATGCGTGTACACGTGTATTACCGCATAGGCTTATGTCGCCAGTGTCCAGAAGCATGAGTCTCACAGTTTGGTTTTTTTTCCAGTGAGAAATTTGGCAATATTTTGGCTCGGATGTCGAGCTGGTGAGTGTCTCTTCATTCTCGAACAAAGTTGAGGTTCGCAGCTCAGATATATGTCGAGAACATTATCCTTATTCGCAGCCATGTGTTCTGATGTGTATGTATGTACACGTGTATTGCCACATAGGCCTATGCCGCCAGTATCCTGACGCATGAGTCTCTCAGTTTGGTTTTTTTTCAGTGAGAAATTTGGTAATATTTTGGCTCGGATGTGGAGCTGGTGAGTGTCTATTCATTCTCGAACAACGTTGAGGCTCGCAGCTCAGATATATGTCGAGAAAATTATACTCATTCGCAGCCATGTGTTCTGATATGTATGTATGTACACGTGTATTGCCTCATAGGCCTATGCCGCCAGTGTCCTGACGCATGAGTCTCAAAGTTTTGGTCTCTTCCGGTGAGAAATTTGGCAATATTTTAGCTCAGATGTCGAGCTGGTGAGTGTCTCTTCATTCTCGAACAACGTTGAGGTTCGCAGATCAGATATATGTCGAGAACATTATCCTCATTCGCAGCCATGTTTTCTGATGTGTATGTATGTACACGTGTATTGCCACATAGGCCTATGCCGCCAGTATCCTGACGCATGAGTCTCTCAGTTTGGGTTTTTTCCAGTGAGAAATTTGGAAATATTTTGGCTCGGATGTCGAGCTGGTGAGTGTCTCTTCATTCTCGAACAACGTTGAGGCTCGCAGCTCAGATATATGTCGACAAAGTTATCCTCATTCCTAGCCATGTTTTCTTATGTGTATGTATGTACACGTGTATTGCCTCATATGCCTATGCCGCCAGTGTCCTGACGCATGAGTCTCAAAGTTTTGGTCTCTTCCGGTGAGAATTTTGGCGATGTGTTAGCTCAGATGTGGAGGTGGTGAATGTCTCTTCATTCTCGAAAAACGTTGAGGTTCGCAGCTCAGATATATGTTGAGAACATTATCCTCATTCGCAGCCATGTTTTCTGATGTGTATGTATGTACACGTGTATTGCCACATAGGCCTATGCCGCCAGTGTCCTGACGCATGAGTCTCAAAGTTTTGGTCTCTTCCGGTGAGAAATTTGGCAATATTTTAGCTCAGATGTCGAGCTGGTGAGTGTCTCTTCATTCTCGAACAACGTTGAGGTTCGCAGATCAGATATATGTCGAGAACATTATCCTCATTCGCAGCCATGTTTTCTGATGTGTATGTATGTACACGTGTATTGCCACATAGGCCTATGCCGCCAGTATCCTGACGCATGAGTCTCTCAGTTTGGGTTTTTTCCAGTGAGAAATTTGGAAATATTTTGGCTCGGATGTCGAGCTGGTGAGTGTCTCTTCATTCTCGAACAACGTTGAGGCTCGCAGCTCAGATATATGTCGACAAAGTTATCCTCATTCCTAGCCATGTTTTCTTATGTGTATGTATGTACACGTGTATTGCCTCATATGCCTATGCCGCCAGTGTCCTGACGCATGAGTCTCAAAGTTTTGGTCTCTTCCGGTGAGAAATTTGGCAATATTTTGGCTCGGATGTCGAGCTGGTGAGTGTCTCTTCATTCTCGAACAACGTTGAGGTTCGCAGCTCAGATATATGTCGAGAACATTATCCTCATTCGCAGCCATGTTTTCTGATGTGTATGTATGTACACGTGTATTGCCACATAGGCCTATGCCGCCAGTATCCTGACGCATGAGTCTCTCGGTTTTGGTTTTTTCCTGTGAGAAATTTGGCAATATTTTGGCTCGGATGTCGAGCTGGTGAGTGTCTCTTCATTCTCGAACAACGTTGAGGCTCGCAGCTCAGATATATGTCCAGAAAAATATCCTCATTCGCAGCCATGTTTTCTGATGTGTTTGTATGTACACGTGTAGTGCCACATAGGCATATGCCGCCAGTGTCCTGACGCATGAGTCTCAAAGTTTTGGTCTCTTCCGGTGAGAATTTTGGCGATGTGTTAGCTCAGATGTGGAGGTGGTGAATGTCTCTTCATTCTCGAACAACGTTGAGGTTCGCAGCTCAGATATATGTCGAGAACATTATCCTCATTCGCAGCCATGTTTTCTGATGTGTATGTATGTACACGTGTATTGCCGAATAGGCTTATGTCGCCAGTGTCCTGAAGCATGAGTCTCACAATTTGTTTTTTTTCCAGTGAGAAATTTGGCAATATTTTGGCTCGGATGTCGAGCTGGTGAGTGTCTCTTCATTCTCGAACAACGTTGAGGTTCGCATCTCAGATATAAGTTCATAAAATGATCTTCATTCGCAGCCATGTTTTCTTATGTTTATGCGTGTACACGTGTATTGCCGCATAGGCTTATGTCGCCAGTGTCCTGAAGCATGAGTCTCACAGTTTGGGTTTTTTCCAGTGAGAAATTTGGAAATATTTTCGCTTAGATTTCGAGCAGGCAAGGGTCTCTTCATTCTCGAACAACGTTGAGGTTCGCAGCTCAGATATAAGTTCATAACATTATCCTCATTCGCAGCCACGTTTTCTTATGTTTATGCGTGTACACGTGTATTGCCGCATAGGCCTATGCCGCCAGTGTCCTGACGCATGAGTCTCAACGTTTTGTTCTCTTCCGGTGAAATGTTGGCGATATGTTAGCTCAGATGTGGAGGTGGTGAATGTCTCTTCATTCTCCAATAACGTTGAGGTTCGCAGCTCAGATATATGTCGAGAACATTATCCTCATTCGCAGCCATGTTTTCTGATGTGTATGTATGTAAACGTGTATTGCCACATAGGCCTATGCCGCCAGTATCCTGACGCATGAGTCTCTCAGTTTGTGTTTTTTTCAGTGAGAAATTTGGCAATATTTTGGCTCGGATGTCGAGCTGGTGAGTGTCTCTTCATTCTCGAACAACGTTGAGGTTCGCATCTCAGATATAAGTTCATAAAATGATCTTCATTCGCAGCCATGTTTTCTTATGTTTATGCGTGTACACGTGTATTGCCGCATAGGCTTATGTCGCCAGTGTCCTGAAGCATGAGTCTCACAGTTTGGGTTTTTTCCAGTGAGAAATTTGGAAATATTTTCGCTTAGATTTCGAGCAGGCGAGGGTCTCTTCATTCTCGAACAACGTTGAGGTTCGCAGCTCAGATATAAGTTCATAACATTATCCTCATTCGCAGCCACGTTTTCTTATGTTTATGCGTGTACACGTGTATTGCCGCATAGGCCTATGCCGCCAGTGTCCTGACGCATGAGTCTCAACGTTTTGTTCTCTTCCGGTGAAATGTTGGCGATATGTTAGCTCAGATGTGGAGGTGGTGAATGTCTCTTCATTCTCCAATAACGTTGAGGTTCGCAGCTCAGATATATGTCGAGAACATTATCCTCATTCGCAGCCATGTTTTCTGATGTGTATGTATGTAAACGTGTATTGCCACATAGGCCTATGCCGCCAGTATCCTGACGCATGAGTCTCTCAGTTTGGGTTTTTTTCAGTGAGAAATTTGGCAATATTTTGGCTCGGATGTCGAGCTGGTGAGTGTCTCTTCATTCTCGAACAAAGTTGAGGTTCGCAGCTCAGATATATGTCGAGAACATTATCCTCATTCGCAGCCATGTGTTCTGATGTGTATGTATGTACACGTGTATTGCCACATAGGCCTATGCCGCCAGTATCCTGACGCATGAGTCTCTCAGTTTGTTTGTTTTTCCAGTGAACAATTTGGCAATATTTTGTCTCGGATGTCGAGCTGGTGAGTGTCTCTTCATTCTCGAACAACGTTGAGGCTCGCAGCTCAGATATATGTCGAGAAAAATATCCTCATTCGCAGCCATGTTTTCTGATGTGTTTGTATGTACACGTGTAGTGCCACATAGGCATATGCCGCCAGTGTCCTGACGCATGAGTCTCAAAGTTTTGGTCTCTTCCGATGAGAATTTTGGCGATGTGTTAGCTCAGATGTGGAGGTGGTGAATGTCTCTTCATTCTCGAACAACGTTGAGGTTCGCAGCTCAGATATATGTCGAGAAAATTATACTCATTCGCAGCCATGTTTTCTTATGTGTATGTATGTTCAAGTGTATTGCCACATAGGCATATGCCGCCAGTGTCCTGACGCATGAGTCTCTCAGTTTGGTTTTTTTCCATTGAGAAATTTTTCAATATTTTGGCTCAGATGTCGAGCTGGTGAGTGTCTCTTCATTCTCCAACAACGTTGAGGTTTGCAGCTCAGATATAAGTCGAGACAATTATCCTCATTCGCAACCATGTGTTCTGATATGTATGTATGTACACGTGTATTGCCTCATAGGCCTATGCCGCCAGTGTCCTGACGCATGAGTCTCAAAGTTTTGGTCTCTTCCGGTGAGAAATTTGGCAATATTTTGGCTCAGATGTCGAGCTGGTGAGTGTCTCTTCATTTTCCAACAACGTTGAGGTTCGCAGATTAGATATATGTCGAGAACATTATCCTCATTCGCAGCCATGTTTTCTGATGTGTACGTATGTACACGTGTATTGCCACATAAGCATATGCCGCCAGTGTCCTGACGCATGAGTCTCTCAGTTTAGGTTTGTTCCAGTGAGAAATTGGGCAATATTTTGGCTCAGATGTCGACCTGGTGAGTGTCCTTTCTTTCTCGAACAACGTTGAGGTTCGCAGCTCAGATACATGTCGAGAACATTATCCTCATTTGCAGCCATGTTTTCTGATGTGTATGTATGTACACGTGTATTGCCACATAGGCCTATGCCGCCAGTATCCTGACGCATGAGTCTCTCAGTTTGGTTTTTTTCCAGTGAGAAATTTGGCAATATTTTGGCTCGGATGTCGAGCTGGTGAGTGTCTCTTCATTCTCGAACAACGTTGAGGCTCGCAGCTCAGATATATGTCGACAAAGTTATCCTCATTCCTAGCCATGTTTTCTTATGTGTATGTATGTACACGTGTATTGCCTCATATGCCTATGCCGCCAGTGTCCTGACGCATGAGTCTCAAAGTTTTGGTCTCTTCCGGTGAGAATTTTGGCGATGTGTTAGCTCAGATGTGGAGGTGGTGAATGTCTCTTCATTCTCGAAAAACGTTGAGGTTCGCAGCTCAGATATATGTTGAGAACATTATCCTCATTCGCAGCCATGTTTTCTGATGTGTATGTATGTACACGTGTATTGCCACATAGGCCTATGCCGCCAGTATCCTGACGCATGAGTCTCTCAGTTTGTTTGTTTTTCCAGTGATAAATTTGGCAATATTTTGGCTCGGATGTCGAGCTGGTGAGTGTCTCTTCATTCTCGAACAACGTTGAGGTTCACAGCTCAGATATATGTCGAGAACATTATCCTCATTCGCAGCCATGTTTTCTGATGTGTATGTATGTACACGTGTATTGCCACATAGGCCTATGCCGCCAGTATCCTGACACATGAGTCTCTCGGTTTGGGTTTTTTCCAGTGAGAAATTTGGCAATATTTTGGCTCGGATGTCGAGCTGGTGAGTGTCTCTTTATTCTTGAACAACGTTGAGGATCGCAGCTCAGATATATGTCGAGAGAAATATCCTCATTCGCAGCCATGTTTTCTGATGTGTTTGTATGTACACGTGTAGTGCCACATAGGCATATGCCGCCAGTGTCCTGACGCATGAGTCTCAAAGTTTTAGTCTCTTCCGTTGAGAATTTTGGCGATGTGTTAGCTCAGATGTGGAGGTGGTGAATGTCTCTTCATTCTCGAACAACGTTGAGGTTCGCAGCTCAGATATATGTCGAGAACATTATCCTCATTCGCAGCCATGTTTTCTTATGTTTATGCGTGTACACGTGTATTGCCGCATAGGCTTATGTTGCCAGTGTCCTGAAGCATGAGTCTCACAGTTTTTTTTTTTTTCCAGTGAACAATTTGGCAATATGTTGGCTCGGCTGTCGAGCTGGTGAGTGTCTCTTCATTCTCGAACAACGTTGAGGCTCGCAGCTCAGATATATGTCCAGAAAATTGTCCTCATTCGCAGCCATGTTTTCTTATGTGTATGTATGTACACGTGTATTGCCTCATAGGCCTATGCCGCCCGTGTCCTGACGTATGAGTCTCACAGTTTGGTTTTTTTCCAGTGAGAAATTTGGAAATATTTTGGCTTAGATGTCGAGCAGGCGAGGGTTTCTTCATTCTCGAACAACGTTGAGGTTCGCAGCTCAGATATAAGTTCATAACATTATCCTCATTCGCAGCCACGTTTTCTTATGTTTATGCGTGTACACGTGTATTGCCGTATAGGCCTATGCCGCCAGTGTCCTGACGCATGAGTCTCAACGTGTTGGTCTCTTCCGGTGAAATGTTGGCGATATGTTAGCTCAGATGTGGAGGTGGTGAATGTCTCTTCATTCTCCAATAACGTTGAGGTTCGCAGCTCAGATATATGTCGAGAACATTATCCTCATTCGCAGCCATGTTTTCTGATGTGTATGTATGTACACGTGTATTGCCGAATAGGCTTATGTCGCCAGTGTCCTGAAGCATGAGTCTCACAATTTGTTTTTTTTTCCAGTGAGAAATTTGGCAATATTTTGGCTCGGCTGTCGAGCTGGTGAGTGTCTCTTCATTCTCGAACAACGTTGAGGCTCGCAGCTCAGATATATGTCCAGAAAATTGTCCTCATTCGCAGCCATGTTTTCTTATGTGTATGTATGTACACGTGTATTGCCTCATAGGCCTATGCCGCCAGTGTCCTGACGCATGAGTCTCAAAGTTTTGGTCTCTTCCGGTGAGAATTTTGGCGATGTGTTAGCTCAGATGTGGAGGTGGTGAATGTCTCTTCATTCTCGAAAAACGTTGAGGTTCGCAGCTCAGATATATGTTGAGAACATTATCCTCATTCGCAGCCATGTTTTCTGATGTGTATGTATGTACACGTGTATTGCCACATAGGCCTATGCCGCCAGTATCCTGACGCATGAGTCTCTCAGTTTGTTTGTTTTTCCAGTGATAAATTTGGCAATATTTTGGCTCGGATGTCGAGCTGGTGAGTGTCTCTTCATTCTCGAACAACGTTGAGGTTCACAGCTCAGATATATGTCGAGAACATTATCCTCATTCGCAGCCATGTTTTCTGATGTGTATGTATGTACACGTGTATTGCCACATAGGCCTATGCCGCCAGTATCCTGACACATGAGTCTCTCGGTTTGGGTTTTTTCCAGTGAGAAATTTGGCAATATTTTGGCTCGGATGTCGAGCTGGTGAGTGTCTCTTCATTCTTGAACAACGTTGAGGATCGCAGCTCAGATATATGTCGAGAGAAATATCCTCATTCGCAGCCATGTTTTCTGATGTGTTTGTATGTACACGTGTAGTGCCACATAGGCATATGCCGCCAGTGTCCTGACGCATGAGTCTCAAAGTTTTAGTCTCTTCCGTTGAGAATTTTGGCGATGTGTTAGCTCAGATGTGGAGGTGGTGAATGTCTCTTCATTCTCGAACAACGTTGAGGTTCGCAGCTCAGATATATGTCGAGAACATTATCCTCATTCGCAGCCATGTTTTCTTATGTTTATGCGTGTACACGTGTATTGCCGCATAGGCTTATGTTGCCAGTGTCCTGAAGCATGAGTCTCACAGTTTTGTTTTTTTTCCAGTGAACAATTTGGCAATATGTTGGCTCGGCTGTCGAGCTGGTGAGTGTCTCTTCATTCTCGAACAACGTTGAGGCTCGCAGCTCAGATATATGTCCAGAAAATTGTCCTCATTCGCAGCCATGTTTTCTTATGTGTATGTATGTACACGTGTATTGCCTCATAGGCCTATGCCGCCCGTGTCCTGACGTATGAGTCTCACAGTTTGGTTTTTTTCCAGTGAGAAATTTGAAAATATTTTGGCTTAGATGTCGAGCAGGCGAGGGTTTCTTCATTCTCGAACAACGTTGAGGTTCGCAGCTCAGATATAAGTTCATAACATTATCCTCATTCGCAGCCACGTTTTCTTATGTTTATGCGTGTACACGTGTATTGCCGTATAGGCCTATGCCGCCAGTGTCCTGACGCATGAGTCTCAACGTGTTGGTCTCTTCCGGTGAAATGTTGGCGATATGTTAGCTCAGATGTGGAGGTGGTGAATGTCTCTTCATTCTCCAATAACGTTGAGGTTCGCAGCTCAGATATATGTCGAGAACATTATCCTCATTCGCAGCCATGTTTTCTGATGTGTATGTATGTACACGTGTATTGCCGAATAGGCTTATGTCGCCAGTGTCCTGAAGCATGAGTCTCACAATTTGTTTTTTTTTCCAGTGAGAAATTTGGCAATATTTTGGCTCGGATGTCGAGCTGGTGAGTGTCTCTTCATTCTGGAACAACGTTGAGGTTCGCATCTCAGATATAAGTTCATAAAATTATCTTCATTCGCAGCCATGTTTTCTTATGTTTATGCGTGTACACGTGTATTGCCGCATAGGCTTATGTTGCCAGTGTCCTGAAGCATGTGTCTCACAGTTTGGTTTTTTTTCCAGTGAGAAATTTGGCAATATTTTGGCTCGGCTGTCGAGCTGGTGAGTGTCTCTTCATTCTCGAACAACGTTGAGGCTCGCAGCTCAGATATATGTCCAGAAAATTGTCCTCATTCGCAGCCATGTTTTCTTATGTGTATGTATGTACACGTGTATTGCCTCATAGGCCTATGCCGCCCGTGTCCTGACGTATGAGTCTCACAGTTTGGGTTTTTTCCAGTGAGAAATTTGGAAATATTTTGGCTTAGATGTCGAGCAGGCGAGGGTTTCTTCATTCTCGAACAACGTTGAGGTTCGCAGCTCAGATATAAGTTCATAACATTATCCTCATTCGCAGCCACGTTTTCTTATGTTTATGCGTGTACACGTGTATTGCCGTATAGGCCTATGCCGCCAGTGTCCTGACGCATGAGTCTCAACGTTTTGGTCTCTTCCGGTGAAATGTTGGCGATATGTTAGCTCAGATGTGGAGGTGGTGAATGTCTCTTCATTCTCCAATAACGTTGAGGTTCGCAGCTCAGATATATATCGAGAACATTATCCTCATTCGCAGCCATGTTTTCTGATGTGTATGTATGTAAACGTGTATTGCCACATAGGCCTATGCCGCCAGTATCCTGACGCATGAGTCTCTCAGTTTGGGTTTTTTCCAGTGAGAAATTTGGCAATATTTTGGGTCGGATGTCGAGCTGGTGAGTGTCTCTTCATTCTCGAACAACGTTGAGGCTCGCAGCTCAGATATATGTCGACAACAATTATCCTCATTCGTAGCCGTGTTTTCTTATGTGTATGTATGTACACATGTATTGCCTCATAGTCCTATGCCGGCAGTGTCCTGACGCATGAGTCTCAAAGTTTTGGTCTCTTCCAGTGAGAATGTTGGCGATGTGTTAGCTCCGATGTGGAGGTGGTGAATGTCTCTTCATTCTCGAACAACGTTGAGGTTCGCAGCTCAGATATATGTCGAGAACATTATCCTCATTCGCAGCCATGTTTTCTGATGTGTATGTATGTACACGTGTATTGCCGCATAGGCTTATGTCGCCAGTGTCCTGAAGCATGAGTCTCACAGTTTAGGTTTTTTTCCAGTGAGAAATTTGGCAATATTTTGGCTCGGATGTCGAGCTGGTGAGTGTCTCTTCATTCTCGAACAACGTTGAGGCTCGCAGCTTAGATATATGTCGAGAAAATTGTCCTCATTCGCAGTCATGTTTTCTTATGTGTATGTATGTACACGTGTATTGCCTCATGAAGGCCTATGCCGCCCGTGTCCTGACGTATGAGTCTCACAGTGTGGTTTTGTTTCCAGTGAGAAATTTGGCGATGTGTTAGCTCAGATGTTGAGGTGGTGAATGTCTCTTCATTCTCCAACAACGTTGAGGTTCGCAGCTCAGATATGAGTTCATAAAATTATCCTCATTCGCAGCCATGTTTTCTGATGTGTTTGTATGTACACGTGTATTGCCACATAGGCCTATGCCGCCAGTATACTGACGCATGAGCCTCTCAGTTTGTTTGTTTTTCGAGTGAGAAATCTGGCAATATTTTGGCTCGGATGTCGAGCTGGTGAGTGTCTCTTCATTCTCGAACAACGTTGAGGCTCGCAGCTCAGATATATGTCGAGAAAATTGTCCTCATTCGCAGCCATGTTTTCTTATGTGTATGGATGTACACGTGTATTGCCTCAGAGGCCTATGCCGCCAGTGTCCTGACGCATGAGTCTCACAGTTTTGGTTTTTTCCAGTGAGAAATTTGGAAATATTTTGGCTCAGATGTCGAGCTGGCGAGTGTCTCTTCATTCTCGAACAACGTTGAGGTTTGCAGCTCAGATATAATTTCATAAAATTATCCTCATTCGCAGCCATGTTTTCTTATGTTTATGCGTTTGTTTTTGATTGAAATAGGGGACGTAGAACAAAGGGAACAATGGGGTCCCCTATTCCGCAAAGGTCCCCGATTCAGACTCGTGTGCAAATCCTATGGCGATCATCCGAAAACGTTAGAGTACAAACAAAAGAGGGAAGACGGTCGGACAATGCCCCGTCCCCTATTGACGGCATTTACCCACTTGTGTGCGTGTACACGTGTATTGCCGCATATGCCTATGCCACCAGTGTCCTGACGCATGAGTCTCAAAGTTTTGGTCTCTTCCGGTGAGAATTTTGGCGATTTGTTAGCTCAGATGTGGAGGTGGTGAATGTCTCTTCATTTTCGAACAACGTTGAGGCTCGCAGCTCAGGTGTATGTTGAGAACATTATCCTCATTCGCAGCCATGTGTTCTGATGTGTATGTATGTACACGTGTATTGCCACATAGGCCTATGCCGCCAGTATCCTGACGCATGAGTCTCTCAGTTTGGTTTTTTTTCAGTGAGAAATTTGGCAATATTTTGGCTCGGTTGTCGAGCTGGTGAGTGTCTCTTCATTATCGAACAACGTTGAGGTTCGCAGCTCAGATATATGTCGAGAACATTATCCTCATTCGCAGCCATGTGTTCTGATGTATATGTATGTACACGTGTATTGCCACATAGGCCTATGCCGCCAGTATCCTGACGCATGAGTCTCTCAGTTTGGCTTTTTTCCAGTGAGAAATTTGGTAATATTTTGGCTCGGATGTCGAGCTGGTGAGTGTCTCGTCATTCTGGAACAACGTTGAGGCTCGCAGCTCAGATATATGTCGAGAAAATTATCCTCATTCGCAGCCATGTGTTCTTATGTGTATGTATGTACACGTGTATTGCCACATAGGCATATACCGCCAGTGTCCTGACGCATGAGTCTCTCAGTTTGTTTTTTTTTCCAGTGAGAAATTTGGCAATATTTTGGCTCGGATGTCGAGCTGGTTAGTGTCTCTTCATTCTCGAACAACGTTGAGGCTCGCAGCTCAGATATATGTCGAGAAAATTGTGCTCATTCGCAGTCATGTTTTCTTATGTGTATGTATGTACACGTGTATTGCCTCATGAAGGCCTATGCCGCCCGTGTCCTGACGTATGAGTCTCACAGTTTGTTTTGTTTTCCAGTGAGAAATTTGGCGATGTGTTAGCTCAGATGTTGAGGTGGTGAATGTCTCTTCATTCTCCAACAACGTTGAGGTTCGCAGCTCAGATATGAGTTCATAAAATTATCCTCATTCGCAGCCATGTTTTCTGATGTGTTTGTATGTACACGTGTATTGCCACATAGGCCTATGCCGCCAGTATACTGACGCATGAGTCTCTCAGTTTGTTTTTTTTCCAGTGAGAAATTTTTCAATATTTTGTCTCAGATGTCGAGCTGGTGAGTGTCTTTTCATTCTCCAACAACGTTGAGGTTCGCAGCTCAGATATAAGTCGAGAAAATTATCCTCATTCGCAGCCATGTGTTCTGATATGTATGTATGTACACGTGTATTGCCTCATAGGCCTATGCCGCCAGTGTCCTGACGCATGAGTCTCAAAGTTTTGTTCTCTTCCGGTGAGAAAATTGGCAATATTTTGGCTCAGATGTCGAGCTGGTGAGTGTCTCTTCATTCTCGAACAACGTTGAGGTTCGCAGATCAGATATATGTCGAGAACATTATCCTCATTCGCAGCCATGTTTTCTGATGTGTATGTATGTATACGTGTATTGCCACATAAGCATATGCCGCCAGTGTCCTGACGCATGAGTCTCTCAGTTTAGGTTTGTTCCAGTGAGAAATTTGGCAATATTTTGGCTCAGATGTCGACCTGGTGAGTGTCCTTTCATTCTCGAACAACGTTGAGGTTCGCAGCTCAGATTCATGTCGAGAACATTATCCTCATTCGCAGCCATGTTTTCTGATGTGTATGTATGTACACGTGTATTGCCACATAGGCCTATGCCGCCAGTATCCTGACGCATGAGTCTCTCAGTTTGGTTTTTTTCCAGTGAGAAATTTGGAAATATTTTGGCTCGGATGTTGAGCTGATGAGTGTCTCTTCATTCTCGAACAACGTTGAGGCTCGCAGCTTAGATATATGTCGACAAAATTATCATCATTCGTAGCCATGTTTTCTTAGGTGTGTGTATGTACACGTGTATTGCCTCACAGGCCTATGTCGGCAGTGTCCTGACGCATGAGTCTCACAGTTTTTGTCTCTTCCGGTGAGTATTTTGGCGATGTGTTAGCTCAGATATGGAGGTGGTGAATGTCTCTTCATTCTCGAACAACGTTGAGGTTCGCAGCTCAGATATATGTCAAGAACATTATCCTCATTGGCAGCCATGTTTTCTGATGTGTATGTATGTACACGTGTATTGCCACATAGGCCTATGCCGCCGGTATACTGACGCATGAGCCTCTCAGTTTGTTTGTTTTTCCAGTGAGAAATCTGGCAATATTTTGGCTCGGATGTCGAGCTTGTGAGTGTCTCTTCATTCTCGAACAACGTTGAGGCTCGCAGCTCAGATATATGTCGAGAAAATTGTCCTCATTCGCAGCCATGTTTTCTTATGTGTATGGATGTACACGTGTATTGCCACATAGGCATATACCGCCAGTGTCCTGACGCATGAGTCTCTCAGTTTGGTTTTTTTCCAGTGAGAAATTTTTCAATATTTTGTCTCAGATGTCGAGCTGGTGAGTGTCTTTTCATTCTCCAACAACGTTGAGGTTCGCAGCTCAGATATAAGTCGAGAAAATTATCCTCATTCGCAGCCATGTGTTCTGATATGTATGTATGTACACGTGTATTGCCTCATAGGCCTATGCCGCCAGTGTCCTGACGCATGAGTCTCAAAGTTTTGTTCTCTTCCGGTGAGAAAATTGGCAATATTTTGGCTCAGATGTCGAGCTGGTGAGTGTCTCTTCATTCTCGAACAACGTTGAGGTTCGCAGATCAGATATATGTCGAGAACATTATCCTCATTCGCAGCCATGTTTTCTGATGTGTATGTATGTATACGTGTATTGCCACATAAGCATATGCCGCCAGTGTCCTGACGCATGAGTCTCTCAGTTTAGGTTTGTTCCAGTGAGAAATTTGGCAATATTTTGGCTCAGATGTCGACCTGGTGAGTGTCCTTTCATTCTCGAACAACGTTGAGGTTCGCAGCTCAGATTCATGTCGAGAACATTATCCTCATTCGCAGCCATGTTTTCTGATGTGTATGTATGTACACGTGTATTGCCACATAGGCCTATGCCGCCAGTATCCTGACGCATGAGTCTCTCAGTTTGGTTTTTTTCCAGTGAGAAATTTGGAAATATTTTGGCTCGGATGTTGAGCTGATGAGTGTCTCTTCATTCTCGAACAACGTTGAGGCTCGCAGCTTAGATATATGTCGACAAAATTATCATCATTCGTAGCCATGTTTTCTTAGGTGTGTGTATGTACACGTGTATTGCCTCACAGGCCTATGTCGGCAGTGTCCTGACGCATGAGTCTCACAGTTTTTGTCTCTTCCGGTGAGTATTTTGGCGATGTGTTAGCTCAGATATGGAGGTGGTGAATGTCTCTTCATTCTCGAACAACGTTGAGGTTCGCAGCTCAGATATATGTCAAGAACATTATCCTCATTGGCAGCCATGTTTTCTGATGTGTATGTATGTACACGTGTATTGCCACATAGGCCTATGCCGCCGGTATACTGACGCATGAGCCTCTCAGTTTGTTTGTTTTTCCAGTGAGAAATCTGGCAATATTTTGGCTCGGATGTCGAGCTTGTGAGTGTCTCTTCATTCTCGAACAACGTTGAGGCTCGCAGCTCAGATATATGTCGAGAAAATTGTCCTCATTCGCAGCCATGTTTTCTTATGTGTATGGATGTACACGTGTATTGCCTCAGAGGCATATGCCGCCAGTGTCCTGACGCATGAGTCTCTCAGTTTGGTTTTTTTCCAGTGAGACATTTTGCAATATTTTGGCTCAGATGTCGAGCTGGCGAGTGTCTCTTCATTCTCGAACAACGTTGAGGTTTGCAGCTCAGATATAATTTCATAAAATTATCCTCATTCGCAGCCATGTTTTCTTATGTTTATGCGTGTACACGTGTATTGCCGCATATGCCTATGCCACCAGTGTCCTGACGCATGAGTCTCAAAGTTTTGGTCTCTTCCGGTGAGAATTTTGGCGATTTGTTAGCTCAGATGTGGAGGTGGTGAATGTCTCTTCATTTTCGAACAACGTTGAGGCTCGCAGCTCAGGTGTATGTTGAGAACATTATCCTCATTATCCTCCTTCTTATGTTTATGCGTGTACACGTGTATTGCCGCATAGGCTTATGTCGCCAGTGTCCTGAAGCATGAGTCTCACAGTTTGGGTTTTTTCCAGTGAGAAATTTGGAAATATTTTCGCTTAGATTTCGAGCAGGCGAGGGTCTCTTCATTCTCGAACAACGTTGAGGTTCGCAGCTCAGATATAAGTTCATAACATTATCCTCATTCGCAGCCACGTTTTCTTATGTTTATGCGTGTACACGTGTATTGCCGCATAGGCCTATGCCGCCAGTGTCCTGACGCATGAGTCTCAACGTTTTGTTCTCTTCCGGTTAAATGTTGGCGATATGTTAGCTCAGATGTGGAGGTGGTGAATGTCTCTTCATTCTCCAATAACGTTGAGGTTCGCAGCTCAGATATATGTCGAGAACATTATCCTCATTCGCAGCCATGTTTTCTGATGTGTATGTATGTAAACGTGTATTGCCACATAGGCCTATGCCGCCAGTATCCTGACGCATGAGTCTCTCAGTTTGGGTTTTTTTCAGTGAGAAATTTGGCAATATTTTGGCTCGGATGTCGAGCTGGTGAGTGTCTCTTCATTCTCGAACAAAGTTGAGGTTCGCAGCTCAGATATATGTCGAGAAAAATATCCTCATTCGCAGCCATGTTTTCTGATGTGTTTGTATGTACACGTGTAGTGCCACATAGGCATATGCCGCCAGTGTCCTGACGCATGAGTCTCAAAGTTTTGGTCTCTTCCATTGAGAAATTTTTCAATATTTTGGCTCAGATGTCGAGCTGGTGAGTGTCTCTTCATTCTCCAACAACGTTGAGGTTTGCAGCTCAGATATAAGTCGAGACAATTATCCTCATTCGCAACCATGTGTTCTGATATGTATGTATGTACACGTGTATTACCTCATAGGCCTATGCCGCCAGTGTCCTGACGCATGAGTCTCAAAGTTTTGGTCTCTTCCGGTGAGAAATTTGGCAATATTTTGGCTCAGATGTCGAGCTGGTGAGTGTCTCTTCATTTTCCAACAACGTTGAGGTTCGCAGATTAGATATATGTCGAGAACATTATCCTCATTCGCAGCCATGTTTTCTGATGTGTACGTATGTACACGTGTATTGCCACATAAGCATATGCCGCCAGTGTCCTGACGCATGAGTCTCTCAGTTTAGGTTTGTTCCAGTGAGAAATTGGGCAATATTTTGGCTCAGATGTCGACCTGGTGAGTGTCCTTTCTTTCTCGAACAACGTTGAGGTTCGCAGCTCAGATACATGTCGAGAACATTATCCTCATTTGCAGCCATGTTTTCTGATGTGTATGTATGTACACGTGTATTGCCACATAGGCCTATGCCGCCAGTATCCTGACGCATGAGTCTCTCAGTTTGGTTTTTTTCCAGTGAGAAATTTGGCAATATTTTGGCTCGGATGTCGAGCTGGTGAGTGTCTCTTCATTCTCGAACAACGTTGAGGCTCGCAGCTCAGATATATGTCGACAAAGTTATCCTCATTCCTAGCCATGTTTTCTTATGTGTATGTATGTACACGTGTATTGCCTCATATGCCTATGCCGCCAGTGTCCTGACGCATGAGTCTCAAAGTTTTGGTCTCTTCCGGTGAGAATTTTGGCGATGTGTTAGCTCAGATGTGGAGGTGGTGAATGTCTCTTCATTCTCGAAAAACGTTGAGGTTCGCAGCTCAGATATATGTTGAGAACATTATCTTCATTCGCAGCCATGTTTTCTGATGTGTATGTATGTACACGTGTATTGCCACATAGGCCTATGCCGCCAGTATCCTGACGCATGAGTCTCTCAGTTTGTTTGTTTTTCCAGTGATAAATTTGGCAATATTTTGGCTCGGATGTCGAGCTGGTGAGTGTCTCTTCATTCTCGAACAACGTTGAGGTTCACAGCTCAGATATATGTCGAGAACATTATCCTCATTCGCAGCCATGTTTTCTGATGTGTATGTATGTACACGTGTATTGCCACATAGGCCTATGCCGCCAGTATCCTGACACATGAGTCTCTCGGTTTGGGTTTTTTCCAGTGAGAAATTTGGCAATATTTTGGCTCGGATGTCGAGCTGGTGAGTGTCTCTTCATTCTTGAACAACGTTGAGGATCGCAGCTCAGATATATGTCGAGAGAAATATCCTCATTCGCAGCCATGTTTTCTGATGTGTTTGTATGTACACGTGTAGTGCCACATAGGCATATGCCGCCAGTGTCCTGACGCATGAGTCTCAAAGTTTTAGTCTCTTCCGTTGAGAATTTTGGCGATGTGTTAGCTCAGATGTGGAGGTGGTGAATGTCTCTTCATTCTCGAACAACGTTGAGGTTCGCAGCTCAGATATATGTCGAGAACATTATCCTCATTCGCAGACATGTTTTCTTATGTTTATGCGTGTACACGTGTATTGCCGCATAGGCTTATGTTGCCAGTGTCCTGAAGCATGAGTCTCACAGTTTTGTTTTTTTTCCAGTGAAAAATTTGGCAATATTTTGGCTCGGCTGTCGAGCTGGTGAGTGTCTCTTCATTCTCGAACAACGTTGAGGCTCGCAGCTCAGATATATGTCCAGAAAATTGTCCTCATTCGCAGCCATGTTTTCTTATGTGTATGTATGTACACGTGTATTGCCGCATAGGCCTATGCCGCCCGTGTCCTGACGTATGAGTCTCACAGTTTGGTTTTTTTCCAGTGAGAAATTTGGAAATATTTTGGCTTAGATGTCGAGCAGGCGAGGGTTTCTTCATTCTCGAACAACGTTGAGGTTCGCAGCTCAGATATAAGTTCATAACATTATCCTCATTCGCAGCCACGTTTTCTTATGTTTATGCGTGTACACGTGTATTGCCGTATAGGCCTATGCCGCCAGTGTCCTGACGCATGAGTCTCAACGTTTTGGTCTCTTCCGGTGAAATGTTGGCGATATGTTAGCTCAGATGTGGAGGTGGTGAATGTCTCTTCATTCTCCAATAACGTTGAGGTTCGCAGCTCAGATATATGTCGAGAACATTATCCTCATTCGCAGCCATGTTTTCTGATGTGTATGTATGTACACGTGTATTGCCGAATAGGCTTATGTCGCCAGTGTCCTGAAGCATGAGTCTCACAATTTGTTTTTTTTTCCAGTGAGAAATTTGGCAATATTTTGGCTCGGATGTCGAGCTGGTGAGTGTCTCTTCATTCTGGAACAACGTTGAGGTTCGCATCTCAGATATAAGTTCATAAAATATCTTCATTCGCAGCCATGTTTTCTTATGTTTATGCGTGTACACGTGTATTGCCGCATAGGCTTATGTTGCCAGTGTCCTGAAGCATGTGTCTCACAGTTTGGTTTTTTTTCCAGTGAGAAATTTGGCAATATTTTGGCTCGGCTGTCGAGCTGGTGAGTGTCTCTTCATTCTCGAACAACGTTGAGGCTCGCAGCTCAGATATATGTCCAGAAAATTGTCCTCATTCGCAGCCATGTTTTCTTATGTGTATGTATGTACACGTGTATTGCCTCATAGGCCTATGCCGCCCGTGTCCTGACGTATGAGTCTCACAGTTTGGGTTTTTTCCAGTGAGAAATTTGGAAATATTTTGGCTTAGATGTCGAGCAGGCGAGGGTTTCTTCATTCTCGAACAACGTTGAGGTTCGCAGCTCAGATATAAGTTCATAACATTATCCTCATTCGCAGCCACGTTTTCTTATGTTTATGCGTGTACACGTGTATTGCCGTATAGGCCTATGCCGCCAGTGTCCTGACGCATGAGTCTCAACGTTTTGGTCTCTTCCGGTGAAATGTTGGCGATATGTTAGCTCAGATGTGGAGGTGGTGAATGTCTCTTCATTCTCCAATAACGTTGAGGTTCGCAGCTCAGATATATATCGAGAACATTATCCTCATTCGCAGCCATGTTTTCTGATGTGTATGTATGTAAACGTGTATTGCCACATAGGCCTATGCCGCCAGTATCCTGACGCATGAGTCTCTCAGTTTGGGTTTTTTCCAGTGAGAAATTTGGCAATATTTTGGGTCGGATGTCGAGCTGGTGAGTGTCTCTTCATTCTCGAACAACGTTGAGGCTCGCAGCTCAGATATATGTCGACAACAATTATCCTCATTCGTAGCCGTGTTTTCTTATGTGTATGTATGTACACATGTATTGCCTCATAGTCCTATGCCGGCAGTGTCCTGACGCATGAGTCTCAAAGTTTTGGTCTCTTCCAGTGAGAATGTTGGCGATGTGTTAGCTCCGATGTGGAGGTGGTGAATGTCTCTTCATTCTCGAACAACGTTGAGGTTCGCAGCTCAGATATATGTCGAGAACATTATCCTCATTCGCAGCCATGTTTTCTGATGTGTATGTATGTACACGTGTATTGCCGCATAGGCTTATGTCGCCAGTGTCCTGAAGCATGAGTCTCACAGTTTAGGTTTTTTTCCAGTGAGAAATTTGGCAATATTTTGGCTCGGATGTCGAGCTGGTGAGTGTCTCTTCATTCTCGAACAACGTTGAGGCTCGCAGCTCAGATATATGTCGAGAAAATTGTCCTCATTCGCAGTCATGTTTTCTTATGTGTATGTATGTACACGTGTATTGCCTCATGAAGGCCTATGCCGCCCGTGTCCTGACGTATGAGTCTCACAGTGTGGTTTTTTTTCCAGTGAGAAATTTGGCGATGTGTTAGCTCAGATGTTGAGGTGGTGAATGTCTCTTCATTCTCGAACAACGTTGAGGCTCGCAGCTCAGATATATGTCGAGAAAATTGTCCTCATTCGCAGCCATGTTTTCTTATGTGTATGGATGTACACGTGTATTGCCTCAGAGGCCTATGCCGCCAGTGTCCTGACGCATGAGTCTCACAGTTTTGGTTTTTTCCAGTGAGAAATTTGGAAATATTTTGGCTCAGATGTCGAGCTGGCGAGTGTCTCTTCATTCTCGAACAACGTTGAGGTTTGCAGCTCAGATATAATTTCATAAAATTATCCTCATTCGCAGCCATGTTTTCTTATGTTTATGCGTGTACACGTGTATTGCCGCATATGCCTATGCCACCAGTGTCCTGACGCATGAGTCTCAAAGTTTTGGTCTCTTCCGGTGAGAATTTTGGCGATTTGTTAGCTCAGATGTGGAGGTGGTGAATGTCTCTTCATTTTCGAACAACGTTGAGGCTCGCAGCTCAGGTGTATGTTGAGAACATTATCCTCATTCGCAGCCATGTGTTCTGATGTGTATGTATGTACACGTGTATTGCCACATAGGCCTATGCCGCCAGTATCCTGACGCATGAGTCTCTCAGTTTGGTTTTTTTTCAGTGAGAAATTTGGCAATATTTTGGCTCGGTTGTCGAGCTGGTGAGTGTCTCTTCATTCTTGAACAACGTTGAGGTTCGCAGCTCAGATATATGTCGAGAATATTATCCTCATTCGCAGCCATGTGTTCTGATGTATATGTATGTACACGTGTATTGCCACATAGGCCTATGCCGCCAGTATCCTGACGCATGAGTCTCTCAGTTTGGCTTTTTTCCAGTGAGAAATTTGGTAATATTTTGGCTCGGATGTCGAGCTGGTGAGTGTCTCTTCATTCTGGAACAACGTTGAGGCTCGCAGCTCAGATATATGTCGAGAAAATTATCCTCATTCGCAGCCATGTTTTGTTATGTGTATGTATGTACACGTGTATTGCCACATAGGCATATACCGCCAGTGTCCTGACGCATGAGTCTCTCAGTTTGTTTTTTTTTCAGTGAGAAATTTGGCAATATTTTGGCTCGGATGTCGAGCTGGTGAGTGTCTCTTCATTCTCGAACAACGTTGAGGCTCGCAGCTCAGATATATGTCGAGAAAATTGTGCTCATTCGCAGTCATGTTTTCTTATGTGTATGTATGTACACGTGTATTGCCTCATGAAGGCCTATGCCGCCCGTGTCCTGACGTATGAGTCTCACAGTTTGTTTTGTTTTCCAGTGAGAAATTTGGCGATGTGTTAGCTCAGATGTTGAGGTGGTGAATGTCTCTTCATTCTCCAACAACGTTGAGGTTCGCAGCTCAGATATGAGTTCATAAAATTATCCTCATTCGCAGCCATGTTTTCTGATGTGTTTGTATGTACACGTGTATTGCCACATAGGCCTATGCCGCCAGTATACTGACGCATGAGCCTCTCAGTTTGTTTGTTTTTCGAGTGAGAAATCTGGCAATATTTTGGCTCGGATGTCGAGCTGGTGAGTGTCTCTTCATTCTCGAACAACGTTGAGGCTCGCAGCTCAGATATATGTCGAGAAAATTGTCCTCATTCGCAGCCATGTTTTCTTATGTGTATGGATGTACACGTGTATTGCCTCAGAGGCCTATGCCGCCAGTGTCCTGACGCATGAGTCTCACAGTTTTGGTTTTTTCCAGTGAGAAATTTGGAAATATTTTGGCTCAGATGTCGAGCTGGCGAGTGTCTCTTCATTCTCGAACAACGTTGAGGTTTGCAGCTCAGATATAATTTAATAAAATTATCCTCATTCGCAGCCATGTTTTCTTATGTTTATGCGTGTACACGTGTATTGCCGCATATGCCTATGCCACCAGTGTCCTGACGCATGAGTCTCAAAGTGTTGGTCTCTTCCGGTGAGATTTTTGGCGATTTGTTAGCTCAGATGTGGAGGTGGTGAATGTCTCTTCATTTTCGAACAACGTTGAGGCTCGCAGCTCATGTGTATGTTGAGAACATTATCCTCATTCGCAGCCATGTGTTCTGATGTGTATGTATGTACACGTGTATTGCCACATAGGCCTATGCCGCCGGGATCCTGACGCATGAGTCTCTCAGTTTGGTTTTTTTTCAGTGAGAAATTTGGCAATATTTTGGCTCGGTTGTCGAGCTGGTGGGTGTCTCTTCATTCTCGAACAACGTTGAGGTTCGCAGCTCAGATATATGTCGAGAACATTATCCTCATTCGCAGCCATGTGTTCTGATGTATATGTATGTACACGTGTATTGCCACATAGGCCTATGCCGCCAGTATCCTGACGCATGAGTCTCTCAGTTTGGCTTTTTTCCAGTGAGAAATTTGGTAATATTTTGGCTCGGATGTCGAGCTGGTGAGTGTCTCTTCATTCTGGAACAACGTTGAGGCTCGCAGCTCAGATATATGTCGAGAAAATTATCCTCATTCGCAGCCATGTTTTCTTATGTGTATGTATGTACACGTGTATTGCCACATAGGCATATACCGCCAGTGTCCTGACGCATGAGTCTCTCAGTTTGTTTTTTTTCCAGTGAGAAATTTTTCAATATTTTGTCTCAGATGTCGAGCTGGTGAGTGTCTTTTCATTCTCCAACAACGTTGAGGTTCGCAGCTCAGATATAAGTCGAGAAAATTATCCTCATTCGCAGCCATGTGTTCTGATATGTATGTACATGTATGTACACGTGTATTGCCTCATAGGCCTATGCCGCCAGTGTCCTGACGCATGAGTCTCAAAGTTTTGTTCTCTTCCGGTGAGAAAATTGGCAATATTTTGGCTCAGATGTCGAGCTGGTGAGTGTCTCTTCATTCTCGAACAACGTTGAGGTTCGCAATTCAGATATATGTCGAGAACATTATCCTCATTCGCAGCCATGTTTTCTGATGTGTATGTATGTATACGTGTATTGCCACATAAGCATATGCCGCCAGTGTCCTGACGCATGAGTCTCTCAGTTTAGGTTTGTTCCAGTGAGAAATTTGGCAATATTTTGGCTCAGATGTCGACCTGGTGAGTGTCCTTTCATTCTCGAACAACGTTGAGGTTCGCAGCTCAGATTCATGTCGAGAACATTATCCTCATTCGCAGCCATGTTTTCTGATGTGTATGTATGTACACGTGTATTGCCACATAGGCCTATGCCGCCAGTATCCTGACGCATGAGTCTCTCAGTTTGGTTTTTTTCCAGTGAGAAATTTGGAAATATTTTGGCTCGGATGTTGAGCTGATGAGTGTCTCTTCATTCTCGAACAACGTTGAGGCTCGCAGCTTAGATATATGTCGACAAAATTATCATCATTCGTAGCCATGTTTTCTTAGGTGTGTGTATGTACACGTGTATTGCCTCACAGGCCTATGTCGGCAGTGTCCTGACGCATGAGTCTCACAGTTTTTGTCTCTTCCGGTGAGTATTTTGGCGATGGGTTAGCTCAGATATGGAGGTGGTGAATGTCTCTTCATTCTCGAACAACGTTGAGGTTCGCAGCTCAGATATATGTCAAGAACATTATCCTCATTGGCAGCCATGTTTTCTGATGTGTATGTATGTACACGTGTATTGCCACATAGGCCTATGCCGCCGGTATACTGACGCATGAGCCTCTCAGTTTGTTTGTTTTTCCAGTGAGAAATCTGGCAATATTTTGGCTCGGATGTCGAGCTTGTGAGTGTTTCTTCATTCTCGAACAACGTTGAGGCTCGCAGCTCAGATATATGTCGAGAAAATTGTCCTCATTCGCAGCCATGTTTTCTTATGTGTATGGATGTACACGTGTATTGCCTCAGAGGCATATGCCGCCAGTGTCCTGACGCATGAGTCTCTCAGTTTGGTTTTTTTCCAGTGAGACATTTTGCAATATTTTGGCTCAGATGTCGAGCTGGTGAGTGTCTCTTCATTCTCCAACAACGTTGAGGTTCGCAGCTCAGATATAAGTCGAGAAAATTATCCTCATTCGCAGCCATGTGTTCTGATATGTATGTATGTTCACGTGTATTGCCTCATAGGCCTATGCCGCCAGTGTCCTGACGCATGAGTCTCAAAGTTTTGGTTTTTTCCAGTGAGAAATCTGGAAATATTTTGGCTCAGATGTCGAGCTGGCGAGTGTCTCTTCATTCTCGGACAACGTTGAGGTTCGCAACTCAGATATAAGTTCATAAAATTATCCTCATTCGCAGACATGTTTTATTATGTTTATGCGTTTGTTTTTGATTGACAAAGGGAACAATGGTGTCCCCTATTCCGCAAAGGTCCCCGATTCAGACTCGTGTGCAAATCCTATGGCGATCATCCGAAAACGTTAGAGTACAAACAAAAGAGGGAAGACGGTCGGACAATGCCCCGTCCCCTATTGACGGCATTTACCCACTTATGCGCGTGTACACGTGTATTGCCGCATAGGCCTATGCCTACAGTGTCCTGACGCATGAGTCTCAAAGTTTTGGTCTCTTCCGGTGAGAATTTTGGCGATGTTAGCTCAGATATGGAGGTTGTGAATGTCTCTTCATTCTCCAACAACGTTGAGGTTCGCAGCTCAGATATATGTTGAGAACATTATCCTCATTCGCAGCCATGTTTTCTTATGTGTATGTATGTACACGTGTATTGCCTCATAGGCCTATGCCGCCAGTGTCATGAAGCATGAGTCTCACAGTTTTGGTTTCTTCCTGGGAGAATTGTGGCGATATGTTAGTTCAGATGTCGAGCTGGTGAGTGTCGTTTCATTCTCGAACAACGTTGAGGTTCGCAGCTCAAATATAAGTCGAGAATATTATCCTCATTCGCATCCATGTTTTCTTATGTGTATGTATGTACACGTGTATTACCGCATAGGCCTATGCAGCCAGTGTCCTGACTCATGGGTCTCAGAGTTTGGGCTTTTTCCAGTGAGAAATTTGGCAATATTTTGGCTCGGATGGCGAGCTGGTGAGTGTTTCTTCATTCTCGAACAACGTTGAGGCTCGCAGCTCAGATATATGTCGACAATTTATCCTCATTCGCAGCCATGTTTTCTTATGAGTATGTATGTACCCGTGTATTGCCGCATAGGCCTATGCCGCCAGTATCCTGACGCATGAGTCTATCAGTTTGTTATTTTTTCCAGTGAGAAATTGGGCAATATTTTGGCTCGGATGTCGAGCTGGTGAGTGTCTCTTCATTCTCGAACAACGTTGAGGTTCGCAGCTCAGATATATGTCGAGAAAAATATCCTCATTCGCAGCCATGTTTTCTGATGTGTTTGTATGTACACGTGTATTGCCACATATGCATATGCCGTCAGTGTCCTGACGCATGAGTCTCCCAGTTTAGGTTTGTTCCAGTGCGAAATTTGGCAATATTTTGGCTCGGATGTCGAGCTGGTGAGTGTCTCTTCATTCTCGAACAACGTTGAGGTTCGCAGCTGAGATATATGTCGAAAAAATTTTTCTCATTCGCAGCCATGTTTTCTTATGTGTATGTATGTACACGTGTATTGCCTCATAGGCCTATGCCGCCAGTGTCCTGAAGCATGAGTCTCACAGTTTTGGTCTCTTCCTGTGAGAATTGTGGCGATATGTTAGCTCAGATGTCGAGCTGGTGAGTGTCGTTTCATTCTCGAACAACGTTGAGGTTCGCAGCTCAAATATAAGTCGAGAATATTATGCTCATTCGCATCCATGTTTTCTTATGTGTATGTATGTACACGTGTATTACCGCATAGGCCTAAGCCGCCAGTGTCCTGACTCATGGGTCTCAGAGTTTGGGTTTTTTCCAGTGAGAAATTTGGCAATATTTTGGCTCAGATGTTGAGCTAGCGTTTGTCTCTTCATTCTCGAACTACGTTGAGGTTCGCAGGTCAGATATAAGTTCATAAAATTATCCTCATTCGCAGCCATGTTTTCTTATGTTTATGCGTGTACACGTGTATTGCCGCATAGGCCGATGCCGCCAGTGTCCTGAAGCATGGGTCTCACATTTTTTTTTTTTCCAGTGAGAAATTTGGCAATATTTTGGCTCGGATGCCGAGCTGGTGAGTGTCTCTTCATTCTCGAACAACGTTGAGGCTCGCAGCTCAGATATATGTCGAAAAATTATCCTCATTCGCAGCCATGTTTTCTTATGAGTATGTATGTACCCGTGTATTGCCGCATAGGCATATGCCGCCAGTATCCTGACTCATGAGTCTCTCAGTTTGTTATTTTTTCCAGTGATAAATTTGGCAATATTTTTGCTCAGATGTCGGGCTGGTGAGTGTCTCTTCGATCTCGAACAGCGTTGAGGCTCGCAGCTCAAATATAAGTCGAAAGAATTATCCTCATTCGCAGCCATGTTTTCTGATGTGTATGTATGTACATGTGTATCGCCACATAGGCATATGCCGCCAGTGTCCTGACGCATGAGTCTCAAAGTTTTGGTCTCTTCCGGTAAGACTTTTGGCGATATGTTAGATCAGATGTGGAGGTGGTGAATGTCTCTTCATTCTCGAACAACGTTGAGGGTAGCAGCTCAGATATATGTCCAGAAAATTATCCTCATTAGCAGCCATGTTTTCTGATGTGTATTTATGTACACGTGTATTGCCACAAAGGCCTATGCCGCCAGTATCCTGACGCATGAGTCTCTCATTTGTTTTTGTTTTCCTGTGAGAAATTTGGCAATAGTTTGGCTCGGATGTCGAGCTGGTGAGTGGATCTTCATTCTCGAACAACGTTAAGGCTCGCAGCTCAGATATATGTCGAGAAAATTATCTTCATTCGCAGCCATG
The DNA here is from genome assembly GCA_037893245.1 of Crossaster papposus. Lineage (NCBI taxonomy): Eukaryota > Metazoa > Echinodermata > Asteroidea > Velatida > Solasteridae > Crossaster > Crossaster papposus. Next base: position 3,498,984 of record JBAIAA010000337.1, on the reverse strand, counting down.
TTTTCTTATGTGAATGTATGTACCCGTGTATTGCCGCATAGGCCTATGCCACCAGTATCCTGACGCATGAGTCTCTCAGGTTTTTGTTTTTTTCAGTGAGAAATTTGGCAATATTTTGTTCAGATGTCGGACTGGTGAGTGTCTCTTCATTCTCGAACAACGTTGAGGCTCGCAGCTCAAATATTAGTAGACAAAATTATCCTCATTCGCAGCCATGTTTTCTGATGTGTATGTATGTAGACGTGTATTGCCACATAGGCATATGCCGCCAGTGTCCTGACTCATGAGTCTCTCAGTTTGGGTTTTTTCCAGTGAGAAATTTGGCAATATTTTGGCTCGGATGTCGAGCTGGTGAGTGTCTCTTTATTCTCGAACAACGTTGAGGATCGCAGCTCAGATATATGTCGACAAAATTATCCTCATTCGTAGCCATGTTTTCTGATGTGTATGTATGTACATGTGTATTGCCACATAGGCCTATGCCGCCAGTATCCTTACGCATGAGTCTCTCAGTTTGTTTGTTTTTCCAGTGAAAAATTTGGCAATATTTTGGCTCGGATGTCGAGCTGGTGAGTGTCTCTTCATTCTCGAACAACATTGAGGCTCGCAGCTCAGATATATGTCGAGAAAAATATCCTCATTCGCAGCCATGTTTTCTGGTGTGTTTGTATGTACACGTGTAGTGCCACATAGGCATATGCCGCCAGTGTCCTGACGCATGAGTCTCTCAGTTTAGGTTTGTTCCAGTGAGAAATTTGCCAATATTTTGGCTCAGATGTCAAGCTGGTGAGTGTCTCTTCATTCTCGAACAACGTTGAGGTTCGCATCTCAGATATAAGTTCATTAAATTATCCTCATTCGCAGCCATGTTTTCTTATGTGGGTGCGTGTACACGTGTATTGCCGCATATGCTTATGTCGCCAGTGTCCTGAAGCATGAGTCTCACAGTTTGGTTTTTTTTCAAGTGAGAAATTTGGCAATATTTTGGCTCGGATGTCGAGCTGGTGAGTGTCTCTTCATTCTCGAACAACGTTGAGGCTCGCAGCTCAGATATATGTCGAGAAAATTATCCGCATTCGTAGCCATGTTTTCTTATGTGTATGTATGTACATGTGTATTGCCTCATAGGCCTATGCCGCCAGTGTCCTGACGCATGAGTCTCAAAGTATTGGTCTCTTCCGGTGAGAATTTTGGCGATGTGTTAGCTCAGATGTGGAGGTGGTGAATGTCTTTTCATTCTCGAACAACGTTGAGGTTCGCAGCTCAGATATATGTTGAGAACATTATCCTCATCCGCAGCCATGTTTTTTGATGTGTATGTATGTACACGTGCATTGCCACATAGGCCTATGCCATCAGTATCCTGACGCATGAGTCTCTCAGTTTGTTTGTTTTTCCAGTGAACAATTTGGCAATATTTTGGCTCGGATGTCGAGCTGGTGAGTGTCTCTTCATTCTCGAACAACATTGAGGCTCGCAGCTCAGATATGTGTTGAGAAAAATGTCCTCATTCGCAGCCATGTTTTCTGATGTGTTTGTATGTACACGTGTAGTGCCACATAGGCATATGCCGCCAGTGTCCTGACGCATGAGTCTCTCAGTTTAGGTTTGTTCCAGTGAGAAATTTGGCAATATTTTGGCTCGGATGTCGAGCTGGTGAGTGTCTCTTCATTCTCGAACAACGTTGAGGTTCGCAGCTCAGATATATGTCGAGAACATTATCCTCATTCGCAGCCATGTTTTCTGATGTGTATGTATGTACACGTGTATTGCCACATAGGCCTATGCCGCCAGTATCCTGACGCATGAGTCTCTCAGTTTAGGTTTGTTACCGTGAGAAATTTGGCAATATTGTGGCTCGGATGTCGAGCTGGTGAGTGTCTCTTCATTCTCGAACAACGTTGAGGTTCGCAGCTCAGATATAAGTTCATAAAATTGTCCTCATTCGCAGCCATGTTTTCTTATGTGTATGTATGTACACGTGTATGGCCTCATAGGCCTATGCCGCCATTGTCCTGACACATGAGTCCCAAAGTTTTGGTCTGTTCCGGTGAGAATTTTGGCGATGTGTTAGCTCAGATGTGGAGGTGGTGAATGTCTCTTCATTCTCGAACAACGTTGAGGCTCGCAGCTCAGATATATGTCGAGAAAATGGTCCTCATTCGCAGCCATGTTTTCTTATGTGTATGGATGTACACATGTATTGCCTCATAGGCCTATGCCGCCAGTGTCCTGACGCATGAGTCTCACAGTTTGGTTTTTTTTCAAGTGAGAAATTTGGCAATATTTTGGCTCGGATGTCGAGCTGGTGAGTGTCTCTTCATTCTCGAACAACGTTGAGGCTCGCAGCTCAGATATATGTCGAGAAAATTGTCCTCATTCGCAGCCATGTTTTCTTATGTGTATGTATGCGTTTGTTTATGGTGTAAATCGAGGACACATACCTGGCGACACGAAGGTGAATTGGGGTTAGGGTTAGAATCGAGGACGACCTCGATTGAGATTCATGTACAAAACCAATGAGAGCCGTCGAAAAACGTTAGAGTACAAACAAAGGAAATTTTCGAGAGGAACAAAGGAAACTCCTCGATTTACACCATAAACAAACGTGCGTGTACACGTGTATTGCCTCATAGGCCTATGCCGCCAGTGTCCTGACGCATGAGTCTCACAGTTTTGGTCTCTTCCGGTGAGAATTTTGGCGATGTGTTAGCTCAGATATGGAGGTGGTGAATGTCTCTTCATTCTCGAACAATGTTGAGGCTCGCAGCTCAGATATATGTCGAGAAAATGGTCCTCATTCGCAGCCATGTTTTCTGATGTGTTTGTATGTACACGTGTATTGCCACATAGGCATATGCCGCCAGTGTCCTGACGCATGAGTCTCTCAGTTTAGGTTTGTTCCGGTGAGAATTTTGGCGATGTGTTAGCGCAGATGTCGAGCTGGTGAGTGTCTCTTCATTCTCGAACAACGTTGAGGTTCGCAGCTCAGATATATGTTGAGAACATTATCCTCATTCGCAGCCATGTTTTTTTATGTGTATGTATGTACACGTGCATTGCCACATAGGCCTATGCCGTCAGTATCCTGACGCATGAGTCTCTCAGTTTGTTTGTTTTTCCAGTGAACAATTTGGCAATATTTTGGCTCGGATGTCGAGCTGGTGAGTGTCTCTTCATTCTCGAACAACATTGAGGCTCGCAGCTCAGATATATGTTGAGAAAAATGTCCTCATTCGCAGCCATGTTTTCTGATGTGTTTGTATGTACACGTGTAGTGCCACATAGGCATATGCCGCCAGTGTCCTGACGCATGAGTCTCTCAGTTCAGGTTTGTTCCAGTGAGAAATTTGGCAATATTTTGGCGCAGATGTCGAGCTGGTGAGTGTCTCTTCATTCTCGAACAACGTTGAGGTTCGCAGCTCAGATATATGTCGAGAACATTATCCTCATTCGCAGCCATGTTTTCTGATGTGTTTGTATGTACACGTGTATTGCCACATAGGCATATGCCGCCAGTGTCCTGACGCATGAGTCTCTCAGTTTAGGTTTGTTCCAGTGAGAAATTTGGCAATATTTTGGCTCAGATGTCGAGCTGGTGAGTGTCTCTTCATTCTCGAACAACGTTGAGGTTCGCAGCTCAGATATATGTCGAGAACATTATCCTCATTCGCAGCCATGTTTTCTGATGTGTATGTATGTAGACGTGTATTGCCACATAGGCATATGCCGCCAGTGTCCTGACGCATGAGTCTCTCAGTTTGGGTTTTTTCCAGTGAGAAATTTGGCAATATTTCGGCTCGGATGTCGAGCTGGTGAGTGTCTCTTTATTCTCGAACAACGTTGAGGATCGCAGCTCAGATATATGTCGACAAAATTATCCTCATTCGTAGCCATGTTTTCTGATGTGTATGTATGTACATGTGTATTGCCACATAGGCCTATGCCGCCAGTATCCTGACGCATGAGTTCCTCAGTTTGTTTGTTTTTCCAGTGAAAAATTTTGCAATTTTTTGGCTCGGATGTCGAGATGGTGAGTGTCTCTTCATTCTCGAACAACATTGAGGCTCGCAGCTCAGATATATGTCGAGAAAAATATCCTCATTCGCAGCCATGTTTTCTGGTGTGTTTGTATGTACACGTGTAGTGCCACATAGGCATATGCCGCCAGTGTCCTGACGCATGAGTCTCTCAGTTTAGGTTTGTTCCAGTGAGAAATTTGGCAATATTTTGGCTCAGATGTCGAGCTGGTGAGTGTCTCTTCATTCTCGAACAACGTTGAGGTTCGCAGCTCAGATATATGTCGAGAACATTATCCTCATTCGCAGCCATGTTTTCGTATGTGTATGGATGTACACGTTTATTGCCGCATAGGCCTATGCCGCCAGTGTCCTGACGCATGAGTCTCAAAGTTTTGGTCTCTTCCGGTGAGAATTTTGGCGATGTGTTAGCTCAGATGTGGAGGTGGTGAATGTCTTTTCATTCTCGAACAACGTTGAGGCTCGCAGCTCAGATATATGTCGAGAACATTATCCTCATTCGCAGCCATGTTTTCTGACGTGTATGTATGTACACGTGTATTGCCTCATAGGCCTATGCCGCCAGTATCCTGACGCATGAGTCTTACAGTTGGGTTTTTTTCCAGTGAGAAATTTTGAAATATTTTGGCTCAGATGTCGAGCTGGCGAGCGTCTCTTTATTCTCGAACAACGATGAGGTTCCGCATTACCACATAGGCATATGCCGCCAGTGTCCTGACGCATGAGTCTCTCAGTTTAGGTTTGTTCCAGTGAGAAATTTGGCAATATTTTGGCTCAGATGTCGAGCTGGTGAGTGTCTCTTCATTCTCAAACAACGTTGAGGTTCGCAGCTCAGATATATGTCGAGAACATTATCCTCATTCGCAGCCATGTTTTCTGATGTGTATGTATGTAGACGTGTATTGCCACATAGGCCTATGCCGCCAGTGTCCTGACGCATGAGTCTCTCAGTTTGGTTTTTTTCCAGTGAGAAATTTGGCAATGTTTTGGCTCGGATGTCGAGCTGGTGAGTGTCTCTTCATTCTCGAACAACGTTGAGGTTCGCATCTCAGAAATAAGTTCATAAAATTATCCTCATTCGCAGCCATGTTTTCTTATGTGGGTGCGTGTACACGTGTATTGCCGCATATGCTTATGTCGCCAGTGTCCTGAAGCATGAGTCTCACAGTTTGGTTTTTTTTCAAGTGAGAAATTTGGCAATATTTTGGCTCGGATGTCGAGCTGGTGAGTGTCTCTTCATTCTCGAACAACGTTGAGGCTCGCAGCTCAGATATATGTCGAGAAAATTATCCGCATTCGTAGCCATGTTTTCTTATGTGTATGTATGTACATGTGTATTGCCTCATAGGCCTATGCCGCCAGTGTCCTGACGCATGAGTCTCAAAGTATTGGTCTCTTCCGGTGAGAATTTTGGCAATGTGTTAGCTCAGATGTGGACGTGGTGAATGTCTTTTCATTCTCGAACAACGTTGAGGTTCGCAGCTCAGATATATGTTGAGAACATTATCCTCATTCGCAGCCATGTTTTTTGATGTGTATGTATGTACACGTGCATTGCCACATAGGCCTATGCAGTCAGTATCCTGACGCATGAGTCTCTCAGTTTGTTTGTTTTTCCAGGGAACAATTTGGCAATATTTTGGCTCGGATGTCGAGCTGGTGAGTGTCTCTTCATTCTCGAACAACATTGAGGCTCGCAGCTCAGATATATGTTGAGAAAAATGTCCTCATTCGCAGCCATGTTTTCTGATGTGTTTGTATGTACACGTGTAGTGCCACATAGGCATATGCCGCCAGTGTCCTGACGCATGAGTCTCTCAGTTTAGGTTTGTTCCAGTGAGAAATTTGGCAATATTTTGGCTCGGATGTCGAGCTGGTGAGTGTCTCTTCATTCTCGAACAACGTTGAGGTTCGCAGCTCAGATATATGTCGAGAACATTATCCTCATTCGCAGCCATGTTTTCTGATGTGTATGTATGTACACGTGTATTGCCACATAGGCCTATGCCGCCAGTATCCTGACGCATGAGTCTCTCAGTTTAGGTTTGTTACCGTGAGAAATTTGGCAATATTGTGGCTCGGATGTCGAGCTGGTGAGTGTCTCTTCATTCTCGAACAACGTTGAGGTTCGCAGCTCAGATATAAGTTCATAAAATTGTCCTCATTCGCAGCCATGTTTTCTTATGTGTATGTATGTACACGTGTATGGCCTCATAGGCCTATGCCGCCATTGTCCTGACACATGAGTCCCAAAGTTTTGGTCTGTTCCGGTGAGAATTTTGGCGATGTGTTAGCTCAGATGTGGAGGTGGTGAATGTCTCTTCATTCTCGAACAACGTTGAGGCTCGCAGCTCAGATATATGTCGAGAAAATGGTCCTCATTCGCAGCCATGTTTTCTTATGTGTATGGATGTACACATGTAGTGCCACATAGGCATATGCCGCCAGTGTCCTGACGCATGAGTCTCTCAGTTTAGGTTTGTTCCAGTGAGAAATTTGGCAATATTTTGGCTCGGATGTCGAGCTGGTGAGTGTCTCTTCATTCTCGAATAACGTTGAGGTTCGCAGCTCAGATATATATCGAGAACATTATCCTCATTCGCAGCCATGTTTTCTGATGTGTATGTATGTACACGTGTATTGCCACATAGGCCTATGCCGCCAGTATCCTGACGCATGAGTCTCTCAGTTTAGGTTTGTTACCGTGAGAAATTTGGCAATATTGTGGCTCGGATGTCGAGCTGGTGAGTGTCTCTTCATTCTCGAACAACGTTGAGGTTCGCAGCTCAGATATAAGTTCATGAAAATGTCCTCATTCGCAGCCATGTTTTCTTATGTGTATGTATGTACACGTGTATGGCCTCATAGGCCTATGCCGCCATTGTCCTGACACATGAGTCCCAAAGTTTCGGTCTGTTCCGGTGAGAATTTTGGCGATGTGTTAGCTCAGATGTGGAGGTGGTGAATGTCTCTTCATTCTCGAACAACGTTGAGGCTCGCAGCTCAGATATATGTCGAGAAAATGGTCCTCATTCGCAGCCATGTTTTCTTATGTGTATGGATGTACACATGTATTGCCTCATAGGCCTATGCCGCCAGTGTCCTGACGCATGAGTCTCACAGTTTGGTTTTTTTTCAAGTGAGAAATTTGGCAATATTTTGGCTCGGATGTCGAGCTGGTGAGTGTCTCTTCATTCTCGAACAACGTTGAGGCTCGCAGCTCAGATATATGTCGAGAAAATTGTCCTCATTCGCAGCCATGTTTTCTTATGTGTATGTATGTACACGTGTATTGCCTCATAGGCCTATGCCGCCAGTGTCCTGACGCATGAGTCTCACAGTTTTGGTCTCTTCCGGTGAGAATTTTGGCGATGTGTTAGCTCAGATGTGGAGGTGGTGAATGTCTCTTCATTCTCGAACAATGTTGAGGCTCGCAGCTCAGATGTATGTCGAGAAAATGGTCCTCATTCGCAGCCATGTTTTCTGATGTGTTTGTATGTACACGTGTATTGCCACATAGGCATATGCCGCCAGTGTCCTGACGCATGAGTCTCTCAGTTTAGGTTTGTTCCAGTGAGAAATTTGGCAATATTTTGGCGCAGATGTCGAGCTGGTGAGTGTCTCTTCATTCTCGAACAACGTTGAGGTTCGCAGCTCAGATATATGTCGAGAACATTATCCTCATTCGCAGCCATGTTTTCTGATGTGTTTGTATGTACACGTGTATTGCCACATAGGCATATGCCGCCAGTGTTCTGACGCATGAGTCTCTCAGTTTAGGTTTGTTCCAGTGAGAAATTTGGCAATATTTTGGCTCAGATATCGAGCTGGTGAGTGTCTCTTCATTCTCGAACAACGTTGAGGTTCGCAGCTCAGATATATGTCGAGAACATTATCCTCATTCGCAGCCATGTTTTCTGATGTGTATGTATGTAGACGTGTATTGCCACATAGGCATATGCCGCCAGTGTCCTGACGCATGAGTCTCTCAGTTTGGGTTTTTTCCAGTGAGAAATTTGGCAATATTTTGGCTCGGATGTCGAGCTGGTGAGTGTCTCTTTATTCTCGAACAACGTTGAGGATCGCAGCTCAGATATATGTCGACAAAATTATCCTCATTCGTAGCCATGTTTTCTGATGTGTATGTATGTACATGTGTATTGCCACATAGGCCTATGCCGCCAGTATCCTGACGCATGAGTCTCTCAGTTTGTTTGTTTTTCCAGTGAAAAATTTGGCAATATTTTGGCTCGGATGTCGAGCTGGTGAGTGTCTCTTCATTCTCGAACAACATTGAGGCTCGCAGCTCAGATATATGTCGAGAACATTATCCTCATTCGCAGCCATGTTTTCTGATGTGTATGCATGTACACGTGTATTGCCACATAGGCCTATGCCGCCAGTATCCTGACGCATGAGTCTCTCAGTTTGGGTTTTTTCTAGTGAGAAATTTGGCAATGTTTTGGCTCGGATGTCGAGCTGGTGAGTGTCTCTTCATTCTCGAACAACGTTGAGGCTCGCAGCTCAGATATATGTCGAGAAAATTGTCCTCATTCGCAGCCATGTTTTCTTATGTGTATGTATGTACACGTGTATTGCCTCATAGGCCTATGCCGCCAGTGTCCTGACGCATGAGTCTCACAGTTTTGGTCTCTTCCGGTGAGAATTTTGGCGATGTGTTAGCTCAGATGTGGAGGTGGTGAATGTCTCTTCATTCTCGAACAATGTTGAGGCTCGCAGCTCAGATGTATGTCGAGAAAATGGTCCTCATTCGCAGCCATGTTTTCTGATGTGTTTGTATGTACACGTGTATTGCCACATAGGCATATGCCGCCAGTGTCCTGACGCATGAGTCTCTCAGTTTAGGTTTGTTCCAGTGAGAAATTTGGCAATATTTTGGCGCAGATGTCGAGCTGGTGAGTGTCTCTTCATTCTCGAACAACGTTGAGGTTCGCAGCTCAGATATATGTCGAGAACATTATCCTCATTCGCAGCCATGTTTTCTGATGTGTTTGTATGTACACGTGTATTGCCACATAGGCATATGCCGCCAGTGTCCTGACGCATGAGTCTCTCAGTTTAGGTTTGTTCCAGTGAGAAATTTGGCAATATTTTGGCTCAGATATCGAGCTGGTGAGTGTCTCTTCATTCTCGAACAACGTTGAGGTTCGCAGCTCAGATATATGTCGAGAACATTATCCTCATTCGCAGCCATGTTTTCTGATGTGTATGTATGTAGACGTGTATTGCCACATAGGCATATGCCGCCAGTGTCCTGACGCATGAGTCTCTCAGTTTGGGTTTTTTCCAGTGAGAAATTTGGCAATATTTTGGCTCGGATGTCGAGCTGGTGAGTGTCTCTTTATTCTCGAACAACGTTGAGGATCGCAGCTCAGATATATGTCGACAAAGTTATCCTCATTCGTAGCCATGCTTTCGTATGTGTATGGATGTACACGTGTATTGCCTCATAGGCCTATGCCGCCAGTGTCCTGACGCATGAGTCTCAAAGTTTTGGTCTCTTCCGGTGAGAATTTTGGCGATGTGTTAGCTCAGATGTGGAGGTGGTGAATGTCTTTTCATTCTCGAACAACGTTGAGGCTCGCAGCTCAGATATATGTCGAGAACATTATCCTCATTCGCAGCCATGTTTTCTGACGTGTATGTATGTACACGTGTATTGCCTCATAGGCCTATGCCGCCAGTATCCTGACGCATGAGTCTCACAGTTGGGTTTTTTTCCAGTGAGAAATTTTGAAATATTTTGGCTCAGATGTCGAGCTGGCGAGCGTCTCTTCATTCTCGAACAACGATGAGGTTCCGCATTACCGTATAGGCCTATGCCGCCAGTGTCCTGACGCATGAGTCTCAAAGTATTGGTCTCTTCCGGTGAGAATTTTGGCGATGTGTTAGCTCAGATGTGGAGGTGGTGAATGTCTTTTCATTCTCGAACAACGTTGAGGTTCGCAGCTCAGATATATGTTGAGAACATTATCCTCATTCGCAGCCATGTTTTTTTATGTGTATGTTTGTACACGTGCATTGCCACATAGGCCTATGCCGTCAGTATCCTGACGCATGAGTCTCTCAGTTTGTTTGTTTTTCCAGTGAACAATTTGGCAATATTTTGGCTCGGATGTCGAGCTGGTGAGTGTCTCTTCATTCTCGAACAACATTGAGGCTCGCAGCTCAGATATATGTTGAGAAAAATGTCCTCATTCGCAGCCATGTTTTCTGATGTGTTTGTATGTACACGTGTAGTGCCACATAGGCATATGCCGCCAGTGTCCTGACGCATGAGTCTCTCAGTTTAGGTTTGTTCCAGTGAGAAATTTGGCAATATTTTGGCTCGGATGTCGAGCTGGTGAGTGTCTCTTCATTCTCGAATAACGTTGAGGTTCGCAGCTCAGATATATGTCGAGAACATTATCCTCATTCGCAGCCATGTTTTCTGATGTGTATGTATGTACACGTGTATTGCCACATAGGCCTATGCCGCCAGTATCCTGACGCATGAGTCTCTCAGTTTAGGTTTGTTACCGTGAGAAATTTGGCAATATTGTGGCTCGGATGTCGAGCTGGTGAGTGTCTCTTCATTCTCGAACAACGTTGAGGTTCGCAGCTCAGATATAAGTTCATAAAAATGTCCTCATTCGCAGCCATGTTTTCTTATGTGTATGTATGTACACGTGTATGGCCTCATAGGCCTATGCCGCCATTGTCCTGACACATGAGTCCCAAAGTTTCGGTCTGTTCCGGTGAGAATTTTGGCGATGTGTTAGCTCAGATGTGGAGGTGGTGAATGTCTCTTCATTCTCGAACAACGTTGAGGCTCGCAGCTCAGATATATGTCGAGAAAATGGTCCTCATTCGCAGCCATGTTTTCTTATGTGTATGGATGTACACATGTATTGCCTCATAGGCCTATGCCGCCAGTGTCCTGACGCATGAGTCTCACAGTTTGGTTTTTTTTCAAGTGAGAAATTTGGCAATATTTTGGCTCGGATGTCGAGCTGGTGAGTGTCTCTTCATTCTCGAACAACGTTGAGGCTCGCAGCTCAGATATATGTCGAGAAAATTGTCCTCATTCGCAGCCATGTTTTCTTATGTGTATGTATGTACACGTGTATTGCCTCATAGGCCTATGCCGCCAGTGTCCTGACGCATGAGTCTCACAGTTTTGGTCTCTTCCGGTGAGAATTTTGGCGATGTGTTAGCTCAGATGTGGAGGTGGTGAATGTCTCTTCATTCTCGAACAATGTTGAGGCTCGCAGCTCAGATGTATGTCGAGAAAATGGTCCTCATTCGCAGCCATGTTTTCTGATGTGTTTGTATGTACACGTGTATTGCCACATAGGCATATGCCGCCAGTGTCCTGACGCATGAGTCTCTCAGTTCAGGTTTGTTCCAGTGAGAAATTTGGCAATATTTTGGCGCAGATGTCGAGCTGGTGAGTGTCTCTTCATTCTCGAACAACGTTGAGGTTCGCAGCTCAGATATATGTCGAGAACATTATCCTCATTCGCAGCCATGTTTTCTGATGTGTTTGTATGTACACGTGTATTGCCACATAGGCATATGCCGCCAGTGTTCTGACGCATGAGTCTCTCAGTTTAGGTTTGTTCCAGTGAGAAATTTGGCAATATTTTGGCTCAGATATCGAGCTGGTGAGTGTCTCTTCATTCTCGAACAACGTTGAGGTTCGCAGCTCAGATATATGTCGAGAACATTATCCTCATTCGCAGCCATGTTTTCTGATGTGTATGTATGTAGACGTGTATTGCCACATAGGCATATGCCGCCAGTGTCCTGACGCATGAGTCTCTCAGTTTGGGTTTTTTCCAGTGAGAAATTTGGCAATATTTTGGCTCGGATGTCGAGCTGGTGAGTGTCTCTTTATTCTCGAACAACGTTGAGGATCGCAGCTCAGATATATGTCGACAAAATTATCCTCATTCGTAGCCATGTTTTCTGATGTGTATGTATGTACATGTGTATTGCCACATAGGCCTATGCCGCCAGTATCCTGACGCATGAGTCTCTCAGTTTGTTTGTTTTTCCAGTGAAAAATTTGGCAATATTTTGGCTCGGATGTCGAGCTGGTGAGTGTCTCTTCATTCTCGAACAACATTGAGGCTCGCAGCTCAGATATATGTCGAGAACATTATCCTCATTCGCAGCCATGTTTTCTGATGTGTATGCATGTACACGTGTATTGCCACATAGGCCTATGCCGCCAGTATCCTGACGCATGAGTCTCTCAGTTTGGGTTTTTTCTAGTGAGAAATTTGGCAATGTTTTGGCTCGGATGTCGAGCTGGTGAGTGTCTCTTCATTCTCGAACAACGTTGAGGCTCGCAGCTCAGATATATGTCGAGAAAATTGTCCTCATTCGCAGCCATGTTTTCTTATGTGTATGTATGTACACGTGTATTGCCTCATAGGCCTATGCCGCCAGTGTCCTGACGCATGAGTCTCACAGTTTTGGTCTCTTCCGGTGAGAATTTTGGCGATGTGTTAGCTCAGATGTGGAGGTGGTGAATGTCTCTTCATTCTCGAACAATGTTGAGGCTCGCAGCTCAGATGTATGTCGAGAAAATGGTCCTCATTCGCAGCCATGTTTTCTGATGTGTTTGTATGTACACGTGTATTGCCACATAGGCATATGCCGCCAGTGTCCTGACGCATGAGTCTCTCAGTTTAGGTTTGTTCCAGTGAGAAATTTGGCAATATTTTGGCGCAGATGTCGAGCTGGTGAGTGTCTCTTCATTCTCGAACAACGTTGAGGTTCGCAGCTCAGATATATGTCGAGAACATTATCCTCATTCGCAGCCATGTTTTCTGATGTGTTTGTATGTACACGTGTATTGCCACATAGGCATATGCCGCCAGTGTCCTGACGCATGAGTCTCTCAGTTTAGGTTTGTTCCAGTGAGAAATTTGGCAATATTTTGGCTCAGATATCGAGCTGGTGAGTGTCTCTTCATTCTCGAACAACGTTGAGGTTCGCAGCTCAGATATATGTCGAGAACATTATCCTCATTCGCAGCCATGTTTTCTGATGTGTATGTATGTAGACGTGTATTGCCACATAGGCATATGCCGCCAGTGTCCTGACGCATGAGTCTCTCAGTTTGGGTTTTTTCCAGTGAGAAATTTGGCAATAGTTTGGCTCGGATGTCGAGCTGGTGAGTGTCTCTTTATTCTCGAACAACGTTGAGGATCGCAGCTCAGATATATGTCGACAAAATTATCCTCATTCGTAGCCATGCTTTCGTATGTGTATGGATGTACACGTGTATTGCCTCATAGGCCTATGCCGCCAGTGTCCTGACGCATGAGTCTCAAAGTTTTGGTCTCTTCCGGTGAGAATTTTGGCGATGTGTTAGCTCAGATGTGGAGGTGGTGAATGTCTTTTCATTCTCGAACAACGTTGAGGCTCGCAGCTCAGATATATGTCGAGAACATTATCCTCATTCGCAGCCATGTTTTCTGACGTGTATGTATGTACACGTGTATTGCCTCATAGGCCTATGCCGCCAGTATCCTGACGCATGAGTCTCACAGTTGGGTTTTTTTCCAGTGAGAAATTTTGAAATATTTTGGCTCAGATGTCGAGCTGGCGAGCGTCTCTTCATTCTCGAACAACGATGAGGTTCCGCATTACCGTATAGGCCTATGCCGCCAGTGTCCTGACGCATGAGTCTCAAAGTATTGGTCTCTTCCGGTGAGAATTTTGGCGATGTGTTAGCTCAGATGTGGAGGTGGTGAATGTCTTTTCATTCTCGAACAACGTTGAGGTTCGCAGCTCAGATATATGTTGAGAACATTATCCTCATTCGCAGCCATGTTTTTTTATGTGTATGTTTGTACACGTGCATTGCCACATAGGCCTATGCCGTCAGTATCCTGACGCATGAGTCTCTCAGTTTGTTTGTTTTTCCAGTGAACAATTTGGCAATATTTTGGCTCGGATGTCGAGCTGGTGAGTGTCTCTTCATTCTCGAACAACATTGAGGCTCGCAGCTCAGATATATGTCGAGAACATTATCCTCATTCGCAGCCATGTTTTCTGATGTGTATGCATGTACACGTGTATTGCCACATAGGCCAATGCCGCCAGTATCCTGACGCATGAGTCTCTCAGTTTGGGTTTTTTTCTAGTGAGAAATTTGGCAATGTTTTGGCTCGGATGTCGAGCTGGTGAGTGTCTCTTCATTCTCGAACAACGTTGAGGCTCGCAGCTCAGATATATGTCGAGAAAATTGTCCTCATTCGCAGCCATGCTTTCGTATGTGTATGGATGTACACGTGTATTGCCTCATAGGCCTATGCCGCCAGTGTCCTGACGCATGAGTCTCAAAGTTTTGGTCTCTTCCGGTGAGAATTTTGGCGATGTGTTAGCTCAGATGTGGAGGTGGTGAATGTCTTTTCATTCTCGAACAACGTTGAGGCTCGCAGCTCAGATATATGTCGAGAACATTATCCTCATTCGCAGCCATGTTTTCTGACGTGTATGTATGTACACGTGTATTGCCTCATAGGCCTATGCCGCCAGTATCCTGACGCATGAGTCTCACAGTTGGGTTTTTTTCCAGTGAGAAATGTTGAAATATTTTGGCTCAGATGTCGAGCTGGCGAGCGTCTCTTCATTCTCGAACAACGATGAGGTTCCGCATTACCGTATAGGCCTATGCCGCCAGTGTCCTGACGCATGAGTCTCAAAGTATTGGTCTCTTCCGGTGAGAATTTTGGCGATGTGTTAGCTCAGATGTGGAGGTGGTGAATGTCTTTTCATTCTCGAACAACGTTGAGGTTCGCAGCTCAGATATATGTTGAGAACATTATCCTCATTCGCAGCCATGTTTTTTTATGTGTATGTTTGTACACGTGCATTGCCACATAGGCCTATGCCGTCAGTATCCTGACGCATGAGTCTCTCAGTTTGTTTGTTTTTCCAGTGAACAATTTGGCAATATTTTGGCTCGGATGTCGAGCTGGTGAGTGTCTCTTCATTCTCGAACAACATTGAGGCTCGCAGCTCAGATATATGTTGAGAAAAATATCCTCATTCGTAGCCATGTTTTCTGATGTGTTTTTATGTACACGTGTAGTGCCACATAGGCATATGCCGCCAGTGTCCTGACGCATGAGTCTCTCAGTTTAGGTTTGTTCCAGTGAGAAATTTGGCAATATTTTGGCTCGGATGTCGAGCTGGTGAGTGTCTCTTCATTCTCGAACAACGTTGAGGTTCGCAGCTCAGATATATGTCGAGAACATTATCCTCATTCGCAGCCATGTTTTCTGATGTGTATGTATGTACACGTGTATTGCCACATATGCCTATGCCGCCAGTATCCTGACGCATGAGTCTCTCAGTTTAGGTTTGTTACCGTGAGAAATTTGGCAATATTGTGGCTCGGATGTCGAGCTGGTGAGTGTCTCTTCATTCTCGAACAACGTTGAGGTTCGCAGCTCAGATATAAGTTCATAAAATTGTCCTCATTCGCAGCCATGTTTTCTTATGTGTATGTATGTACACGTGTATGGCCTCATAGGCCTATGCCGCCATTGTCCTGACACATGAGTCCCAAAGTTTTGGTCTGTTCCGGTGAGATTTTTGGCGATGTGTTAGCTCAGATGTGGAGGTGGTGAATGTCTCTTCATTCTCGAACAACGTTGAGGCTCGCAGCTCAGATATATGTCGAGAAAATGGTCCTCATTCGCAGCCATGTTTTCTTATGTGTATCGATGTACACATGTATTGCCTCATAGGCCTATGCCGCCAGTGTCCTGACGCATGAGTCTCACAGTTTTGGTCTCTTCCGGTGAGAATATTTGGCGATATGTTAGCTAAGATGTGGAGGTGGTGAATGTCTCTTCATTCTCGAACAATGTTGAGGCTCGCAGCTCAGATATATGTCGAGAAAATGGTCCTCATTCGCAGCCATGTTTTCTGATGTGTTTGTATGTACACGTGTATTGCCACATAGGCATATGCCGCCAGTGTCCTGACGCATGAGTCTCTCAGTTTAGGGTTGTTCCAGTGAGAAATTTGGAAATATTTTGGCTCAGATGTCGAGCTGGTGAGTGTCTCTTCATTCTCGAACAACGTTGAGGTTCGCAGCTCAGATATATGTCGAGAACATTATCCTCATTCGCAGCCATGTTTTCTGACGTGTATGTATGTACACGTGTATTGCCTCATAGGCCTATGCCGCCAGTATCCTGACGCATGAGTCTCACAGTTGGGTTTTTTTCCAGTGAGAAATTTTGAAATATTTTGGCTCAGATGTCGAGCTGGCGAGCGTCTCTTCATTCTCGAACAACGATGAGGTTCCGCATTACCGTATAGGCCTATGCCGCCAGTGTCCTGACGCATGAGTCTCAAAGTATTGGTCTCTTCCGGTGAGAATTTTGGCGATGTGTTAGCTCAGATGTGGAGGTGGTGAATGTCTTTTCATTCTCGAACAACGTTGAGGTTCGCAGCTCAGATATATGTTGAGAACATTATCCTCATTCGCAGCCATGTTTTTTTATGTGTATGTTTGTACACGTGCATTGCCACATAGGCCTATGCCGTCAGTATCCTGACGCATGAGTCTCTCAGTTTGTTTGTTTTTCCAGTGAACAATTTGGCAATATTTTGGCTCGGATGTCGAGCTGGTGAGTGTCTCTTCATTCTCGAACAACATTGAGGCTCGCAGCTCAGATATATGTTGAGAAAAATATCCTCATTCGTAGCCATGTTTTCTGATGTGTTTGTATGTACACGTGTAGTGCCACATAGGCATATGCCGCCAGTGTCCTGACGCATGAGTCTCTCAGTTTAGGTTTGTTCCAGTGAGAAATTTGGCAATATTTTGGCTCGGATGTCGAGCTGGTGAGTGTCTCTTCATTCTCGAACAACGTTGAGGTTCGCAGCTCAGATATATGTCGAGAACATTATCCTCATTCGCAGCCATGTTTTCTGATGTGTATGTATGTACACGTGTATTGCCACATATGCCTATGCCGCCAGTATCCTGACGCATGAGTCTCTCAGTTTAGGTTTGTTACCGTGAGAAATTTGGCAATATTGTGGCTCGGATGTCGAGCTGGTGAGTGTCTCTTCATTCTCGAACAACGTTGAGGTTCGCAGCTCAGATATAAGTTCATAAAATTGTCCTCATTCGCAGCCATGTTTTCTTATGTGTATGTATGTACACGTGTATGGCCTCATAGGCCTATGCCGCCATTGTCCTGACACATGAGTCCCAAAGTTTTGGTCTGTTCCGGTGAGATTTTTGGCGATGTGTTAGCTCAGATGTGGAGGTGGTGAATGTCTCTTCATTCTCGAACAACGTTGAGGCTCGCAGCTCAGATATATGTCGAGAAAATGGTCCTCATTCGCAGCCATGTTTTCTTATGTGTATCGATGTACACATGTATTGCCTCATAGGCCTATGCCGCCAGTGTCCTGACGCATGAGTCTCACAGTTTTGGTCTCTTCCGGTGAGAATATTTGGCGATATGTTAGCTAAGATGTGGAGGTGGTGAATGTCTCTTCATTCTCGAACAATGTTGAGGCTCGCAGCTCAGATATATGTCGAGAAAATGGTCCTCATTCGCAGCCATGTTTTCTGATGTGTTTGTATGTACACGTGTATTGCCACATAGGCATATGCCGCCAGTGTCCTGACGCATGAGTCTCTCAGTTTAGGGTTGTTCCAGTGAGAAATTTGGAAATATTTTGGCTCAGATGTCGAGCTGGTGAGTGTCTCTTCATTCTCGAACAACGTTGAGGTTCGCAGCTCAGATATATGTCGAGAACATTATCCTCATTCGCAGCCATGTTTTCTGATGTGTATGTATGTACACGTGTATTGCCACATAGGCATATGCCGCCAGTGTCCTGACGCATGAGTCTCTCAGTTTGGTTTTTTTCCAGTGAGAAATTTGGCAATATTTTGGCTCGGATGTCGAGCTGGTGAGTGTCTCTTCATTCTCGAACAACGTTGAGGATCGCAGCTCAGATATATGTCGACAAAATTATCCTCATTCGCAGCCATGTTTTCTTATGTTTATGCGTGTACACGTGTATTGCCGCATAGGCCTATGCCGCCAGTGTCCTGACGCATGAGTCTCAAAGTTTTGGTCTCTTCCGGTGAGAATATTGGCGATGTGTTAGCTCAGATGTGGAGGTGGTGAATGTCTTTTCATTCTCGAACAACGTTGAGGTTCGCAGCTCAGATATATGTTGAGAACATTATCCTCATTCGCAGCCATGTTTTCTGATGTGTATGTATGTACACGTGGATTGCCACATAGGCCTATGCCGCCAGTATCCTGACGCATGAGTCTCTCAGTTTGTTTGTTTTTCCAGTGAAACATTTGGCAATATTTTGGCTCGGATGTCGAGCTGGTGAGTGTCTCTTCATTTTCGAACAACGTTGAGGCTCGCAGCTCAGATATATGTCGAGAAAATTGTCCTCATTCGCAGCCATGTTTTCTTATGTGTATGGATGTACACGTGTATTGCCGCATAGGCCTATGCCGCCAGTATCCTGACGCATGAGTCTCTAAGTTTGGTTTTTTCCCAGTGATCCTGAAGCATGAGTCTCACAGTTTGTTTTTTGTTCAAGTGAGAAATTTGGCAATATTTTGGCTCGAATGTCGAGCTGGTGAGTGTCTCTTCATTCTCGAACAACGTTGAGGCTCGCAGCTCAGATATATGTCGAGAAAATTATCCTCATTCGTAGCCATGTTTTCTTATGTGTATGTATGTACATGTGTATTGCCTCATAGGCCTATGCCGCCAGTGTCCTGACGCATGAGTCTCGAAGTTTTGGTCTCTTCCGATGAGAATTTTGGCGATGTGTTAGCTCAGATGTGGAGGTGGTGAATGTCTTTTCATTCTCGAACAACGTTGAGGTTCGCAGCTCAAATTTTTGTTGAGAACATTATCGTCATTCGCAGCCATGTTTTCTAATGTGTATGTATGTACACGTGCATTGCCACATAGGCCTATGCCGCCAGTATCCTGACGCATGAGTCTCTCAGTTTGTTTGTTTTTCCAGTGACAAATTTGGCAATATTTTGGCTCGGATGTCGAGCTGGTGAGTGTCTCTTCATTCTCGAACAACGTTGAGGCTCGCAGCTCAGATATATGTCGAGAAAATTGTCCTCATTCGCAGCCATGTTTTCTTATGTGTATGTAAGTACACGTGTATTGCCTCATAGGCCTATGCCGCCCGTGTCCTGACGTATGAGTCTCATAGTTTGGGTTTTTTCCAGTGAGAAATTTGGAAATATTTTGGCTCAGATGTCGAGCAGGCGAGTGTCTCTTCATTCTCGAACAACGTTGAGGTTCGCAGCTCAGATATAAGTTCATAAAATTATCCTCAATCGCAGCCATGTTTTCTGATGTGTTTGTATGTACACGTGTATTGCCACATAGGCATATGCCGCCAGTGTCCTGACGCATGAGTCTCTCAGTTTGGTTTTTTTCCAGTGAGAAATTTGGCAATATTTTGGCTCGGATGTCGAGCTGGTGAGTGTCTCTTCATTCTCGAACAACATTGAGGCTCGCAGCTCAGATATATGTTGAGAAAAATATCCTCATTCGCAGCCATGTTTTCTGATGTGTTTGTATGTACACGTGTAGTGCCACATAGGCATATGCCGCCAGTGTCCTGACGCATGAGTCTCTCAGTTTAGGTTTGTTCCAGTGAGAAATTTGGCAATATTTTGGCTCGGATGTCGAGCTGGTGAGTGTCTCTTCATTCTCGAACAACGTTGAGGTTCGCAGCTCAGATATATGTCGAGAACATTATCCTCATTCGCAGCCATGTTTTCTGATGTGTATGTATGTACATGTGTATTGCCACATAGGCCTATGCCGCCAGTATCCTGACGCATGAGTCTCTCAGTTTAGGTTTGTTACCGTGAGAAATTTGGCAATATTGTGGCTCGGATGTCGAGCTGGTGAGTGTCTCTTCATTCTCGAACAACGTTGAGGTTCGCAGCTCAGATATAAGTTCATAAAATTGTCCTCATTTGCAGCCATGTTTTCTTATGTGTATGTATGTACACGTGTATGGCCTCATAGGCCTATGCCGCCATTGTCCTGACACATGAGTCCCAAAGTTTTGGTCTGTTCCGGTTAGAATTTTGGCGATGTGTTAGCTCAGATGTGGAGGTGGTGAATGTCTCTTCATTCTCGAACAACGTTGAGGCTCGCAGCTCAGATATATGTCGAGAAAATGGTCCTCATTCGCAGCCATGTTTTCTTATGTGTATCGATGTACACATGTATTGCCTCATAGGCCTATGCCGCCAGTGTCCTGACGCATGAGTCTCACAGTTTTGGTCTCTTCCGGTGAGAATATTTGGCGATATGTTAGCTAAGATGTGGAGGTGGTGAATGTCTCTTCATTCTCGAACAATGTTGAGGCTCGCAGCTCAGATATATGTCGAGAAAATGGTCCTCATTCGCAGCCATGTTTTCTAATGTGTTTGTATGTACACGTGTATTGCCACATAGGCATATGCCGCCAGTGTCCTGACGCATGAGTCTCTCAGTTTAAAGTTGTTCCAGTGAGAAATTTGGCAATATTTTGGCTCAGATGTCGAGCTGGTGAGTGTCTCTTCATTCTCGAACAACGTTGAGGTTCGCAGCTCAGATATATGTCGAGAACATTATCCTCATTCGCAGCCATGTTTTCTGATGTGTATATATGTACACGTGTATTGCCACATAGGCATATGCCGCCAGTGTCCTGACGCATGAGTCTCTCAGTTTGGTTTTTTTCCAGTGAGAAATTTGGCAATATTTTGGCTCGGATGTCGAGCTGGTGAGTGTCTCTTCATTCTCGAACAACGTTGAGGATCGCAGCTCAGATATATGTCGACAAAATTATCCTCATTCGCAGCCATGTTTTCTTATGTTTATGCGTGTACACGTGTATTGCCTCATAGGCCTATGCCGCCAGTGTCCTGACGCATGAGTCTCTCAGTTTAGGTTTGTTCCAGTGAGAAATTTGGCAATATTTTGGCTCGGATGTCGAGCTGGTGAGAGTCTCTTCATTTTCGAACAACGTTGAGGTTCGCAGCTCAGATATATGTCGAGAACATTATCGTCATTCGCAGCCATGTTTTCTGATGTGTATGTATGTACACGTGTATTGCCGCATAGGCCTATGCCGCCAGTATCCTGACGCATGAGTCTCTAAGTTTGGTTTTTTCCCAGTGATCCTGAAGCATGAGTCTCACAGTTTGTTTTTTTTTCAAGTGAGAAATTTGGCAATATTTTGGCTCGAATGTCGAGCTGGTGAGTGTCTCTTCATTCTCGAACAACGTTGAGGCTCGCAGCTCAGATATATGTCGAGAAAATTATCCTCATTCGTAGCCATGTTTTCTTATGTGTATGTATGTACATGTGTATTGCCTCATAGGCCTATGCCGCCAGTGTCCTGACGCATGAGTCTCGAAGTTTTGGTCTCTTCCGGTGAGAATTTTGGCGATGTGTTAGCTCAGATGTGGAGGTGATGAATGTCTTTTCATTCTCGAACAACGTTGAGGTTCGCAGCTCAAATTTTTGTTGAGAACATTATCGTCATTCGCAGCCATGTTTTCTAATGTGTATGTATGTACACGTGCCTTGCCACATAGGCCTATGCCGCCAGTATCCTGACGCATGAGTCTCTCAGTTTGTTTGTTTTTCCAGTGAAAAATTTGGCAATATTTTGGCTCGGATGTCGAGCTGGTGAGTGTCTCTTCATTCTCGAACAACGTTGAGGCTCGCAGCTCAGATATATGTCGAGAAAATTGTCCTCATTCGCAGCCATGTTTTCTTATGTGTATGTAAGTACACGTGTATTGCCTCATAGGCCTATGCCGCCCGTGTCCTGACGTATGAGTCTCATAGTTTGGGTTTTTTCCAGTGAGAAATTTGGAAATATTTTGGCTCAGATGTCGAGCAGGCGAGTGTCTCTTCATTCTCGAACAACGTTGAGGTTCGCAGCTCAGATATAAGTTCATAAAATTATCCTCAATCGCAGCCATGTTTTCTGATGTGTTTGTATGTACACGTGTATTGCCACATAGGCATATGCCGCCAGTGTCCTGACGCATGAGTCTCTCAGTTTAGGTTTGTTCCAGTGAGAAATTTGGCAATATTTTGGCTCAGATGTCGAGCTGGTGAGTGTCTCTTCATTCTCGAACAACGTTGAGGTTCGCAGCTCAGATATATGTCGAGAACATTATCCTCATTCGCAGCCATGTTTTCTGATGTGTATGTATGTACACGTGTATTGCCACATAGGCATATGCCGCCAGTGTCCTGACGCATGAGTCTCTCAGTTTGGTTTTTTTTTCAGTGAGAAATTTGGCAATATTTTGGCTCGGATGTCGAGCTGGTGAGTGTCTCTTCATTCTCGAACAACGTTGAGGATCGCAGCTCAGATATATGTCGACAAAATTATCCTCATTCGCAGCCATGTTTTCTTATGTTTATGCGTGTACACGTGTATTGCCGCATAGGCCTATGCCGCCAGTGTCCTGACGCATGAGTCTCAAAGTTTTGGTCTCTTCCGGTGAGAATTTGGGCGAAGTGTTAGCTCAGATGTGGAGGTGGTGAATGTCTTTTCATTCTCGAACAACGTTGAGGTTCGCAGCTCAGATATATGTTGAGAACATTATCCTCATTCGCAGCCATGTTTTCTGATGTGTATGTATGTACACGTGCATTGCCACATAGGCCTATGCCGCCAGTATCCTGACGCATGAGTCTCTCAGTTTGTTTGTTTTTCCAGTGAACAAATTGGCAATATTTTGGCTCGGATGTCGAGCTGGTGAGTGTCTCTTCATTCTCGAACAACGTTGAGGCTCGCAGCTCAGATATATGTCGAGAAAATTGTCCTCATTCGCAGCCATGTTTTCTTATGTGTATGGATGTACACGTGTATTGCCTCATAGGCCTATGCCGCCAGTGTCCTGACGCATGAGTCTCTCAGTTTAGGTTTGTTCCAGTGAGAAATTTGGCAATATTTTGGCTCTGATGTCGAGCTGGTGAGAGTCTCTCCATTCTCGAACAACGTTGAGGTTCGCAGCTCAGATATATGTCGAAAACATTATCGTCATTCGCAGCCATGTTTTCTGATGTGTATGTATGTACACGTGTATTGCCGCATAGGCCTATGCCGCCAGTATCCTGACGCATGAGTCTCTCAGTTTGGTTTTTTTCCAGTGATCCTGAAGCATGAGTCTCACAGTTTTTGTTTTTTTCAAGTGAGAAATTTGGCAATATTTTGGCTCGAATTTCGAGCTGGTGAGTGTCTCTTCATTCTCGAACAACGTTGAGGCTTGCAGCTCAGATATATGTCGAGAAAATTATCCTCATTCGTAGCCATGTTTTCTTATGTGTATGTATATACATGTGTATTGCCTCATAGGCCTATGCCGCCAGTGTCCTGACGCATGAGTCTCGAAGTTTTGGTCTCTTCCGGTGAGAATTTTGGCGATGTGTTAGCTCAGATGTGGAGGTGGTGAATGTCTTTTCATTCTCGAACAACGTTGAGGTTCGCAGCTCAGATATATGTCGAGAAAAATATCCTCATTCGCAGCCATGTTTTCTGATGTGTTTGTATGTACACGTGTAGTGCCACATAGGCATATGCCGCCAGTGTCCTGACGCATGAGTCTCTCAGTTTAGGTTTGTTCCAGTGAGAAATTTGGCAATATTTTGGCTCGGATGTCGAGCTGGTGAGTGTCTCTTCATTCTCGAACAACGTTGAGGTTCGCAGCTCAGATATATGTCGAGAATATTATCCTCATTCGCAGCCATGTTTTCTGATGTGTATGTATGTACACGTGTATTGCCAAATAGGCCTATGCCGCCAGTATCCTGACGCATAAGTCTCTCAGTTTGGTTTTTTTCCAGTGAGAAATTTGGCAATATTTTGGCTGGGATGTCGAGATGGTGAGTGTCTCTTCATTCTCGAACAACGTTGAGGTTCGCAGCTCAGATATATGTCGAGAAACTTATCGTCATTCGCAGCCATGTTTTCTGATGTGTATGTATGTACACGTGTATTGCCGCATAGGCCTATGCCGCCAGTATCCTGACGCATGAGTCTCTAAGTTTTGGTCTCTTCCGGTGAGAATTTTGGCGATGTGTTAGCTCAGATGTGGAGGTGGTGAATGTCTTTTCATTCTCGAACAACGTTGAGGTTCGCAGCTTAAATTTTTGTTGAGAACATTATCGTCATTCGCAGCCATGTTTTCTAATGTGTATGTATGTACACGTGCATTGCCACATAGGCCTATGCCGCCAGTATCCTGACGCATGAGTCTCTCAGTTTGTTTGTTTTTCCAGTGAAAAATTTGGCAATATTTTGGCTCGGATGTCGAGCTGGTGAGTGTCTCTTCATTCTCGAACAACGTTGTGGCTCGCAGCTCAGATATATGTCGAGAAAATTGTCCTCATTCGCAGCCATGTTTTCTTATGTGTATGTAAGTACACGTGTATTGCCTCATAGGCCTATGCCGCCCGTGTCCTGACGTATGAGTCTCATAGTTTGGGTTTTTTCCAGTGAGAAATTTGGAAATATTTTGGCTCAGATGTCGAGCAGGCGAGTGTCTCTTCATTCTCGAACAACGTTGAGGTTCGCAGCTCAGATATAAGTTCATAAAATTATCCTCAATCGCAGCCATGTTTTCTGATGTGTTTGTATGTACACGTGTATTGCCACATAGGCATATGCCGCCAGTGTCCTGACGCATGAGTCTCTCAGTTTAGGTTTGTTCCAGTGAGAAATTTGGCAATATTTTGGCTCAGATGTCGAGCTGGTGAGTGTCTCTTCATTCTCGAGCAACGTTGAGGTTCGCAGCTCAGATATATGTCGAGAACATTATCCTCATTCGCAGCCATGTTTTCTGATGTGTATGTATGTACACGTGTATTGCCACATAGGCATATGCCGCCAGTGTCCTGACGCATGAGTCTCTCAGTTTGGTTTTTTTTCAGTGAGAAATTTGGCAATATTTTGGCTCGGATGTCGAGCTGGTGAGTGTCTCTTCATTCTCGAACAACGTTGAGGATCGCATCTCAGATATATGTCGACAAAATTATCCTCATTCGCAGCCATGTTTTCCTATGTTTATGCGTGTACACGTGTATTGCCTCATAGGCCTATGCCGCCAGTGTCCTGACGCATGAGTCTCAAAGTTTTGGTCTCTTCCGGTGAGAATTTTGGCGATGTGTTAGCTCAGATGTGGAGGTGGTGAATGTCTTTTCATTCTCGAACAACGTTGAGGTTCGCAGCTCAGATATATGTTGAGAACATTATCCTCATTCGCAGCCATGTTTTCTGATGTGTATGTATGTACACGTGCATTGCCACATAGGCCTATGCCGCCAGTATCCTGACGCATGAGTCTCTCAGTTTGTTTGTTTTTCCAGTGAAAAAATTGTCAATATTTCGGCTCGGATGTCGAGCTGGTGAGTGTCTCTTCATTCTCGAACAACGTTGAGGCTCGCAGCTCAGATATATGTCGAGAAAATTGTCCTCATTCGCAGCCATGTTTTCTTATGTGTATGGATGTACACGTGTATTGCCTCATAGGCCTATGCCGCCAGTGTCCTGACGCATGAGTCTCTCAGTTTAGGTTTGTTCCAGTGAGAAATTTGGCAATATTTTGGCTCTGATGTCGAGCTGGTGGGAGTCTCTTCATTCTCGAACAACGTTGAGGTTCGCAGCTCAGATATATGTCGAGAACATTATTGTCATTCGCAGCCATGTTTTCTGATGTGTATGTATGTACACGTGTATTGCCGCATAGGCCTATGCCGCCAGTATCCTGACGCATGAGTCTCTCAGTTTGGTTTTTTCCCAGTGATCCTGAAGCATGAGTCTCACAGTTTTTGTTTTTTTCAAGTGAGAAATTTGGCAATATTTTGGCTCGAATGTCGAGCTGGTGAGTGTCTCTTCATTCTCGAACAACGTTGAGGCTCGCAGCTCAGATATATGTCGAGAAAATTATCCTCATTCGTAGCCATGTTTTCTTATGTGTGTGTATGTACATGTGTATTGCCTCATAGGCCTATGCCGCCAGTGTCCTGACGCATGAGTCCCGAAGTTTTGGTCTCTTCCGGTGAGAATTTTGGCGATGTGTTAGCTCAGATGTGGAGGTGGTGAATGTCTTTTCATTCTCGAACAACGTTGAGGTTCGCAGCTCAGATATATGTCGAGAACATTATCCTCATTCGCAGCCATGTTTTCTGATGTGTATGTATGTACACGTGTATTGCCGCATAGGCCTATGCCGCCAGTATCCTAACGCATGAGTCTCTCAGTTTGGTTTTTTTCCAGTGATCCTGACGCATGAGTCTCTCAGTTTGTTTGTTTTTCCAGTGAAAAATTTGGCAATATTTTGGCTCGGATGTCGAGCTGGTGAGTGTCTCTTCATTCTCGAACAACGTTGTGGCTCGCAGCTCAGATATATGTCGAGAAAATTGTCCTCATTCGCAGCCATGTTTTCTTATGTGTATGTAAGTACACGTGTATTGCCTCATAGGCCTATGCCGCCCGTGTCCTGACGTATGAGTCTCATAGTTTGGGTTTTTTCCAGTGAGAAATTTGGAAATATTTTGGCTCAGATGTCGAGCAGGCGAGTGTCTCTTCATTCTCGAACAACGTTGAGGTTCGCAGCTCAGATATAAGTTCATAAAATTATCCTCAATCGCAGCCATGTTTTCTGATGTGTTTGTATGTACACGTGTATTGCCACATAGGCATATGCCGCCAGTGTCCTGACGCATGAGTCTCTCAGTTTAGGTTTGTTCCAGTGAGAAATTTGGCAATATTTTGGCTCAGATGTCGAGCTGGTGAGTGTCTCTTCATTCTCGAGCAACGTTGAGGTTCGCAGCTCAGATATATGTCGAGAACATTATCCTCATTCGCAGCCATGTTTTCTGATGTGTATGTATGTACACGTGTATTGCCACATAGGCATATGCCGCCAGTGTCCTGACGCATGAGTCTCTCAGTTTGGTTTTTTTTCAGTGAGAAATTTGGCAATATTTTGGCTCGGATGTCGAGCTGGTGAGTGTCTCTTCATTCTCGAACAACGTTGAGGATCGCATCTCAGATATATGTCGACAAAATTATCCTCATTCGCAGCCATGTTTTCTTATGTTTATGCGTGTACACGTGTATTGCCGCATAGGCCTATGCCGCCAGTGTCCTGACGCATGAGTCTCAAAGTTTTGGTCTCTTCCGGTGAGAATTTTGGCGATGTGTTAGCTCAGATGTGGAGGTGGTGAATGTCTTTTCATTCTCGAACAACGTTGAGGTTCGCAGCTCAGATATATGTTGAGAACATTATCCTCATTCGCAGCCATGTTTTCTGATGTGTATGTATGTACACGTGCATTGCCACATAGGCCTATGCCGCCAGTATCCTGACGCATGAGTCTCTCAGTTTGTTTGTTTTTCCAGTGAAAAAATTGTCAATATTTCGGCTCGGATGTCGAGCTGGTGAGTGTCTCTTCATTCTCGAACAACGTTGAGGCTCGCAGCTCAGATATATGTCGAGAAAATTGTCCTCATTCGCAGCCATGTTTTCTTATGTGTATGGATGTACACGTGTATTGCCTCATAGGCCTATGCCGCCAGTGTCCTGACGCATGAGTCTCTCAGTTTAGGTTTGTTCCAGTGAGAAATTTGGCAATATTTTGGCTCTGATGTCGAGCTGGTGAGAGTCTCTTCATTCTCGAACAACGTTGAGGTTCGCAGCTCAGATATATGTCGAGAACATTATTGTCATTCGCAGCCATGTTTTCTGATGTGTATGTATGTACACGTGTATTGCCGCATAGGCCTATGCCGCCAGTATCCTGACGCATGAGTCTCTCAGTTTGGTTTTTTCCCAGTGATCCTGAAGCATGAGTCTCACAGTTTTTGTTTTTTTCAAGTGAGAAATTTGGCAATATTTTGGCTCGAATGTCGAGCTGGTGAGTGTCTCTTCATTCTCGAACAACGTTGAGGCTCGCAGCTCAGATATATGTCGAGAAAATTATCCTCATTCGTAGCCATGTTTTCTTATGTGTATGTATGTACATGTGTATTGCCTCATAGGCCTATGCCGCCAGTGTCCTGACGCATGAGTCCCGAAGTTTTGGTCTCTTCCGGTGAGAATTTTGGCGATGTGTTAGCTCAGATGTGGAGGTGGTGAATGTCTTTTCATTCTCGAACAACGTTGAGGTTCGCAGCTCAGATATATGTCGAGAACATTATCCTCATTCGCAGCCATGTTTTCTGATGTGTATGTATGTACACGTGTATTGCCAAATAGGCCTATGCCGCCAGTATCCTGACGCATAAGTCTCTCAGTTTGGTTTTTTTCCAGTGAGAAATTTGGCAATATTTTGGCTGGGATGTCGAGATGGTGAGTGTCTCTTCATTCTGGAACAACGTTGAGGTTCGCAGCTCAGATATATGTCGAGAAAATTATCGTCATTCGCAGCCATGTTTTCTGATGTGTATGTATGTACACGTGTATTGCCGCATAGGCCTATGCCGCCAGTATCCTGACGCATGAGTCTCTAAGTTTGGTTTTTTCCCAGTGATCCTGAAGCATGAGTCTCACAGTTTTTTTTTTCAAGTGAGAAATTTGGCAATATTTTGGCTCGAATGTCGAGCTGGTGAGTGTCTCTTCATTCTCGAACAACGTTGAGGCTCGCAGCTCAGATATATGTCGAGAAAATTATCCTCATTCGTAGCCATGTTTTCTTATGTGTATGTATGTACATGTGTATTGCCTCATAGGCCTATGCCGCCAGTGTCCTGACGCATGAGTCTCGAAGTTTTGGTCTCTTCCGGTGAGAATTTTGGCGATGTGTTAGCTCAGATGTGGAGGTGGTGAATGTGTTTTCATTCTCGAACAACGTCGAGGTTCGCAGCTCAAATTTTTGTTGAGAACATTATCGTCATTCGCAGCCATGTTTTCTAATGTGTATGTATGTACACGTGCATTGCCACATAGGCCTATGCCGCCAGTATCCTGACGCATGAGTCTCTCAGTTTGTTTGTTTTTCCAGTGAGAAATTTGGAAATATTTTGGCTCAGATGTCGAGCAGGCGAGTGTCTCTTCATTCTCGAACAACGTTGAGGTTCGCAGCTCAGATATAAGTTCATAAAATTATCCTCAATCGCAGCCATGTTTTCTGATGTGTTTGTATGTACACGTGTATTGCCACATAGGCATATGCCGCCAGTGTCCTGACGCATGAGTCTCTCAGTTTATGTTTGTTCCAGTGAGAAATTTGGCAATATTTTGGCTCGGATGTCGAGCTGGTGAGTGTCTCTTCATTCTCGAACAACGTTGAGGATCGCATCTCAGATATATGTCGACAAAATTATCCTCATTCGCAGCCATGTTTTCTTATGTTTATGCGTGTACACGTGTATTGCCGCATAGGCCTATGCCGCCAGTGTCCTGACGCATGAGTCTCAAAGTTTTGGTCTCTTCCGGTGAGAATTTTGGCGATGTGTTAGCTCAGATGTGGAGGTGGTGAATGTCTTTTCATTCTCGAACAACGTTGAGGATCGCAGCTCAGATATATGTTGAGAACATTATCCTCATTCGCAGCCATGTTTTCTGATGTGTATGTATGTACATGTGCATTGCCACATAGGCCTATGCCGCCAGTATCCTGACGCATGAGTCTCTCAGTTTGTTTGTTTTTCCAGTGAAAAAATTGTCAATATTTCGGCTCGGATGTCGAGCTGGTGAGTGTCTCTTCATTCTCGAACAACGTTGAGGCTCGCAGCTCAGATATATGTCGAGAAAATTGTCCTCATTCGCAGCCATGTTTTCTTATGTGTATGGATGTACACGTGTATTGCCTCATAGGCCTATGCCGCCAGTGTCCTGACGCATGAGTCTCTCAGTTTAGGTTTGTTCCAGTGAGAAAATTTGGCAATATTTTGGCTCTGATGTCGAGCTGGTGAGAGTCTCTTCATTCTCGAACAACGTTGAGGTTCGCAGCTCAGATATATGTCGAGAACATTATCGTCATTCGCAGACATGTTTTCTGATGTGTATGTATGTACACGTGTATTGCCGCATAGGCCTATGCCGCCAGTATCCTGACGCATGAGTCTCTCAGTTTGGTTTTTTCCCAGTGATCCTGAAGCATGAGTCTCACAGTTTTTGTTTTTTTCAAGTGAGAAATTTGGCAATATTTTGGCTCGAATGTCGAGCTGGTGAGTGTCTCTTCATTCTCGAACAACGTTGAGGCTCGCAGCTCAGATATATGTCGAGAAATTTATCCTCATTCGTAGCCATGTTTTCTTATGTGTATGTATGTACATGTGTATTGCCTCATAGGCCTATGCCGCCAGTGTCCTGACGCATGAGTCCCGAAGTTTTGGTCTCTTCCGGTGAGAATTTTGGCGATGTGTTAGCTCAGATGTGGAGGTGGTGAATGTCTTTTCATTCTCGAACAACGTTGAGGTTCGCAGCTCAAATTGTTGTTGAGAACATTATCCTCATTCGCAGCCATGTTTTCTAATGTGTATGTATGTACACGTGCATTGCCACATAGGCCTATGCCGCCAGTATCCTGACGCATGAGTCTCTCAGTTTGGTTTTTTTCCAGTGAGAAATTTGGCAATATTTTGGCTGGGATGTCGAGATGGTGAGTGTCTCTTCATTCTCGAACAACGTTGAGGCTCGCAGCTCAGATATATGTCGACAAAATTGTCCTCATTCGCAGCCATGTTTTCTTATGTGTAGGTATGTACACGTGTATTGCCTCATAGGCCTATGCCGCCAGTGTCCTGACGCATGAGTCTCACAGTTTTGGTCTCTTCCGGTGAGAATTTTGGCGATGTGTTAGCTCAGATGTGGAGGTGGTGAATGTCTTTTCATTCTCGAACAACGTTGAGGTTCGCAGCTCAGATATATGTTGAGAACATTATCCTCATTCGCAGCCATGTTTTCTGATGTGTATGTATGTACACGTGCATTGCCACATAGGCCTATGCCGCCAGTATCCTGACGCATGAGTCTCTCAGTTTGTTTGTTTTTCCAGTGAAAAAATTGTCAATATTTCGGCTCGGATGTCGAGCTGGTGAGTGTCTCTTCATTCTCGAACAACGTTGAGGCTCGCAGCTCAGATATATGTCGAGAAAATTGTCCTCATTCGCAGCCATGTTTTCTTATGTGTATGGATGTACACGTGTATTGCCTCATAGGCCTATGCCGCCAGTGTCCTGACGCATGAGTCTCTCAGTTTAGGTTTGTTCCAGTGAGAAAATTTGGCAATATTTTGGCTCTGATGTCGAGCTGGTGAGAGTCTCTTCATTCTCGAACAACGTTGAGGTTCGCAGCTCAGATATATGTCGAGAACATTATCGTCATTCGCAGCCATGTTTTCTGATGTGTATGTATGTACACGTGTATTGCCGCATAGGCCTATGCCGCCAGTATCCTGACGCATGAGTCTCTCAGTTTGGTTTTTTCCCAGTGATCCTGAAGCATGAGTCTCACAGTTTTTGTTTTTTTCAAGTGAGAAATTTGGCAATATTTTGGCTCGAATGTCGAGCTGGTGAGTGTCTCTTCATTCTCGAACAACGTTGAGGCTCGCAGCTCAGATATATGTCGAGAAATTTATCCTCATTCGTAGCCATGTTTTCTTATGTGTATGTATGTACATGTGTATTGCCTCATAGGCCTATGCCGCCAGTGTCCTGACGCATGAGTCCCGAAGTTTTGGTCTCTTCCGGTGAGAATTTTGGCGATGTGTTAGCTCAGATGTGGAGGTGGTGAATGTCTTTTCATTCTCGAACAACGTTGAGGTTCGCAGCTCAAATTGTTGTTGAGAACATTATCCTCATTCGCAGCCATGTTTTCTAATGTGTATGTATGTACACGTGCATTGCCACATAGGCCTATGCCGCCAGTATCCTGACGCATGAGTCTCTCAGTTGGTTTTTTTCCAGTGAGAAATTTGGCAATATTTTGGCTGGGATGTCGAGATGGTGAGTGTCTCTTCATTCTCGAACAACGTTGAGGCTCGCAGCTCAGATATATGTCGACAAAATTGTCCTCATTCGCAGCCATGTTTTCTTATGTGTAGGTATGTACACGTGTATTGCCTCATAGGCCTATGCCGCCAGTGTCCTGACGCATGAGTCTCACAGTTTTGGTCTCTTCCGGTGAGAATTTTGGCGATGTGTTAGCTCATTTGTGGGGGTGGTGAATGTCTCTTCATTCTCGAACAACGTTGAGGCTCGCAGCTCAGATATATGTCGAGAAAATGGTCCTCATTCGCAGCCATGTTTTCTTATGTTTATGTATGTACACGTGTATTGCCACATAGGCCTATGCCGCCAGTATCCTGACGCATGAGTCTCTCAGTTTGTTTGTTTTTCCAGTAAAAAAATTGGCAATATTTTGGCTCGGATGTCGAGCTGGTGAGTGTCTCTTAATTCTCGAACAACGTTGAGGCTCGCAGCTCAGATATATGTCGAGAACATTATCCTCATTCGCAGCCATGTTTTCTGATGTGTATGTATGTACACGTGTATTGCCACATAGGCCTATGCTGCCAGTATCCTGACACATGAGTCTCTCAGTTTGGGTTTTTTCCAGTGAAAAATTTGGCAATATTTTGGCTCGGATGTCGAGCTGGTGAGTGTCTCTTCATTCTCCAACAACGTTGAGGTTCGCAACTCAGATATAAGTCGAGAAAATTATCCTCATTCGCAGCCATGTTTTCTTATGTGTATGGATGTACACGTGTATTGCCTCATAGGCCTATGCCGCCAGTGTCCTGACGCATGAGTCTCTCAGTTTAGGTTTGTTCCAGTGAGAAATTTGGCAATATTTTGGCTCTGATGTCGAGCTGGTGAGAGTCTCTTCATTCTCGAACAACGTTGAGGTTCGCAGCTCAGATATATGTCGAGAACATTATCGTCATTCGCAGCCATGTTTTCTGATGTGTATGTATGTACACGTGTATTGCCGCATAGGCCTATGCCGCCAGTATCCTGACGCATGAGTCTCTCAGTTTGGTTTTTTTCCAGTGATCCTGAAGCATGAGTCTCACAGTTTTTGTTTTTTTCAAGTGAGAAATTTGGCAATATTTTGGCTCGAATGTCGAGCTGGTGAGTGTCTCTTCATTCTCGAACAACGTTGAGGCTCGCAGCTCAGATATATGTCGAGAAAATTATCCTCATTCGTAGCCATGTTTTCTTATGTGTATGTATGTACATGTGTATTGCCTCATAGGCCTATGCCGCCAGTGTCCTGACGCATGAGTCTCGAAGTTTTGGTCTCTTCCGGTGGGAATTTTGGCGATGTGTTAGCTCAGATGTGGAGGTGGTGAATGTCTTTTCATTCTCGAACAACGTTGAGGTTCGCAGCTCAAATTTTTGTTGAGAACATTATCCTCATTCGCAGCCATGTTTTCTAATGTGTATGTATGTACACGTGCATTGCCACATAGGCCTATGCCGCCAGTATCCTGACGCATGAGTCTCTCAGTTTGTTTGTTTTTCCAGTGAAAAATTTGGCAATATTTTGGCTCGGATGTCGAGCTGGTGAGTGTCTCTTCATTCTCGAACAACGTTGAGGCTCGCAGCTCAGATATATGTCGAGAAAATTGTCCTCATTCGCAGCCATGTTTTCTTATGTGTATGTAAGTACACGTGTATTGCCTCATAGGCCTATGCCGCCCGTGTCCTGACGTATGAGTCTCATAGTTTGGGTTTTTTCCAGTGAGAAATTTGGAAATATTTTGGCTCAGATGTCGAGCAGGCGAGTGTCTCTTCATTCTCGAACAACGTTGAGGTTCGCAGCTCAGATATAAGTTCATAAAATTATACTCAATCGCAGCCATGTTTTCTGATGTGTTTGTATGTACACGTGTATTGCCACATAGGCATATGCCGCCAGTGTCCTGACGCATGAGTCTCTCAGTTTAGGTTTGTTCCAGTGAGAAATTTGGCAATATTTTGGCTCAGATGTCGAGCTGGTGAGTGTCTCTTCATTTTCGAACAACGTTGAGGTTCGCAGCTCAGATATATGTCGAGAACATTATCCTCATTCGCAGCCATGTTTTCTGATGTGTATGTATGTACACGTGTATTGCCACATAGGCATATGCCGCCAGTGTCCTGACGCATGAGTCTCTCAGTTTGGGTTTTTTCCAGTGAGAAATTTGGCAATATTTTGGCTCGAATGTCGAGCTGGTGAGTGTCTCTTCATTCTCGAACAACGTTGAGGCTCGCAGCTCAGATATATGTCGAGACAATTATCCTCATTCGTAGCCATGTTTTTTTATGTGTATGTATGTACATGTGTATTGCCTCATAGGCCTATGCCGCCAGTGTCCTGACGCATGAGTCTCGAAGTTTTGGTCTCTTCCGGTGAGAATTTTGGCGATGTGTTAGCTCAGATGTGGAGGTGGTGAATGTCTTTTCATTCTCGAACAACGTTGAGGTTCGCAGCTCAAATTTTTGTTGAGAACATTATCCTCATTCGCAGCCATGTTTTCTAATGTGTATGTATGTACACGTGCATTGCCACATAGGCCTATGCCGCCAGTATCCTGACGCATGAGTCTCTCAGTTTGTTTGTTTTTCCAGTGAAAAATTTGGCAATATTTTGGCTCGGATGTCGAGCTGGTGAGTGTCTCTTCATTCTCGAACAACATTGAGGTTCGCAGCTCAGATATATGTCGAGAACATTATCCTCATTCGCAGCCATGTTTTCTGATGTGTATGTATGTACACGTGTATTGCCACATAGGCATATGCCGCCAGTGTCCTGACGCATGAGTCTCTCAGTTTGGGTTTTTTCCAGTGAGAAATTTGGCAATATTTTGGCTCGAATGTCGAGCTGGTGAGTGTCTCTTCATTCTCGAACAACGTTGAGGCTCGCAGCTCAGATATATGTCGAGAAAATTATCCTCATTCGTAGCCATGTTTTTTTATGTGTATGTATGTACATGTGTATTGCCTCATAGGCCTATGCCGCCAGTGTCCTGACGCATGAGTCTCGAAGTTTTGGTCTCTTCCGGTGAGAATTTTGGCGATGTGTTAGCTCAGATGTGGAGGTGGTGAATGTCTTTTCATTCTCGAACAACGTTGAGGTTCGCAGCTCAAATTTTTGTTGAGAACATTATCCTCATTCGCAGCCATGTTTTCTAATGTGTATGTATGTACACGTGCATTGCCACATAGGCCTATGCCGCCAGTATCCTGACGCATGAGTCTCTCAGTTTGTTTGTTTTTCCAGTGAAAAATTTGGCAATATTTTGGCTCGGATGTCGAGCTGGTGAGTGTCTCTTCATTCTCGAACAACATTGAGGCTCGCAGCTCAGATATATGTCGAGAAAAATATCCTCATTCGCAGCCATGTTTTCTGATGTGTTTGTATGTACACGTGTAGTGCCACATAGGCATATGCCGCCAGTGTCCTGACGCATGAGTCTCTCAGTTTAGGTTTGTTCCAGTGAGAAATTTGGCAATATTTTGGCTCGGATGTCGAGCTGGTGAGTGTCTCTTCATTCTCGAACAACGTTGAGGTTCGCAGCTCAGATATATGTCGAGAACATTATCCTCATTCGCAGCCATGTTTTCTGATGTGTATGTATGTACACGTGTATTGCCACATAGGCCTATGCCGCCAGTATCCTGACGCATAAGTCTCTCAGTTTGGTTTTTTCTCCAGTGAGAAATTTGGCAATATTTTGGCTGGGATGTCGAGCTGGTGAGTGTCTCTTAATTCTCGAACAACGTTGAGGCTCGCAGCTCAGATATATGTCGACAAAATTGTCCTCATTCGCAGCCATGTTTTCTTATGTGTAGGTATGTACACGTGTATTGCCTCATAGGCCTATGCCGCCAGTGTCCTGACGCATGAGTCTCACAATTTTGGTCTCTTCCGGTGAGAATTTTGGCGATGTGTTAGCTCAGATGTGGAGGTGGTGAATGTCTCTTCATTCTCGAACAACGTTGAGGCTCGCAGCTCAGATATATGTCGAGAAAATGGTCCTCATTCGCAGCCATGTTTTCTTATGTTTATGTATGTACACGTGTATTGCCACATAGGCCTATGCCGCCAGTATCCTGACGCATGAGTCTCTCAGTTTGTTTGTTTTTCCAGTAAAAAAATTGGCAATATTTTGGCTCGGATGTCGAGCTGGTGAGTGTCTCTTAATTCTCGAACAACGTTGAGGCTCGCAGCTCAGATATATGTCGAGAACATTATCCTCATTCGCAGCCATGTTTTCTGATGTGTATGTATGTACACGTGCATTGCCACATAGGCCTATGCCGCCAGTATCCTGACGCATGAGTCTCTCAGTTTGTTTGTTTTTCCAGTGAAAAATTTGGCAATATTTTGGCTCGGATGTCGAGCTGGTGAGTGTCTCTTCATTCTCGAACAACGTTGAGGCTCGCAGCTCAGATATATGTCGAGAAAATTGTCCTCATTTGCAGCCATGTTTTCTTATGTGTATGGATGTACACGTGTATTGCCTCATAGGCCTATGCCGCCAGTGTCCTGACGCATGAGTCTCTCAGTTTAGGTTTGTTCCAGTGAGAAATTTGGCAATATTTTGGCTCTGATGTCGAGCTGGTGAGAGTCTCTTCATTCTCGAACAACGTTGAGGTTCGCAGCTCAGATATAGGTCGAGAACATTATCGTCATTCGCAGCCATGTTTTCTGATGTGTATGTATGTACACGTGTATTGCCGCATAGGCCTATGCCGCCAGTATCCTGACGCATGAGTCTCTCAGTTTGGTTTTTTTCCAGTGATCCTGAAGCATGAGTCTCACAGTTTGTTTTTTTTCAAGTGAGAAATTTGGCAATATTTTGGCTCGAATGTCGAGCTGGTGAGTGTCTCTTTATTCTCGAACAACGTTGAGGCTCGCAGCTCAGATATATGTCGAGAAAATTATCCTCATTCGTAGCCATGTTTTCTTATGTGTATGTATGTACATGTGTATTGCCTCATAGGCCTATGCCGCCAGTGTCCTGACGCATGAGTCTCGAAGTTTTGGTCTCTTCCGGTGAGAATTTTGGCGATGTGTTAGCTCAGATGTGGAGGTGGTGAATGTCTTTTCATTCTCGAACAACGTTGAGGTTCGCAGCTCAAATTTTTGTTGAGAACATTATCCTCATTCGCAGCCATGTTTTCTAATGTGTATGTATGTACACGTGCATTGCCACATAGGCCTATGCCGCCAGTATCCTGACGCATGAGTCTCTCAGTTTGTTTGTTTTTCCAGTGAAAAATTTGGCAATATTTTGGCTCAGATGTCGAGCTGGTGAGTGTCTCTTCATTCTCGAACAACATTGAGGCTCGCAGCTCAGATATATGTCGAGAAAAATATCCTCATTCGCAGCCATGTTTTCTGATGTGTTTGTATGTACACGTGTAGTGCCACATAGGCATATGCCGCCAGTGTCCTGACGCATGAGTCCTCAGTTTAGGTTTGTTCCAGTGAGAAATTTGGCAATATTTTGGCTCGGATGTCGAGCTGGTGAGTGTCTCTTCATTCTCGAACAACGTTGAGGTTCGCAGCTCAGATATATGTCGAGAACATTATCCTCATTCGCAGCCATGTTTTCTGATGTGTATGTATGTACACGTGTATTGCCACATAGGCCTATGCCGCCAGTATCCTGACGCATAAGTCTCTCAGTTTGGTTTTTTTCCAGTGAGAAATTTGGCAATATTTTGGCTGGGATGTCGAGCTGGTGAGTGTCTCTTCATTCTCGAACAACGTTGAGGCTCGCAGCTCAGATATATGTCGACAAAATTGTCCTCATTCGCAGCCATGTTTTCTTATGTGTAGGTATGTACACGTGTATTGCCTCATAGGCCTATGCCGCCAGTGTCCTGACGCATGAGTCTCACAATTTTGGTCTCTTCCGGTGAGAATTTTGGCGATGTTTTAGCTCAGATGTGGAGGTGGTGAATGTCTCTTCATTCTCGAACAACGTTGAGGCTCGCAGCTCAGATATATGTCGAGAAAATGGTCCTCATTCGCAGCCATGTTTTCTTATGTTTATGTATGTACACGTGTATTGCCACAAAGGCCTATGCCGCCAGTATCCTGACGCATGAGTCTCTCAGTTTGTTTGTTTTTCCAGTAAAAAAAATGGCAATATTTTGGCTCGGATGTCGAGCTGGTGAGTGTCTCTTAATTCTCGAACAACGTTGAGGCTCGCAGCTCAGATATATGTCGAGAACATTATCCTCATTCGCAGCCATGTTTTCTGATGTGTATGTATGTACACGTGTATTGCCACATAGGCCTATGCCGCCAGTATCCTGACACATGAGTCTCTCAGTTTGGGTTTTTTCCAGTGAAAAATTTGGCAATATTTTGGCTCGGATGTCGTGCTGGTGAGTGTCTCTTCATTCTCGAACAACGTTGAGGCTCGCAGCTCAGATATATGTCGAGAAAATTGTCCTCATTCGCAGCCATGTTTTCTTATGTGTATGGATGTACACGTGTATTGCCTCATAGGCCTATGCCGCCAGTGTCCTGACGCATGAGTCTCTCAGTTTAGGTTTGTTCCAGTGAGCAATTTGGCAATATTTTGTCTCAGATGTTGAGCTGGTGAGTGTCCCTTCATTCTCGAACAACGTTGAGGTTCGCAGCTCAGATATATGTCGTGAAAATTGTCCTCATTCGCAGCCATGTTTTCTTATGTGTATGGATGTACACGTGTATTGTCTGATAGGCCTATGCCGCCAGTGTCCTGACGCATGAGTCTCACAGTTTTGTTTTTTTCGAGTGAGAAATTTGGAAATATATTGGCTCAGATGTCGAGCTGGCGAGTGTCTCTTCATTCTCGAACAACGTTGAGGTTCGCAGCTCAGATATAAGTTCATAAAATTATCCTCATTCGCAGCCATGTTTTCTTATGTTTATGCGTGTACACGTGTATTGCCGCATAGGCCTATGCCGCCAGTGTCCTGACGCATGAGTCTCCAAGTTTTGGTCTCTTCCGGTGAGAATTTTGGCGATATGTTAGCTCAGATGTGGAGGTGGTGAATGTCTCTTCATTTTCCAACGACGTTGAG
This sequence comes from Crossaster papposus, assembly GCA_037893245.1. Lineage (NCBI taxonomy): Eukaryota > Metazoa > Echinodermata > Asteroidea > Velatida > Solasteridae > Crossaster > Crossaster papposus. The sequence continues at coordinate 3,459,849 of JBAIAA010000337.1, read as the reverse complement.
GTTCGCAGCTCAGATTTATGTCGAGAAAAATATCCTCATTCGCAGCCATGTTTTCTGATGTGTTTGTATGTACACGTGTATTGCCACATAGGCATATGCCGCCAGTGTCCTGACGCATGGGTCTCTTAGTTTAGGTTTGTTCCAGTGAGAAATTTGGCAATATTTTGGCTCAGATGTCGAGCTGGTGAGTGTCTCTTCATTCTCGAACAACGTTGAGGTTCGCAGCTCAGATATATGTCGAGAACATTATCCTCATTCGCAGCCATGTTTTCTGATGTGTATGTATGTACATGTGCATTGCCACATAGGCCTATGCCGCCAGTATCCTAACGCATGAGTCTGTCAGGTTGTTTGTTTTTCCAGTGAAAAATTTGGCAATATTTTGTCTCGGATGTCGTGCTGGTGAGTGTCTCTTCATTCTCGAACAACGTTGAGGCTCGCAGCTCAGATATATGTCGAGAAAATTGTCCTCATTCGCAGCCATGTTTTCTTATGTGTATGGATGTACACGTGTATTGCCTCATAGGCCTATGCCGCCAGTGTCCTGACGGATGAGTCTCTCAGTTTAGGTTTGTTCCAGTGAGCAATTTGGCAATATTTTGTCTCAGATGTCGAGCTGGTGAGTGTCCCTTCATTCTCGAACAACGTTGAGGTTCGCAGCTCAGATATATGTCCTGAAAATTGTCCTCATTCGCAGCCATGTTTTCTTATGTGTATGTATGTACACGTGTATTGCCTCATAGGCCTATGCCGCCCGTGTCCTGACGTATGAGTCTCACAGTTTGGGTTTTTTCCAGTGAGAAATTCGGAAATATTTTGGCTCAGATGTCGAGCAGGCGAGTGTCTCTTCATTCTCGAACAACGTTGAGGTTCGCATCTCAGATATAAGTTCATAAAATTATCCTCAATCGCAGCCATGTTTTCTGATGTGTATGTATGTAAACGTGTATTGCCACATAGGCATATGCCGCCAGTGTCCTGACGCATGAGTCTCTCAGTTTGGTTTTTTTCCAGTGAGAAATTTGGCAATATTTTGGCTCGGATGTCGAGCTGGTGAGTGTCTCTTCATTCTCGAACAACGTTGAGGATCGCAGCTCAGATATATGTCGACAAAATTATCCTCATTCGTAGCCATGTTTTCTTATGTGTATGTATATACATGTGTATTGCCTCATAGGCCTATGCCGCCAGTGTCCTGGCGCATGAGTCCCAAAGTTTTGGTCTGTTCCTGTGAGAATTTTGGCGATGTGTTAGCTCAGATGTGGAGGTGGTGAATGTCTCTTCATTCTCGAACAACGTTGAGGCTCGCAGCTCAGATATATGTCGAGAAAATCGTCCTCATTCGCAGCCATGTTTTCTTATGTGTATGGATGTACACATGTATTGCCTCATAGGCCTATGCCGCCAGTGTCCTGACGCATGAGTCTCACAGTTTTGGTTTTTTCCACTGAGAAATTTGGAAATATTTTGGCTCAGATGTCGAGCTGGCGAGTGTCTCTTCATTCTCGAACAACATTGAGGCTCGCAGCTCAGATATATGTCGAGAAAAATATCCTCATTCGCAGCCATGTTTTCTGATGTGTTTGTATGTACACGTGTAGTGCCACATAGGCATTTGCCGCCAGTGTCCTGACGCATGAGTCTCTCAGTTTAGGTTTGTTCCAGTGAGAAATTTGGCAATATTTTGGCTCGGATGTCGAGCTGGTGAGTGTCTCTTCATTCTCGAACAACGTTGAGGTTCGCAGCTCAGATATATGTCGAGAACATTATCCTCATTCGCAGCCATGTTTTCTGATGTGTATGTATGTACACGTGTATTGCCACATAGGCCTATGCCGCCAGTATCCTGACGCATAAGTCTCTCAGTTTGGTTTTTTTCCAGTGAGAAATTTGGCAATATTTTGGCTGGGATGTCGAGCTGGTGAGTGTCTCTTCATTCTCGAACAACGTTGAGGCTCGCAGCTCAGATATATGTCGAGAAAATTGTCCTCATTCGCAGCCATGTTTTCTTATGTGTATGTATGTACACGTGTATTGCCACATAGGCCTATGCCGCCAGTATCCTGACACATGAGTCTCTCAGTTTGGGTTTTTTCCAGTGAAAAATTAGGCAATATTTTGGCTCGGATGTCGTGCTGGTGAGTGTCTCTTCATTCTCGAACAACGTTGAGGCTCGCAGCTCAGATATATGTCGAGAAAATTATCCTCATTCGCAGCCATGTTTTCTGATGTGTATGTATGTACACGTGTATTGCCTCATAGGCCTAGGCCGCCAGTGTCCTGGCGCATGAGTCTCACAGTTTGGGTTTTTTCCAGTGAGAAATTTGGCAATATTTTGGCTCGGATGTCGAGCTGGTGAGTGTCTCTTCTTTCTCGAACAACATTGAGGCTTGCAGCTCAGATATATGTCGAGAAAAATATCCTCATTCGCAGCCATGTTTTCTGATGTGTTTGTATGTACACGTGTATTGCCACATAGGCCTATGCCGCCAGTATCCTGACACATGAGTCTCTCAGTTTGGGTTTTTTTCAGTGAAAAAATTGGCAATATTTTGGCTCGGATGTCGTGCTGGTGAGTGTCTCTTCATTCTCGAACAACGTTGAGGCTCGCAGCTCAGATATATGTCGAGAAAATTGTCCTCATTCGCAGCCATGTGTTCTTATGTGTATGGATGTACACGTGTATTGCCTCATAGGCCTATGCCGCCAGTGTCCTGACGCATGAGTCTCTCAGTTTAGGTTTGTTCCAGTGAGCAATTTGGCAATATTTTGTCTCAGATGTCGAGCTGGTGAGTGTCCCTTCATTCTCGAACAACGTTGAGGTTCGCAGCTCAGATATATGTCGTGAAAATTGTCCTCATTCGCAGCCATGTTTTCTTATGTGTATGGATGTACACGTGTATTGCCTGATAGGCCTATGCCGCCAGTGTCCTGACGCATGAGTCTCACAGTTTTGTTTTTTTCCAGTGAGAAATTTGGCAATATTTTGGCTCGGATTTCGAGCTGGTGAGTGTCTCTTTATTCTCGAACGACGTTGAGGATCGCAGCTCAGATATATGTCGACAAAATTATCCTCATTCGTAGCCATGTTTTCTTATGTGTATGTATGTACATGTGTATTGCCTCATAGGCCTATGCCGCCAGTGTCCTGACGCATGAGTCCCAAAGTTTTGGTATGTTCCTGTGAGAATTTTGGCGATGTGTTAGCTCAGATGTGGAGGTGGTGAATGTCTCTTCATTCTCGAACAACGTTGAGGCTCGCAGCTCAGATATATGTCGAGAAAATGGTCCTCATTCGCAGCGATGTTTTCTTATGTGTATGGATGTACACGTGTATTGCCTCATAGGCCTATGCCGCCAGTGTCCTGACGCATGAGTCTCACAGTTTTGTTTTTTTTTCACTGAGAAATTCAGAAATATTTTGGCTCAGATGTCGAGCTGGCGAGTGTCTCTTCATTCTCGAACTACGTTGAGGTTTCTTAGCTCAGATATAAGTTCATCAAATTATCCTCATTCGCAGCCATGTTTTCTTATGTTTATGCGTGTACACGTGTATTGCCGCATAGGCCTATGCCGCCAGTGTCCTGACGCATGAGTCTCAAAGTTTTGGTCTCTTCCGGTGAGAATTTTGGCGATGTGTTAGCTCAGATGTGGAGGTGGTGAATGTCTTTTCATTCTCGAACAACGTTGAGGTTCGCAGCTCAGATATATGTTAAGAACATTATCCTCATTCGCAGCCATGTTTCCTGATGTGTATGTATGTACACGTGCATTGCCACATAGGCCTATGCCGCCAGTATCCTGACGCATGAGTCTCTCAGTTTGTTTGTTTTTCCAGTGAAAAATTTGGAAATATTTTGGCTCGGATGTCGAGCTGGTGAGTGTCTCTTCATTCTCGAACAACGTTGAGGCTCGCAGCTCAGATATATGTCGAGAAAAATGTCCTCATTCGCAGCCATGTTTTCTTATGTGTATGGATGTACACGTGTATTGCCTCATAGGCCTAGGCCGCCAGTGTCCTGACGCATGAGTCTCACAGTTTGGGTTTTTTCCAGTGAGAAATTTGGCAATATTTTGGCTCGGATGTCGAGCTGGTTAGTGTCTCTTCTTTCTCGAACAACATTGAGGCTTGCAGCTCAGATATATGTCGAGAAAAATTTCCTCATTCGCAGCCATGTTTTCTGATGTGTTTGTATGTACACGTGTATTGCCACATAGGCCTATGCCGCCAGTATCCTGACACATGAGTCTCTCAGTTTGGGTTTTTTCCAGTGAAAAATTTGGCAATATTTTGGCTCGGATGTCGTGCTGGTGAGTGTCTCTTCATTCTCGAACAACGTTGAGGCTCGCAGCTCAGATATATGTCGAGAAAATTGTCCTCATTTGCAGCCATGTTTTCTTATGTGTATGGATGTACACGTGTATTGCCTCATAGGCCTATGCCGCCAGTGTCCTGACGCATGAGTCTCTCAGTTTAGGTTTGTTCCAGTGAGCAATTTGGCAATATTTTGTCTCAGATGTCGAGCTGGTGAGTGTCCCTTCATTCTCGAACAACGTTGAGGTTCGCAGCTCAGATATATGTCGTGAAAATTGTCCTCATTCGCAGCCATGTTTTCTTATGTGTATGGATGTACACGTGTATTGCCTGATAGGCCTATGCCGCCAGTGTCCTGACGCATGAGTCTCACAGTTTTGTTTTTTTCCAGTGAGAAATTTGGCAATATTTTGGCTCGGATTTCGAGCTGGTGAGTGTCTCTTTATTCTCGAACAACGTTGAGGATCGCAGCTCAGATATATGTCGACAAAATTATCCTCATTCGTAGCCATGTTTTCTTATGTGTATGTATGTACATGTGTATTGCCTCATAGGCCTATGCCGCCAGTGTCCTGACGCATGAGTCTCAATGTTTTGGTCTCTTCTGGTGAGAATTTTGGCGATGTGTTAGCTCAGATGTGGAGGTGGTGAATGTCTTTTCATTCTCGAACAACGTTGAGGTTCGCAGCTCAGATATATGTTGAGAACATTATCCTCATTTGCAGCCATGTTTTCTGATGTGTATGTATGTACACGTGCATTGCCACATAGGCCTATGCCGCCAGTATCCTGACGCATGAGTCTCTCAGTTTGTTTGTTTTTCCAGTGAAAAATTTGGCAATATTTTGTCTCGGATGTCGTGCTGGTGAGTGTCTCTTCATTCTCGAACAACGTTGAGGCTCGCAGCTCAAATATATGTCGAGAAAATGGTCCTCATTCGCAGCCAGGTTTTCTTATGTGTTTGGATGTACACGTGTATTGCCTCATAGGCCTATGCCGCCAGTGTCCTGACGCATGAGTCTCACAGTTTGGTTTTTTTTCAGTGAGAAATTTGGCAATATTTTGGCTCGGATGTCGAGCTGGTGAGTGTCTCTTCTTTCTCGAACAACATTGAGGCTCGCAGCTCAGATATATGTCGAGAAAATTGTCCTCATTCGCAGCCATGTTTTCTTATGTGTATGGATGTACACGTGTATTGCCTCATAGGCCTATGCCGCCAGTGTCCTGACGCATGAGTCTCTCAGTTTAGGTTTGTTCCAGTGAGCAATTTGGCAATATTTTGTCTCAGATGTCGAGCTGGTGAGTGTCCCTTCATTCTCGAACAACGTTGAGGTTCGCAGCTCAGATATATGTCGTGAAAATTGTCCTCATTCGCAGCCATGTTTTCTTATGTGTATGTATGTACACGTGTATTGCCTCATAGGCCTATGCCGCCCATGTCCTGACGTATGAGTCTCACAGTTTGGGTTTTTTCCAGTGAGAAATTTGGAAATATTTTTGCTCAGATATCGAGCAGGCGAGTGTCTCTTCATTCTCGAACAACGTTGAGGTTCGCAGCTCAGATATATGTCGACAAAATTATCCTCATTCGTAGCCATGTTTTCTTATGTGTATGTATGTACATGTGTATTGCCTCATATGACTATGCCGCCAGTGTCCTGACGCATGAGTCTCACAGTTTTGGTTTTTTACACTGAGAAATTTGGAAATATTTTGGCTCAGATGTCGAGCTGGCGAGTGTCTCTTCATTCTCGAACTACGTTGAGGTTCGCAGCTCAGATATAAGTTCATCAAATTATCCTCATTCGCAGCCATGTTTTCTTATGTTTATGCGTGTACACGTGTATTGCCGCATAGGCCTATGCCGCCAGTGTCCTGACGCATGAGTCTCAAAGTTTTGGTCTCTTCCGGTGAGAATTTTGGCGATGTGTTAGCTCAGATGTGGAGGTGGTGAATGTCTTTTCATTCTCGAACAACGTTGAGGTTCGCAGCTCAGATATATGTCGAGAACATTATCCTCATTCGCAGCCATGTTTTCTGATGTGTATGTATGTACACGTGCATTGCCACATAGGCCTATGCCGCCAGTATCCTGACGCATGAGTCTCACAGTTTGGTTTTTTTCCAGTGAGAAATTTGGCAATATTTTGGCTCGGATGTCGAGCTGGTGAGTGTCTCTTCTTTCTCGAACAACATTGAGGCTCGCAGCTCCTATATATGTCGAGAAAAATATCCTCATTCGCAGCCATGTTTTCTGATGTGTTTGTATGTACACGTGTAGTGCCACATAGGCATATGCCGCCAGTATCCTGACGCATGAGTCTCTCAGTTTGTTTGTTTTTCCAGTGAAAAATTTGGCAATATTTTGGCTCGGATGTCGAGCTGGTGAGTGTCTTTTCATTCTCGAACAACGTTGAGGCTCGCAGCTCAGATATATGTCGAGAAAATTGTCCTCATTCGCAGCCAGTTTTTCTTATGTGTATGGATGTACACGTGTATTGCCTCATAGGCCTATGCCGCCAGTGTCCTGACGCATGAGTCTCACAGTTTGGGTTTTTTTCAGTGAGAAATTTGGCAATATTTTGGCTCGGATGTCGAGCTGGTGAGTGTTTCTTCTTTCTCGAACAACATTGAGGCTCGCAGCTCAGATATATGTCGAGAAAAATATCCTCATTCGCAGCCATGTTTTCTGATGTGTTTGTATGTACACGTGTAGTGCCACATAGGCATATGCCGCCAGTGTCCTGACGCATGCGTCTCTCAGTTTACGTTTGTTCGAGTGATAAATTTGGCAATATTTTGGCTCGGATGTCGAGCTGGTGAGAGTCTCTTCATTCTCGAACAACGTTGAGGTTCGCAGCTCAAATATATGTCGAGAACATTATCGTCATTCGCAGCCATGTTTTCTGATGTGTATGTATGTACACGTGTATTGCCGCATAGGCCTATGCCGCCAGTATCCTGACGCATGAGTCTCTCAGTTTGGGTTTTTTCCAGTGAGAAATTTGGCAATATTTTGGCTCGGATGTCGAGCTGGTGAGTGTCTCTTCATTCTCGAACAACGTTGAGGATCGCAGCTCAGATATATGTCGACAAAATTATCCTCATTCGTAGCCATGTTTTCTTATGTGTATGCATGTACATGTGTATTGCCTGATAGGCCTATGCCGCCAGTGTCCTGACGCATGAGTCTCAAAGTTTTGGTCTCTTCCGGTGAGAATTTTGGCGATGTGTTAGCTCAGATGTGGAGGTGGTGAATGTCTTTTCATTCTCGAACAACGTTGAGGTTCGCAGCTCAGATATATGTTGAGAACATTATCCTCATTCGCAGCCATGTTTTCTGATGTGTATGTATGTACACGTGCATTGCCAAATAGGCCTATGCCGCCAGTATCCTGAGGCATGAGTCTCTCAGTTTGTATGTTTTTCCAGTGACAAATTTGGCAATATTTTGGCTCGGATGTCGTGCTGGTGAGTGTCTCTTCATTCTCGAACAACGTTGAGGCTCGCAGCTCAGATATATGTCGAGAAAAATATCCTCATTCGCAGCCATGTTTTCTGATGTGTTTGTATGTACACGTGTAGTTCCACATAGGCATATGCCGCCAGTGTCCTGACGCATGAGTCTCTCAGTTTAGGTTTCTTCCAGTGAGAAATTTGGCAATATTTTGGCTCGGATGTCGAGCTGGTGAGTGTCTCTTCATTCTCGAACAACGTTGAGGTTCGCAGCTCAGATATATGTCGAGAACATTATCCTCATTCGCAGCCATGTTTTCTGATGTGTATGTATGTACACGTGTATTGCCACATAGGCCTATGCCGCCAGTATCCTGACGCATGAGTCTCTCAGTTTAGGTTTGTTCCAGTGAGAAATTTGGCAATATTTTGGCTCGGATGTCGAGCTGGTGAGTGTCTCTTCATTATCGAACAACGTTGAGGTTCGCAGCTCAGATATAAGTTCATAAAATTGTCCTCATTCGCAGCCATGTTTTCTTATGTGTATGTATGTACACGTGTATGGCCTCATAGGCCTATGCCGCCAGTGTCCTGACTCATGAGTCCCAAAGTTTTGGTCTGTTCCGGTGAGAATTTTGGCGATGTGTTAGCTCAGATGTGGAGGTGGTGAATGTCTCTTCATTCTCGAACAACGTTGAGGCTCGCAGCTCAGATATATGTCGAGAAAATGGTCCTCATTCGCAGCCATGTTTTCTTATGTGTATGGATGTACACATGTATTGCTTCATAGGCCTATGCCGCCAGTGTCCTGACGCATGAGTCTCACAGTTTTGGTTTTTTCCACTGACAAATTTGGAAATATTTTGGCTCAGATGTCGAGCTGGCGAGTGTCTCTTCATTCTCGAACTACGTTGAGGTTCGCAGCTCAGATATAAGTTCATCAAATTATCCTTATTCGCAGCCATGTTTTCTTATATGTGTGCGTGTACACGTGTATTGCCGCATATGCTTATGTCGCCAGTGTCCTGAAGCATGAGTCTGACAGTTTGGGTTTTTTTCAAGTGAGAAATTTGGCAATATTTTGGCTCGGATGTCGAGCTGGTGAGTGTCTCTTCATTCTCGAACAACGTTGAGGCTCGCAGCTCAGATATATGTCGAGAAAATTATCCTCATTCGTAGCCATGTTTTTTTATGTGTATGTATGTACATGTGTATTGCCTCATAGGCCTATGCCGCCAGTGTTCTGACGCATGAGTCTCTCAGTTTGTTTGTTTTTCCAGTGAAAAATTTGGAAATATTTTGGCTCGGATGTCGAGCTGGTGAGTGTATCTTCATTCTCGAACAATGTTGAGGTTCGCAGCTCAGATATATGTCGTGAAAATTGTCCTCATTCGCAGCCATGTTTTCTTATGTGTATGGATGTACACGTGTATTGCCTCATAGGCCTACGCCGCCAGTGTCCTGACGCATGAGTCTCACAGTTTGGGTTTTTTTCAGTGAGAAATTTGGCAATATTTTGGCTCGGATGTCGAGCTGGTGAGTGTCTCTTCATTCTCGAACAACGTTGAGGCTCGCAGCTCAGATATATGTCGAGAAAATTGTCCTCATTCGCAGCCATGTTTTCTTATGTGTATGGATGTACACGTGTATTGCCTCATAGGCCTAGGCCGCCAGTGTCCTGACGCATGAGTCTCACAGTTTGGTTTTTTTCCAGTGAGAAATTTGGCAATATTTTGGCTCGGATGTCGAGCTGGTGAGTGTCTCTTCTTTCTCGAACAACATTGAGGCTTGCAGCTCAGATATATGTCGAGAAAAATTTCCTCATTCGCAGCCATGTTTTCTGATGTGTTTGTATGTACACGTGTATTGCCACATAGGCCTATGCCGCCAGTATCCTGACACATGAGTCTCTCAGTTTGGGTTTTTTCCAGTGAAAAATTTGGCAATATTTTGGCTCGGATGTCGTGCTGGTGAGTGTCTCTTCATTCTCGAACAACGTTGAGGCTCGCAGCTCAGATATATGTCGAGAAAATTGTCCTCATTTGCAGCCATGTTTTCTTATGTGTATGGATGTACACGTGTATTGCCTCATAGGCCTATGCCGCCAGTGTCCTGACGCATGAGTCTCTCAGTTTAGGTTTGTTCCAGTGAGCAATTTGGCAATATTTTGTCTCAGATGTCGAGCTGGTGAGTGTCCCTTCATTCTCGAACAACGTTGAGGTTCGCAGCTCAGATATATGTCGTGAAAATTGTCCTCATTCGCAGCCATGTTTTCTTATGTGTATGGATGTACACGTGTATTGCCTGATAGGCCTATGCCGCCAGTGTCCTGACGCATGAGTCTCACAGTTTTGTTTTTTTCCAGTGAGAAATTTGGCAATATTTTGGCTCGGATTTCGAGCTGGTGAGTGTCTCTTTATTCTCGAACAACGTTGAGGATCGCAGCTCAGATATATGTCGACAAAATTATCCTCATTCGTAGCCATGTTTTCTTATGTGTATGTATGTACATGTGTATTGCCTCATAGGCCTATGCCGCCAGTGTCCTGACGCATGAGTCTCAATGTTTTGGTCTCTTCTGGTGAGAATTTTGGCGATGTGTTAGCTCAGATGTGGAGGTGGTGAATGTCTTTTCATTCTCGAACAACGTTGAGGTTCGCAGCTCAGATATATGTTGAGAACATTATCCTCATTTGCAGCCATGTTTTCTGATGTGTATGTATGTACACGTGCATTGCCACATAGGCCTATGCCGCCAGTATCCTGACGCATGATTCTCTCAGTTTGTTTGTTTTTCCAGTGAAAAATTTGGCAATATTTTGTCTCGGATGTCGTGCTGGTGAGTGTCTCTTCATTCTCGAACAACGTTGAGGCTCGCAGCTCAGATATATGTCGAGAAAATGGTCCTCATTCGCAGCCAGGTTTTCTTATGTGTTTGGATGTACACGTGTATTGCCTCATAGGCCTATGCCGCCAGTGTCCTGACGCATGAGTCTCACAGTTTGGTTTTTTTTCAGTGAGAAATTTGGCAATATTTTGGCTCGGATGTCGAGCTGGTGAGTGTCTCTTCTTTCTCGAACAACATTGAGGCTCGCAGCTCAGATATATGTCGAGAAAATTGTCCTCATTCGCAGCCATGTTTTCTTATGTGTATGGATGTACACGTGTATTGCCTCATAGGCCTATGCCGCCAGTGTCCTGACGCATGAGTCTCTCAGTTTAGGTTTGTTCCAGTGAGCAATTTGGCAATATTTTGTCTCAGATGTCGAGCTGGTGAGTGTCCCTTCATTCTCGAACAACGTTGAGGTTCGCAGCTCAGATATATGTCGTGAAAATTGTCCTCATTCGCAGCCATGTTTTCTTATGTGTATGTATGTACACGTGTATTGCCTCATAGGCCTATGCCGCCCGTGTCCTGACGTATGAGTCTCACAGTTTGGGTTTTTTCCAGTGAGAAATTTGGAAATATTTTGGCTCAGATATCGAGCAGGCGAGTGTCTCTTCATTCTCGAACAACGTTGAGGTTCGCAGCTCAGATATAAGTTCATAAAATTATCCTCAATCGCAGCCATGTTTTCTGATGTGTTTGTATGTACACGTGTATTGCCACATAGGCATATGCCGCCAGTGTCCTGACGCATGAGTCTCGCAGTTTAGGTTTGTTCCAGTGAGAAATTTGGAAATATTTTGGCTCAGATGTCGAGCTGGCGAGTGTCTCTTCATTCTCGAACTACGTTGAGGTTCGCAGCTCAGATATAAGTTCATCAAATTATCCTTATTCGCAGCCATGTTTTCTTATATGTGTGCGTGTACACGTGTATTGCCGCATATGCTTATGTCGCCAGTGTCCTGAAGCATGAGTCTGACAGTTTGGGTTTTTTTCAAGTGAGAAATTTGGCAATATTTTGGCTCGGATGTCGAGCTGGTGAGTGTCTCTTCATTCTCGAACAACGTTGAGGCTCGCAGCTCAGATATATGTCGAGAAAATTATCCTCATTCGTAGCCATGTTTTTTTATGTGTATGTATGTACATGTGTATTGCCTCATAGGCCTATGCCGCCAGTGTTCTGACGCATGAGTCTCAAAGTTTTGGTCTCTTCCGGTGAGAATTGTGGCGATGTGTTAGCTCAGATGTGGAGGTGGTGAATGTCTTTTCATTCTCGAACAACGTTGAGGTTCGCAGCTCAGATATATGTTGAGAACATTATCCTCATTCGCAGCCATGTTTTCTGATGTGTATGTATGTACACGTGCATTGCCACATAGGCCTATGCCGCCAGTATCCTGACGCATGAGTCTCTCAGTTTGTTTGTTTTTCCAGTGAAAAATTTGGAAATATTTTGGCTCGGATGTCGAGCTGGTGAGTGTATCTTCATTCTCGAACAATGTTGAGGTTCGCAGCTCAGATATATGTCGTGAAAATTGTCCTCATTCGCAGCCATGTTTTCTTATGTGTATGGATGTACACGTGTATTGCCTCATAGGCCTACGCCGCCAGTGTCCTGACGCATGAGTCTCACAGTTTGGGTTTTTTTCAGTGAGAAATTTGGCAATATTTTGGCTCGGATGTCGAGCTGGTGAGTGTCTCTTCATTCTCGAACAACGTTGAGGCTCGCAGCTCAGATATATGTCGAGAAAATTGTCCTCATTCGCAGCCATGTTTTCTTATGTGTATGGATGTACACGTGTATTGCCTCATAGGCCTAGGCCGCCAGTGTCCTGACGCATGAGTCTCACAGTTTGGTTTTTTTCCAGTGAGAAATTTGGCAATATTTTGGCTCGGATGTCGAGCTGGTGAGTGTCTCTTCTTTCTCGAACAACATTGAGGCTTGCAGCTCAGATATATGTCGAGAAAAATTTCCTCATTCGCAGCCATGTTTTCTGATGTGTTTGTATGTACACGTGTATTGCCACATAGGCCTATGCCGCCAGTATCCTGACACATGAGTCTCTCAGTTTGGGTTTTTTCCAGTGAAAAATTTGGCAATATTTTGGCTCGGATGTCGTGCTGGTGAGTGTCTCTTCATTCTCGAACAACGTTGAGGCTCGCAGCTCAGATATATGTCGAGAAAATTGTCCTCATTTGCAGCCATGTTTTCTTATGTGTATGGATGTACACGTGTATTGCCTCATAGGCCTATGCCGCCAGTGTCCTGACGCATGAGTCTCTCAGTTTAGGTTTGTTCCAGTGAGCAATTTGGCAATATTTTGTCTCAGATGTCGAGCTGGTGAGTGTCCCTTCATTCTCGAACAACGTTGAGGTTCGCAGCTCAGATATATGTCGTGAAAATTGTCCTCATTCGCAGCCATGTTTTCTTATGTGTATGGATGTACACGTGTATTGCCTGATAGGCCTATGCCGCCAGTGTCCTGACGCATGAGTCTCACAGTTTTGTTTTTTTCCAGTGAGAAATTTGGCAATATTTTGGCTCGGATTTCGAGCTGGTGAGTGTCTCTTTATTCTCGAACAACGTTGAGGATCGCAGCTCAGATATATGTCGACAAAATTATCCTCATTCGTAGCCATGTTTTCTTATGTGTATGTATGTACATGTGTATTGCCTCATAGGCCTATGCCGCCAGTGTCCTGACGCATGAGTCTCAATGTTTTGGTCTCTTCTGGTGAGAATTTTGGCGATGTGTTAGCTCAGATGTGGAGGTGGTGAATGTCTTTTCATTCTCGAACAACGTTGAGGTTCGCAGCTCAGATATATGTTGAGAACATTATCCTCATTTGCAGCCATGTTTTCTGATGTGTATGTATGTACACGTGCATTGCCACATAGGCCTATGCCGCCAGTATCCTGACGCATGATTCTCTCAGTTTGTTTGTTTTTCCAGTGAAAAATTTGGCAATATTTTGTCTCGGATGTCGTGCTGGTGAGTGTCTCTTCATTCTCGAACAACGTTGAGGCTCGCAGCTCAGATATATGTCGAGAAAATGGTCCTCATTCGCAGCCAGGTTTTCTTATGTGTTTGGATGTACACGTGTATTGCCTCATAGGCCTATGCCGCCAGTGTCCTGACGCATGAGTCTCACAGTTTGGTTTTTTTCAGTGAGAAATTTGGCAATATTTTGGCTCGGATGTCGAGCTGGTGAGTGTCTCTTCTTTCTCGAACAACATTGAGGCTCGCAGCTCAGATATATGTCGAGAAAATTGTCCTCATTCGCAGCCATGTTTTCTTATGTGTATGGATGTACACGTGTATTGCCTCATAGGCCTATGCCGCCAGTGTCCTGACGCATGAGTCTCTCAGTTTAGGTTTGTTCCAGTGAGCAATTTGGCAATATTTTGTCTCAGATGTCGAGCTGGTGAGTGTCCCTTCATTCTCGAACAACGTTGAGGTTCGCAGCTCAGATATATGTCGTGAAAATTGTCCTCATTCGCAGCCATGTTTTCTTATGTGTATGTATGTACACGTGTATTGCCTCATAGGCCTATGCCGCCCGTGTCCTGACGTATGAGTCTCACAGTTTGGGTTTTTTCCAGTGAGAAATTTGGAAATATTTTGGCTCAGATATCGAGCAGGCGAGTGTCTCTTCATTCTCGAACAACGTTGAGGTTCGCAGCTCAGATATAAGTTCATAAAATTATCCTCAATCGCAGCCATGTTTTCTGATGTGTTTGTATGTACACGTGTATTGCCACATAGGCATATGCCGCCAGTGTCCTGACGCATGAGTCTCGCAGTTTAGGTTTGTTCCAGTGAGAAATTTGGCAATATTTTGGCTCGGATGTCGAGCTGGTGAGTGTCTCTTCATTCTCGAACAACGTTGAGGATCGCAGCTCAGATATATGTCGACAAAATTATCCTCATTCGTAGCCATGTTTTCTTATGTGTATGTATGTACATGTGTATTGCCTCATATGCCTATGCCGCCAGTGTCCTGACGCATGAGTCCCAAAGTTTTGGTCTGTTCCGGTGAGAATTTTGGCGATGTGTTATCTCAGATGTGGAGGTGGTGAATGTCTCTTCATTCTCGAACAACGTTGAGGCTCGCACCTCAGATATATGTCGAGAAAATGGTCCTCATTCGCAGCCATGTTTTCTTATGTGTATGGATGTACACATGTATTGCCTCATAGGCCTATGCCGCCAGTGTCCTGACGCATGAGTCTCACAGTTTTGGTTTTTTCCACTGAGAAATTTGGAAATATTTTGGCTCAGATGTCGAGCTGGCGAGTGTCTCTTCATTCTCGAACTACGTTGAGGTTCGCAGCTCAGATATAAGTTCATCAAATTATCCTCATTCGCAGCCATGTTTTCTTATGTTTATGCGTGTACACGTGTATTGCCGCATATGCCTATGCCGTCAGTGTCCTGACGCATGAGTCTCAAAGTTTTGGTCTCTTCCGGTGAGAATTTTGGCGATGTGTTAGCTCAGATGTGGAGGTGGTGAATGTCTTTTCATTCTCGAACAACGTTGAGGTTCGCAGCTCAGATATATGTTGAGAACATTATCCTCATTCACAGCCATGTTTTCTGATGTGTATGTATGTACACGTGCATTGCCACATAGGCCTATGCCGCCAGTATCCTGACGCATGAGTCTCTCAGTTTGTTTGTTTTTCCAGTGAAAAATTTGGAAATATTTTGGCTCGGATGTCGAGCTGGTGAGTGTATCTTCATTCTCGAACAATGTTGAGGCTCGCAGCTCAGATATATGTCGAGAAAATTGTCCTCATTCGCAGCCATGTTTTCTTATGTGTATGGATGTACACGTGTATTGCCTCATAGGCCTACGCCGCCAGTGTCCTGACGCATGAGTCTCACAGTTTGGGTTTTTTTCAGTGAGAAATTTGGCAATATTTTGGCTCGGATGTCGAGCTGGTGAGTGTCTCTTCTTTCTCGAACAACATTGAGGCTCGCAGCTCAGATATATGTCGAGAAAAATATCCTCATTCGCAGCCATGTTTTCTGATGTGTTTGTATGTACACGTGTAGTGCCACATAGGCATATGCCGCCGGTGTCCTGACGCATGAGTCTCTCAGTTTAGGTTTGTTCCAGTGAGAAATTTGGCAATGTTTTGGCTCGGATGTCGAGCTGGTGAGTGTATCTTCATTCTCGAACAACGTTGAGGTTCGCATCTCAGATATAAGTTCATACAATTATCCTCATTCGCAGCCATGTTTTCTTATGTGCGTGCGTGTACACGTGTATTGCCGCATATGCTTATGTCGCCAGTGTCCTGAAGCATGAGTCTCACAGTTTGGTTTTTTTTCAAGTGAGAAATTTGGCAATATTTTGGCTCGGATGTCGAGCTGGTGAGTGTCTCTTCATTCTCGAACAACGTTGAGGCTCGCAGCTCAGATATATGTCGAGAAAATTATCCTCATTCGTAGCCATGTTTTCTTATGTGTATGTATGTACATGTGTATTGCCTCATAGGCCTATGCCGCCAGTGTCCTGACGCTTGAGTCTCAAAGTTTTGGTCTCTTCCGGTGAGAATTTTGGCGATGTGTTAGCTCAGATGTGGAGGTGGTGAATGTCTTTTCATTCTCGAACAACGTTGAGGTTCGCAGCTCAGATATATGTTGAGAACAATATCCTCATTCGCAGCCATGTTTTCTTATGTGTATGTATGTACACGTGTATTGCCACATAGGCCTATGCCGCCAGTATACTGACGCATGAGCTTCTCAGTTTGTTTGTTTTTCAAGTGAGAAATCTGGCAATATTTTGGCTCGGATGTCGAGCTGGTGAGTGTCTCTTCATTCTCGAACAACGTTGAGGCTCGCAGCTCAGATATATGTCGAGAAAATTGTCCTCATTCGCAGCCATGTTTTCTTATGTGTATGGATGTACACGTGTATTGCCTCATAGGCCTATGCCGCCAGTGTCCTGACGCATGAGTCTCACAGTTTGTTTTTTTTCCAGTGAGAATTTTGGAAATATTTTGGCTCAGATGTCGAGCTGGCGAGTGTCTCTTCATTCTCGAACAACGTTGAGGTTCGCAGCTCAGATATAAGTTCATAACATTATCCTCATTCGCAGCCATGTTTTCTTATGAGCGTGCGTGTCCACGTGTATTGCCGCATATGCCTTTGCCGCCAGTTTCCTGACGCATGAGTCTCAAAGTTTTGGTCTCTTCCGGTGAGAATTGTTGGCGATATGTTAGCTCAGATGTGGAGGTGGTGAATGTCTCTTCATTCTCCAACAACATTGAGGTTCGCAGCTCAGATATATGTCGAGAAAAATATCCTCATTCGCAGCCATGTTTTCTGATGTGTTTGTATGTACACGTGTATTGCCACTTAGGCATATGCCGCCAGTGTCCTGACGCATGAGTCTCTCAGTTTAGGATTGTTCCAGTGGGAAATTTGGCAATATTTTGGCTCAAATGTCGAGCTGATGAGTGTCTCTTCATTCTCGAACAACGTTGAGGTTCGCAGCTCAGATATATGTCGAGAACATTATCCTCATTCGCAGCCATGTTTTCTGATGTGTATGTATGTACACGTGTATTGCCACATAGGCCTATGCCGCCAGTATCCTGACGCATGAGTCTCTCAGTTTGGTTTTTTTCCAGTGAGAAATTTGGCAATATTTTGGCTCGGATGTCGAGCTGGTGAGTGTCTCTTCATTGTCGAACAACGTTGAGGATCGCAGTTCAGATATATGTCGACAAAATTATCCTCATTCGTAGCCATGTTTTCTTATGTGTATGTATGTACACGTGTATTGCCTCATAGGCCTATGCCGCCAGTGTCCTGACGCATGAGTCTCAAAGTTTTGGTCTCTTCTGGTGAGAATTTTGGCGATGTGTTAGCTCGGATGTGGAGGTGGTGAATGTCTCTTCATTCTCGAACAACGTTGAGGTTCGCAGGTAAGATATATGTCGAGAACATTATCCTCATTCGAAGCCATGTTTTCTGATGTGTATGTATGTACACGTGTATTGCCACATAGGCCTATGCCGCCAGTATACTGACGCATGAGCCTCTCAGTTTGTTTGTTTTTCCAGTGAGAAATCTGGCAATATTTTGGCTCGGATGTCGAGCTGGTGAGTGTCTCTTCATTCTCGAACAACGTTGAGGCTCGCAGCTCAGATATATGTCGAGAAAATTGTCCTCATTCGCAGCCATGTTTTCTTATGTGTATGGATGTACACGTGTATTGCCTCATAGGCCTATGCCGCCAGTGTCCTGACGCATGAGTCTCACAGTTTTGTTTTTTTCCAGTGAGAAATTTGGAAATATTTTGGCTCAGATGTCGAGCTGGCGAGTGTCTCTTCATTCTCGAACAACGTTGAGGTTCGCAGCTCAGATATAAGTTCATAAAATTATCCTCATTCGCAGCCATGTTTTCTTATGAGCGTGCGTGTCCACGTGTATTGCCGCATAGGCCTATGCCGCCAGTTTCCTGACGCATGAGTCTCAAAGTTTTGGTCTCTTCCGGTAAGAATTGTTGGCGATATGTTAGCTCAGATGTGGAGGTGGTGAATGTCTCTTCATTCTCCAACAACATTGAGGTTCGCAGCTCAGATATATGTCGAGAAAAATATCCTCATTCGCAGCGATGTTTTCTGATGTGTTTGTATGTACACGTGTATTGCCACTTAGGCATATGCCGCCAGTGTCCTGACGCATGAGTCTCTCAGTTTAGGATTGTTCCAGTGAGAAATTTGGCAATATTTTGGCTCAAATGTCGAGCTGATGAGTGTCTCTTCATTCTCGAACAACGTTGAGGTTCGCAGCTCAGATATATGTCGAGAACATTATCCTCATTCGCAGCCATGTTTTCTGATGTGTATGTATGTACACGTGTATTGCCACATAGGCCTATGCCGCCAGTATCCTGACGCATGAGTCTCTCAGTTTGGGTTTTTTCCAGTGAGAAATTTGGCAATATTTTGGCTCGGATGTCGAGCTGGTGAGTGTCTCTTCATTCTCGAACAACGTTGAGGTTCGCAGCTAAGATATATGTCGAGAACATTATCCTCATTCGAAGCCATGTTTTCTGATGTGTATGTATATACACGTGTATTGCCGCATAGGCCTATGCCGCCAGTTTCCTGACGCATGAGTCTCAAAGTTTTGGTCTCTTCCGGTGAGAATTGTTGGCGATATGTTAGCTCAGATGTGGAGGTGGTGAATGTCTCTTCATTCTCCAACAACATTGAGGTTCGCAGCTCAGATATATGTCGAGAAAAATATCCTCATTCGCAGCCATGTTTTCTGATGTGTTTTTATGTACACGTGTATTGCCACTTAGGCATATGCCGCCAGTGTCCTGACGCATGAGTCTCTCAGTTTAGGATTGTTCCAGTGAGAAATTTGGCAATATTTTGGCTCAAATGTCGAGCTGATGGGTGTCTCTTCATTCTCGAACAACGTTGAGGTTCGCAGCTCAGATATATGTCGAGAACATTATCCTCATTCGCAGCCATGTTTTCTGATGTGTATGTATGTACACGTGTATTGCCACATAGGCCTATGCCGCCAGTATCCTGACGCATGAGTCTCTCAGTTTGGGTTTTTTCCAGTGAGAAATTTGGCAATATTTTGGCTCGGATGTCGAGCTGGTGAGTGTCTCTTCATTGTCGAACAACGTTGAGGATCGCAGTTCAGATATATGTCGACAAAATTATCCTCATTCGTAGCCATGTTTTCTTATGTGTATGTATGTACACGTGTATTGCCTCATAGGCCTATGCCGCCAGTGTCCTGACGCATGAGTCTCAAAGTTTTGGTCTCTTCTGGTGAGAATTTTGGCGATGTGTTAGCTCAGATGTGGAGGTGGTGAATGTCTCTTCATTCTCGAACAACGTTGAGGTTCGCAGCTAAGATATATGTCGAGAACATTATCCTCATTCGAAGCCATGTTTTCTGATGTGTATGTATGTACACGTGTATTGCCACATATGCCTATGCCGCCAGTATACTGACGCATGAGTCTCTCAGTTTGTTTGTTTTTCCAGTGAACAATTTGGCAATATTTTGGCTCGGATGTCGAGCTGGTGAGTGTATCTTCATTCTCGAACAACGTTGAGGCTCGCAGCTCAGATATATGTCGAGAAAATTGTCCTCATTCGCAGCCATGTTTTCTTATGTGTATGGATGTACACGTGTATTGCCTCATAGGCCTATGCCGCCAGTGTCCTGACGCATGAGTCTCACAGTTTGGGTTTTTTCAGTGAGAAATTTGGCAATATTTTGGCTCGGATGTCGAGCTGGTGAGTGTCTCTTCTTTGTCGAACAACATTGAGGCTCGCAGCTCAGATATATGTCGAGAAAAATATCCTCATTCGCAGCCATGTTTTCTGATGTGTTTGTATGTACACGTGTAGTGCCACATAGGCATATGCCGCCAGTGTCCTGACGCATGAGTCTCTCAGTTTAGGTTTGTTCCAGTGAGAAATTTGGCAATATTTTGGCTCGGATGTCGAGCTGGTGAGTGTCTCTTCATTCTCGAACAACGTTGAGGTTCGCAGCTCAGATATATGTCGAGAACATTGTCCTCATTCGCAGCCATGTTTTCTTATGTGTATGAATGTACACGTGTATTGCCTCATAGGCCTATGCCGCCAGTGTCCTGACGCATGAGTCTCACAGTTTTGGTCTCTTCCGGTGAGAATTTTGGCGATGTGTTAGCTCAGATGTGGAGGTGGTGAATGTCTCTTTATTCTCGAACAACGTTGAGGTTCGCAGCTCAGATATATGTCGAGAACATTATCCTCATTCGCAGCCATGTTTTCTTATGTGTATGTATGTACACGTGTATTGCCTCATAGGCCTATGCCGCCAGTATCCTGACGCATGAGTCTCTCAGTTTGTTTGTTTTTCCAGTAAAATATTTGGCAATATTTTGGCTCGGATGTCGAGCTGGTGAGTGTCTCTTAATTCTCGAACAACGTTGAGGCTCGCAGCTCAGATATATGTCGAGAACATTATCCTCATTCGCAGCCATGTTTTCTGATGTGTATGTATGTACACGTGTATTGCCACATAGGCCTATGCCGCCAGTATCCTGACACATGAGTCTCTCAGTTTGGGTTTTTTCCAGTGAGACATTTTGCAATATTTTGGCTCGGATGTCGAGCTGGTGAGTGTCTCTTCATTCTCGAACAACGTTGAGGCTCGCAGCTCAGATATATGTCGACAAAATTGTCCTCATTCGCAGCCATATTTTCTTATGTGTATGGATGTACACGTGTATTGCCTCATAGGCCTATGCCGCCAGTGTCCTGACGCATGAGTCTCACAGTTTGGTTTTTTTCAGTGAGAAATTTGGCAATATTTTGGCTCGGATGTCGAGCTGGTGAGTGTCTCTTCTTTGTCGAACAACATTGAGGCTCGCAGCTCAGATATATGTCGAGAAAAATATCTTCATTCGCAGCCATGTTTTCTGATGTGTTTGTATGTACACGTGTAGTGCCACATAGGCATATGCCGCCAGTGTCCTGACGCATGAGTCTCTCAGTTTAGGTTTGTTCCAGTGAGAAATTTGGCAATATTTTGGCTCGGATGTCGAGCTGGTGAGTGTCTCTTCATTCTCGAACAACGTTGAGGTTCGCAGCTCAGATATATGTCGAGAACATTGTCCTCATTCGCAGCCATGTTTTCTTATGTGTATGAATGTACACGTGTATTGCCTCATAGGCCTATGCCGCCAGTGTCCTGACGCATGAGTCTCACAGTTTTGGTCTCTTCCGGTGAGAATTTTGGCGATGTGTTAGCTCAGATGTGGAGGTGGTGAATGTCTCTTCATTCTCGAACAACGTTGAGGTTCGCAGCTCAGATATATGTCGAGAACATTATCCTCATTCGCAGCCATGTTTTCTTATGTGTATGTATGTACACGTGTATTGACTCATAGGCCTATGCCGCCAGTATCCTGACGCATGAGTCTCTCAGTTTGTTTGTTTTTCCAGTAAAATATTTGGCAATATTTTGGCTCGGATGTCGAGCTGGTGAGTGTCTCTTAATTCTCGAACAACGTTGAGGCTCGCAGCTCAGATATATGTCGAGAACATTATCCTCATTCGCAGCCATGTTTTCTGATGTGTATGTATGTACACGTGTATTTCCACATAGGCCTATGCCGCCAGTATCCTGACACATGAGTCTCTCAGTTTGGGTTTTTTCCAGTGAGACATTTTGCAATATTTTGGCTCGGATGTCGAGCTGGTGAGTGTCTCTTCATTCTCGAACAACGTTGAGGCTCGCAGCTCAGATATATGTCGACAAAATTATCCTCATTCGTAGCCATGTTTTCTTATGTGTATGTATGTACACGTGTATTGCCTCATAGGCCTATGTCGGCAGTGTCCTGACGCATGAGTCTCAAAGTTTTGGTCTCTTCCGGTGAGAATGTTGGCGATGTGTTAGCTCAGATGTGTAGGTGGTGAATGTCTCTTCATTCTCGAACAACGTTGAGGTTCGCAGCTCAGATATATGTCGAGAACATTATCCTCATTCGCAGCCATGTTTTCTTATGTGTATGTATGTACACGTGTATTGCCACATAGGCCTATGCCGCCAGTATACTGACGCATGAGCCTCTCAGTTTGTTTGTTTTTCCAGTGAGAAATCTGGCAATATTTTAGCTCGGATGTCGAGCTGGTGAGTGTCTTTTCATTCTCGAACAACGTTGAGGTTCGCAGCTCAGATATATGTCGAGAACATTATCCTCATTCGCAGCCATGTTTTCTTATGTGTATGGATGTACACGTGTATTGCCTCATAGGCCTATGCCGCCAGTGTCCTGACGCATGAGTCTCACAGTTTTGTTTTTTTCCAGTGAGAAATTTGGAAATATTTTGGCTCAGATGTCGAGCTGGCGAGTGTCTCTTCATTCTCGAACAACGTTGAGGTTCGCAGCTCAGATATAAGTTCATAAAATTATCCTCATTCGCAGCCATGTTTTCTTATGTTTATGCGTGTACACGTGTATTGCCGCATAGGCCTATGCCGCCAGTGTCCTGACGCATGAGTCTCAAAGTTTTGGTCTCTTCCGGTGAGAATTTTGGCGATATGATAGCTCAGATGTGGAGGTGGTGAATGTCTCTTCATTTTCCAACGACGTTGAGGTTCGCAGCTCAGATTTATGTCGAGAAAAATATCCTCATTCGCAGCCAAGTTTTCTGATGTGTTTGTATGTACACGTGTATTGCCACATAGGCATATGCCGCCAGTGTCCTGACGCATGGGTCTCTCAGTTTAGGTTTGTTCCAGTGAGAAATTTGGCAATATTTTGGCTCAGATGTCGAGCTGGTGAGTGTCTCTTCATTCTCGAACAACGTTGATGTTCGCAGCTCAGATATATGTCGAGAACAATATCCTCATTCGCAGCCATGTTTTCTGATGTGTATGTAAGTACACGTGTATTGCCACATAGGCCTATGCCGCCAGTATCCTGACGCAAGAGTCTCTCAGTTTGGGTTTTTTCCAGTGAGAAATTTGGCAATATTTTGGCTCGGATGTCGAGCTGGTGAGTGTCTCTTCATTGTCGAACAACGTTGAGGATCGCAGTTCAGATATATGTCGACAAAATTATCCTCATTCGTAGCCATGTTTTCTTATGTGTATGTATGTACACGTGTATTGCCTCATAGGCCTATGCCGCCAGTGTCCTGACGCATGAGTCTCAAAGTTTTGGTCTCTTCCGGTGAGAATTTTGGCGATATGATAGCTCAGATGTGGAGGTGGTGAATGTTTCTTCATTTTCCAACGACGTTGAGGTTCGCAGCTCAGATTTATGTCGAGAAAAATATCCTCATTCGCAGCCATGTTTTCTGATGTGTTTGTATGTACACGTGTATTGCCACATAGGCATATGCCGCCAGTGTCCTGACGCATGGGTCTCTCAGTTTAGGTTTGTTCCAGTGAGAAATTTGGCAATATTTTGGCTCAGATGTCGAGCTGGTGAGTGTCTCTTCATTCTCGAACAACGTTGAGGTTCGCAGCTCAGATATATGTCGAGAACATTATCCTCATTCGCAGCCATGTTTTCTGATGTGTATGTAAGTACACGTGTATTGCCACATAGGCCTCTGCCGCCAGTATCCTGACGCATGAGTCTCTCAGTTTGGGTTTTTTCCAGTGAGAAATTTTGCAATATTTTGGCTCGGATGTCGAGCTGGTGAGTGTCTCTTCATTGTCGAACAACGTTGAGGATCGCAGTTCAGATATATGTCGACAAAATTATCCTCATTCGTAGCCATGTTTTCTTATGTGTATGTATGTACACGTGTATTGCCTCATAGGCCTATGCCGCCAGTATCCTGACGCATGAGTCTCTCAGTTTGGGTTTTTTCCAGTGAGAAATTTGGCAATATTTTGGCTCGGATGTCGAGCTGGTGAGTGTCTCTTCATTGTCGAACAACGTTGAGGATCGCAGTTCAGATATATGTCGACAAAATTATCCTCATTTGTAGCCATGTTTTCTTATGTGTATGTATGTACACGTGTATTGCCTCATAGGCCTATGCCGCCAGTGTCCTGACGCATGAGTCTCAAAGTTTTGGTCTCTTCCGGTGAGAATTTTGGCGATATGATAGCTCAGATGTGGAGGTGGTGAATGTCTCTTCATTTTCCAACGACGTTGAGGTTCGCAGCTCAGATTTATGTCGAGCAAAATATCCTCATTTGCAGCCATGTTTTCTGATGTGTTTGTATGTACACGTGTATTGCCACATAGGCATATGCCGCCAGTGTCCTGACGCATGGGTCTCTCAGTTTAGGTTTGTTCCAGTGAGAAATTTGGCAATATTTTGGCTCAGATGTCGAGCTGGTGAGTGTCTCTTCATTCTCGAACAACGTTGAGGTTCGCAGCTCAGATATATGTCGAGAACATTATCCTCATTCGCAGCCATGTTTTCTGATGTGTATGTAAGTACCCGTGTATTGCCACATAGGCCTATGCCGCCAGTATCCTGACGCATGAGTCTCTCAGTTTGGGTTTTTTCCAGTGAGAAATTTGGCAATATTTTGGCTCGGATGTCGAGCTGGTGAGTGTCTCTTCATTGTCGAACAACGTTGAGGATCGCAGTTCAGATATATGTCGACAAAATTATCCTCATTCGTAGCCATGTTTTCTTATGTGTATGTATGTACACGTGTATTGCCTCATAGGCCTATGCCGCCAGTGTCCTGACGCATGAGTCTCACAGTTTTGGTCTCTTCCGGTGAGAATTTTGGCGATGTGTTAGCTCAGATGTGGAGGTGGTGAATGTCTCTTCATTCTCGAACAACGTTGAGGCTCGCAGCTCAGATATATGTCGAGAAAATGGTCCTCATTCGCAGCCATGTTTTCTTATGTTTATGTATGTACACGTGTATTGCCACATAGGCCTATGCCGCCAGTATCCTGACGCATGAGTCTCTCAGTTTGTTTGTTTTTCCAGTAAAAAAATTGGCAATATTTTGGCTCGGATGTCGAGCTGGTGAGTGTCTCTTAATTCTCGAACAACGTTGAGGCTCGCAGCTCAGATATATGTCGAGAACATTATCCTCATTCGCAGCCATGTTTTCTGATGTGTATGTATGTACACGTGTATTGCCACATAGGCCTATGCCGCCAGTATCCTGACACATGAGTCTCTCAGTTTGGGTTTTTTCCAGTGAGACATTTTGCAATATTTTGGCTCGGATGTCGAGCTGGTGAGTGTCTCTTCATTCTCGAACAACGTTGAGGCTCGCAGCTCAGATAAATGTCGACAAAATTATCCTCATTCGTAGCCATGTTTTCTTATGTGTATGTATGTACACGTGTATTGCCTCATAGGCCTATGCCGGCAGTGTCCTGACGCATGAGTCTCAAAGTTTTGGTCTCTTCCGGTGAGAATGTTGGCGATGTGTTAGCTCAGATGTGTAGGTGGTGAATGTCTCTTCATTCTCGAACAACGTTGAGGTTCGCAGCTCAGATATATGTCGAGAACATTATCCTCATTCGCAGCCATGTTTTCTGATGTGTATGTATGTACACGTGTATTGCCACATAGGCCTATGCCGCCAGTATACTGACGCATGAGCCTCTCAGTTTGTTTGTTTTTCCAGTGAGAAATCTGGCAATATTTTGGCTCGGATGTCGAGCTGGTGAGTGTCTTTTCATTCTCGAACAACGTTGAGGCTCGCAGCTCAGATATATGTCGAGAAAATTGTCCTCATTCGCAGCCATGTTTTCTTATGTGTATGGATGTACACGTGTATTGCCTCATAAGCCTATGCCGCCAGTGTCCTGACGCATGAGTCTCACAGTTTTGTTTTTTTCCAGTAAGAAATTTGGAAATATTTTGGCTCAGATGTCGAGCTGGCGAGTGTCTCTTCCTTCTCGAACAACGTTGAGGTTCGCAGCTCAGATATAAGTTCATAAAATTATCCTCATTCGCAGCCATGTTTTCTTATGTTTATGCGTGTACACGTGTATTGCCGCATAGGCCTATGCCGCCAGTGTCCTGACGCATGAGTCTCAAAGTTTTGGTCTCTTCCGGTGAGAATTTTGGCGATATGTTAGCTCAGATGTGGAGGTGGTGAATGTCTCTTCATTCTCGAACAACGTTGAGGTTCGCAGCTCAGATATATGTCGAGAACATTATCCTCATTCGCAGCCATGTTTTCTTATGTGTATGTATGTACACGTGTATTGCCTCATAGGCCTATGCCGCCAGTATCCTGACGCATGAGTCTCTCAGTTTGTTTGTTTTTCCAGTAAAATATTTGGCAATATTTTGGCTCGGATGTCGAGCTGGTGAGTGTCTCTTAATTCTCGAACAACGTTGAGGCTCGCAGCTCAGATATATGTCGAGAACATTATCCTCATTCGCAGCCATGTTTTCTGATGTGTATGTATGTACACGTGTATTGCCACATAGGCCTATGCCGCCAGTATCCTGACACATGAGTCTCTCAGTTTGGGTTTTTTCCAGTGAGACATTTTGCAATATTTTGGCTCGGATGTCGAGCTGGTGAGTGTCTCTTCATTCTCGAACAACGTTGAGGCTCGCAGCTCAGATATATGTCGACAAAATTATCCTCATTCGTAGCCATGTTTTCTTATGTGTATGTATGTACACGTGTATTGCCTCATAGGCCTATGTCGGCAGTGTCCTGACGCATGAGTCTCAAAGTTTTGGTCTCTTCCGGTGAGAATGTTGGCGATGTGTTAGCTCAGATGTGTAGGTGGTGAATGTCTCTTCATTCTCGAACAACGTTGAGGTTCGCAGCTCAGATATATGTCGAGAACATTATCCTCATTCGCAGCCATGTTTTCTGATGTGTATGTATGTACACGTGTATTGCCACATAGGCCTATGCCGCCAGTATACTGACGCATGAGCCTCTCAGTTTGTTTGTTTTTTCCAGTGAGAAATCTGGCAATATTTTGGCTCGGATGTCGAGCTGGTGAGTGTCTCTTCATTCTCGAACAACGTTGAGGCTCGCAGCTCAGATATATGTCGAGAAAATTGTCCTCATTCGCAGCCATGTTTTCTTATGTGTATGGATGTACACGTGTATTGCCTCATAGGCCTATGCCGCCAGTGTCCTGACGCATGAGTCTCACAGTTTTGTTTTTTTCCAGTGAGAAATTTGGAAATATTTTGGCTCAGATGTCGAGCTGGCGAGTGTCTCTTCATTCTCGAACAACGTTGAGGTTCGCAGCTCAGATATAAGTTCATAAAATTATCCTCATTCGCAGCCATGTTTTCTTATGTTTATGCGTGTACACGTGTATTGCCGCATAGGCCTATGCCGCCAGTGTCCTGACGCATGAGTCTCAAAGTTTTGGTCTCTTCCGGTGAGAATTTTGGCGATATGATAGCTCAGATGTGGAGGTGGTGAATGTCTCTTCATTTTCCAACGACGTTGAGGTTCGCAGCTCAGATTTATGTCGAGAAAAATATCCTCATTCGCAGCCATGTTTTCTTATGTGTTTGTATGTACACGTGTATTGCCACATAGGCATATGCCGCCAGTGTCCTGACGCATGGGTCTCTCAGTTTAGGTTTGTTCCAGTGAGAAATTTGGCAATATTTTGGCTCAGATGTCGAGCTGGTGAGTGTCTCTTCATTCTCGAACAACGTTGAGGTTCGCAGCTCAGATATATGTCGAGAACAATATCCTCATTCGCAGCCATGTTTTCTGATGTGTATGTAAGTACACGTGTATTGCCACATAGGCCTATGCCGCCAGTATCCAGACGCATGAGTCTCTCAGTTTGGGTTTTTTCCAGTTAGAAATTTGGCAATATTTTGGCTCGGATGTCGAGCTGGTGAGTGTCTCTTCATTGTCGAACAACGTTGAGGATCGCAGTTCAGATATATGTCGACAAAATTATCCTCATTCGTAGCCATGTTTTCTTATGTGTATGTATGTACACGTGTATTGCCTCATAGGCCTATGCCGCCAGTGTCCTGACGCATGAGTCTCAAAGTTTTGGTCTCTTCCGGTGATAATTTTGGCGATATGATAGCTCAGATGTGGAGGTGGTGAATGTCTCTTCATTTTCCAACGACGTTGAGGTTCGCAGCTCAGATTTATGTCGAGAAAAATATCCTCATTCGCAGCCATGTTTTCTGATGTGTTTGTATGTACACGTGTATTGCCACATAGGCATATGCCGCCAGTGTCCTGACGCATGGGTCTCTCAGTTTAGGTTTGTTCCAGTGAGAAATTTGGCAATATTTTGGCTCAGATGTCGAGCTGGTGAGTGTCTCTTCATTCTCGAACAACGTTGAGGTTCGCAGCTCAGATATATGTCGAGAACATTATCCTCATTCGCAGCCATGTTTTCTGATGTGTATGTAAGTACCCGTGTATTGCCACATAGGCCTATGCCGCCAGTATCCTGACGCATGAGTCTCTCAGTTTGGGTTTTTTCCAGTGAGAAATTTGGCAATATTTTGGCTCGGATGTCGAGCTGGTGAGTGTCTCTTCATTGTCGAACAACGTTGAGGATCGCAGTTCAGATATATGTCGACAAAATTATCCTCATTCGTAGCCATGTTTTCTTATGTGTATGTATGTACACGTGTATTGCCTCATAGGCCTATGCCGCCAGTGTCCTGACGCATGAGTCTCACAGTTTTGGTCTCTTCCGGTGAGAATTTTGGCGATGTGTTAGCTCAGATGTGGAGGTGGTGAATGTCTCTTCATTCTCGAACAACGTTGAGGCTCGCAGCTCAGATATATGTCGAGAAAATGGTCCTCATTCGCAGCCATGTTTTCTTATGTTTATGTATGTACACGTGTATTGCCACATAGGCCTATGCCGCCAGTATCCTGACGCATGAGTCTCTCAGTTTGTTTGTTTTTCCAGTAAAAAAATTGGCAATATTTTGGCTCGGATGTCGAGCTGGTGAGTGTCTCTTAATTCTCGAACAACGTTGAGGCTCGCAGCTCAGATATATGTCGAGAACATTATCCTCATTCGCAGCCATGTTTTCTGATGTGTATGTATGTACACGTGTATTGCCACATAGGCCTATGCCGCCAGTATCCTGACACATGAGTCTCTCAGTTTGGGGTTTTTCCAGTGAGACATTTTGCAATATTTTGGCTCGGATGTCGAGCTGGTGAGTGTCTCTTCATTGTCGAACAACGTTGAGGATCGCAGTTCAGATATATGTCGACAAAATTATCCTCATTCGTAGCCATGTTTTCTTATGTGTATGTATGTACACGTGTATTGCCTCATAGGCCTATGCCGCCAGTGTCCTGACGCATGAGTCTCACAGTTTTGGTCTCTTCCGGTGAGAATTTTGGCGATGTGTTAGCTCAGATGTGGAGGTGGTGAATGTCTCTTCATTCTCGAACAACGTTGAGGCTCGCAGCTCAGATATATGTCGAGAAAATGGTCCTCATTCGCAGCCATGTTTTCTTATGTTTATGTATGTACACGTGTATTGCCACATAGGCCTATGCCGCCAGTATCCTGACGCATGAGTCTCTCAGTTTGTTTGTTTTTCCAGTAAAACAATTGGCAATATTTTGGCTCGGATGTCGAGCTGGTGAGTGTCTCTTAATTCTCGAACAACGTTGAGGCTCGCAGCTCAGATATATGTCGAGAACATTATCCTCATTCGCAGCCATGTTTTCTGATGTGTATGTATGTACACGTGTATTGCCACATAGGCCTATGCCGCCAGTATCCTGACACATGAGTCTCTCAGTTTGGGGTTTTTCCAGTAAGACATTTTGCAATATTTTGGCTCGGATGTCGAGCTGGTGAGTGTCTCTTCATTCTCGAACAACGTTGAGGCTCGCAGCTCAGATATATGTCGACAAAATTATCCTTATTCGTAGCCATGTTTTCTTATGTGTATGTATGTACACGTGTATTGCCTCATAGGCCTATGCCGGCAGTGTCCTGACGCATGAGTCTCAAAGTTTTGGTCTCTTCCGGTGAGAATGTTGGCGATGTGTTAGCTCAGATGTGTAGGTGGTGAATGTCTCTTCATTCTCGAACAACGTTGAGGTTCGCAGCTCAGATATATGTCGAGAACATTATCCTCATTCGCAGCCATGTTTTCTGATGTGTATGTATGTACACGTGTATTGCCACATAGGCCTATGCCGCCAGTATACTGACGCATGAGCCTCTCAGTTTGTTTGTTTTTCCAGTGAGAAATCTGGCAATATTTTGGCTCGGATGTCGAGCTGGTGAGTGTCTCTTCATTCTCGAACAACGTTGAGGCTCGCAGCTCAGATATATGTCGAGAAAATTGTCCTCATTCGCAGCCATGTTTTCTTATGTGTATGGATGTACACGTGTATTGCCTCATAAGCCTATGCCGCCAGTGTCCTGACGCATGAGTCTCACAGTTTTGTTTTTTTCCAGTGAGAAATTTGGAAATATTTTGGCTCAGATGTCGAGCTGGCGAGTGTCTCTTCATTCTCGAACAACGTTGAGGTTCGCAGCTCAGATATAAGTTCATAAAATTATCCTCATTCGCAGCCATGTTTTCTTATGTTTATGCGTGTACACGTGTATTGCCGCATAGGCCTATGCCGCCAGTGTCCTGACGCATGAGTCTCAAAGTTTTGGTCTCTTCCGGTGAGAATTTTGGCGATATGTTAGCTCAGATGTGGAGGTGGTGAATGTCTCTTCATTTTCCAACGACGTTGAGGTTCGCAGCTCAGATTTATGTCGAGAAAAATATCCTCATTCGCAGCCATGTTTTCTGATGTGTTTGTATGTACACGTGTATTGCCACATAGGCATATGCCGCCAGTGTCCTGACGCATGGGTCTCTCAGTTTAGGTTTGTTCCAGTGAGAAATTTGGCAATATTTTGGCTCAGATGTCGAGCTAGTGAGTGTCTCTTCATTCTCGAACAACGTTGAGGTTCGCAGTTCAGATATATGTCGACAAAATTATCCTCATTCGTAGCCATGTTTTCTTATGTGTATGTATGTACACGTGTATTGCCTCATAGGCCTATGCCGCCAGTGTCCTGACGCACGAGTCTCAAAGTTTTGGTCTCTTCTGGTGAGAATTTTGGTGATGTGTTAGCTCAGATGTGGAGGTGGTGAATGTCTATTCATTCTCGAACAACGTTGAGGTTCGCAGCTAAGATATATGTCGAGAACATTATCCTGATTCGAAGCCATGTTTTCTGATGTGTATGTTCGTACACGTGTATTGCCACATAGGCCTATGCCGCCAGTATACTGACGCATGAGTCTCTCAGTTTGTTTGTTTTTCCAGTGAGAAATTTGGCAATATTTTGGCTCGGATGTCGAGCTGGTGAGTGTCTCTTCATTCTCGAACAACGTTGAGGTTCGCAGCTCAGATATATGTCGAGAACATTATCCTCATTCGCAGCCATGTTTTCTGATGTGTATGTAAGTACCCGTGTATTGCCACATAGGCCTATGCCGCCAGTATCCTGACGCATGAGTCTCTCAGTTTGGGTTTTTTCCAGTGAGAAATTTGGCAATATTTTGGCTCGGATGTCGAGCTGGTGAGTGTCTCTTCATTGTCGAACAACGTTGAGGATCGCAGTTCAGATATATGTCGACAAAATTATCCTCATTCGTAGCCATGCTTTCTTATGTGTATGTATGTACACGTGTATTGCCTCATAGGCCTATGCCGCCAGTGTCCTGACGCATGAGTCTCACAGTTTTGGTCTCTTCCGGTGAGAATTTTGGCGATGTGTTAGCTCAGATGTGGAGGTGGTGAATGTTTCTTCATTCTCGAACAACGTTGAGGCTCGCAGCTCAGATATATGTCGAGAAAATGGTCCTCATTCGCAGCCATGTTTTCTTATGTTTATGTATGTACACGTGTATTGCCACATAGGCCTATGCCGCCAGTATCCTGACGCATGAGTCTCTCAGTTTGTTTGTTTTTCCAGTAAAAAAATTGGCAATATTTTGGCTCGGATGTCGAGCTGGTGAGTGTCTCTTAATTCTCGAACAACGTTGAGGCTCGCAGCTCAGATATATGTCGAGAACATTATCCTCATTCGCAGCCATGTTTTCTGATGTGTATGTATGTACACGTGTATTGCCACATAGGACTATGCCGCCAGTATCCTGACACATGAGTCTCAAAGTTTTGGTCTCTTCCGGTGAGAATGTTGGCGATGTGTTAGCTCAGATGTGTAGGTGGTGAATGTCTCTTCATTCTCGAACAACGTTGAGGTTCGCAGCTCAGATATACGTCGAGAACATTATCCTCATTCGCAGCCATGTTTTCTGATGTGTATGTATGTACACGTGTATTGCCACATAGGCCTATGCCGCCAGTATACTGACGCATGAGCCTCTCAGTTTGTTTGTTTTTCCAGTGAGAAATCTGGCAATATTTTGGCTCGGATGTCGAGCTGGTGAGTGTCTCTTCATTCTCGAACAACGTTGAGGCTCGCAGCTCAGATATATGTCGAGAAAATTGTCCTCATTCGCAGCCATGTTTTCTTATGTGTATGGATGTACACGTGTATTGCCTCATAAGCCTATGCCGCCAGTGTCCTGACGCATGAGTCTCACAGTTTTGTTTTTTTCCAGTGAGAAATTTGGAAATATTTTGGCTCAGATGTCGAGCTGGCGAGTGTCTCTTCATTCTCGAACAACGTTGAGGTTCGCAGCTCAGATATAAGTTCATAAAATTATCCTCATTCGCAGCCATGTTTTCTTATGTTTATGCGTGTACACGTGTATTGCCGCATAGGCCTATGCCGCCAGTGTCCTGACGCATGAGTCTCACAGTTTTGGTCTCTTCCGGTGAGAATTTTGGCGATATGTTAGCTCAGATGTGGAGGTGGTGAATGTCTCTTCATTTTCCAACGACGTTGAGGTTCGCAGCTCGGATTTATGTCGAGAAAAATATCCTCATTCGCAGCCATGTTTTCTGATGTGTTTGTATGTACACGTGTATTGCCACATAGGCATATGCCGCCAGTGTCCTGACGCATGGGTCTCTCAGTTTAGGTTTGTTCCAGTGAGAAATTTGGCAATATTTTGGCTCAGATGTCGAGCTAGTGAGTGTCTCTTCATTCTCAAACAACGTTGAGGTTCGCAGTTCAGATATATGTCGACAAAATTATCCTCATTCGTAGCCATGTTTTCTTATGTGTATGTATGTACACGTGTATTGCCTCATAGGCCTATGCCGCCAGTGTCCTTACGCACGAGTCTCAAAGTTTTGGTCTCTTCTGGTGAGAATTTTGGCGATGTGTTAGCTCAGATGTGGAGGTGGTGAATGTCTATTCATTCTCGAACAACGTTGAGGTTCGAAGCTAAGATATATGTCGAGAACATTATCCTGATTCGAAGCCATGTTTTCTGATGTGTATGTTCGTACACGTGTATTGCCACATAGGCCTATGCCGCCAGTATACTGACGCATGAGTCTCTCAGTTTGTTTGTTTTTACAGTGAGAAATTTGGCAATATTTTGGCTCGGATGTTGAGCTGGTGAGTGTCTCTTCATTCTCGAACAACGTTGAGGCTCGCAGCTCAGATATATGTCGAGAAAATGGTCCTCATTCGCAGCCATGTTTTCTTATGTGTATGGATGTACACGTGTATTGCCTCATAGGCCTATGCCGCCAGTGTCCTGACGCATGAGTCTCACAGTTTGGGTTTTTTTCAGTGAGAAATTTGGCAATATTTTGGCTCGGATGTCGAGCTGGTGAGTGTCTCTTCTTTCTCGAACAACATTGAGGCTCGCAGCTCAGATATATGTCGAGAAAAATATACTCATTCGCAGCCATGTTTTCTGATGTGTTTGTATGTACACGTGTAGTGCATCATAGGCATATGCCGCCAGTGTCCTGACGCATGAGTCTCTCAGTTTAGGTTTGTTCCAGTGAGAAATTTGGCAATATTTTGGCTCGGATGTCGAGCTGGTGAGTGTCTCTTCATTGTCGAACAACGTTGAGGATCGCAGTTCAGATATATGTCGAGAACATTATCCTCATTCGCAGCCATGTTTTCTGATGTGTTTGTATGTACACGTGTATTGCCACATAGGCCTATGCCGCCAGTATCCTGACGCATGAGTCTCTCAGTTTGGATTTTTTCCAGTGAGAAATTTAACAATATTTTGGCTCGGATGTCGAGCTGGTGAGTGTCTCTTCATTGTCGATCAACGTTGAGGATCGCAGTTCAGATATATGTCGACAAAATTATCCTCATTCGTAGCCATGTTTTCTTTTGTGTATGTATGTACACGTGTATTGCCTCATAGGCCTATGCCGCCAGTGTCCTGACGCATGAGTCTCAAAGTTTTGGTCTCTTCTGGTGAGAATTTTGGCGATGTGTTAGCTCAGATGTGGAGGTGGTGAATGTCTCTTCATTCTCGAACAACGTTGAGGTTCGCAGCTAAGATATATGTCGAGAACATTATCCTCATTCGAAGCCATGTTTTCTGATGTGTATGTATGTACACGTGTATTGCCACATAGGCCTATGCCGCCAGTATACTGACGCATGAGTCTCTCAGTTTGTTTGTTTTTCCAGTGAAAAATTTGGCAATATTTTGGCTCGGATGTCGAGCTGGTGAGTGTCTCTTCATTCTCGAACAACATTGAGGCTCGCAGCTCAGATATATGTCGAGAAAAATATCCTCATTCGCAGCCATGTTTTCTGATGTGTTTGTATGTACACGTGTAGTGCCACATAGGCATATGCCGCCAGTGTCCTGACGCATGAGTCTCTCAGTTTAGGTTTCTTCCAGTGAGAAATTTGGCAATATTTTGGCTCGGATGTCGAGCTGGTGAGTGTCTCTTCATTCTCGAACAACGTTGAGGCTTGCAGCTCAGATATATGTCGAGAAAATGGTCCTCATTCGCAGCCATGTTTTCTTATGTTTATGTATGTACACGTGTATTGCCACATAGGCCTATGCCGCCAGTATCCTGACGCATGAGTCTCTCAGTTTGTTTGTTTTTCCAGTAACAAAATTGGCAATACTTTGGCTCAGATGTCGAGCTGGTGAGTGTCTCTTAATTCACGAACAACGTTGAGGCTCGCAGCTCAGATATATGTCGAGAACATTATCCTCATTCGCAGCTATGTTTTCTGATGTGTATGTATGTACACGTGTATTGCCACATAGGCCTATGCCGCCAGTATCCTGACACATGAGTCTCTCAGTTTGGTTTTTTTTCCAGTGAGACATTTTGCAATATTTTGGCTCAGATGTCGAGCTGGTGAGTGTCTCTTCATTCTCAAACAACGTTGAGGCTCGCAGCTCAGATATATGTCGACAAAATTATCCTCATTCGTAGCCATGTTTTCTTATGTGTATGTATGTACACGTGTATTGCCTCATAGGCCTATGCCGGCAGTGTCCTGACGCATGAGTCTCAAAGTTTTGGTCTCTTCCGGTGAGAATGTTGGCGATGTGTTAGCTCAGATGTGTAGGTGGTGAATGTCTCTTCATTCTCGAACAACGTTGAGGTTCGCAGCTCAGATATATGTCGAGAACATTATCCTCATTCGCAGCCATGTTTTCTGATGTGTATGTATGTACACGTGTATTGCCACATAGGCCTATGCCGCCAGTTTACTGACGCATGAGCCTCTCAGTTTGTTTGTTTTTCCAGTGAGAAATTTGGCAATATTTTGGCTCGGATGTCGAGCTGGTGAGTGTCTCTTCATTCTCGAACAACGTTGAGGCTCGCAGCTCAGATATATGTCGAGAAAATTGTCCTCATTCGCAGCCATGTTTTCTTATGTGTATGGATGTACACGTGTATTGCCTCATAGGCCTATGCCGCCAGTGTCCTGACGCATGAGTCTTACAGTTTTGTTTTTTTTCAGTGAGAAATTTGGAAATATTTTGGCTCGGATGTCGAGCTGGTGAGTGTCTCTTCATTGTCGAACAACGTTGAGGTTCGCAGCTCAGATATAAGTTCATAAAATTATCCTCATTCGCAGCCATGTTTTCTTATGTTTATGCGTGTACACGTGTATTGCCGCATAGGCCTATGCCGCCAGTGTCCTGACGCATGAGTCTCAAAGTTTTGGTCTCTTCCGGTGAGAATTTTGGCGATATGTTAGCTCAGATGTGGAGGTGGTGAATGTCTCTTCATTTTCCAACGACGTTGAGGTTCGCAGCTCAGATTTATGTCGAGAAAAATATCCTCATTCGCAGCCATGTTTTCTGATGTGTATGTATGTACACGTGTATTGCCACATAGGCCTATGCCGCCAGTATCCTGACGCATGAGTCTCACAGTTTTGGTCTCTTCCGGTGAGAATTTTGGCGATGTGTTAGCTCAAATGTGGAGGTGGTGAATGTCTCTTCATTCTCGAACAACGTTGAGGCTCGCAGCTCAGATATATGTCGAGAAAATTGTCCTCATTCGCAGCCATATTTTCTTATGTGTATGAATGTATGTACACGTGTATTGCCTCATAGGCCTATGCCGCCAGTGTCCTGACGCATGAGTCTCACAGTTTGGGTTTTTTTCAGTGAGAAATTTGGCAATATTTTGGCTCGGATGTCGAGCTGGTGAGTGTCTCTTCTTTCTCGAACAACATTGAGGCTCGCAGCTCAGATATATGTCGAGAAAAATATACTCATTCGCAGCCATGTTTTCTGATGTGTTTGTATGTACACGTGTAGTGCATCATAGGCATATGCCGCCAGTGTCCTGACGCATGAGTCTCTCAGTTTAGGTTTGTTCCAGTGAGAAATTTGGCAATATTTTGGCTCGGATGTCGAGCTGGTGAGTGTCTCTTCATTGTCGAACAACGTTGAGGATCGCAGTTCAGATATATGTCGAGAACATTATCCTCATTCGCAGCCATGTTTTCTGATGTGTTTGTATGTACACGTGTATTGCCACATAGGCCTATGCCGCCAGTATCCTGACGCATGAGTCTCTCAGTTTGGATTTTTTCCAGTGAGAAATTTAACAATATTTTGGCTCGGATGTCGAGCTGGTGAGTGTCTCTTCATTGTCGATCAACGTTGAGGATCGCAGTTCAGATATATGTCGACAAAATTATCCTCATTCGTAGCCATGTTTTCTTTTGTGTATGTATGTACACGTGTATTGCCTCATAGGCCTATGCCGCCAGTGTCCTGACGCATGAGTCTCAAAGTTTTGGTCTCTTCTGGTGAGAATTTTGGCGATGTGTTAGCTCAGATGTGGAGGTGGTGAATGTCTCTTCATTCTCGAACAACGTTGAGGTTCGCAGCTAAGATATATGTCGAGAACATTATCCTCATTCGAAGCCATGTTTTCTGATGTGTATGTATGTACACGTGTATTGCCACATAGGCCTATGCCGCCAGTATACTGACGCATGAGTCTCTCAGTTTGTTTGTTTTTCCAGTGAAAAATTTGGCAATATTTTGGCTCGGATGTCGAGCTGGTGAGTGTCTCTTCATTCTCGAACAACATTGAGGCTCGCAGCTCAGATATATGTCGAGAAAAATATCCTCATTCGCAGCCATGTTTTCTGATGTGTTTGTATGTACACGTGTAGTGCCACATAGGCATATGCCGCCAGTGTCCTGACGCATGAGTCTCTCAGTTTAGGTTTCTTCCAGTGAGAAATTTGGCAATATTTTGGCTCGGATGTCGAGCTGGTGAGTGTCTCTTCATTCTCGAACAACGTTGAGGCTTGCAGCTCAGATATATGTCGAGAAAATGGTCCTCATTCGCAGCCATGTTTTCTTATGTTTATGTATGTACACGTGTATTGCCACATAGGCCTATGCCGCCAGTATCCTGACGCATGAGTCTCTCAGTTTGTTTGTTTTTCCAGTAACAAAATTGGCAATACTTTGGCTCAGATGTCGAGCTGGTGAGTGTCTCTTAATTCACGAACAACGTTGAGGCTCGCAGCTCAGATATATGTCGAGAACATTATCCTCATTCGCAGCTATGTTTTCTGATGTGTATGTATGTACACGTGTATTGCCACATAGGCCTATGCCGCCAGTATCCTGACACATGAGTCTCTCAGTTTGGTTTTTTTTCCAGTGAGACATTTTGCAATATTTTGGCTCAGATGTCGAGCTGGTGAGTGTCTCTTCATTCTCAAACAACGTTGAGGCTCGCAGCTCAGATATATGTCGACAAAATTATCCTCATTCGTAGCCATGTTTTCTTATGTGTATGTATGTACACGTGTATTGCCTCATAGGCCTATGCCGGCAGTGTCCTGACGCATGAGTCTCAAAGTTTTGGTCTCTTCCGGTGAGAATGTTGGCGATGTGTTAGCTCAGATGTGTAGGTGGTGAATGTCTCTTCATTCTCGAACAACGTTGAGGTTCGCAGCTCAGATATATGTCGAGAACATTATCCTCATTCGCAGCCATGTTTTCTGATGTGTATGTATGTACACGTGTATTGCCACATAGGCCTATGCCGCCAGTTTACTGACGCATGAGCCTCTCAGTTTGTTTGTTTTTCCAGTGAGAAATTTGGCAATATTTTGGCTCGGATGTCGAGCTGGTGAGTGTCTCTTCATTCTCGAACAACGTTGAGGCTCGCAGCTCAGATATATGTCGAGAAAATTGTCCTCATTCGCAGCCATGTTTTCTTATGTGTATGGATGTACACGTGTATTGCCTCATAGGCCTATGCCGCCAGTGTCCTGACGCATGAGTCTTACAGTTTTGTTTTTTTTCAGTGAGAAATTTGGAAATATTTTGGCTCGGATGTCGAGCTGGTGAGTGTCTCTTCATTGTCGAACAACGTTGAGGTTCGCAGCTCAGATATAAGTTCATAAAATTATCCTCATTCGCAGCCATGTTTTCTTATGTTTATGCGTGTACACGTGTATTGCCGCATAGGCCTATGCCGCCAGTGTCCTGACGCATGAGTCTCAAAGTTTTGGTCTCTTCCGGTGAGAATTTTGGCGATATGTTAGCTCAGATGTGGAGGTGGTGAATGTCTCTTCATTTTCCAACGACGTTGAGGTTCGCAGCTCAGATTTATGTCGAGAAAAATATCCTCATTCGCAGCCATGTTTTCTGATGTGTATGTATGTACACGTGTATTGCCACATAGGCCTATGCCGCCAGTATCCTGACGCATGAGTCTCACAGTTTTGGTCTCTTCCGGTGAGAATTTTGGCGATGTGTTAGCTCAAATGTGGAGGTGGTGAATGTCTCTTCATTCTCGAACAACGTTGAGGCTCGCAGCTCAGATATATGTCGAGAAAATTGTCCTCATTCGCAGCCATATTTTCTTATGTGTATGAATGTATGTACACGTGTATTGCCACATAGGCCTATGCCGCCAGTATACTGACGCATGAGTCTCTCAGTTTGTTTGTTTTTCCAGTGAAAAAATTGGCAATATTTTGGCTCGGATGTCGAGCTGGTGAGTGTCTCTTCTTTCTCGAACAACATTGAGGCTCGCAGCTCAGATATATGTCGAGAACAATATCCTCATTCGCAGCCATGTTTTCTGATGTGTTTGTATGTACACGTGTAGTGCCACATAGGCATATGCCGCCAGTGTCCTGACGCATGAGTCTCTCAGTTTAGGTTTGTTCCAGTGAGAAAATTGGCAATATTTTGGCTCGGATGTCGAGCTGGTGAGTGTCTCTTCATTCTCGAACAACGTTGAGGCTCGCAGCTCAGATATATGTCGAGAAAATGGTCCTCATTCGCAGCCATGTTTTCTTATGTTTATGTATGTACACGTGTATTGCCACATAGGCCTATGCCGCCAGTATCCTGACGCATGAGTCTCTCAGTTTGTTTGTTTTTCCAGTAAAAAATTTGGCAATATTTTGGCTCGGATGTCGAGCTGGTGAGTGTCTCTTAATTCTCGAACAACGTTGAGGCTCGCAGCTCAGATATATGTCGAGAACATTATCCTCATTCGCAGCCATGTTTTCTGATGTGTATGTATGTACACGTGTATTGCCACATAGGCCTATGCCGCCAGTATCCTGACACATGAGTCTCTCAGTTTGGGTTTTTTCCAGTGAGACATTTTGCAATATTTTGGCTCGGATGTCGAGCTGGTGAGTGTCTCTTCATTCTCGAACAACGTTGAGGCTCGCAGCTCAGATATATGTCGACAAAATTATCCTCATTCGTAGCCATGTTTTGTTATGTGTATGTATGTACACGTGTATTGCCTCATATGCCTATGCCGGCAGTGTCCTGACGCATGAGTCTCAAAGTTTTGGTCTCTTCCGGTGAGAATGTTGGCGATGTGTTAGCTCAGATGTGTAGGTGGTGAATGTCTCTTCATTCTCGAACAACGTTGAGGTTCGCAGCTCAGATATATGTCGAGAACATTATCCTCATTCGCAGCCATGTTTTCTGATGTGTATGTATGTACACGTGTATTGCCACATAGGCCTATGCCGCCAGTATACTGACGCATGAGCCTCTCAGTTTGTTTGTTTTTCCAGTGAGAAATCTGGCAATATTTTGGCTCGGATGTCGAGCTGGTGAGTGTCTCTTCATTCTCGAACAACGTTGAGGCTCGCAGCTCAGATATATGTCGAGAAAATTGTCCTCATTCGCAGCAATGTTTTCTTATGTGTATGGATGTACACGTGTATTGCCTCATAGGCCTATGCCGCCAGTGTCCTGACGCATGAGTCTCACAGTTTTGTTTTTTTCCAGTGAGAAATTTGGAAATATTTTGGCTCAGATGTCGAGCTGGCGAGTGTCTCTTCATTCTCGAACAACGTTGAGGTTCGCAGCTCAGATATAAGTTCATAAAATTATCCTCATTCGCAGCCATGTTTTCTTATGAGGGTGCGTGTCCACGTGTATTGTCGTATAGGCCTATGCCGCCAGTTTCCTGACGCATGAGTCTCAAAGTTTTGGTCTCTTCCGGTGAGAATTGTTGGCGATATGTTAGCTCAGATGTGGAGGTGGTGAATGTCTCTTCATTCTCCAACAACATTGAGGTTCGCAGCTCAGATATAAGTTCATAAAATTATCCTCATTCGCAGCCATGTTTTCTTATGAGCGTGCCTGTCCACGTGTATTGCCGCATCGGCCTATGCCGCCAGTTTCCAGACGCATGAGTCTCAAAGTTTTGGTCTCTTCCGGTGAGAATTGTTGGCGATATGTTAGCTCAGATGTGGAGGTGGTGAATGTCTCTTCATTCTCCAACAACATTGAGGTTCGCAGCTCAGATATATGTCAAGAAAAATATCCTCATTCGCAGCCATGTTTTCTGATGTGTTTGTATGTACACGTGTATTTCCACTTAGGCATATGCCGCCGGTGTCCTGACGCATGAGTCTCTCAGTTTAGGATTGTTCCAGTGAGAAATTTGGCAATATTTTGGCTCAAATGTCGAGCTGATGAGTGTCTCTTCATTCTCGAACAACGTTGAGGTTCGCAGCTCAGATATATGTCGAGAATATTATCCTCATTCGCAGCCATGTTTTCTGATGTGTATGTATGTACACGTGTATTGCCACAAAGGCCTATGCCGCCAGTATACTGACGCATAAGTCTCTCAGTTTGTTTGTTTTTCCAGTGAGAAATTTGGCAATATTTTGGCTCGGATGTTGAGCTGGTGAGTGTCTCTTCATTGTCGAACAACGTTGAGGCTCGCAGCTCAGATATATGTCGAGAAAATGGTCCTCATTCGCAGCCATGTTTTCTGATGTGTATGGATGTACACGTTTATTGCCTCATAGGCCTATACCGCCATTGTCCTGACGCATGAGTCTCAAAGTTTTTGTCTCTTCTGGTGATAATTTTGGCGATGTGTTAGCTCAGATGTGGAGGTGGTGAATGTCTCTTCATTCTCGAACAACGTTGAGGTTCGCAGCTAAGATATAAGTCGAGAACATTATCCTCATTCAAAGCCATGTTTTCTGATGTGTATGTATGTACACGTGTATTGCCACATAGGCCTATGCCGCCAGTATACTGACGCATGAGTCTCTCAATTTGTTTGTTTTTCTAGTGAGAAATTTGGAAATATTTTGGCTCGGATGTTGAGCTGGTGAGTGTCTCTTCATTCTCGAACAACGTTGAGGCTCGCAGCTCAGATATATGTCGAGAAAATGGTCCTCATTCGCAGCCATGTTTTCTTATGTGTATGGATGTACACGTGTATTGCCTCATAGGCCTATGCCGCCAGTATACTGACGCATGAGCCTCTCAGTTTGTTTGTTTTTCCAGTGAGAAATCTGGCAATATTTTGGCTCGGATGTCGAGCTGGTGAGTGTCTCTTCATTCTCGAACAACGTTGAGGCTCGCAGCTCAGATATATGTCGAGAAAATTGTCCTCATTCGCAGCAATGTTTTCTTATGTGTATGGATGTACACGTGTATTGCCTCATAGGCCTATGCCGCCAGTGTCCTGACGCATGAGTCTCACAGTTTTGTTTTTTTCCAGTGAGAAATTTGGAAATATTTTGGCTCAGATGTCGAGCTGGCGAGTGTCTCTTCATTCTCGAACAACGTTGAGGTTCGCAGCTCAGATATAAGTTCATAAAATTATCCTCATTCGCAGCCATGTTTTCTTATGAGGGTGCGTGTCCACGTGTATTGCCGTATAGGCCTATGCCGCCAGTTTCCTGACGCATGAGTCTCAAAGTTTTGGTCTCTTCCGGTGAGAATTGTTGGCGATATGTTAGCTCAGATGTGGAGGTGGTGAATGTCTCTTCATTCTCCAACAACATTGAGGTTCGCAGCTCAGATATAAGTTCATAAAATTATCCTCATTCGCAGCCATGTTTTCTTATGAGCGTGCCTGTCCACGTGTATTGCCGCATAGGCCTATGCCGCCAGTTTCCAGACGCATGAGTCTCAAAGTTTTGGTCTCTTCCGGTGAGAATTGTTGGCGATATGTTAGCTCAGATGTGGAGGTGGTGAATGTCTCTTCATTCTCCAACAACATTGAGGTTCGCAGCTCAGATATATGTCGAGAAAAATATCCTCATTCGCAGCCATGTTTTCTGATGTGTTTGTATGTACACGTGTATTTCCACTTAGGCATATCCCGCTGGTGTCCTGACGCATGAGTCTCTCAGTTTAGGATTGTTCCAGTGAGAAATTTGGCAATATTTTGGCTCAAATGTCGAGCTGATGAGTGTCTCTTCATTCTCGAACAACGTTGAGGTTCGCAGCTCAGATATATGTCGAGAATATTATCCTCATTCGCAGCCATGTTTTCTGATGTGTATGTATGTACACGTGTATTGCCACAAAGGCCTATGCCGCCAGTATACTGACGCATAAGTCTCTCAGTTTGTTTGTTTTTCCAGTGAGAAATTTGGCAATATTTTGGCTCGGATGTTGAGCTGGTGAGTGTCTCTTCATTGTCGAACAACGTTGAGGCTCGCAGCTCAGATATATGTCGAGAAAATGGTCCTCATTCGCAGCCATGTTTTCTTATGTGTATGGATGTACACGTATATTGCTTCATAGCCCTATGCCGCCATTGTCCTGACGCATGAGTCTCACAGTTTTGTTTTTTTCCAGTGAGAAATTTGGAAATATTTTGGCTCAGATGTCGAGCTGGCGAGTGTCTCTTCATTCTCGAACTACGTTGAGGCTCGCAGCTCAGATATAAGTCGAGAAAATTATCCTCATTCGCAGCCATGTTTTCTGATGTGTATGTATGTACACGTTTATTGCCTCATAGGCCTATACCGCCAGTGTCCTGACGCATGAGTCTCAAAGTTTTTGTCTCTTCTGGTGAGAATTTTGGCGATGTGTTAGCTCAGATGTGGAGGTGGTGAATGTCTCTTCATTCTCGAACAACGTTGAGGTTCGCAGCTAAGATATATGTCGAGAACATTATCCTCATTCGAAGCCATGTTTTCTGATGTGTATGTA
The DNA here is from genome assembly GCA_037893245.1 of Crossaster papposus. Classification (NCBI taxonomy): domain Eukaryota; kingdom Metazoa; phylum Echinodermata; class Asteroidea; order Velatida; family Solasteridae; genus Crossaster; species Crossaster papposus. The sequence goes on along the minus strand of JBAIAA010000337.1, from coordinate 3,415,887 downwards.
TGTACACGTGTATTGCCACATAGGCCTATGCCGCCAGTATACTGACGCATGAGTCTCTCAATTTGTTTGTTTTTCTAGTGAGAAATTTGGAAATATTTTGGCTCGGATGTTGAGCTGGTGAGTGTCTCTTCATTCGCGAACAACGTTGAGGCTCGCAGCTCAGATATATGTCGAGAAAATGGTCCTCATTCGCAGCCATGTTTTCTTATGTGTATGGATGTACACGTGTATTGCCTCATAGGCCTATGCCGCCAGTATACTGACGCATGAGCCTCTCAGTTTGTTTGTTTTTCCAGTGAGAAATCTGGCAATATTTTGGCTCGGATGTCGAGCTGGTGAGTGTCTCTTCATTCTCGAACTACGTTGAGGCTCGCAGCTCAGATATAAGTCGAGAAAATTATCCTCATTCGCAGCCATGTTTTCTGATGTGTATGTATGTACACGTTTATTGCCTCATAGGCCTATACCGCCAGTGTCCTGACGCATGAGTCTCAAAGTTTTTGTCTCTTCTGGTGAGAATTTTGGCGATGTGTTAGCTCAGATGTGGAGGTGGTGAATGTCTCTTCATTCTCGAACAACGTTGAGGTTCGCAGCTAAGATATATGTCGAGAACATTATCCTCATTCGAAGCCATGTTTTCTGATGTGTATGTATGTACACGTGTATTGCCACATAGGCCTATGCCGCCAGTATACTGACGCATGAGTCTCTCAATTTGTTTGTTTTTCTAGTGAGAAATTTGGAAATATTTTGGCTCGGATGTTGAGCTGTTGAGTGTCTCTTCATTCTCGAACAACGTTGAGGCTCGCAGCTCAGATATATATCGAGAAAATGGTCCTCATTCGCAGCCATGTTTTCTTATGTGTATGGATGTACACGTGTATTGCCTCATAGGCCTATGCCGCCAGTATACTGACGCATGAGCCTCTCAGTTTGTTTGTTTTTCCAGTGAGAAATCTGGCAATATTTTGGCTCGGATGTCGAGCTGGTGAGTGTCTCTTCATTCTCGAACAACGTTGAGGCTCGTAGCTCAGATATATGTCGAGAAATTTGTCCTCATTCGCAGCAATGTTTTCTTATGTGTATGGATGTACACGTGTATTGCCTCATAGGCCTATGCCGCCAGTGTCCTGACGCATGAGTCTCACAGTTTTGTTTTTTTCCAGTGAGAAATTTGGAAATATTTTGGCTCAGATGTCGAGCTGGCGAGTGTCTCTTCATTCTCGAACAACGTTGAGGTTCGCAGCTCAGATATAAGTTCATAAAATTATCCTCATTCGCAGCCATGTTTTCTTATGAGGGTGCGTGTCCACGTGTATTGCCGTATAGGCCTATGCCGCCAGTTTCCTGACGCATGAGTCTCAAAGTTTTGGTCTCTTCCGGTGAGAATTGTTGGCGATATGTTAGCTCAGATGTGGAGGTGGTGAATGTCTCTTCATTCTCCAACAACATTGAGGTTCGCAGCTCAGATATAAGTTCATAAAATTATCCTCATTCGCAGCCATGTTTTCTTATGAGCGTGCCTGTCCACGTGTATTGCCGCATAGGCCTATGCCGCCAGTTTCCTGACGCATGAGTCTCAAAGTTTTGGTCTCTTCCGGTGAGAATTGTTGGCGATATGTTAGCTCAGATGTGGAGGTGGTGAATGTCTCTTCATTCTCCAACAACATTGAGGTTCGCAGCTCAGATATATGTCGAGAAAAATATCCTCATTCGCAGCCATGTTTTCTGATGTGTTTGTATGTACACGTGTATTTCCACATAGGCATATGCCGCCAGTGTCCTGACGCATGAGTCTCTCAGTTTATGTTTGTTCCCGTGAGAAATTTGGCAATATTTTGGCTCAGATGTCGAGCTGGCGAGTGTCTCTTCATTCTCGAACAACGTTGAGGTTCGCAGCTCAGATATAAGTTCATAAAATTATCCTCATTCGCAGCCATGTTTTCTTATGAGGGTGCGTGTCCACGTGTATTGCCGTATAGGCCTATGCCGCCAGTTTCCTGACGCATGAGTCTCAAAGTTTTGGTCTCTTCCGGTGAGAATTGTTGGCGATATGTTAGCTCAGATGTGGAGGTGGTGAATGTCTCTTCATTCTCCAACAACATTGAGGTTCGCAGCTCAGATATAAGTTCATAAAATTATCCTCATTCGCAGCCATGTTTTCTTATGAGCGTGCCTGTCCACGTGTATTGCCGCATAGGCCTATGCCGCCAGTTTCCTGACGCATGAGTCTCAAAGTTTTGGTCTCTTCCGGTGAGAATTGTTGGCGATATGTTAGCTCAGATGTGGAGGTGGTGAATGTCTCTTCATTCTCCAACAACATTGAGGTTCGCAGCTCAGATATATGTCGAGAAAAATATCCTCATTCGCAGCCATGTTTTCTGATGTGTTTGTATGTACACGTGTATTTCCACTTAGGCATATGCCGCCGGTGTCCTGACGCATGAGTCTCTCAGTTTAGGATTGTTCCAGTGAGAAATTTGGCAATATTTTGGCTCAAATGTCGAGCTGATGAGTGTCTCTTCATTCTCGAACAACGTTGAGGTTCGCAGCTCAGATATATGTCGAGAATATTATCCTCATTCGCAGCCATGTTTTCTGATGTGTATGTATGTACACGTGTATTGCCACAAAGGCCTATGCCGCCAGTATACTGACGCATAAGTCTCTCAGTTTGTTTGTTTTTCTAGTGAGAAATTTGGCAATATTTTGGCTCGGATGTTGAGCTGGTGAGTGTCTCTTCATTGTCGAACAACGTTGAGGCTCGCAGCTCAGATATATGTCGAGAAAATGGTCCTCATTCGCAGCCATGTTTTCTTATGTGTATGGATGTACACGTGTATTGCCTCATAGCCCTATGCCGCCAGTGTCCTGACGCATGAGTCTCACAGTTTTGTTTTTTTCCAGTGAGAAATTTGGAAATATTTTGGCTCAGATGTCGAGCTGGCGAGTGTCTCTTCATTCTCAAACTACGTTGAGGCTCGCAGCTCAGATATAAGTCGAGAAAATTATCCTCATTCGCAGCCATGTTTTCTGATGTGTATGTATGTACACGTTTATTGCCTCATAGGCCTATACCGCCAGTGTCCTGACGCATGAGTCTCAAAGTTTTTGTCTCTTCTGGTGAGAATTTTGGCGATGTGTTAGCTCAGATGTGGAGGTGGTGAATGTCTCTTCATTCTCGAACAACGTTGAGGTTCGCAGCTAAGATATATGTCGAGAACATTATCCTCATTCGAAGCCATGTTTTTTTATGTGTATGTATGTACACGTGTATTGCCACATAGGCCTATGCCGCCAGTATACTGACGCATGAGTCTCTCAATTTGTTTGTTTTTCTAGTGAGAAATTTGGAAATATTTTGGCTCGGATGTTGAGCTGGTGAGTGTCTCTTCATTCTCGAACAACGTTGAGGCTCGCAGCTCAGATATATGTCGAGAAAATGGTCCTCATTCGCAGCCATGTTTTCTTATGTGTATGGATGTACACGTGTATTGCCTCATAGGCCTATGCCGCCAGTATACTGACGCATGAGCCTCTCAGTTTGTTTGTTTTTCCAGTGAGAAATCTGGCAATATTTTGGCTCGGATGTCGAGCTGGTGAGTGTCTCTTCATTCTCGAACAACGTTGAGGCTCGCAGCTCAGATATATGTCGAGAAAATTGTCCTCATTCGCAGCAATGTTTTCTTATGTGTATGGATGTACACGTGTATTGCCTCATAGGCCTATGCCGCCAGTGTCCTGACGCATGAGTCTCACAGTTTTGTTTTTTTCCAGTGAGAAATTTGGAAATATTTTGGCTCAGATGTCGAGCTGGCGAGTGTCTCTTCATTCTCGAACAACGTTGAGGTTCGCAGCTCAGATATAAGTTCATAAAATTATCCTCATTCGCAGCCATGTTTTCTTATGAGGGTGCGTGTCCACGTGTATTGCCGTATAGGCCTATGCCGCCAGTTTCCTGACGCATGAGTCTCAAAGTTTTGGTCTCTTCCGGTGAGAATTGTTGGCGATATGTTAGCTCAGATGTGGAGGTGGTGAATGTCTCTTCATTCTCCAACAACATTGAGGTTCGCAGCTCAGATATAAGTTCATAAAATTATCCTCATTCGCAGCCATGTTTTCTTATGAGCGTGCCTGTCCACGTGTATTGCCGCATAGGCCTATGCCGCCAGTTTCCTGACGCATGAGTCTCACAGTTTTGTTTTTTTCCAGTGAGAAATTTGGAAATATTTTGGCTCAGATGTCGAGCTGGCGAGTGTCTCTTCATTCTCGAACAACGTTGAGGTTCGCAGCTCAGATATAAGTTCATAAAATTATCCTCATTCGCAGCCATGTTTTCTTATGAGGGTGCGTGTCCACGTGTATTGCCGTATAGGCCTATGCCGCCAGTTTCCTGACGCATGAGTCTCAAAGTTTTGGTCTCTTCCGGTGAGAATTGTTGGCGATATGTTAGCTCAGATGTGGAGGTGGTGAATGTCTCTTCATTCTCCAACAACATTGAGGTTCGCAGCTCAGATATAAGTTCATAAAATTATCCTCATTCGCAGCCATGTTTTCTTATGAGCGTGCCTGTCCACGTGTATTGCCGCATAGGCCTATGCCGCCAGTTTCCTGACGCATGAGTCTCAAAGTTTTGGTCTCTTCCGGTGAGAATTGTTGGCGATATGTTAGCTCAGATGTGGAGGTGGTGAATGTCTCTTCATTCTCCAACAACATTGAGGTTCGCAGCTCAGATATATGTCGAGAAAAATATCCTCATTCGCAGCCATGTTTTCTGATGTGTTTGTATGTACACGTGTATTTCCACTTAGGCATATGCCGCCGGTGTCCTGACGCATGAGTCTCTCAGTTTAGGATTGTTCCAGTCAGAAATTTGGCAATATTTTTGCTCAAATGTCGAGCTGATGAGTGTCTCTTCATTCTCGAACAACGTTGAGGTTCGCAGCTCAGATATATGTCGAGAATATTATCCTCATTCGCAGCCATGTTTTCTGATGTGTATGTATGTACACGTGTATTGCCACAAAGGCCTATGCCGCCAGTATACTGACGCATAAGTCTCTCAGTTTGTTTGTTTTTCCAGTGAGAAATTTGGCAATATTTTGGCTCGGATGTTGAGCTGGTGAGTGTCTCTTCATTGTCGAACAACGTTGAGGCTCGCAGCTCAGATATATGTCGAGAAAATGGTCCTCATTCGCAGCCATGTTTTCTTATGTGTATGGATGTACACGTGTATTGCCTCATAGCCCTATGCCGCCAGTGTCCTGACGCATGAGTCTCACAGTTTTGTTTTTTTCCAGTGAGAAATTTGGAAATATTTTGGCTCAGATGTCGAGCTGGCGAGTGTCTCTTCATTCTCGAACAACGTTGAGGTTCGCAGCTCAGATATAAGTTCATAAAATTATCCTCATTCGCAGCCATGTTTTCTTATGAGGGTGCGTGTCCACGTGTATTGCCGTATAGGCCTATGCCGCCAGTTTCCTGACGCATGAGTCTCAAAGTTTTGGTCTCTTCCGGTGAGAATTGTTGGCGATATGTTAGCTCAGATGTGGAGGTGGTGAATGTCTCTTCATTCTCCAACAACATTGAGGTTCGCAGCTCAGATATAAGTTCATAAAATTATCCTCATTCGCAGCCATGTTTTCTTATGAGCGTGCCTGTCCACGTGTATTGCCGCATAGGCCTATGCCGCCAGTTTCCTGACGCATGAGTCTCAAAGTTTTGGTCTCTTCCGGTGAGAATTGTTGGCGATATGTTAGCTCAGATGTGGAGGTGGTGAATGTCTCTTCATTCTCCAACAACATTGAGGTTCGCAGCTCAGATATATGTCGAGAAAAATATCCTCATTCGCAGCCATGTTTTCTGATGTGTTTGTATGTACACGTGTATTTCCACTTAGGCATATGCCGCCGGTGTCCTGACGCATGAGTCTCTCAGTTTAGGATTGTTCCAGTCAGAAATTTGGCAATATTTTTGCTCAAATGTCGAGCTGATGAGTGTCTCTTCATTCTCGAACAACGTTGAGGTTCGCAGCTCAGATATATGTCGAGAATATTATCCTCATTCGCAGCCATGTTTTCTGATGTGTATGTATGTACACGTGTATTGCCACAAAGGCCTATGCCGCCAGTATACTGACGCATAAGTCTCTCAGTTTGTTTGTTTTTCCAGTGAGAAATTTGGCAATATTTTGGCTCGGATGTTGAGCTGGTGAGTGTCTCTTCATTGTCGAACAACGTTGAGGCTCGCAGCTCAGATATATGTCGAGAAAATGGTCCTCATTCGCAGCCATGTTTTCTTATGTGTATGGATGTACACGTGTATTGCCTCATAGCCCTATGCCGCCAGTGTCCTGACGCATGAGTCTCACAGTTTTGTTTTTTTCCAGTGAGAAATTTGGAAATATTTTGGCTCAGATGTCGAGCTGGCGAGTGTCTCTTCATTCTCGAACTACGTTGAGGCTCGCAGCTCAGATATAAGTCGAGAAAATTATCCTCATTCGCAGCCATGTTTTCTGATGTGTATGTATGTACACGTTTATTGCCTCATAGGCCTATACCGCCAGTGTCCTGACGCATGAGTCTCAAAGTTTTTGTTTCTTCTGGTGAGAATTTTGGCGATGTGTTAGCTCAGATGTGGAGGTGGTGAATGTCTCTTCATTCTCGAACAACGTTGAGGTTCGCAGCTAAGATATATGTCGAGAACATTATCCTCATTCGAAGCCATGTTTTCTGATGTGTATGTATGTACACGTGTATTGCCACATAGGCCTATGCCGCCAGTATACTGACGCATGAGTCTCTCAATTTGTTTGTTTTTCTAGTGAGAAATTTGGAAATATTTTGGCTCGGATGTTGAGCTGGTGAGTGTCTCTTCATTCTCGAACAACGTTGAGGCTCGCAGCTCAGATATATGTCGAGAAAATGGTCCTCATTCGCAGCCATGTTTTCTTATGTGTATGGATGTACACGTGTATTGCCTCATAGGCCTATGCCGCCAGTGTCTTGACGCATGAGTCTCACAGTTTTGTTTTTTTTCCAGTGAGAAATTTGGAAATATTTTGGCTCAGATGTCGAGCTGGCGAGTGTCTCTTAATTCTCGAACTACGTTGAGGTTCGCAGCTCAGATATAAGTTCATAAAATTATCCTCATTCGCAGCCATGTTTTCTGATGTGTATGTATGTACACGTGTATTGCCACATAGGCCTATGCCGCCAGTATCCTGACACATGAGTCTCTCAGTTTGTGTTTTTTCCAGTGAGACATTTTGCAATATTTTGGCTCGGATGTCGAGCTGGTGAGTGTCTCTTCATTGTCGAACAACGTTGAGGCTCGCAGCTCAGATATATGTCGACAAAATTATCCTCATTCGTAGCCATGTTTTTTATGTGTATGTATGTACACGTGTATTGCCTCATAGGCCTATGCCGGCAGTGTCCTGACGCATAAGTCTCAAAGTTTTGGTCTCTTCCGGTGAGAATTTTGGCGATGTGTTAGCTCAGATGTGGAGGTGGTGAATGTCTCTTCATTCTCGAACAACGTTGAGGTTCGCAGCTCAGATATATGTCGAGAACATTATCCTCATTCGCAGCCATGTTTTCTGATGTGTATGTATGTACACGTGTATTGCCACATAGGCCTATGCCGCCAGTATACTGACGCATGAGCCTCTGAGTTTGTTTGTTTTTCAAGTGAGAAATCTGGCAATATTTTGGCTCGGATGTCGAGCTGGTGAGTGTCTCTTCATTCTCGAACAACGTTGAGGCTCGCAGCTCAGATATATGTCGAGAAAATTGTCCTCATTCGCAGCCATGTTTTCTTATGTGTATGGATGTACACGTGTATTGCCTCAGAGGCCTATGCCGCCAGTGTCCTGACGCATGAGTCTCACAGTTTTGTTTTTTTCCAGTGAGAACTTTGGAAATATTTTGGCTCAGATGTCGAGCTGGCAAGTGTCTCTTCATTCTCGAACAACGTTGAGGTTCGGAGCTCAGATATAAGTTCATAAAATTATCCTCATTCGCAGCCATGTTTTCTTATGGTTATGCGTGTACACGTGTATTGCCGCATAGGCCTATGCCGCCAGTGTCCTGACGCATGAGTCTCAAAGTGTTGGTCTCTTCCGGTGAGAATTTTGGCGATGTGTTAGCTCAGATGTGGAGGTGGTGAATGTCTCTTCATTCTCGAACAACGTTGAGGTTCGCAGCTCAGATATATGTCGAGAAAAATATCCTCATTCGCAGCCATGTTTTCTGATGTGTTTGTATGTACACGTGTATTGGCGATGTGTTAGCTCAGATGTGGAGGTGGTGAATGTCTCTTTATTCTCGAACAACGTTGAGGTTCGCAGCTCAGATATATGTCGAGAACATTATTCTCATTCGCAGCCATGTTTTCTGATGTGTATGTATGTACACGTGTATTGCCACATAGGCCTATGCCGCCAGTATACTGACGCATGAGCCTCTCAGTTTATTTTGTTTTTCAGTGAGAAATCTGGCAATATTTTGGCTCGGATGTCGAGCTGTTGAGTGTCTCTTCATTCTCGAACAACGTTGAGGTTCGCAGCTCAGATATAAGTTCATAAAATTATCCTCATTCGCAGCCATGTTTTCTTATGTTTATGCTTGTACACGTGTATTGCCGCATAGGCCTATGCCGCCAATGTCCTGACGCATGAGTCTCAAAGTTTTGGTCTCTTCCGGTGAGAATTTTGGCGATATGTTAGCTCAGATGTGGAGGTGGTGAATGTCTCTTCATTCTCCAACAACGTTGATGTTCGCAGCTCAGATATATGTCGAGAAAAATATCCTCATTCGCAGCCATGTTTTCTGATGTGTTTGTATGTACACGTGTATTGCCACATAGGCATATGCCGCCAGTGTCCTGACGCATGAGTCTCACAGTTTGTTTTTTTCCAGTGAGAAATTTGACAATATTTTGGCTCAGATGTCGAGCTGGTGAGTGTCTCTTCATTGTCGAACAACGTTGTGGATCGCAGCTCAGATATATGTCGACAACATTATCCTCATTCGTAGCCATGTTTTCTTATGTGTATGTATGTACACGTGTATTGCCTCATAGGCCTATGCCGCCATTGTCCTGACGCATGAGTCTCAAAGTTTTGGTCTCTTCTGGTGAGAATTTTGGCGATGTGTTAGCTCAGATGTGGAGGTGGTGAATGTCTCTTCATTCTCCAACGACGTTGAGGTTCGCAGCTCAGATATATGTCTAGAAAAATATCCTCATTCGCAACCATGTTTTCTAATGTGTTTGTATGTACACGTGTATTGCCACATAGGCATATGCCGCCAGTGTCCTGACGCATGAGTTTCTCAGTTTAGGTTTGTTCCAGTGAGAAATTTGACAATATTTTGGCTCAGATGTCGAGCTGGTGAGTGTCTCTTCATTCTCGAACAACGTTGAGGTTCGCAGCTCAGATATATGTCGAGAACATTATCCTCATTCGCAGCCATGTTTTTTTATGTGTATGTATGTACACGTGTATTGCCACATAGGCCTATGCCGCCAGTATCCTGACACATGAGTCTCTCAGTTTGGGTTTGTTCCAGTGAGACATTTTGCAATATTTTGGCTCGGATGTCTAGCTGGTGAGTGTCTCTTCATTCTCGAACAACGTTGAGGCTCGCAGCTCAGATATATGTCGACAAAATTATCCTCATTCGTAGCCATGTTTTCTTATGTGTATGTATGTACACGTGTATTGCCTCATAGGCCTATGCCGGCAGTGTCCTGACGCATGAGTCTCAAAATTTTGGTCTCTTCCGGTGAGAATTTTGGCGATGTGTTAGCTCAGATGTGGAGGTGGTGAATGTCTCTTCATTCTCGAACAACGTTGAGGTTCGCAGCTCAGATATATGTCGAGAAAAATATCCTCATTCGCAGCCATGTTTTCTGATGTGTTTGTATGTACACGTGTATTGGCGATGTGTTAGCTCAGATGTGGAGGTGGTGAATGTCTCTTCATTCTCGAACAACGTTGAGGTTCGCAGCTCAGATATATGTCGAGAACATTATTCTCATTCGCAGCCATGTTTTCTGATGTGTATGTATGTACACGTGTATTGCCACATAGGCCTATGCCGCCAGTATACTGACGCATGAGCCTCTCAGTTTATTGTGTTTTTCAGTGAGAAATCTGGCAATATTTTGGCTCGGATGTCGAGCTGTTGAGTGTCTCTTCATTCTCGAACAACGTTGAGGCTCGCAGCTCAGATATATGTCGAGAAAATTGTCCTCATTCGCAGCCATGTTTTCTTATGTGTATGGATGTACACGTGTATTGCCTCATAGGCCTATGCCGCCAGTGTCCTGACGCATGACTCTCGCAGTTTTGTTTTTTTCCAGTGAGAAATTTGGAAATATTTTGGCTCAGATGTCGAGCTGGCGAGTGTCTCTTCATTCTCGAACAACGTTGAGGTTCGGAGCTCAGATATAAGTTCATAAAATTATCCTCATTCGCAGCCATGTTTTCTTATGGTTATGCGTGTACACGTGTATTGCCGCATAGGCCTATGCCGCCAGTGTCCTGACGCATGAGTCTCAAAGTGTTGGTCTCTTCCGGTGAGAATTTTGGCGATGTGTTAGCTCAGATGTGGAGGTGGTGAATGTCTCTTCATTCTCGAACAACGTTGAGGTTCGCAGCTCAGATATATGTCGAGAAAAATATCCTCATTCGCAGCCATGTTTTCTGATGTGTTTGTATGTACACGTGTATTGGCGATGTGTTAGCTCAGATGTGGAGGTGGTGAATGTCTCTTTATTCTCGAACAACGTTGAGGTTCGCAGCTCAGATATATGTCAAGAACATTATTATCATTCGCAGCCATGTTTTCTGATGTGTATGTATGTACACGTGTATTGGCGATGTGTTACCTCAGATGTGGAGGTGGTGAATGTCTCTTCATTCTCGAACAACGTTGAGGTTCGCAGCTCAGATATAAGTTCATAAAATTATCCTCATTCGCAGCCATGTTTTCTTATGGTTATGCGTGTACACGTGTATTGCCGCATAGGCCTATGCCGCCAATGTCCTGACGCATGAGTCTCAAAGTTTTGGTCTCTTCCGGTGAGAATTTTGGCGATATGTTAGCTCAGATGTGGAGGTGGTGAATGTCTCTTCATTCTCCAACAACGTTGATGTTCGCAGCTCAGATATATGTCGAGAAAAATATCCTCATTCGCAGCCATGTTTTCTGATGTGTTTGTATGTACACGTGTATTGCCACATAGGCATATGCCGCCAGTGTCCTGACGCATGAGTCTCACAGTTTGTTTTTTTCCAGTGAGAAATTTGACAATATTTTGGCTCGGATGTCGAGCTGGTGAGTGTCTCTTCATTCTCGAACAACGTTGTGGATCGCAGCTCAGATATATGTCGACAACATTATCCTCATTCGTAGCCATGTTTTCTTATGTGTATGTATGTACACGTGTATTGCCTCATAGGCCTATGCCGCCAGTGTCCTGACGCATGAGTCTCAAAGTTTTGGTCTCTTCTGGTGAGAATTTTGGCGATGTGTTAGCTCAGATGTGGAGGTGGTGAATGTCTCTTCATTCTCCAACGACGTTGAGGTTCGCAGCTCAGATATATGTCTAGAAAAATATCCTCATTCGCAACCATGTTTTCTAATGTGTTTGTATGTACACGTGTATTGCCACATAGGCATATGCCGCCAGTGTCCTGACGCATGAGTTTCTCAGTTTAGGTTTGTTCCAGTGAGAAATTTGACAATATTTTGGCTCAGATGTCGAGCTGGTGAGTGTCTCTTCATTCTCGAACAACGTTGAGGTTCGCAGCTCAGATATATGTCGAGAACATTATCCTCATTCGCAGCCATGTTTTTTTATGTGTATGTATGTACACGTGTATTGCCACATAGGCCTATGCCGCCAGTATCCTGACACATGAGTCTCTCAGTTTGGGTTTGTTCCAGTGAGACATTTTGCAATATTTTGGCTCGGATGTCGAGCTGGTGAGTGTCTCTTCATTCTCGAACAACGTTGAGGCTCGCAGCTCAGATATATGTCGACAAAATTATCCTCATTCGTAGCCATGTTTTCTTATGTGTATGTATGTACACGTGTATTGCCTCATAGGCCTATGCCGGCAGTGTCCTGACGCATGAGTCTCAAAGTTTTGGTCTCTTCCGGTGAGAATTTTGGCGATGTGTTACCTCAGATGTGGAGGTGGTGAATGTCTCTTCATTCTCGAACAACGTTGAGGTTCGCAGCTCAGATATATGTCGAGAACATTATCCTCATTCGCAGCCATGTTTTCTGATGTGTATGTATGTACACGTGTATTGCCACATAGGCCTATGCCGCCAGTATACTGACGCATGAGCCTCTCAGTTTATTTTTTTTTTCCAGTGAGAAATCTGGCAATATTTTGGCTCGGATGTCGAGCTGGTGAGTGTCTCTTCATTCTCGAACAACGTTGAGGCTCGCAGCTCAGATATATGTCGAGAAAATTGTCCTCATTCGCAGCCATGTTTTCTTATGTGTATGGATGTACACGTGTATTGCCTCAGAGGCCTATGCCGCCAGTGTCCTGACGCATGAGTCTCACAGTTTGTTTTTTTCCAGTGAGAACTTTGGAAATATTTTGGCTCAGATGTCGAGCTGGCGAGTGTCTCTTCATTCTCCAACAACGTTGAGGTTCGCAGCTCAGATATAAGTTCATAAAATTATCCTCATTCGCAGCCATGTTTTCTTATGTTTATGCTTGTACACGTGTATTGCCGCATAGGCCTATGCCGGCAGTGTCCTGACGCATGAGTCTCAAAGTTTTGGTTTCTTCCGGTGAGAATTTTGGCGATGTGTTACCTCAGATGTGGAGGTGGTGAATGTCTCTTCATTCTCGAACAACGTTGAGGTTTGCAGCTCAGATATATGTCGAGAACATTATCCTCATTCGCAGCCATGTTTTCTGATGTGTATGTATGTACACGTGTATTGCCACATAGGCCTATGCCGCCAGTATACTGACGCATGAGCCTCTCAGTTTATTATTTTTTTTCAGTGAGAAATCTGGCAATATTTTGGCTCGGATGTCGAGCTGGTGAGTGTCTCTTCATTCTCGAACAACGTTGAGGCTCGCAGCTCAGATATATGTCGAGAAAATTGTCCTCATTCGCAGCCATGTTTTCTTATGTGTATGGATGTACACGTGTATTGCCTCAGAGGCCTATGCCGCCAGTGTCCTGACGCATGAGTCTCACAGTTTGTTTTTTTCCAGTGAGAACTTTGGAAATATTTTGGCTCAGATGTCGAGCTGGCGAGTGTCTATTCATTCTCCAACAACGTTGAGGTTCGCAGCTCAGATATAAGTTCATAAAATTATCCTCATTCGCAGCCATGTTTTCTTATGTTTATGCTTGTACACGTGTATTGCCGCATAGGCCTATGCCGCCAATGTCCTGACGCATGAGTCTCAAAGTTTTGGTCTCTTCCGGTGAGAATTTTGTCGATATGTTAGCTCAGATGTGGAGGTGGTGAATGTCTCTTCATTCTCCAACAACGTTGATGTTCGCAGCTCAGATATATGTCGAGAAAAATATCCTCATTCGCAGCCATGTTTTCTGATGTGTTTGTATGTACACGTGTATTGACACATAGGCATATGCCGCCAGTGTCCTGACGCATGAGTCTCTCAGTTTATGTTTGTTCCTGTGAGAAATTTGGCAATATTTTGGCTCAGATGTCGAGCTGGTGAGTGTCTCTTCATTCTCGAATAACGTTGAGGTTCGCAGCTCAGATATATGTCGAGAACATTATCCTCATTCGCAGCCATGTTTTCTGATGTGTATGTAAGTACACGCGTATTGCCACATAGGCCTATGTCGCCAGTATCCTGACGCAATGAGTCTCACTGTTTTGGTCTCTTCCGGTGAGCATTTTGGCGATGTGTTAGCTCAGATGTGGAGGTGGTGAATGTCTCTTCATTCTCGAACAACGTTGAGGTTCGCAGCTCAGATATAAGTTCATAACATTATCCTCATTCGCAGCCATGTTTTCTTATGGTTATGCGTTTGTTTTTGATTGAAATAGGGGACGTATGACAAAGGGAACAATGGGGTCCCCTATTCCGAAAAGGTCCCCGATTCAGACTCGTGTGCAAATCCTATGGCGATCATCCGAAAACGTTAGAGTACAAACAAAAGAGGGAAGACGGTCGGACAATGCCCCGTCCCCTATTGACGGCATTTACCCACTTGTATGCGTGTACACGTGTATTGCCGCATAGGCCTATGCCGCCAGTGTCCTGACGCATGAGTCTCAAAGTGTTGGTCTCTTCCGGTGAGAATTTTGGCGATATGTTAGCTCAGATGTGGAGGTGGTGAATGTCTCTTCATTCTCCAACAACGTTGATGTTCGCAGCTCAGATATATGTCGAGAAAAATATCCTCATTCGCAGCCATGTTTTCTGATGTGTTTGTATGTACACGTGTATTGCCACATAGGCATATGCCGCCAGTGTCCTGACGCATGAGTCTCTCAGTTTATGTTTGTTCCTGTGAGAAATTTGGCAATATTTTGGCTCGGATGTCGAGCTGGTGAGTGTCTCTTCATTCTCGAACAACGTTGAGGTTCGCAGCTCAGATATATGTCGAGAACATTATCCTCATTCGCAGCCATGTTTTCTGATGTGTATGTATGTACACGTGTATTGCCACATAGGCCTATGCCGCCAGTATCCTGACGCAATGACTCTCACAGTTTTGGTCTCTTCCGGTGAGCATTTTGGCGATGTGTTAGCTCAGATGTGGAGGTGGTGAGTGTCTCTTCATTCTCGAACAACGTTGAGGCTCACAGCTCAGATATATGTCGAGAAAATTGTCCTCATTCGCAGCGATGTTTTCTTATGTGTATGGATGTACACGTGTATTGCCTCAGAGGCCTATGCCGCCAGTGTCCTGACGCATAAGTCTCACAGTTTGTTTTTTTCCAGTAAGAAATTTGGAAATATGTTGGCTCAGATGTCGAGCTGGCGAGTGTCTCTTCATTCTCGAACAACGTTGATGTTCGCAGCTCAGATATATGTCGAGAAAAATATCCTCATTCGCAGCCATGTTTTCTGATGTGTTTGTATGTACACGTGTATTGCCACATGGGCATATGCCGCCAGTGTCCTGACGCATGAGTCTCTCAGTTTATGTTTGTTCCTGTGAGAAATTTGGCAATATTTTGGCTCAGATGTCGAGCTGGTGAGTGTCTCTTCATTCTCGAACAACGTTGAGGTTCGCAGCTCAGATATATGTCGAGAACATTATCCTCATTCGCAGCCATGTTTTCTGATGTGTATGTATGTACACGTGTATTGCCACATAGGCCTATGCCGCCAGTATACTGACGCATGAGCCTCTCAGTTTGTTTGTTTTTCCAGTGAGAAATCTGGCAATATTTTGGCTCGGATGTCGAGCTGGTGAGTGTCTCTTCATTCTCGAACAACGTTGAGGCTGACAGCTCAGATATATGTCGAAAAAATTGTCCTCATTCGCAGCCATGTTTTCTTATGTGTATGGATGTACACGTGTATTGCCTCAGAGGCCTATGCCGCCTGTGTCCTGACGCATGAGTCTCACAGTTTTGTTTTTTTCCAGTAAGAAATGTGGAAATATTTGGGCTCAGATGTCGAGCTGGCGAGTGTCTCTTCATTCTCGAACAACGTTGATGTTCGCAGCTGAGATATATGTCGAGAAAAATATCCTCATTCGCAGCCATGTTTTCTGGTGTGTTTGTATGTACACGTGTATTGCCACATAGGCATATGCCGCCAGTGTCCTGACGCATGAGTCTCTCAGTTTATGTTTGTTCCTGTGAGAAATTTGGTAATATTTTGGCTCAGATGTCGAGCTGGTGAGTGTCTCTTCATTCTCGAACAACGTTGAGGTTCGCAGCTCAGATATATGTCGAGAACATTATCCTCATTCGCAGCCATGTTTTCTGATGTGTATGTAAGTACACGTGTATTGCCACATAGGCCTATGCCGCCAGTATCCTGACGCAATGAGTCTCACAGTTTTGGTCTCTTCCGGTGAGCATTTTGGCGATGTGTTAGCTCAGATGTGGAGGTGGTGAATGTCTCTTCATTCTCGAACAACGTTGAGGTTCGCAGCTCAGATATATATCGAGAACATTATCCTCATTCGCAGCCATGTTTTCTGATGTGTATGTATGTACACGTGTATTGCCACATAGGCCTATGCCGCCATTATACTGACGCATGAGCCTCTCAGTTTGTTTGTTTTTCCAGTGAGAAATCTGGCAATAATTTGGCTCGGATGTCGAGCTGGTGAGTGTCTCTTCATTCTCGAACTACGTTGAGGTTCGCAGCTCAGATATAAGTTCATAAAATTATCCTCATTCGCAGCCATGTTTTCATATGGTTATGCGTGTACACGTGTATTGCCGCATAGGCCTATGCCGCCAGTGTCCTGACGCATGAGTCTCAAAGTGTTGGTCTCTTCCGGTGAGAATTTTGGCGATATGTTAGCTCAGATGTGGAGGTGGTGAATGTCTCTTCATTCTCCAACAACGTTGATGTTCGCAGCTCAGATATATGTCGAAAAAATATCCTCATTCGCAGCCATGTTTTCTGATGTGTTTGTATGTACACGTGTATTGCCACATAGGCATATGCCGCCAGTGTCCTGACGCATGAGTCTCTCAGTTTATGTTTGTTCCCGTGAGAAATTTGGCAATATTTTGGCTCAGATGTCGAGCTGGTGAGTGTCTCTTCATTCTCCAACAACGTTGAGGTTCGCAGCTCAGATATATGTCGAGAACATCTTCCTCATTCGCAGCCATGTTTTCTGATGTGTATGTATGTACACGTCTATTGCCACATAGGCCTATGCCGCCAGTATACTGACGCATGAGCCGCTCAGTTTGTTTGTTTTTCCAGTGATAAATCTGGCAATATTTTGGCTCGGATGTCGAGCTGGTGAGTGTCTCTTCATTCTCGAACAACGTTGAGGTTCACAGCTCAGATATATATCGAGAACATTATCCTCATTCGCAGCCATGTTTTCTGATGTGTATGTATGTACATGTGTATTGCCACATAGGCCTATGCCGCCAGTATCCTGACGCATGAGTCTCTCAGTTTGGTTTTTTTCCAGTGAGAAATTTGGTAATATTTTGGCTCGGATGTCGAGCTGGTGAGTGTCTCTTCATTCTCGAACAACGTTGAGGCTCGCAGCTCATATATATGTCGAGAAAATTGTCCTCATTTGCAGCCATGTTTTCTTATGTGTATGGCTGTACACGTGTATTGCCTCATAGGCCTATGCCGCCAGTGTCCTGACGCATGAGTCTCTCAGTTTGGGCTTTTTTCAGTGAGAAATTTGGGCAATATTTTGGCTCAGATGTCGAGCTGGCGAGTGTCTCTTCATTCTCGAACAACGTTGAGGTTCGCATCTCAGATATATGTCGAGAAAAATATCCTCATTCGCAGCCATGTTTTCTGATGTGTTTCTATGTACACGTGTAATGCCACATAGGCATATGCCGCCAGTGTCCTGACGCATGAATCTCACAGTTTAGGTTTGTTCCAGTGAGAAATTTGGCAACATTTTGGCTCAGATGTCGAGCTGGTGAGTGTCCCTTCATTCTCGAACAACGTTGAGGTTCGCAGCTCAGATACATGTCGAGAACATTATCATGTCGCCAGTGTCCAGAAGCATGAGTCTCACAGTTTGGTTTTTTTTTTCAGTGAGAAATTTGGCAATATTTTGGCTCGGATGTCGAACTGGTGAGTGTCTCTTCATTCTCGAACAACGTTGAGGATCGCAGCTCAGATATATGTCGAGAAAAATATCCTCATTCGCAGCAATGTTTTCTGATGTGTTTGTATGTACACGTGCAGTGCCACATAGGCATATGCCGCCAGTATCCTGACGCATGAGTCTCTCAGTTTGGGTTTTTCCAGTGAGAAATTTGGCAATATTGTGGCTCGGATGTCGAGCTGGTGAGTGTCCCTTCATTCTCGAACAACGTTGAGGCTCGCAGCTCAGATATATGTCGAGAAAATTGTCCTCATTCGCAGCCATGTTTTCTTATGTGTATAGATGTACTCGTGAATTGCCTCATAGGCCTATGCCGTCAGTGTCCTGACGCATGAGTCTCACAGTTTGGTTTTTTTTCAGTGAGAAATTTGGCAATATTTTGGCTAAGATGTCGAGCTGGCGAGTGTCTCTTCAATCTCGAACAACGTTGAGGTTCGCATCTCAAATATAAGTTCATAAAATTATCCTCATTCGCAGCCATGTTTCAGTGTACACGTGTATTGCCGCATAGGCTTATGTCGCCAGTGTCCAGAAGCATGAGTCTCACAGTTTGGTTTTTTTTCCAGTGAGAAATTTGGCAATATTTTGGCTCAAATGTCGAGCTGGTGAGTGTCTCTTCATTCGCGAACAACGTTGAGGGTCGCAGCTCAGATATATGTCGAGAAAATTGTCCTCATTCGCAGCCATGTTTTCTTATGTTTATGGATGTACACGTGTATTGCCTCATAGGCCTATGCCGCCAGTGTCCTGACGAATGAGTCTGACAGTTTGGGTTTTTTCCCGTGAGAAATTTGGAAATATTTTGGCTCAGATGTCGAGCTGGCGAGTGTCTCTTCATTCTCGAACAACGTTGAGGTTCGCAGCTCAGATATAAGGTCATAAGATTATCCTCATTCGCAGCCATGTTTTCTTATGTTTATGCGTGTACACGTGTATTGCCGCATAGGCCTATGCCGCCAGTGTCCTGACGCATGAGTCTCAAAGTTTTGGTCTCTTCCTGTGAGAATGTTGGCGATATGTTAGCTCAGATGTGGAGGTGGTGAATGTCCCTTCATTCTCGAACAACGTTGAGGTTCGCAGCTCAGATACATGTCGAGAACATTATCCTCATTCACAGCCATGTTTTCTGATGTGTATGTATGTACACGTGTATTGACACATAGGCCTATGCCGACAGTGTCCTGACGCATGAGTCTCAAAGTTTTGGTCTCTTCCGGTGAGAATTTTGGCGATGTGTTAGCTCAGATGTGGAGGTGGTGAATGTCTCTTCATTCTCGAACAACGTTGAGATTCGCAGCTCAGATATATGTTGAGAACATTATCCTCATTCGCAGCCATGTTTTCTGAAGTGTATGTATGTACACGTGTATTGCCTCACTGGCCTATGCCGCCAGTATCCTGACGCATGAGTCTCTCAGTTTGGGTTTTTTCCAGTGAGAAATTTGGCAATATTTTGGCTCGGATGTCGAGCTGGTGAGTGTCTCTTCATTCTCGAACAACGTTGAGGCTCGCAGCTCAGATATATGTCTAGAAAATTATCCTCATTCGCAGCCATGTTTTCTTATGTGTATGTATGTACACGTGTATTGCCACATATGCATATGCCGCCAGTGTCGTGACGCATGAGTCTCTCAGTTTGTTTTTTTCCAGTGAGAAACTTTGCAATATTTTGGCTCGGATGTCGAGCTGGTGAGTGTCTCTTCATTCTCGAACAACGTTGAGGCTCGCAGCTCAGATATATGTCTAGAAAATTATCCTCATTCGCAGCCATGTTTTCTTATGTGTATGTATGTACACGTGTATTGCCACATATGCATATGCCGCCAGTGTCGTGACGCATGAGTCTCTCAGTTTGTTTTTTTCCAGTGAGAAACTTTGCAATATTTTGGCTCAGATGTCGAGCTGGTGAGTGTCTCTTCATTCTCCAACAACGTTGAGGTTCGCAGCTCAGATATAAGTCGACAAAATTATCCTCATTCGCAGCCATGTGTTCTGATATGTATGTATGTACACGTGTATTGCCTATGCCGCCAGTGTCCTGACGCATGAGTCTCAAAGTTTTGGTCTCTTCCGGTGAGAATTTTGGCGATATGTTAGCTCAGATGTGGAGGTGGTGAATGTCTCTTCATTCTCCAACAACGTTGAGGTTCGCAGCTCAGATATATGTCGAGAAAAATATCCTCATTCGCAGCCATGTTTTCTGATGTGTTTGTATGTACACGTGTATTGCCACATAGGCATATGCCGACAGTGTCCTGACGCATGAGTCTCTCAGTTTAGGTTTGTTCCAGAGTGAAATTTGGCAATATTTTGGCTCAGATGTCGAGCTGGTGAGTGTCCCTTCATTCTCGAACAACGTTGAGGTTCGCAGCTCAAATACATGTCGAGAACATTATCCTCATTCGCAGCCATGTTTTCTGATGTGTATGTATGTACACGTGTATTGACACATAGGCCTATTCCGACAGTGTCCTGACGCATGAGTCTCAAAGTTTTGGTCTCTTCCGGTGAGAATTTTGGCGATGTGTTAGCTCAGATGTGGAGGTGGTGAATGTCTCTTCATTCTCGAACAACGTTGAGATTCGCAGCTCAGATATATGTTGAGAACATTATCCTCATTCGCAGCCATGTTTTCTGAAGTGTATGTATGTACACGTGTATTGCCTCACTGGCCTATGCCGCCAGTATCCTGACGCATGAGTCTCTCAGTTTGGGTTTTTTTCCAGTGAGAAATTTGGCAATATTTTGGCTCGGATGTCGAGCTGGTGAGTGTCTCTTCATTCTCGAACAACGTTGAGGCTCGCAGCTCAGATATATGTCTAGAAAATTATCCTCATTCGCAGCCATGTTTTCTTATGTGTATGTATGTACACGTGTATTGCCACATATGCATATGCCGCCAGTGTCATGACGCATGAGTCTCTCAGTTTGTTTTTTTACAGTGAGAAACTTTGCAATATTTTGGCTCAGATGCCGAGCTGGTGAGTGTTTCTTCATTCTCCAACAACGTTGAGGTTCGCAGCTCAGATATAAGTCGAGAAAATTATCCTCATTCGCAGCCATGTTTTCTGATGTGTATGTATGTACACGTGTATTGACACATAGGCCTATGCCGCCAGTATCCTGACTCATGAGTCTCACAGTTTGGTTTTTTTCCAGTGAGAAATTTGGCAATATTGTGGCTCAGATGTCGAGCCGGCGAGTGTCTCTTCATTCTCGAACAACGTTGAGGTTCGCATCTCAGATATAAGTTCATAAAATTATCCTTATTCGCAGCCATGTTTTCTTACGTTTATGCGTGTACACGTGTATTGCCGCATAGGCTTATGTCGCTAGTGTCCAGAAGCATGAGTCTCACAGTTTGGTTGTTTTTCCAGTGAGAAATTTGGCAATATTTTGGCTCGGATGTCGAGCTGGTGAGTGTTTCTTCATTCTCGAACAACGTTGAGGCTCGCAGCTCAGATATATGTCGAGAAAAATATCCTCATTCGCAGCCATGTTTTCTGATGTGTTTGTATGTACACGTGTAGTGCCACATATGCATATGCCGCCCGTGTCCTGACGCATGAGTCTCTCAGTTTGTTTTTTTTTCCAGTGAGAAACTTTGCAATATTTTGGCTCAGACGTCGAGCTGGTGAGTGTCTCTTCATTCTCCAACAACGTTGAGGTTCGCAGCTCAGATATAAGTCGAGAAAATTATCCTCATTCGCAGCCATGTGTTCTGATATGTATGTATGTACACGTGTATTGCCTCATAGGCCTATGCCGCCAGTGTCCTGACGCATGAGTCTCAAAGTTTTGGTCTCTTCCGGTGAGAATTTTGGCGATGTGTTAGCTCAGATGTGGAGGTGGTGAATGTCTCTTCATTCTCGAACAACGTTGAGATTCGCAGCTCAGATATATGTTGAGAACATTATCCTCATTCGCAGCCATGTTTTCTGATGTGTATGTATGTACACGTATATTGCCACATAGGCCTATGCCGCCAGTATCCTGACGCATGAGTCTCTCAGTTTGTTTGTTTTTCAAGTGAGAAATTTGGCAATATTTTGGCTCGGATGTCGAGCTGGTGAGTGTCTCTTCATTCTCGAACAACGTTGAGGCTCGAAGCTCAGATATATGTCGAGAAAATTGTCCTTATTCGCTGCCATGTTTTCTTATGTGTATGGATGTACACGTGTATTGCCTCATAGGCCTATGCCGCCAGTGTCCTGACGCATGAGTCTCACAGTTTGGTTTTTTTTCAGTGAGAAATATGGCAATATTTTGGCTCAGATGTCGAGCTGGCGAGTGTCTCTTCATTCTCGAACAACGTTGAGGTTCGCATCTCAGATATAAGTTCATACAATTATCCTCATTCGCAGCCATGTTTTCTTACGTTGATGCGTGTACACGTGTATTGCCGAATAGGCTTATGTCGCCAGTGTCCAGAAGCATGAGTCTCACAGTTTGGTTTTTTTTCCAGTGAGAAATTTTGCAATATTTTGGCTCGGATGTCGAGCTGGCGAGTGTCTCTTCATTCTCGAACAACGTTGAGGCTTGCAGCTCAGATATATGTCGAGAAAAATGTCATCATTCGCAGCCATGTTTTCTGATGTGTTTGTATGTACACGTGTAGTGCCACAAAGGCATATGCCGCCAGTGTCCTGACGCATGAGTCTCTCAGTTTAGGTTTGTTCCAGTGAGAAATTTGACAATATTTTGGCTCAGATGTCGAGCGGGTGAGTGTCTCTTCATTCTCGAACAACGTTGAGGTTCGCAGCTCAGATACATGTCGAAAACATTATCATGTCGCCAGTGTCCAGAAGCATGAGTCTCACAGTTTTTTGTTTTTTTCCAGTGAGAAATTTGGCAATATTTTGGCTCGGATGTCGAGCTGGTGAGTGTCTCTTCATTCTCGAACAACGTTGAGGCTCGCAGCTCAGATATATGTCGAGAAAAATGTCCTCATTCGCAGCCATGTTTTCTGATGTGTTTGTATGTACACGTGTAGTGCCACATAGGCCTATGCCGCCAGTATCCTGACGCATGAGTCCCTCAGTTTGGGTTTTTTCCAGTGAGAAATTTGGCAATATTTTGGCTCGGATGTCGAGCTGGTGAGTGTCTGTTCATTCTCCAACAACGTTGAGGTTCGTAGCTCAGATATATGTCGAGAAAAATATCCTCATTCGCAGCCATGTTTTCTGATGTGTTTGTATGTACACGTGTATTGCCACATAGGCATATGCCGCCAGTGTCCTGACGCATGAGTCTCTCAGTTTAGGTTTGTTCCAGTGAGACATTTGGAAATATTTTGGCTCAGATGTCGAGCTGGTGAGTGTCCCTTTATTCTCGAACAACGTTGAGGTTCGCAGCTCAGATACATGTCGAGAACATTATCATGTCGCCAGTGTCCAGAAGCATGAGTCTCACAGTTTGGTTTTTTTCCAGTGAGAAATTTGGCAATATTTTGGCTCGGATGTCGAGCTGGTGAGTGTCTCTTCATTCTCGAACAACGTTGAGGCTCGCAGCTCAGATATATGTCGAGAAAAATGTCCTCATTCGCAGCCATGTTTTCTGATGTGTTTGTATGTACACGTGTAGTGCCACATAGGCCTATGCCGCCAGTATCCTGACGCATGAGTCTCTCAGTTTGTTTTTTTTCCAGTGAGAAATTTGGCAATATTTTGGCTCGGATGTCGAGCTGGTGAGTGTATCTTCATTCTCGAACAACGTTGAGGCTCGCAGCTCAGATATATGTCGAGAAAAATGTCCTCATTCGCAGCCATGTTTTCTAATGTGTTTGTATGTACACGTGTATTGCCACATAGGCATATGCCGCCAGTGTCCTGAAGCATGAGTCTCTCAGTTTAGGTTTGTTCCAGTGAGAAATTTGGCAACATTTTGGCTCAGATGTCGAGCTGGTGAGTGTCCCTTCATTCTCGAACAACGTTGAGGTTCGCAGCTCAGATATATGTCGAGAACATTATCCTCATTTGCAGCCATGTTTTCTGATGTGTATGTATGTACATGTGTATTGCCACATAGGCCTATGCCGCCAGTATCCTGACGCATGAGTCTCTCAGTTTGGGATTTTTCCAGTGAGAAATTTGGCAATATTTTGGCTCGGATGTCGAGCTGGTGAGTGTCTCTTCATTCTCGAACAACGTTGAGGCTCGCAGCTCAGATATATGTCGAGAAAAATATCCTCATTCGCAGCCATGTTTTCTAATGTGTTTGTATGTACACGTGTAGTGCCACATAGGCATATGCCGCCAGTGTCCTGACGCATGAGTCTCTGAGTTTAGGTTTGTTCCAGTGAGAAATTTGGCAATATTTTGGCTCAGATGTCGAGCTGGTGACTGTCTCTTCATTCTCGAACAACGTTGAGGTTCGCAGCTCAGATATATGTCGAGAACATTATCCTCATTCGCAGCCATGTTTTCTGATGTGTATGTATGTACACGTGTATTGCCACATAGGCCTATGCCGCCCGTGTCCTGACGTATGAGTCTCACAGTTTGGTTTTTTTCCAGTGAGAAATTTGGCAATATTTTGGCTCGGATGTCGAGCTGGTGCATGTCTCTTCATTCTCGAACAACGTTGAGGATCGCAGCTCAGATATATGTCGAGAAAATTATCCTCATTCGTAGCCATGTTTTCTTATGTGTATGTATGTACACGTGTATTGCCTCATAGGCCTATGCCGCCAGTGTCCTGACGCATGAGTCTCTCAGTTTAGGTTTGTTCCAGTGAGAAATTTGGCAACATTTTGGCTCAGATGTCGAGCTGGTGAGTGTCCCTTCATTCTCGAACAACGTTGAGGTTCGCAGCTCAGATACATGTCGAGAACATTATCATGTCGCCAGTGTCCAGAAGCATGAGTCTCACAGTTTGGTTTATTTTCCAGTGAGAAATTTGGCAATATTTTGGCTCAGATGTCGAGCTGGTGAGTGTCTCTTCTTTCTCGAACAACGTTGAGGCTCGCAGCTCAGATATATGTCGAGAAAAATGTCCTTATTCGCAGCCATGTTTTCTGATGTGTTTGTATGTACACGTGTATTGCCACATAGGCTTATGCCGCCAGTGTCCTGACGCATGAGTCTCAAAGTTTTGGTCTCTTCCGGTGAGAATTTTGGCGATATGTTAGCTCAGATGTGGAGGTGGTGAGTGTCTCTTCATTCTCCAACAACGTTGAGGTTCGTAGCTCAGATATATGTCGATAAAAATATCCTCATTCGCAGCCATGTTTTCTGATGTGTTTGTATGTACACGTGTATTGCCACATAGGCATATGCCGCCAGTGTCCTGACGCATGAGTCTCTCAGTTTAGGTTTGTTCCAGTGAGACATTTGGCAATATTTTGGCTCAGATGTCGAGCTGGTGAGTGTCCCTTCATTCTCGAACAACGTTGAGGTTCGCAGCTCAGATACATGTCGAGAACATTATCATGTCGCCAGTGTCCAGAAGCATGAGTCTCACAGTTTAGGTTTTTTCCAGTGAGAAATTTGGCAATATTTTGGCTCGGATGTCGAGCTGGTGAGTGTCTCTTCATTCTCGAACAACGTTGAGGCTCGCAGCTCAGATATATGTCGAGAAAAATGTCCTCATTCGCAGCCATGTTTTCTAATGTGTTTGTATGTACACGTGTATTGCCACATAGGCATATACCGCCAGTGTCCTGAAGCATGAGTCTCTCAGTTTAGGTTTGTTCCAGTGAGAAATTTGGCAACATTTTGGCTCAGATGTCGAGCTGGTGAGTGTCCCTTCATTCTCGAACAACGTTGAGGTTCGCAGCTCAGATATATGTCGAGAACATTATCCTCATTTGCAGCCATGTTTTCTGATGTGTATGTATGTACATGTGTATTGCCACATAGGCCTATGCCGCCAGTATCCTGACGCATGAGTCTCTCAGTTTGGGATTTTTCCAGTGAGAAATTTGGCAATATTTTGGCTCGGATGTCGAGCTGGTGAGTGTCTCTTCATTCTCGAACAACGTTGAGGCTCGCAGCTCAGATATATGTCGAGAAAAATATCCTCATTCGCAGCCATGTTTTCTAATGTGTTTGTATGTACACGTGTAGTGCCACATAGGCATATGCCGCCAGTGTCCTGACGCATGAGTCTCTGAGTTTAGGTTTGTTCCAGTGAGAAATTTGGCAATATTTTGGCTCAGATGTCGAGCTGGTGACTGTCTCTTCATTCTCGAACAACGTTGAGGTTCGCAGCTCAGATATATGTCGAGAACATTATCCTCATTCGCAGCCATGTTTTCTGATGTGTATGTATGTACACGTGTATTGCCACATAGGCCTATGCCGCCCGTGTCCTGACGTATGAGTCTCACAGTTTGGTTTTTTTCCAGTGAGAAATTTGGCAATATTTTGGCTCGGATGTCGAGCTGGTGCATGTCTCTTCATTCTCGAACAACGTTGAGGATCGCAGCTCAGATATATGTCGAGAAAATTATCCTCATTCGTAGCCATGTTTTCTTATGTGTATGTATGTACACGTGTATTGCCTCATAGGCCTATGCCGCCAGTGTCCTGACGCATGAGTCTCTCAGTTTAGGTTTGTTCCAGTGAGAAATTTGGCAACATTTTGGCTCAGATGTCGAGCTGGTGAGTGTCCCTTCATTCTCGAACAACGTTGAGGTTCGCAGCTCAGATACATGTCGAGAACATTATCATGTCGCCAGTGTCCAGAAGCATGAGTCTCACAGTTTGGTTTATTTTCCAGTGAGAAATTTGGCAATATTTTGGCTCAGATGTCGAGCTGGTGAGTGTCTCTTCTTTCTCGAACAACGTTGAGGCTCGCAGCTCAGATATATGTCGAGAAAAATGTCCTTATTCGCAGCCATGTTTTCTGATGTGTTTGTATGTACACGTGTATTGCCACATAGGCATATACCGCCAGTGTCCTGAAGCATGAGTCTCTCAGTTTAGGTTTGTTCCAGTGAGAAATTTGGCAACATTTTGGCTCAGATGTCGAGCTGGTGAGTGTCCCTTCATTCTCGAACAACGTTGAGGTTCGCAGCTCAGATATATGTCGAGAACATTATCCTCATTTGCAGCCATGTTTTCTGATGTGTATGTATGTACATGTGTATTGCCACATAGGCCTATGCCGCCAGTATCCTGACGCATGAGTCTCTCAGTTTGGGATTTTTCCAGTGAGAAATTTGGCAATATTTTGGCTCGGATGTCGAGCTGGTGAGTGTCTCTTCATTCTCGAACAACGTTGAGGCTCGCAGCTCAGATATATGTCGAGAAAAATATCCTCATTCGCAGCCATGTTTTCTAATGTGTTTGTATGTACACGTGTAGTGCCACATAGGCATATGCCGCCAGTGTCCTGACGCATGAGTCTCTGAGTTTAGGTTTGTTCCAGTGAGAAATTTGGCAATATTTTGGCTCAGATGTCGAGCTGGTGACTGTCTCTTCATTCTCGAACAACGTTGAGGTTCGCAGCTCAGATATATGTCGAGAACATTATCCTCATTCGCAGCCATGTTTTCTGATGTGTATGTATGTACACGTGTATTGCCACATAGGCCTATGCCGCCCGTGTCCTGACGTATGAGTCTCACAGTTTGGTTTTTTTCCAGTGAGAAATTTGGCAATATTTTGGCTCGGATGTCGAGCTGGTGCATGTCTCTTCATTCTCGAACAACGTTGAGGATCGCAGCTCAGATATATGTCGAGAAAATTATCCTCATTCGTAGCCATGTTTTCTTATGTGTATGTATGTACACGTGTATTGCCTCATAGGCCTATGCCGCCAGTGTCCTGACGCATGAGTCTCTCAGTTTAGGTTTGTTCCAGTGAGAAATTTGGCAACATTTTGGCTCAGATGTCGAGCTGGTGAGTGTCCCTTCATTCTCGAACAACGTTGAGGTTCGCAGCTCAGATACATGTCGAGAACATTATCATGTCGCCAGTGTCCAGAAGCATGAGTCTCACAGTTTGGTTTATTTTCCAGTGAGAAATTTGGCAATATTTTGGCTCAGATGTCGAGCTGGTGAGTGTCTCTTCTTTCTCGAACAACGTTGAGGCTCGCAGCTCAGATATATGTCGAGAAAAATGTCCTTATTCGCAGCCATGTTTTCTGATGTGTTTGTATGTACACGTGTATTGTCACATAGGCTTATGCCGCCAGTGTCCTGACGCATGAGTCTCAAAGTTTTGGTCTCTTCCGGTGAGAATTTTGGCGATATGTTAGCTCAGATGTGGAGGTGGTGAGTGTCTCTTCATTCTCCAACAACGTTGAGGTTCGTAGCTCAGATATATGTCGAGAAAAATATCCTCATTCGCAGCCATGTTTTCTGATGTGTTTGTATGTACACGTGTATTGCCACATAGGCATATGCCGCCAGTGTCCTGACGCATGAGTCTCTCAGTTTAGGTTTGTTCCAGTGAGACATTTGGCAATATTTTGGCTCAGATGTCGAGCTGGTGAGTGTCCCTTCATTCTCGAACAACGTTGAGGTTCGCAGCTCAGATACATGTCGAGAACATTATCATGTCGCCAGTGTCCAGAAGCATGAGTCTCACAGTTTAGGTTTTTTCCAGTGAGAAATTTGGCAATATTTTGGCTCGGATGTCGAGCTGGTGAGTGTCTCTTCATTCTCGAACAACGTTGAGGCTCGCAGCTCAGATATATGTCGAGAAAAATATCCTCATTCGCAGCCATGTTTTCTAATGTGTTTGTATGTACACGTGTATTGCCACATAGGCATATGCCGCCAGTGTCCTGACGCATGAGTCTCTCAGTTTAGGTTTGTTCCAGTGAGAAAGTTGGCAATATTTTGGCTCAGATGTCGAGCTGGTGAGTGTCTCTTCATTCTCGAACAACGTTAAGGCTCGCAGCTCAGATATATGTCGAGAAAAATATCCTCATTCGCAGCCATGTTTTCTAATGTGTTTGTATGTACACGTGTAGTGCCACATAGGCATATGCCGCCAGTGTCCTGACGCATGAGTCTCTCAGTTTAGGTTTGTTCCAGTGAGAAATTTGGCAATATTTTGGCTCAGATGTCGAGCTGGTGAGTGTCTCTTCATTCTCGAACAACGTTGAGGTTCGCAAATCAGATATATGTCGAGAACATTATCCTCATTCGCAGCCATGTTTTCTGATGTGTATGTATGTACACGTGTATTGCCACATAGGCCTATACCGCCAGTATCCTGACGCATGAGTCTCTCAGTTTGGTTTTTTTCCAGTGAGAAATTTGGCAACATTTTGGCTCAGATTTCGAGCTGGTGAGTGTCTCTTCATTCTCCAACAACGTTGAGGTTCGCAACTCAGATATAAGTCGAGAAAATTATCCTCATTCGCAGCCATGTGTTCTGATATGTATGTATGTACACGTGTATTGCCTCCTAGGCCTATGCCGCCAGTGTCCTGACGCATGAGTCTCAAAGTTTTGGTCTCTTCCGGTGAGAATTTTGGCGATATGTTAGCTCAGATGTGGAGGTCGTGAATGTCTCTTCATTCTCCAACAACGTTGAGGTTCGTAGCTCAGATATATGTCGAGAAAAATATCCTCATTCGCAGCCATGTTTTCTGATGTGTTTGTATGTACACGTGTATTGCCACATAGGCATATGCCGCCAGTGTCCTGACGCATGAGTCTCTCAGTTTAGGTTTGTTCCAGTGAGAAATTTGACAATATTTTGGCTCAGATGTCGAGCGGGTGAGTGTCTCTTCATTCTCGAACAACGTTGAGGTTCGCAGCTCAGATACATGTCGAAAACATTATCATGTCGCCAGTGTCCAGAAGCATGAGTCTCACAGTTTGGTTTTTTTCCAGTGAGAAATTTGGAAATATTTTGGCTCGGATGTCGAGCTGGTGAGTGTCTCTTCATTCTCGAACAACGTTGAGGCTCGCAGGTCAGATATATGTCGAGAAAAATGTCATCATTCGCAGCCATGTTTTCTGATGTGTTTGTATGTACACGTGTAGTGCCACAAAGGCATATGCCGCCAGTGTCCTGACGCATGAGTCTCTCAGTTTAGGTTTGTTCCAGTGAGAAATTTGACAATATTTTGGCTCAGATGTCGAGCGGGTGAGTGTCTCTTCATTCTCGAACAACGTTGAGGTTCGCAGCTCAGATACATGTCGAAAACATTATCATGTCGCCAGTATCCAGAAGCATGAGTCTCACAGTTTTTTGTTTTTTTCCACTGAGAAATTTGGCAATATTTTGGCTCGGATGTCGAGCTGGTGAGTGTCTCTTCATTCTCGAACAACGTTGAGGCTCGCAGCTCAGATATATGTCGAGAAAAATGTCCTCATTCGCAGCCATGTTTTCTGATGTGTTTGTATGTACACGTGTAGTGCCACATAGGCCTATGCCGCCAGTATCCTGACGCATGAGTCTCTCAGTTTGGGTTTTTTCCAGTGAGAAATTTGGCAATATTTTGGCTCGGATGTCGAGCTGGTGAGTGTCTCTTCATTCTCGAACAACGTTGAGGCTCGCAGCTCAGATATATGTCGAGAAAAATGTCCTCATTCGCAGCCATGTTTTCTAATGTGTTTGTATGTACACGTGTATTGCCACATAGGCATATGCCGCCAGTGTCCTGACGCATGAGTCTCTCAGTTTAGGTTTGTTCCAGTGAGAAATTTGGCAACATTTTGGCTCAGATGTCGAGCTGGTGAGTGTCCCTTCATTCTCGAACAACGTTGAGGTTCGCAGCTCAGATATATGTCGAGAACATTATCCTCATTCGCAGCCATGTTTTCTAATGTGTTTGTATGTACACGTGTAGTGCCACATAGGCATATGCCGCCAGTGTCCTGACGCATGAGTCTCTCAGTTTAGGTTTGTTCCAGTGAGAAATTTGGCAATATTTTGGCTCAGATGTCGAGATGGTGAGTGTCTCTTCATTCTCGAACAACGTTGAGGTTCGCAAATCAGATATATGTCGAGAACATTATCCTCATTCGCAGCCATGTTTTCTGATGTGTATGTATGTACACGTGTA
The DNA here is from genome assembly GCA_037893245.1 of Crossaster papposus. NCBI lineage: Eukaryota > Metazoa > Echinodermata > Asteroidea > Velatida > Solasteridae > Crossaster > Crossaster papposus. Next base: position 3,385,102 of record JBAIAA010000337.1, on the reverse strand, counting down.
TTGCCACATAGGCCTATACCGCCAGTATCCTGACGCATGAGTCTCTCAGTTTGGTTTTTTTCCAGTGAGAAATTTGGCAACATTTTGGCTCAGATTTCGAGCTGGTGAGTGTCTCTTCATTCTCCAACAACGTTGAGGTTCGCAACTCAGATATAAGTCGAGAAAATTATCCTCATTCGCAGCCATGTGTTCTGATATGTATGTATGTACACGTGTATTGCCTCCTAGGCCTATGCCGCCAGTGTCCTGACGCATGAGTCTCAAAGTTTTGGTCTCTTCCGGTGAGAATTTTGGCGATATGTTAGCTCAGATGTGGAGGTCGTGAATGTCTCTTCATTCTCCAACAACGTTGAGGTTCGTAGCTCAGATATATGTCGAGAAAAATATCCTCATTCGCAGCCATGTTTTCTGATGTGTTTGTATGTACACGTGTATTGCCACATAGGCATATGCCGCCAGTGTCCTGACGCATGAGTCTCTCAGTTTAGGTTTGTTCCAGTGAGAAATTTGACAATATTTTGGCTCAGATGTCGAGCGGGTGAGTGTCTCTTCATTCTCGAACAACGTTGAGGTTCGCAGCTCAGATACATGTCGAAAACATTATCATGTCGCCAGTGTCCAGAAGCATGAGTCTCACAGTTTGGTTTTTTTCCAGTGAGAAATTTGGAAATATTTTGGCTCGGATGTCGAGCTGGTGAGTGTCTCTTCATTCTCGAACAACGTTGAGGCTCGCAGCTCAGATATATGTCGAGAAAAATGTCATCATTCGCAGCCATGTTTTCTGATGTGTTTGTATGTACACGTGTAGTGCCACAAAGGCATATGCCGCCAGTGTCCTGACGCATGAGTCTCTCAGTTTAGGTTTGTTCCAGTGAGAAATTTGACAATATTTTGGCTCAGATGTCGAGCGGGTGAGTGTCTCTTCATTCTCGAACAACGTTGAGGTTTGCAGCTCAGATACATGTCGAAAACATTATCATGTCGCCAGTATCCAGAAGCATGAGTCTCACAGTTTTTTGTTTTTTTCCACTGAGAAATTTGGCAATATTTTGGCTCGGATGTCGAGCTGGTGAGTGTCTCTTCATTCTCGAACAACGTTGAGGCTCGCAGCTCAGATATATGTCGAGAAAAATGTCCTCATTCGCAGCCATGTTTTCTGATGTGTTTGTATGTACACGTGTAGTGCCACATAGGCCTATGCCGCCAGTATCCTGACGCATGAGTCTCTCAGTTTGGGTTTTTTCCAGTGAGAAATTTGGCAATATTTTGGCTCGGATGTCGAGCTGGTGAGTGTCTCTTCATTCTCGAACAACGTTGAGGCTCGCAGCTCAGATATATGTCGAGAAAAATGTCCTCATTCGCAGCCATGTTTTCTAATGTGTTTGTATGTACACGTGTATTGCCACATAGGCATATGCCGCCAGTGTCCTGACGCATGAGTCTCTCAGTTTAGGTTTGTTCCAGTGAGAAATTTGGCAACATTTTGGCTCAGATGTCGAGCTGGTGAGTGTCCCTTCATTCTCGAACAACGTTGAGGTTCGCAGCTCAGATATATGTCGAGAACATTATTCTCATTCGCAGCCATGTTTTCTGATGTGTATGTATGTACATGTGTATTGCCACATAGGCCTATGCCGCCAGTATCCTAACGCATGAGTCTCTCAGTTTGGGATTTTTCCAGTGAGAAATTTGGCAATATTTTGGCTCGGATGTCGAGCTGGTGAGTGTCTCTTCATTCTCGAACAACGTTGAGGCTCGCAGCTCAGATATATGTCGAGAAAAATATCCTCATTCGCAGCCATGTTTTCTAATGTGTTTGTATGTACACGTGTAGTGCCACATAGGCATATGCCGCCAGTGTCCTGACGCATGAGTCTCTCAGTTTAGGTTTGTTCCAGTGAGAAATTTGGCAATATTTTGGCTCAGATGTCGAGCTGGTGACTGTCTCTTCATTCTCGAACAACGTTGAGGTTCGCAGCTCAGATATATGTCGAGAACATTATCCTCATTCGCAGCCATGTTTTCTGATGTGTATGTATGTACACGTGTATTGCCACATAGGCCTATGCCGCCCGTGTCCTGACGTATGAGTCTCACAGTTTGGTTTTTTTCCAGTGAGAAATTTGGCAATATTTTGGCTCGGATGTCGAGCTGGTGCATGTCTCTTCATTCTCGAACAACGTTGAGGATCGCAGCTCAGATATATGTCGAGAAAATTATCCTCATTTGTAGCCATGTTTTCTTATGTGTATGTATGTACACGTGTATTGCCTCATAGGCCTATGCCGCCAGTGCCCTGACGCATGAGTCTCTTAGTTTAGGTTTGTTCCAGTGAGAAATTTGGCAACATTTTGGCTCAGATGTCGAGCTGGTGAGTGTCCCTTCATTCTCGAACAACGTTGAGGTTCGCAGCTCAGATACATGTCGAGAACATTATCATGTCGCCAGTGTCCAGAAGCATGAGTCTCACAGTTTGGTTTATTTTCCAGTGAGAAATTTGGCAATATTTTGGCTCAGATGTCGAGCTGGTGAGTGTCTCTTCTTTCTCGAACAACGTTGAGGCTCGCAGCTCAGATATATGTCGAGAAAAATGTCCTTATTCGCAGCCATGTTTTCTGATGTGTTTGTATGTACACGTGTATTGCCACATAGGCTTATGCCGCCAGTGTCTTGACGCATGAGTCTCAAAGTTTTGGTCTCTTCCGGTGAGAATTTTGGCGATATGTTAGCTCAGATGTGGAGGTGGTGAGTGTCTCTTCATTCTCCAACAACGTTGAGGTTCGTAGCTCAGATATATGTCGAGAAAAATATCCTCATTCGCAGCCATGTTTTCTGATGTGTTTGTATGTACACGTGTATTGCCACATAGGCATATGCCGCCAGTGTCCTGACGCATGAGTCTCTCAGTTTAGGTTTGTTCCAGTGAGACATTTGGCAATATTTTGGCTCAGATGTCGAGCTGGTGAGTGTCCCTTCATTCTCGAACAACGTTGAGGTTCGCAGCTCAGATACATGTCGAGAACATTATCATGTCGCCAGTGTCCAGAAGCATGAGTCTCACAGTTGTTGTTTTTTTCCAGTGAGAAATTTTTGCAATATTTTGGCTCGGATGTCGAGCTGGTGAGTGTCTCTTCATTCTCGAACAACGTTGAGGCTCGCAGCTCAGATATATGTCGAGAATAATGTCCTCATTCGCAGACATGTTTTCTGATGTGTTTGTATGTACACGTGTAGTGCCACATAGGCCTATGCCGCCAGTATCCTGACGCATGAGTCTCTCAGTTTGGGTTTTTTCCAGTGAGAAATTTGGCAATATTTTGGCTCGGATGTCGAGCTGGTGAGTGTCTCTTCATTCTCGAACAACGTTGAGGCTCGCAGCTCAGATATATGTCGAGAAAAATGTCCTCATTCGCAGCCATGTTTTCTAATGTGTTTGTATGTACACGTGTATTGCCACATAGGCATATGCCGCCAGTGTCCTGACGCATGAGTCTCTCAGTTTAGGTTTGTTCCAGTGAGAAATTTGGCAACATTTTGGCTCAGATGTCGAGCTGGTGAGTGTCCCTTCATTCTCGAACAACGTTGAGGTTCGCAGCTCAGATATATGTCGAGAACATTATCCTCATTCGCAGCCATGTTTTCTGATGTGTATGTATGTACACGTGTATTGCCATATAGGCCTATGCCGCCAGTATCCTGACGCATGAGTATCTCAGTTTGGGTTTTTTCCAGTGAGAAATTTGGCAATATTTTGGCTCAGATGTCGAGCTGGTGAGTGTCTCTTCATTCTCGAACAACGTTGAGGCTCGCAGCTCAGATATATGTCGAGAAAAATATCCTCATTCGCAGCCATGTTTTCTAATGTGTTTGTATGTACACGTGTAGTGCCACATAGGCATATGCCGCCAGTGTCCTGACGCATGAGTCTCTCAGTTTAGGTTTGTTCCAGTGAGAAATTTGGCAATATTTTGGCTCAGATGTCGAGCTGGTGAGTGTCTCTTCATTCTCGAACAACGTTGAGGTTCGCAAATCAGATATATGTCGAGAACATTATCCTCATTCGCAGCCATGTTTTCTGATGTGTATGTATGTACACGTGTATTGCCACATAGGCCTATGCCGCCAGTATCCTGACGCATGAGTCTCTCAGTTTGGTTTTTTTCCAGTGAGAAATTTGGCAACATTTTGGCTCAGATGTCGAGCTGGTGAGTGTCTCTTCATTCTCCAACAACGTTGAGGTTCGCAACTCAGATATAAGTCGAGAAAATTATCCTCATTCGCAGCCATGTGTTCTGATATGTATGTATGTACACGTGTATTGCCTCCTAGGCCCTTGCCGCCAGTGTCCTGACGCATGAGTCTCAAAGTTTTGGTCTCTTCCGGTGAGAATTTTGGCGATATGTTAGCTCAGATGTGGAGGTCGTGAATGTCTCTTCATTCTCCAACAACGTTGAGGTTCGTAGCTCAGATATATGTCGAGAAAAATATCCTCATTCGCAGCCATGTTTTCTGATGTGTTTGTATGTACACGTGTATTGCCACATAGGCATATGCCGCCAGTGTCCTGACGCATGAGTCTCTCAGTTTATATTGTTCCAGTGAGACATTTGGCAATATTTTGGCTCAGATGTCGAGCTGGTGAGTGTCCCTTCATTCTCGAACAACGTTGAGGTTCGCAGCTCAGATACATGTCGAGAACATTATCATGTCGCCAGTGTCCAGAAGCATGAGTCTCACAGTTTTTGTTTTTTTTTCCAGTGAGAAATTTGGCAATAGTTTGGCTCGGATGTCGAGCTGGTGAGTGTCTCTTCATTCTCGAACAACGTTGAGGCTCGCAGCTCAGATATATGTCGAGAAAATTGTCCTCATTCGCAGCCATGTTTTCTGATGTGTTTGTATATACACGTGTAGTGCCACATAGGCCTATGCCGCCAGTATCCTGACGCATGAGTCTCTCAGTTTGGGTTTTTTCCAGTGAGAAATTTGGCAATATTTTGGATCGGATGTCGAGCTGGTGAGTGTCTCTTCATTCTCGAACAACGTTGAGGCTCGCAGCTCAGATATATGTCGAGAAAAATGTCCTCATTCGCAGCCATGTTTTCTAATGTGTTTGTATGTACACGTGTATTGCCACATAGGCATATGCCGCCAGTGTCCTGACGCATGAGTCTCTCAGTTTAGGTTTGTTCCAGTGAGAAATTTGGCAACATTTTGGCTCAGATGTCGAGCTGGTGAGTGTCCCTTCATTCTCGAACAACGTTGAGGTTCGCAGCTCAGATATATGTCGAGAACATTATCCTCATTCGCAGCCATGTTTTCTAATGTGTATGTATGTATGTACATGTGTATTGCCACATAGGCCTATGCCGCCAGTATCCTGACGCATGAGTCTCTCAGTTTGGGTTTTTTCCAGTGAGAAATTTGGCAATATTTTGGCTCGGATGTCGAGCTGGTGAGTGTCTCTTCATTTTCGAACAACGTTGAGGCTCGCAGCTCAGATATATGTCGAGAAAAATATCCTCATTCGCAGCCATGTTTTCTAATGTGTTTGTATGTACACGTGTAGTGCCACATAGGCATATGCCGCCAGTGTCCTGACGCATGAGTCTCTGAGTTTAGGTTTGTTCCAGTGAGAAATTTGGCAATATTTTGGCTCAGATGTCGAGCTGGTGACTGTCTCTTCATTCTCGAACAACGTTGAGGTTCGCAGCTCAGATATATGTCGAGAACATTATCCTCATTCGCAGCCATGTTTTCTGATGTGTATGCATGTACACGTGTATTGCCACATAGGCCTATGCCGCCCGTGTCCTGACGTATGAGTCTCACAGTTTGGGTTTTTTCCAGTGAGAAATTTGGCGATATGTTAGCTCAGATGTGGAGGTGGTGAATGTCTCTTCATTCTCCAACAACGTTGAGGTTCGTAGCTCAGATATATGTCGAGAAAAATATCCTCATTCGCAGCTATGTTTTCTGATGTGTTTGTATGTACACGTGTATTGCCACATAGGCATATGCCGCCAGTGTCCTGACGCATGAGTCTCTCAGTTTAGGTTTGTTCCAGTGAGACATTTGGCAATATTTTGGCTCAGATGTCGAGCTGGTGAGTGTCCCTTCATTCTCGAACAACGTTGAGGTTCGCAGCTCAGATACATGTCGAGAACATTATCATGTCGCCAGTGTCCAGAAGCATGAGTCTCACAGTTGTTGTTTTTTTCCAGTGAGAAATTTTTGCAATATTTTGGCTCGGATGTCGAGCTGGTGAGTGTCTCTTCATTCTCGAACAACGTTGAGGCTCGCAGCTCAGATATATGTCGAGAATAATGTCCTCATTCGCAGCCATGTTTTCTGATGTGTTTGTATGTACACGTGCAGTGCCACATAGGCCTATGCCGCCAGTATCCTGACGCATGAGTCTCTCAGTTTGGGTTTTTTCCAGTGAGAAATTTGGCAATATTTTGGCTCGGATGTCGAGCTGGTGAGTGTCTCTTCATTCTCGAACAACGTTGAGGCTCGCAGCTCAGATATATGTCGAGAAAAATGTCCTCATTCGCAGCCATGTTTTCTAATGTGTTTGTATGTACACGTGTATTGCCACATAGGCATATGCCGCCAGTGTCCTGACGCATGAGTCTCTCAGTTTAGGTTTGTTCCAGTGAGAAATTTGGCAACATTTTGGCTCAGATGTCGAGCTGGTGAGTGTCCCTTCATTCTCGAACAACGTTGAGGTTCGCAGCTCAGATATATGTCGAGAACATTATCCTCATTCGCAGCCATATTTTCTGATGTGTATGTATGTACACGTGTATTGCCATATAGGCCTATGCCGCCAGTATCCTGACGCATGAGTATCTCAGTTTGGTTTTTTTCCAGTGAAAAATTTGGCAATATTTTGGCTCAGATGTCGAGCTGGTGAGTGTCTCTTCATTCTCGAACAACGTTGAGGCTCGCAGCTCAGATATATGTCGAGAAAAATATCCTCATTCGCAGCCATGTTTTCTAATGTGTTTGTATGTACACGTGTAGTGCCACATAGGCATATGCCGCCAGTGTCCTGACGCATGAGTCTCTCAGTTTAGGTTTGTTCCAGTGAGAAATTTGGCAATATTTTGGCTCAGATGTCGAGCTGGTGAGTGTCTCTTCATTCTCGAACAACGTTAAGGTTCGCAAATCAGATATATGTCGAGAACATTATCCTCATTCGCAGCCATGTTTTCTGATGTGTATGTATGTACATGTGTATTGCCACATAGGCCTATGCCGCCAGTATCCTAACGCATGAGTCTCTCAGTTTGGGATTTTTCCAGTGAGAAATTTGGCAATATTTTGGCTCGGATGTCGAGCTGGTGAGTGTCTCTTCATTCTCGAACAACGTTGAGGCTCGCAGCTCAGATATATGTCGAGAAAAATATCCTCATTCGCAGCCATGTTTTCTAATGTGTTTGTATGTACACGTGTAGTGCCACATAGGCATATGCCGCCAGTGTCCTGACGCATGAGTCTCTCAGTTTAGGTTTGTTCCAGTGAGAAATTTGGCAATATTTTGGCTCAGATGTCGAGCTGGTGACTGTCTCTTCATTCTCGAACAACGTTGAGGTTCGCAGCTCAGATATATGTCGAGAACATTATCCTCATTCGCAGCCATGTTTTCTGATGTGTATGTATGTACACGTGTATTGCCACATAGGCCTATGCCGCCCGTGTCCTGACGTATGAGTCTCACAGTTTGGTTTTTTTCCAGTGAGAAATTTGGCAATATTTTGGCTCGGATGTCGAGCTGGTGCATGTCTCTTCATTCTCGAACAACGTTGAGGATCGCAGCTCAGATATATGTCGAGAAAATTATCCTCATTTGTAGCCATGTTTTCTTATGTGTATGTATGTACACGTGTATTGCCTCATAGGCCTATGCCGCCAGTGCCCTGACGCATGAGTCTCTTAGTTTAGGTTTGTTCCAGTGAGAAATTTGGCAACATTTTGGCTCAGATGTCGAGCTGGTGAGTGTCCCTTCATTCTCGAACAACGTTGAGGTTCGCAGCTCAGATACATGTCGAGAACATTATCATGTCGCCAGTGTCCAGAAGCATGAGTCTCACAGTTTGGTTTATTTTCCAGTGAGAAATTTGGCAATATTTTGGCTCAGATGTCGAGCTGGTGAGTGTCTCTTCTTTCTCGAACAACGTTGAGGCTCGCAGCTCAGATATATGTCGAGAAAAATGTCCTTATTCGCAGCCATGTTTTCTGATGTGTTTGTATGTACACGTGTATTGCCACATAGGCTTATGCCGCCAGTGTCTTGACGCATGAGTCTCAAAGTTTTGGTCTCTTCCGGTGAGAATTTTGGCGATATGTTAGCTCAGATGTGGAGGTGGTGAGTGTCTCTTCATTCTCCAACAACGTTGAGGTTCGTAGCTCAGATATATGTCGAGAAAAATATCCTCATTCGCAGCCATGTTTTCTGATGTGTTTGTATGTACACGTGTATTGCCACATAGGCATATGCCGCCAGTGTCCTGACGCATGAGTCTCTCAGTTTAGGTTTGTTCCAGTGAGACATTTGGCAATATTTTGGCTCAGATGTCGAGCTGGTGAGTGTCCCTTCATTCTCGAACAACGTTGAGGTTCGAAGCTCAGATACATGTCGAGAACATTATCATGTCGCCAGTGTCCAGAAGCATGAGTCTCACAGTTGTTGTTTTTTTCCAGTGAGAAATTTTTGCAATATTTTGGCTCGGATGTCGAGCTGGTGAGTGTCTCTTCATTCTCGAACAACGTTGAGGCTCGCAGCTCAGATATATGTCGAGAATAATGTCCTCATTCGCAGCCATGTTTTCTGATGTGTTTGTATGTACACGTGTAGTGCCACATAGGCCTATGCCGCCAGTATCCTGACGCATGAGTCTCTCAGTTTGGGTTTTTTCCAGTGAGAAATTTGGCAATATTTTGGCTCGGATGTCGAGCTGGTGAGTGTCTCTTCATTCTCGAACAACGTTGAGGCTCGCAGCTCAGATATATGTCGAGAAAAATGTCCTCATTCGCAGCCATGTTTTCTAATGTGTTTGTATGTACACGTGTATTGCCACATAGGCATATGCCGCCAGTGTCCTGACGCATGAGTCTCTCAGTTTAGGTTTGTTCCAGTGAGAAATTTGGCAACATTTTGGCTCAGATGTCGAGCTGGTGAGTGTCCCTTCATTCTCGAACAACGTTGAGGTTCGCAGCTCAGATATATGTCGAGAACATTATCCTCATTCGCAGCCATGTTTTCTGATGTGTATGTATGTACACGTGTATTGCCATATAGGCCTATGCCGCCAGTATCCTGACGCATGAGTATCTCAGTTTGGGTTTTTTCCAGTGAGAAATTTGGCAATATTTTGGCTCAGATGTCGAGCTGGTGAGTGTCTCTTCATTCTCGAACAACGTTGAGGCTCGCAGCTCAGATATATGTCGAGAAAAATATCCTCATTCGCAGCCATGTTTTCTAATGTGTTTGTATGTACACGTGTAGTGCCACATAGGCATATGCCGCCAGTGTCCTGACGCATGAGTCTCTCAGTTTAGGTTTGTTCCAGTGAGAAATTTGGCAATATTTTGGCTCAGATGTCGAGCTGGTGAGTGTCTCTTCATTCTCGAACAACGTTGAGGTTCGCAAATCAGATATATGTCGAGAACATTATCCTCATTCGCAGCCATGTTTTCTGATGTGTATGTATGTACACGTGTATTGCCACATAGGCCTATGCCGCCAGTATCCTGACGCATGAGTCTCTCAGTTTGGTTTTTTTCCAGTGAGAAATTTGGCAACATTTTGGCTCAGATGTCGAGCTGGTGAGTGTCTCTTCATTCTCCAACAACGTTGAGGTTCGCAACTCAGATATAAGTCGAGAAAATTATCCTCATTCGCAGCCATGTGTTCTGATATGTATGTATGTACACGTGTATTGCCTCCTAGGCCCTTGCCGCCAGTGTCCTGACGCATGAGTCTCAAAGTTTTGGTCTCTTCCGGTGAGAATTTTGGCGATATGTTAGCTCAGATGTGGAGGTCGTGAATGTCTCTTCATTCTCCAACAACGTTGAGGTTCGTAGCTCAGATATATGTCGAGAAAAATATCCTCATTCGCAGCCATGTTTTCTGATGTGTTTGTATGTACACGTGTATTGCCACATAGGCATATGCCGCCAGTGTCCTGACGCATGAGTCTCTCAGTTTATATTGTTCCAGTGAGACATTTGGCAATATTTTGGCTCAGATGTCGAGCTGGTGAGTGTCCCTTCATTCTCGAACAACGTTGAGGTTCGCAGCTCAGATACATGTCGAGAACATTATCATGTCGCCAGTGTCCAGAAGCATGAGTCTCACAGTTTTTGTTTTTTTTTCCAGTGAGAAATTTGGCAATAGTTTGGCTCGGATGTCGAGCTGGTGAGTGTCTCTTCATTCTCGAACAACGTTGAGGCTCGCAGCTCAGATATATGTCGAGAAAATTGTCCTCATTCGCAGCCATGTTTTCTGATGTGTTTGTATATACACGTGTAGTGCCACATAGGCCTATGCCGCCAGTATCCTGACGCATGAGTCTCTCAGTTTGGGTTTTTTCCAGTGAGAAATTTGGCAATATTTTGGATCGGATGTCGAGCTGGTGAGTGTCTCTTCATTCTCGAACAACGTTGAGGCTCGCAGCTCAGATATATGTCGAGAAAAATGTCCTCATTCGCAGCCATGTTTTCTAATGTGTTTGTATGTACACGTGTATTGCCACATAGGCATATGCCGCCAGTGTCCTGACGCATGAGTCTCTCAGTTTAGGTTTGTTCCAGTGAGAAATTTGGCAACATTTTGGCTCAGATGTCGAGCTGGTGAGTGTCCCTTCATTCTCGAACAACGTTGAGGTTCGCAGCTCAGATATATGTCGAGAACATTATCCTCATTCGCAGCCATGTTTTCTAATGTGTATGTATGTATGTACATGTGTATTGCCACATAGGCCTATGCCGCCAGTATCCTGACGCATGAGTCTCTCAGTTTGGGTTTTTTCCAGTGAGAAATTTGGCAATATTTTGGCTCGGATGTCGAGCTGGTGAGTGTCTCTTCATTTTCGAACAACGTTGAGGCTCGCAGCTCAGATATATGTCGAGAAAAATATCCTCATTCGCAGCCATGTTTTCTAATGTGTTTGTATGTACACGTGTAGTGCCACATAGGCATATGCCGCCAGTGTCCTGACGCATGAGTCTCTGAGTTTAGGTTTGTTCCAGTGAGAAATTTGGCAATATTTTGGCTCAGATGTCGAGCTGGTGACTGTCTCTTCATTCTCGAACAACGTTGAGGTTCGCAGCTCAGATATATGTCGAGAACATTATCCTCATTCGCAGCCATGTTTTCTGATGTGTATGCATGTACACGTGTATTGCCACATAGGCCTATGCCGCCCGTGTCCTGACGTATGAGTCTCACAGTTTGGGTTTTTTCCAGTGAGAAATTTGGCGATATGTTAGCTCAGATGTGGAGGTGGTGAATGTCTCTTCATTCTCCAACAACGTTGAGGTTCGTAGCTCAGATATATGTCGAGAAAAATATCCTCATTCGCAGCTATGTTTTCTGATGTGTTTGTATGTACACGTGTATTGCCACATAGGCATATGCCGCCAGTGTCCTGACGCATGAGTCTCTCAGTTTAGGTTTGTTCCAGTGAGACATTTGGCAATATTTTGGCTCAGATGTCGAGCTGGTGAGTGTCCCTTCATTCTCGAACAACGTTGAGGTTCGCAGCTCAGATACATGTCGAGAACATTATCATGTCGCCAGTGTCCAGAAGCATGAGTCTCACAGTTGTTGTTTTTTTCCAGTGAGAAATTTTTGCAATATTTTGGCTCGGATGTCGAGCTGGTGAGTGTCTCTTCATTCTCGAACAACGTTGAGGCTCGCAGCTCAGATATATGTCGAGAATAATGTCCTCATTCGCAGCCATGTTTTCTGATGTGTTTGTATGTACACGTGCAGTGCCACATAGGCCTATGCCGCCAGTATCCTGACGCATGAGTCTCTCAGTTTGGGTTTTTTCCAGTGAGAAATTTGGCAATATTTTGGCTCGGATGTCGAGCTGGTGAGTGTCTCTTCATTCTCGAACAACGTTGAGGCTCGCAGCTCAGATATATGTCGAGAAAAATGTCCTCATTCGCAGCCATGTTTTCTAATGTGTTTGTATGTACACGTGTATTGCCACATAGGCATATGCCGCCAGTGTCCTGACGCATGAGTCTCTCAGTTTAGGTTTGTTCCAGTGAGAAATTTGGCAACATTTTGGCTCAGATGTCGAGCTGGTGAGTGTCCCTTCATTCTCGAACAACGTTGAGGTTCGCAGCTCAGATATATGTCGAGAACATTATCCTCATTCGCAGCCATATTTTCTGATGTGTATGTATGTACACGTGTATTGCCATATAGGCCTATGCCGCCAGTATCCTGACGCATGAGTATCTCAGTTTGGTTTTTTTCCAGTGAAAAATTTGGCAATATTTTGGCTCAGATGTCGAGCTGGTGAGTGTCTCTTCATTCTCGAACAACGTTGAGGCTCGCAGCTCAGATATATGTCGAGAAAAATATCCTCATTCGCAGCCATGTTTTCTAATGTGTTTGTATGTACACGTGTAGTGCCACATAGGCATATGCCGCCAGTGTCCTGACGCATGAGTCTCTCAGTTTAGGTTTGTTCCAGTGAGAAATTTGGCAATATTTTGGCTCAGATGTCGAGCTGGTGAGTGTCTCTTCATTCTCGAACAACGTTAAGGTTCGCAAATCAGATATATGTCGAGAACATTATCCTCATTCGCAGCCATGTTTTCTGATGTGTATGTATGTACACGTGTATTGCCACATAGGCCTATGCCGCCAGTATCCTGACGCATGAGTCTCTCAGTTTGGTTTTTTTCCAGTGAGAAATTTGGCAACATTTTGGCTCAGATGTCGAGCTGGTGAGTGTCTCTTCATTCTCCAACAACGTTGAGTTTCGCAACTCAGATATAAGTCGAGAAAATTATCCTCATTCGCAGCCATGTGTTCTGATATGTATGTATGTACACGTGTATTGCCTCCTAGGCCTATGCCGCCAGTGTCCTGACGCATGAGTCTCAAAGTTTTGGTCTCTTCCGGTGAGAATTTTGGCGATATGTTAGCTCAGATGTGGAGGTCGTGAATGTCTCTTCATTCTCCAACAACGTTGAGGTTCGTAGCTCAGATATATGTCGAGAAAAATATCCTCATTCGCAGCCATGTTTTCTGATGTGTTTGTATGTACACGTGTATTGCCACATAGGCATATGCCGCCAGTGTCCTGACGCATGAGTCTCTCAGTTTAGATTGTTCCAGTGAGACATTTGGCAATATTTTGGCTCAGATGTCGAGCTGGTGAGTGTCCCTTCATTCTCGAACAACGTTGAGGTTCGCAGCTCAGATACATGTCGAGAACATTATCATGTCGCCAGTGTCCAGAAGCATGAGTCTCACAGTTGTTGTTTTTTTCCAGTGAGAAATTTTTGCAATATTTTGGCTCGGATGTCGAGCTGGTGAGTGTCTCTTCATTCTCGAACAACGTTGAGGCTCGCAGCTCAGATATATGTCGAGAATAATGTCCTCATTCGCAGCCATGTTTTCTGATGTGTTTGTATGTACACGTGCAGTGCCACATAGGCCTATGCCGCCAGTATCCTGACGCATGAGTCTCTCAGTTTGGGTTTTTTCCAGTGAGAAATTTGGCAATATTTTGGCTCGGATGTCGAGCTGGTGAGTGTCTCTTCAATCTCGAACAACGTTGAGGCTCGCAGCTCAGATATATGTCGAGAAAAATGTCCTCATTCGCAGCCATGTTTTCTAATGTGTTTGTATGTACACGTGTATTGCCACATAGGCATATGCCGCCAGTGTCCTGACGCATGAGTCTTTCAGTTTAGGTTTGTTCCAGTGAGAAATTTGGCAACATTTTGGCTCAGATGTCGAGCTGGTGAGTGTCCCTTCATTCTCGAACAACGTTGAGGTTCGCAGCTCAGATATATGTCGAGAACATTATCCTCATTCGCAGCCATATTTTCTGATGTGTATGTATGTACACGTGTATTGCCATATAGGCCTATGCCGCCAGTATCCTGACGCATGAGTATCTCAGTTTGGGTTTTTTCCAGTGAAAAATTTGGCAATATTTTGGCTCAGATGTCGAGCTGGTGAGTGTCTCTTCATTCTCGAACAACGTTGAGGCTCGCAGCTCAGATATATGTCGAGAAAAATATCCTCATTCGCAGCCATGTTTTCTAATGTGTTTGTATGTACACGTGTAGTGCCACATAGGCATATGCCGCCAGTGTCCTGACGCATGAGTCTCTCAGTTTAGGTTTGTTCCAGTGAGAAATTTGGCAATATTTTGGCTCAGATGTCGAGCTGGTGAGTGTCTCTTCATTCTCGAACAACGTTAAGGTTCGCAAATCAGATATATGTCGAGAACATTATCCTCATTCGCAGCCATGTTTTCTGATGTGTATGTATGTACACGTGTATTGCCACATAGGCCTATGCCGCCAGTATCCTGACGCATGAGTCTCTCAGTTTGGTTTTTTTCCAGTGAGAAATTTGGCAACATTTTGGCTCAGATGTCGAGCTGGTGAGTGTCTCTTCATTCTCCAACAACGTTGAGTTTCGCAACTCAGATATAAGTCGAGAAAATTATCCTCATTCGCAGCCATGTGTTCTGATATGTATGTATGTACACGTGTATTGCCTCCTGGGCCTATGCCGCCAGTGTCCTGACGCATGAGTCTCAAAGTTTTGGTCTCTTCCGGTGAGAATTTTGGCGATATGTTAGCTCAGATGTGGAGGTCGTGAATGTCTCTTCATTCTCCAACAACGTTGAGGTTCGTAGCTCAGATATATGTCGAGAAAAATATCCTCATTCGCAGCCATGTTTTCTGATGTGTTTGTATGTACACGTGTATTGCCACATAGGCATATGCCGCCAGTGTCCTGACGCATGAGTCTCTCAGTTTAGATTGTTCCAGTGAGACATTTGGCAATATTTTGGCTCAGATGTCGAGCTGGTGAGTGTCCCTTCATTCTCGAACAACGTTGAGGTTCGCAGCTCAGATACATGTCGAGAACATTATCATGTCGCCAGTGTCCAG
Organism: Crossaster papposus; assembly: GCA_037893245.1. Taxonomy (NCBI): domain Eukaryota; kingdom Metazoa; phylum Echinodermata; class Asteroidea; order Velatida; family Solasteridae; genus Crossaster; species Crossaster papposus. Next base: position 3,369,937 of record JBAIAA010000337.1, on the reverse strand, counting down.
AAGCATGAGTCTCACAGTTGTTGTTTTTTTCCAGTGAGAAATTTTTGCAATATTTTGGCTCGGATGTCGAGCTGGTGAGTGTCTCTTCATTCTCGAACAACGTTGAGGCTCGCAGCTCAGATATATGTCGAGAATAATGTCCTCATTCGCAGCCATGTTTTCTGATGTGTTTGTATGTACACGTGTAGTGCCACATAGGCCTATGCCGCCAGTATCCTGACGCATGAGTCTCTCAGTTTGGGTTTTTTCCAGTGAGAAATTTGGCAATATTTTGGCTCGGATGTCGAGCTGGTGAGTGTCTCTTCATTCTCGAACAACGTTGAGGCTCGCAGCTCAGATATATGTCGAGAAAAATGTCCTCATTCGCAGCCATGTTTTCTAATGTGTTTGTATGTACACGTGTATTGCCACATAGGCATATGCCGCCAGTGTCCTGACGCATGAGTCTCTCAGTTTAGGTTTGTTCCAGTGAGAAATTTGGCAACATTTTGGCTCAGATGTCGAGCTGGTGAGTGTCCCTTCATTCTCGAACAACGTTGAGGTTCGCAGCTCAGATATATGTCGAGAACATTATCCTCATTCGCAGCCATGTTTTCTGATGTGTATGTATGTACACGTGTATTGCCATATAGGCCTATGCCGCCAGTATCCTGACGCATGAGTATCTCAGTTTGGGTTTTTTCCAGTGAGAAATTTGGCAATATTTTGGCTCAGATGTCGAGCTGGTGAGTGTCCCTTCATTCTCGAACAACGTTGAGGTTCGCAGCTCAGATACATGTCGAGAACATTATCATGTCGCCAGTGTCCAGAAGCATGAGTCTCACAGTTGTTGTTTTTTTCCAGTGAGAAATTTTTGCAATATTTTGGCTCGGATGTCGAGCTGGTGAGTGTCTCTTCATTCTCGAACAACGTTGAGGCTCGCAGCTCAGATATATGTCGAGAATAATGTCCTCATTCGCAGCCATGTTTTCTGATGTGTTTGTATGTACACGTGCAGTGCCACATAGGCCTATGCCGCCAGTATCCTGACGCATGAGTCTCTCAGTTTGGGTTTTTTCCAGTGAGAAATTTGGCAATATTTTGGCTCGGATGTCGAGCTGGTGAGTGTCTCTTCATTCTCGAACAACGTTGAGGCTCGCAGCTCAGATATATGTCGAGAAAAATGTCCTCATTCGCAGCCATGTTTTCTAATGTGTTTGTATGTACACGTGTATTGCCACATAGGCATATGCCGCCAGTGTCCTGACGCATGAGTCTCTCAGTTTAGGTTTGTTCCAGTGAGAAATTTGGCAACATTTTGGCTCAGATGTCGAGCTGGTGAGTGTCCCTTCATTCTCGAACAACGTTGAGGTTCGCAGCTCAGATATATGTCGAGAACATTATCCTCATTCGCAGCCATATTTTCTGATGTGTATGTATGTACACGTGTATTGCCATATAGGCCTATGCCGCCAGTATCCTGACGCATGAGTATCTCAGTTTGGGTTTTTTCCAGTGAAAAATTTGGCAATATTTTGGCTCAGATGTCGAGCTGGTGAGTGTCTCTTCATTCTCAAACAACGTTGAGGCTCGCAGCTCAGATATATGTCGAGAAAAATATCCTCATTCGCAGCCATGTTTTCTAATGTGTTTGTATGTACACGTGTAGTGCCACATAGGCATATGCCGCCAGTGTCCTGACGCATGAGTCTCTCAGTTTAGGTTTGTTCCAGTGAGAAATTTGGCAATATTTTGGCTCAGATGTCGAGCTGGTGAGTGTCTCTTCATTCTCGAACAACGTTAAGGTTCGCAAATCAGATATATGTCGAGAACATTATCCTCATTCGCAGCCATGTTTTCTGATGTGTATGTATGTACACGTGTATTGCCACATAGGCCTATGCCGCCAGTATCCTGACGCATGAGTCTCTCAGTTTGGTTTTTTTCCAGTGAGAAATTTGGCAACATTTTGGCTCAGATGTCGAGCTGGTGAGTGTCTCTTCATTCTCCAACAACGTTGAGTTTCGCAACTCAGATATAAGTCGAGAAAATTATCCTCATTCGCAGCCATGTGTTCTGATATGTATGTATGTACACGTGTATTGCCTCCTAGGCCTATGCCGCCAGTGTCCTGACGCATGAGTCTCAAAGTTTTGGTCTCTTCCGGTGAGAATTTTGGCGATATGTTAGCTCAGATGTGGAGGTCGTGAATGTCTCTTCATTCTCCAACAACGTTGAGGTTCGTAGCTCAGATATATGTCGAGAAAAATATCCTCATTCGCAGCCATGTTTTCTGATGTGTTTGTATGTACACGTGTATTGCCACATAGGCATATGCCGCCAGTGTCCTGACGCATGAGTCTCTCAGTTTAGATTGTTCCAGTGAGACATTTGGCAATATTTTGGCTCAGATGTCGAGCTGGTGAGTGTCCCTTCATTCTCGAACAACGTTGAGGTTCGCAGCTCAGATACATGTCGAGAACATTATCATGTCGCCAGTGTCCAGAAGCATGAGTCTCACAGTTGTTGTTTTTTTCCAGTGAGAAATTTTTGCAATATTTTGGCTCGGATGTCGAGCTGGTGAGTGTCTCTTCATTCTCGAACAACGTTGAGGCTCGCAGCTCAGATATATGTCGAGAATAATGTCCTCATTCGCAGCCATGTTTTCTGATGTGTTTGTATGTACACGTGTAGTGCCACATAGGCCTATGCCGCCAGTATCCTGACGCATGAGTCTCTCAGTTTGGGTTTTTTCCAGTGAGAAATTTGGCAATATTTTGGCTCGGATGTCGAGCTGGTGAGTGTCTCTTCATTCTCGAACAACGTTGAGGCTCGCAGCTCAGATATATGTCGAGAAAAATGTCCTCATTCGCAGCCATGTTTTCTAATGTGTTTGTATGTACACGTGTATTGCCACATAGGCATATGCCGCCAGTGTCCTGACGCATGAGTCTCTCAGTTTAGGTTTGTTCCAGTGAGAAATTTGGCAACATTTTGGCTCAGATGTCGAGCTGGTGAGTGTCCCTTCATTCTCGAACAACGTTGAGGTTCGCAGCTCAGATATATGTCGAGAACATTATCCTCATTCGCAGCCATGTTTTCTGATGTGTATGTATGTACACGTGTATTGCCATATAGGCCTATGCCGCCAGTATCCTGACGCATGAGTATCTCAGTTTGGGTTTTTTCCAGTGAGAAATTTGGCAATATTTTGGCTCAGATGTCGAGCTGGTGAGTGTCTCTTTATTCTCGAACAACGTTGAGGCTCGCAGCTCAGATATATGTCGAGAAAAATATCCTCATTCGCAGCCATGTTTTCTAATGTGTTTGTATGTACACGTGTAGTGCCACATAGGCATATGCCGCCAGTGTCCTGACGCATGAGTCTCTCAGTTTAGGTTTGTTCCAGTGAGAAATTTGGCAATATTTTGGCTCAGATGTCGAGCTGGTGAGTGTCTCTTCATTCTCGAACAACGTTGAGGTTCGCAAATCAAATATATGTCGAGAACATTATCCTCATTCGCAGCCATGTTTTCTGATGTGTATGTATGTACACGTGTATTGCCACATAGGCCTATGCCGCCAGTATCCTGACGCATGAGTCTCTCAGTTTGGTTTTTTTCCAGTGAGAAATTTGGCAACATTTTGGCTCAGATGTCGAGCTGGTGAGTGTCTCTTCATTCTCCAACAACGTTGAGGTTCGCAACTCAGATATAAGTCGAGAAAATTATCCTCATTCGCAGCCATGTGTTCTGATATGTATGTATGTACACGTGTATTGCCTCCTAGGCCTATGCCGCCAGTATCCTGACGCATGAGTCTCTCAGTTTGGGTTTTTTCAAGTGAGAAATTTGGCAATATTTTGGCTCGGATGTCGAGCTGGTGAGTGTCTCTTCATTCTCGAACAACGTTGAGGCTCGCAGCTCAGATATATGTCGAGAAAAATATCCTCATTCGCAGCCATGTTTTCTAATGTGTTTGTATGTACACGTGTAGTGCCACATAGGCATATGCCGCCAGTGTCCTGACGCATGAGTCTCTGAGTTTAGGTTTGTTCCAGTGAGAAATTTGGCAATATTTTGGCTCAGATGTCGAGCTGGTGACTGTCTCTTCATTCTCGAACAACGTTGAGGTTCGCAGCTCAGATATATGTCGAGAACATTATCCTCATTCGCAGCCATGTTTTCTGATGTGTATGTATGTACACGTGTATTGCCACATAGGCCTATGCCGCCCGTGTCCTGACGTATGAGTTTCACAGTTTGGGTTTTTTCCAGTGAGAAATTTGGCGATATGTTAGCTCAGATGTGGAGGTGGTGAATGTCTCTTCATTCTCCAACAACGTTGAGGTTCGTAGCTCAGATATATGTCGAGAAAAATATCCTCATTCGCAGCCATGTTTTCTGATGTGTTTGTATGTACACGTGTATTGCCACATAGGCATATGCCGCCAGTGTCCTGACGCATGAGTCTCTCAGTTTAGATTGTTCCAGTGAGACATTTGGCAATATTTTGGCTCAGATTTCGAGCTGGTGAGTGTCCCTTCATTCTCGAACAACGTTGAGGTTCGCAGCTCAGATACATGTCGAGAACATTATCATGTCGCCAGTGTCCAGAAGCATGAGTCTCACAGTTTTTGTTTTTTTTCCAGTGAGAAATTTGGCAATAGTTTGGCTCGGATGTCGAGCTGGTGAGTGTCTCTTCATTCTCGAACAACGTTGAGGCTCGCAGCTCAGATATATGTCGAGAAAAATGTCCTCATTCGCAGCCATGTTTTCTGATGTGTTTGTATATACACGTGTAGTGCCACATAGGCCTATGCCGCCAGTATCCTGACGCATGAGTCTCTCAGTTTGGGTTTTTTCCAGTGAGAAATTTGGCAATATTTTGGATCGGATGTCGAGCTGGTGAGTGTCTCTTCATTCTCGAACAACGTTGAGGCTCGCAGCTCAGATATATGTCGAGAAAAATGTCCTCATTCGCAGCCATGTTTTCTAATGTGTTTGTATGTACACGTGTATTGCCACATAGGCATATGCCGCCAGTGTCCTGACGCATGAGTCTCTCAGTTTAGGTTTGTTCCAGTGAGAAATTTGGCAACATTTTGGCTCAGATGTCGAGCTGGTGAGTGTCCCTTCATTCTCGAACAACGTTGAGGTTCGCAGCTCAGATATATGTCGAGAACATTATCCTCATTCGCAGCCATGTTTTCTAATGTGTATGTATGTATGTACATGTGTATTGCCACATAGGCCTATGCCGCCAGTATCCTGACGCATGAGTCTCTCAGTTTGGGTTTTTTCCAGTGAGAAATTTGGCAATATTTTGGCTCGGATGTCGAGCTGGTGAGTGTCTCTTCATTTTCGAACAACGTTGAGGCTCGCAGCTCAGATATATGTCGAGAAAAATATCCTCCTTCGCAGCCATGTTTTCTAATGTGTTTGTATGTACACGTGTAGTGCCACATAGGCATATGCCGCCAGTGTCCTGACGCATGAGTCTCTGAGTTTAGGTTTGTTCCAGTGAAAAATTTGGCAATATTTTGGCTCAGATGTCGAGCTGGTGACTGTCTCTTCATTCTCGAACAACGTTGAGGTTCGCAGCTCAGATATATGTCGAGAACATTATCCTCATTCGCAGCCATGTTTTCTGATGTGTATGTATGTACACGTGTATTGCCACATAGGCCTATGCCGCCCGTGTCCTGACGTATGAGTCTCACAGTTTGGGTTTTTTCCAGTGAGAAATTTGGCGATATGTTAGCTCAGATGTGGAGGTGGTGAATGTCTCTTCATTCTCCAACAACGTTGAGGTTCGTAGCTCAGATATATGTCGAGAAAAATATCCTCATTCGCAGCCATGTTTTCTGATGTGTTTGTATGTACACGTGTATTGCCACATAGGCATATGCCGCCAGTGTCCTGACGCATGAGTCTCTCAGTTTAGGTTTGTTCCAGTGAGACATTTGGCAATATTTTGGCTCAGATGTCGAGCTGGTGAGTGTCCCTTCATTCTCGAACAACGTTGAGGTTCGCAGCTCAGATACATGTCGAGAACATTATCATGTCGCCAGTGTCCAGAAGCATGAGTCTCACAGTTGTTGTTTTTTTCCAGTGAGAAATTTTTGCAATATTTTGGCTCGGATGTCGAGCTGGTGAGTGTCTCTTCATTCTCGAACAACGTTGAGGCTCGCAGCTCAGATATATGTCGAGAATAATGTCCTCATTCGCAGCCATGTTTTCTGATGTGTTTGTATGTACACGTGTAGTGCCACATAGGCCTATGCCGCCAGTATCCTGACGCATGAGTCTCTCAGTTTGGGTTTTTTCCAGTGAGAAATTTGGCAATATTTTGGCTCGGATGTCGAGCTGGTGAGTGTCTCTTCATTCTCGAACAACGTTGAGGCTCGCAGCTCAGATATATGTCGAGAAAAATGTCCTCATTCGCAGCCATGTTTTCTAATGTGTTTGTATGTACACGTGTATTGCCACATAGGCATATGCCGCCAGTGTCCTGACGCATGAGTCTCTCAGTTTAGGTTTGTTCCAGTGAGAAATTTGGCAACATTTTGGCTCAGATGTCGAGCTGGTGAGTGTCCCTTCATTCTCGAACAACGTTGAGGTTCGCAGCTCAGATATATGTCGAGAACATTATCCTCATTCGCAGCCATGTTTTCTGATGTGTATGTATGTACACGTGTATTGCCATATAGGCCTATGCCGCCAGTATCCTGACGCATGAGTATCTCAGTTTGGGTTTTTTCCAGTGAGAAATTTGGCAATATTTTGGCTCAGATGTCGAGCTGGTGAGTGTCTCTTCATTCTCGAACAACGTTGAGGCTCGCAGCTCAGATATATGTCGAGAAAAATATCCTCATTCGCAGCCATGTTTTCTAATGTGTTTGTATGTACACGTGTAGTGCCACATAGGCATATGCCGCCAGTGTCCTGACGCATGAGTCTCTCAGTTTAGGTTTGTTCCAGTGAGAAATTTGGCAATATTTTGGCTCAGATGTCGAGCTGGTGAGTGTCTCTTCATTCTCGAACAACGTTAAGGTTCGCAAATCAGATATATGTCGAGAACATTATCCTCATTCGCAGCCATGTGTTCTGATATGTATGTATGTACACGTGTATTGCCTCCTAGGCCTATGCCGCCAGTGTCCTGACGCATGAGTCTCAAAGTTTTGGTCTCTTCCGGTGAGAATTTTGGCGATATGTTAGCTCAGATGTGGAGGTCGTGAATGTCTCTTCATTCTCCAACAACGTTGAGGTTCGTAGCTAAGATATATGTCGAGAAAAATATCCTCATTCGCAGCCATGTTTTCTGATGTGTTTGTATGTACACGTGTATTGCCACATAGGCATATGCCGCCAGTGTCCTGACGCATGAGTCTCTCAGTTTAGATTGTTCCAGTGAGACATTTGGCAATATTTTGGCTCAGATGTCGAGCTGGTGAGTGTCCCTTCATTCTCGAACAACGTTGAGGTTCGCAGCTCAGATACATGTCGAGAACATTATCATGTCGCCAGTGTCCAGAAGCATGAGTCTCACTGTTGTTGTTTTTTTCCAGTGAGAAATTTTTGCAATATTTTGGCTCGGATGTCGAGCTGGTGAGTGTCTCTTCATTCTCGAACAACGTTGAGGCTCGCAGCTCAGATATATGTCGAGAATAATGTCCTCATTCGCAGCCATGTTTTCTGATGTGTTTGTATGTACACGTGTAGTGCCACATAGGCCTATGCCGCCAGTATCCTGACGCATGAGTCTCTCAGTTTGGGTTTTTTCCAGTGAGAAATTTGGCAATATTTTGGCTCGGATGTCGAGCTGGTGAGTGTCTCTTCATTCTCGAACAACGTTGAGGCTCGCAGCTCAGATATATGTCGAGAAAAATGTCCTCATTCGCAGCCATGTTTTCTAATGTGTTTGTATGTACACGTGTATTGCCACATAGGCATATGCCGCCAGTGTCCTGACGCATGAGTCTCTCAGTTTAGGTTTGTTCCAGTGAGAAATTTGGCAACATTTTGGCTCAGATGTCGAGCTGGTGAGTGTCCCTTCATTCTCGAACAACGTTGAGGTTCGCAGCTCAGATATATGTCGAGAACATTATCCTCATTCGCAGCCATGTTTTCTGATGTGTATGTATGTACACGTGTATTGCCATATAGGCCTATGCCGCCAGTATCCTGACGCATGAGTATCTCAGTTTGGGTTTTTTTCCAGTGAGAAATTTGGCAATATTTTGGCTCAGATGTCGAGCTGGTGAGTGTCTCTTCATTCTCGAACAACGTTGAGGCTCGCAGCTCAGATATATGTCGAGAAAAATATCCTCATTCGCAGCCATGTTTTCTAATGTGTTTGTATGTACACGTGTAGTGCCACATAGGCATATGCCGCCAGTGTCCTGACGCATGAGTCTCTCAGTTTAGGTTTGTTCCAGTGAGAAATTTGGCAATATTTTGGCTCAGATGTCGAGCTGGTGAGTGTCTCTTCATTCTCGAACAACGTTGAGGTTCGCAAATCAGATATATGTCGAGAACATTATCCTCATTCGCAGCCATGTTTTCTGATGTGTATGTATGTACCCGTGTATTGCCACATAGGCCTATGCCGCCAGTATCCTGACGCATGAGTCTCTCAGTTTGGTTTTTTTCCAGTGAGAAATTTGGCAACATTTTGGCTCAGATGTCGAGCTGGTGAGTGTCTCTTCATTCTCCAACAACGTTGAGGTTCGCAACTCAGATATAAGTCGAGAAAATTATCCTCATTCGCAGCCATGTGTTCTGATATGTATGTATGTACACGTGTATTGCCTCCTAGGCCTATGCCGCCAGTATCCTGACGCATGAGTCTCTCAGTTTGGGTTTTTTCAAGTGAAAAATTTGGCAATATTTTGGCTCGGATGTCGAGCTGGTGAGTGTCTCTTCATTCTCGAACAACGTTGAGGCTCGCAGCTCAGATATATGTCGAGAAAAATATCCTCATTCGCAGCCATGTTTTCTAATGTGTTTGTATGTACACGTGTAGTGCCACATAGGCATATGCCGCCAGTGTCCTGACGCATGAGTCTCTGAGTTTAGGTTTGTTCCAGTGATAAATTTGGCAATATTTTGGCTCAGATGTCGAGCTGGTGACTGTCTCTTCATTCTCGAACAACGTTGAGGTTCGCAGCTCAGATATATGTCGAGAACATTATCCTCATTCGCAGCCATGTTTTCTGATGTGTATGTATGTACACGTGTATTGCCACATAGGCCTATGCCGCCCGTGTCCTGACGTATGAGTCTCACAGTTTAGGTTTTTTCCAGTGAGAAATTTGGCGATATGTTAGCTCAGATGTGGAGGTGGTGAATGTCTCTTCATTCTCCAACAACGTTGAGGTTCGTAGCTCAGATATATGTCGAGAAAAATATCCTCATTCGCAGCCATGTTTTCTGATGTGTTTGTATGTACACGTGTATTGCCACATAGGCATATGCCGCCAGTGTCCTGACGCATGAGTCTCTCAGTTTAGGTTTGTTCCAGTGAGACATTTGGCAATATTTTGGCTCAGATTTCGAGCTGGTGAGTGTCCCTTCATTCTCGAACAACGTTGAGGTTCGCAGCTCAGATACATGTCGAGAACATTATCATGTCGCCAGTGTCCAGAAGCATGAGTCTCACAGTTGTTTTTTTTTTCCAGTGAGAAATTTGGCAATATTTTGGCTCGGATGTCGAGCTGGTGAGTGTCTCTTCATTCTCGAACAACGTTGAGGCTCGCAGCTCAGATATATGTCGAGAAAAATGTCCTCATTCGCAGCCATGTTTTCTTATGTGTATGTATGTACACGTGTATTGCCTCATAGGCCTATGCCGCCAGTGTCCTGACGCATGAGTTTCTCAGTTTAGGTTTGTTCCAGTGAGAAATTTGGCAACATTTTGGCTCAGATGTCGAGCTGGTGAGTGTCCCTTCATTCTCGAGCAACGTTGAGGTTCGCAGCTCAGATATATGTCGAGAACATTATCCTCATTCGCAGCCATGTTTTCTGATGTGTATGTATGTACACGTGTATTGCCACATAGGCCTATGCCGCCCGTGTCCTGACGTATGAGTCTCACAGTTTGGGTTTTTTCCAGTGAGAAATTTGGCGATATGTTAGCTCAGATGTGGAGGTGGTGAATGTCTCTTCATTCTCCAACAACGTTGAGGTTCGTAGCTCAGATATATGTCGAGAAAAATATCCTCATTCGCAGCCATGTTTTCTGATGTGTTTGTATGTACACGTGTATTGCCTCCTAGGCCTATGCCGCCAGTATCCTGACGCATGAGTCTCTCAGTTTGGGTTTTTTCAAGTGAAAAATTTGGCAATATTTTGGCTCGGATGTCGAGCTGGTGAGTGTCTCTTCATTCTCGAACAACGTTGAGGCTCGCAGCTCAGATATATGTCGAGAAAAATATCCTCATTCGCAGCCATGTTTTCTAATGTGTTTGTATGTACACGTGTAGTGCCACATAGGCATATGCCGCCAGTGTCCTGACGCATGAGTCTCTGAGTTTAGGTTTGTTCCAGTGATAAATTTGGCAATATTTTGCCTCAGATGTCGAGCTGGTGACTGTCTCTTCATTCTCGAACAACGTTGAGGTTCGCAGCTCAGATATATGTCGAGAACATTATCCTCATTCGCAGCCATGTTTTCTGATGTGTATGTATGTACACGTGTATTGCCACATAGGCCTATGCCGCCCGTGTCCTGACGTATGAGTCTCACAGTTTGGGTTTTTTCCAGTGAGAAATTTGGCGATATGTTAGCTCAGATGTGGAGGTGGTGAATGTCTCTTCATTCTCCAACAACGTTGAGGTTCGTAGCTCAGATATATGTCGAGAAAAATATCCTCATTCGCAGCCATGTTTTCTGATGTGTTTGTATGTACACGTGTATTGCCACATAGGCATATGCCGCCAGTGTCCTGACGCATGAGTCTCTCAGTTTAGGTTTGTTCCAGTGAGACATTTGGCAATATTTTGGCTCAGATTTCGAGCTGGTGAGTGTCCCTTCATTCTCGAACAACGTTGAGGTTCGCAGCTCAGATACATGTCGAGAACATTATCATGTCGCCAGTGTCCAGAAGCATGAGTCTCACAGTTGTTTTTTTTTTCCAGTGAGAAATTTGGCAATATTTTGGCTCGGATGTCGAGCTGGTGAGTGTCTCTTCATTCTCGAACAACGTTGAGGCTCGCAGCTCAGATATATGTCGAGAAAAATGTCCTCATTCGCAGCCATGTTTTCTTATGTGTATGTATGTACACGTGTATTGCCTCATAGGCCTATGCCGCCAGTGTCCTGACGCATGAGTCTCTCAGTTTAGGTTTGTTCCAGTGAGAAATTTGGCAACATTTTGGCTCAGATGTCGAGCTGGTGAGTGTCCCTTCATTCTCGAACAACGTTGAGGTTCGCAGCTCAGATACATGTCGAGAACATTATCATGTCGCCAGTGTCCAGAAGCATGAGTCTCACAGTTTGGTTTATTTTCCAGTGAGAAATTTGGCAATATTTTGGCTCGGATGTCGAGCTGGTGAGTGTCTCTTCTTTCTCGAACAACGTTGAGGCTCGCAGCTCAGATATATGTCGAGAAAAATGTCCTTATTCGTAGCCATGTTTTCTGATGTGTTTGTATGTACACGTGTATTGCCACATAGGCATATGCCGCCAGTGTCCTGACGCATGAGTCTCTCAGTTTAGGTTTGTTCCAGTGAGAAATTTGGCAACATTTTGGCTCAGATGTCGAGCTGGTGAGTGTCCCTTCATTCTCGAACAACGTTGAGGTTCGCAGCTCAGATATATGTCGAGAACATTATCCTCATTCGCAGCCATGTTTTCTGATGTGTATGTATGTACACGTGTATTGCCATATAGGCCTATGCCGCCAGTATCCTGACGCATGAGTATCTCAGTTTGGGTTTTTTCCAGTGAGAAATTTGGCAATATTTTGGCTCAGATGTCGAGCTGGTGAGTGTCTCTTCATTCTCGAACAACGTTGAGGCTCGCAGCTCAGATATATGTCGAGAAAAATATCCTCATTCGCAGCCATGTTTTCTAATGTGTTTGTATGTACACGTGTAGTGCCACATAGGCATATGCCGCCAGTGTCCTGAGGCATGAGTCTCTCAGTTTAGGTTTGTTCCAGTGAGAAATTTGGCAATATTTTGGCTCAGATGTCGAGCTGGTGAGTGTCTCTTCATTCTCGAACAACGTTGAGGTTCGCAAATCAGATATATGTCGAGAACATTATCCTCATTCGCAGCCATGTTTTCTGATGTGTATGTATGTACACGTGTATTGCCACATAGGCCTATGCCGCCAGTATCCTGACGCATGAGTCTCTCAGTTTGGTTTTTTTCCAGTGAGAAATTTGGCAACATTTTGGCTCAGATGTCGAGCTGGTGAGTGTCTCTTCATTCTCCAACAACGTTGAGGTTCGCAACTCAGATATAAGTCGAGAAAATTATCCTCATTCGCAGCCATGTGTTCTGATATGTATGTATGTACACGTGTATTGCCTCCTAGGCCTATGCCGCCAGTATCCTGACGCATGAGTCTCTCAGTTTGGGTTTTTTCAAGTGAAAAATTTGGCAATATTTTGGCTCGGATGTCGAGCTGGTGAGTGTCTCTTCATTCTCGAACAACGTTGAGGCTCGCAGCTCAGATATATGTCGAGAAAAATATCCTCATTCGCAGCCATGTTTTCTAATGTGTTTGTATGTACACGTGTAGTGCCACATAGGCATATGCCGCCAGTGTCCTGACGCATGAGTCTCTGAGTTTAGGTTTGTTCCAGTGATAAATTTGGCAATATTTTGGCTCAGATGTCGAGCTGGTGACTGTCTCTTCATTCTCGAACAACGTTGAGGTTCGCAGCTCAGATATATGTCGAGAACATTATCCTCATTCGCAGCCATGTTTTCTGATGTGTATGTATGTACACGTGTATTGCCACATAGGCCTATGCCGCCCGTGTCCTGACGTATGAGTCTCACAGTTTGGTTTTTTTCCAGTGAGAAATTTGGCGATATGTTAGCTCAGATGTGGAGGTGGTGAATGTCTCTTCATTCTCCAACAACGTTGAGGTTCGTAGCTCAGATATATGTCGAGAAAAATATCCTCATTCGCAGCCATGTTTTCTGATGTGTTTGTATGTACACGTGTATTGCCACATAGGCATATGCCGCCAGTGTCCTGACGCATGAGTCTCTCAGTTTAGGTTTGTTCCAGTGAGACATTTGGCAATATTTTGGCTCAGATTTCGAGCTGGTGAGTGTCCCTTCATTCTCGAACAACGTTGAGGTTCGCAGCTCAGATACATGTCGAGAACATTATCATGTCGCCAGTGTCCAGAAGCATGAGTCTCACAGTTGTTTTTTTTTTCCAGTGAGAAATTTGGCAATATTTTGGCTCGGATGTCGAGCTGGTGAGTGTCTCTTCATTCTCGAACAACGTTGAGGCTCGCAGCTCAGATATATGTCGAGAAAAATGTCCTCATTCGCAGCCATGTTTTCTTATGTGTATGTATGTACACGTGTATTGCCTCATAGGCCTATGCCGCCAGTGTCCTGACGCATGAGTCTCTCAGTTTAGGTTTGTTCCAGTGAGAAATTTGGCAACATTTTGGCTCAGATGTCGAGCTGGTGAGTGTCCCTTCATTCTCGAACAACGTTGAGGTTCGCAGCTCAGATACATGTCGAGAACATTATCATGTCGCCAGTGTCCAGAAGCATGAGTCTCACAGTTTGGTTTTTTTCCAGTGAGAAATTTGGCAACATTTTGGCTCAGATGTCGAGCTGGTGAGTGTCTCTTCATTCTCCAACAACGTTGAGGTTCGCAACTCAGATATAAGTCGAGAAAATTATCCTCATTCGCAGCCATGTGTTCTGATATGTATGTATGTACACGTGTATTGCCTCCTAGGCCTATGCCGCCAGTGTCCTGACGCATGAGTCTCAAAGTTTTGGTCTCTTCCGGTGAGAATTTTGGCGATATGTTAGCTCAGATGTGGAGGTGGTGAATGTCTCTTCATTCTCCAACAACGTTGAGGTTCGTAGCTCAGATATATGTCGAGAAAAATATCCTCATTCGCAGCCATGTTTTCTGATGTGTTTGTATGTACACGTGTATTGCCACATAGGCATATGCCGCCAGTGTCCTGACGCATGAGTCTCTCAGTTTAGGTTTGTTCCAGTGAGACATTTGGCAATATTTTGGCTCAGATGTCGAGCTGGTGAGTGTCCCTTCATTCTCGAACAACGTTGAGGTTCGCAGCTCAGATACATGTCGAGAACATTATCATGTCGCCAGTGTCCAGAAGCATGAGTCTCACAGTTTGGTTTATTTTCCAGTCAAAGGGTTAGGACGGTCGGGATGGTGAGGAGAGTTGAGCCACTCCTCATCCATGAAAAGTCCCAGATGGCCAGCGTCTCCAACAGCCTCTCCTAATCAAACTCCTACTGCTTGGCTTCTCGTGCCGACCCCTGTTCTAAAACAGAAGGCAGAGGTGTGGAAGGCGAGTATCTGGCGCCTAAAAACCAGATCGCTCTGGGCAGGTGGGGCTCGTCAGCCATGGGAGGCAATCCACCTAGGAGATGGTACTCTGATTTCAAACCCGGGCAGGTGGGGCTCGTTAGCCATGGAAGGCAGTCCATCTAAGAGAAGGCGACTCTGATTCACAACCCAGTCATTCACCAAGCACCCCTTGAGGGACATCTAACCTCAGCAGGTGCCGGTAGGCCGGTGGATCTGGCGGATGAGCAAGTGCTTGTAACTTGCCAACGGCAGTGAAGGCGTGCAGCAAATGGTCGTGCAAACCAGAGGGCGCATGGATAGATGCAAGCAACATGTGGCCATGCACTACGCTGGTGGAGGAGTGGTGACACGCCAGCGAAAACCATTCACCAAAACCTCCGAAATGAACTACAACACTGAGAATCACAGCGATACCCTTTTGAGTGTGGGGCCCCCGAGCACGCCAACTGGGTCTGAAGCTACTGGGGATGAAGGTAACCATGCTCTCTACTATCCGCGCTGTAATGACGCTTCGCACCCAAAGCCTTCATTGGACGGTGCGCGGTTGAGTATGCGTGAAGAACGTAGCACGGGCACCTTTAGTTTAGGTTGCTGGAACGTGACTACACTGAACTATAGCCTAGCACCTGAACATCTGATGGCCACTCTGAAAAACTACCGCTATGACGTCATTGCTATTAGTGAAACTCACAACATTGGCCAGGAAGTAGCATGCAATGGTCACATTGTGATGTCGGGAGGTGAAACACACTATGCAGGTGTTGGAATACTGATGTCGCCACGGGCAAAAAACAGTTGCCTTGCCACCTTCTACATCACTGAACGGATCATGGCTGCCCGTTTTCGTTTGAGGAAAGGCACCCTTCTGTTTTTCTCCGTCTACGCACCTACATCCACTGCAACAGATGAAGTTATCAACAACTTTTATGAGCAGCTTCAAGATGCGATCAATTCAAACAAAAAGAACTGCGACACACTTGTTGTGGCGGGTGACTTTAACGCAAAACTTGGAAATCAACCCATCCCTCTCATCATTGGACCCGTTGGCTATGGAGACAGAAATTCAAGAGGAGACAGACTGGTTGATTTTTGCATGGATAACAACCTCACTGCCGCACACTCCTGGTTTCCCAAACGATCTTCCCACAAGGTTACGTGGATCAGCAGGGCAAACAACGCAAGGAATGCTATGGATCACATCTTAATTAGCACAGAAGCAAGGAATCACCTGACTGACTGCCGTTCCTACAGCGCTTGTTTTGACACTGACCATCGGTTAGTTATCTGTAACCTGAAGTGGAAATTCCGTCAACATGCCATTGTACATGGACTGCGACCTAAACGTCCAAACGTTGAAGCCCTGAAGTCAGAACAAACGTCTGAAGCCCTCCGTCAGCTGGTTCGATCCCGTGTTACTCAAGGCGATTCTCTTGAAGCTGTCGCACATGTCATACATGAAGCATCTCTTGAGACATATGGTACACAAACCTCTCAGAAGAAACAGCCGTATCTGTCTGAATCAACTCTCCATCTAATTCAGCATAAGAACAGGGCTGTAGGCACCACATAATTCGCAGCTCTGAGAAAAGAGGTCAAACACGCATGCCAGAAAGATCTTGACGAATGGCTAGCAACTAATATCAACACAATGAACCAAGCGTACCAGAACCATGACTACAGAACTATGTTCAAAGCTGCTGATGTTCTTCTTCAGAAAACATGCATGCCTACGGTGAACATCAAAGACACAAACGGTCGGGTATTGGAGACAGTTGAGGAAGAAACTCAACGTTGGCATCAGTATGCCGTAGATCTGTTGGAGTCCAACCGGCCACGTCCTCCCCAGCACACGACTGCAGTTGAACGAATTCCACCTACACAGGAAGAGACCAGGAAAGCCATACAGGCACTGAAAAACCACAAGGCTCCCGGAGTTGATTGCATCACATCTGAAGCCCTTAAAGCTGCGACACAAGATCCACAAGTTTTCTCAGATATATGTCGAGAAAAATATTCTCATTCGCAGCCATGTTTTCTGATGTGTATGTATGTACACGTGTATTGCCACATAGGCCTATGCCGCCCGTGTCCTGACGTATGAGTCTCACAGTTTGGGTTTTTTCCAGTGAGAAATTTGGAAATATTTTGGCTCGGATGTCGAGCTGGTGCGTGTCTCTTCATTCTCGAACAACGTTGAGGATCGCAGCTCAGATATATGTCGAGAAAATTATCCTCATTCGTAGCCATGTTTTCTTATGTGTATGTATGTACACGTGTATTGCCTCATAGGCCTATGCCGCCAGTGTCCTGACGCATGAGTCTCTCAGTTTAGGTTTGTTCCAGTGAGAAATTTGGCAACATTTTGGCTCAGATGTCGAGCTGGTGAGTGTCCCTTCATTCTCGAACAACGTTGAGGTTCGCAGCTCAGATACATGTCGAGAACATTATCATGTCGCCAGTGTCCAGAAGCATGAGTCTCACAGTTTGGTTTATTTTCCAGAGAGAAATTTGGCAATATTTTGGCTCGGATGTCGAGCTGGTGAGTGTCTCTTCTTTCTCGAACAACGTTGAGGCTCGCAGCTCAGATATATGTCGAGAAAAATTTCCTTATTCGCAGCCATGTTTTCTGATGTGTTTGTATGTACACGTGTATTGCCACATAGGCTTATGCCGCCAGTGTCCTGACGCATGAGTCTCAAAGTTTTGGTCTCTTCCGGTGAGAATTTTGGCGATATGTTAGCTCAGATGTGGAGGTGGTGAATGTCTCTTCATTCTCCAACAACGTTGAGGTTCGTAGCTCAGATATATGTCGAGAAAAATATCCTCATTCGCAGCCATGTTTTCTGATGTGTTTGTATGTACACGTGTATTGCCACATAGGCATATGCCGCCAGTGTCCTGACGCATGAGTTTCTCAGTTTAGGTTTGTTCCAGTGAGACATTTGGCAATATTTTGGCTCAGATGTCGAGCTGGTGCGTGTCTCTTCATTCTCGAACAACGTTGAGGTTCGCAGCTCAGATACATGTCGAGAACATTATCATGTCGCCAGTGTCCAGAAGCATGAGTCTCACAGTTTTGTTTTTTTTCCAGTGAGAAATTCGGCAATATTTTGGCTCGGATGTCGAGCTGGTGAGTGTCTCTTCATTCTCGAACAACGTTGAGGCTCGCAGCTCAGATATATGTTGAGAAAAATGTCCTCATTCGCAGCCATGTTTTCTGATGTGTTTGTATGTACACGTGTAGTGCCACATAGGCCTATGCCGCCCGTGTCCTGACGTATGAGTCTCACAGTTTGGGTTTTTTCCAGTGAGAAATTTGGCAATATTTTGGCTCGGATGTCGAGCTGGTGCGTGTCTCTTCATTCTCGAACAACGTTGAGGATCGCAGCTCAGATATATGTCGAGAAAATTATCCTTTTTCGTAGCCATGTTTTCTTATGTGTATGTATGTACACGTGTATTGCCTCATAGGCCTATGCCGCCAGTGTCCTGACGCATGAGTCTCTCAGTTTAGGTTTGTTCCAGTGAGAAATTTGGCAACATTTTGGCTCAGATGTCGAGCTGGTGAGTGTTCCTTCATTCTCGAACAACGTTGAGGTTCGCAGCTCAGATACATGTCGAGAACATTATCATGTCGCCAGTGTCCAGAAGCATGAGTCTCACAGTTTGGTTTATTTTCCAGTGAGAAATTTGGCAATATTTTGGCTCGGATGTCGAGCTGGTGAGTGTTCCTTCATTCTCGAACAACGTTGAGGTTCGCAGCTCAGATACATGTCGAGAACATTATCATGTCGCCAGTGTCCAGAAGCATGAGTCTCACAGTTTGGTTTATTTTCCAGTGAGAAATTTGGCAATATTTTGGCTCGGATGTCGAGCTGGTGAGTGTCTCTTCTTTCTCGAACAACGTTGAGGCTCGCAGCTCAGATATATGTCGAGAACATTATCATGTCGCCAGTGTCCAGAAGCATGAGTCTCACAGTTTGGTTTATTTTCCAGTGAGAAATTTGGCAATATTTTGGCTCGGATGTCGAGCTGGTGAGTGTCTCTTCTTTCTCGAACAACGTTGAGGCTCGCAGCTCAGATATATGTCGAAAAAAATGTCCTTATTCGCAGCCATGTTTTCTGATGTGTTTGTATGTACACGTGTATTGCCACATAGGCTTATGCCGCCAGTGTCCTGACGCATGAGTCTCAAAGTTTTGGTCTCTTCCGGTGAGAATTTTGGCGATATGTTAGCTCAGATGTGGAGGTGGTGAATGTCTCTTCATTCTCCAACAACGTTGAGGTTTGCAAATCAGATATATGTCGAGAACATTATCCTCATTCGCAGCCATGTTTTCTGATGTGTATGTATGTACACGTGTATTGCCACATAGGCCTATGCCGCCAGTATCCTGACGCATGAGTCTCTCAGTTTGGTTTTTTTCCAGTGAGAAATTTGGCAACATTTTGGCTCAGATGTCGAGCTGGTGAGTGTCTCTTCATTCTCCAACAACGTTGAGGTTCGCAACTCAGATATAAGTCGAGAAAATTATCCTCATTCGCAGCAATGTGTTCTGATATGTATGTATGTACACGTGTATTGCCTCCTAGGCCTATGCCGCCAGTGTCCTGACGCATGAGTCTCAAAGTTTTGGTCTCTTCCGGTGAGAATTTTGGCGATATGTTAGCTCAGATGTGGAGGTGGTGAATGTCTCTTCATTCTCCAACAACGTTGAGGTTCGTAGCTCAGATATATGTCGAGAAAAATATCCTCATTCGCAGCCATGTTTTCTGATGTGTTTGTATGTACACGTGTATTGCCACATAGGCATATGCCGCCAGTGTCCTGACGCATGAGTCTCTCAGTTTAGGTTTGTTCCAGTGAGACATTTGGCAATATTTTGGCTCAGATGTCGAGCTGGTGAGTGTCCCTTCATTCTCGAACAACGTTGAGGTTCGCAGCTCAGATACATGTCGAGAACATTATCATGTCGCCAGTGTCCAGAAGCATGAGTCTCACAGTTTTTGTTTTTTTTCCAGTGAGAAATTTGGCAATATTTTGGCTCGGATGTCGAGCTGGTGAGTGTCTCTTCATTCTCGAACAACGTTGAGGCTCGCAGCTCAGATATATGTCGAGAAAAATGTCCTCATTCGCAGCCATGTTTTCTGATGTGTTTGTATGTACACGTGTAGTGCCACATAGGCCTATGCCGCCAGTATCCTGACGCATGAGTCTCTCAGTTTGGGTTTTTTCCAGTGAGAAATTTGGCAATATTTTGGCTCGGATGTCGAGCTGGTGAGTGTCTCTTCATTCTCGAACAACGTTGAGGCTCGCAGCTCAGATATATGTCGAGAAAAATGTCCTCATTCGCAGCCATGTTTTCTAATGTGTTTGTATGTACACGTGTATTGCGACATAGGCATATGCCGCCAGTGTCCTGACGCATGAGTCTCTCAGTTTAGGTTTGTTCCAGTGAGAAATTTGGCAAGATTTTGGCTCAGATGTCGAGCTGGTGAGTGTCCCTTCATTCTCGAACAACGTTGAGGTTCGCAGCTCAGATATATGTCGAGAACATTATCCTCATTCGCAGCCTTGTTTTCTGATGTGTATGTATGTACATGTGTATTGCCACATAGGCCTATGCCGCCAGTATCCTGACGCATGAGTCTCTCAGTTTGAGTTTTTTCCAGTGAGAAATTTGGCAATATTTTGGCTCGGATGTCGAGCTGGTGAGTGTCTCTTCATTCTCGAACAACGTTGAGGCTCGCAGCTCAGATATATGTCGAGAAAAATATCCTCATTCGCAGCCATGTTTTCTAATGTGTTTGTATGTACACGTGTAGTGCCACATAGGCATATGCCGCCAGTGTCCTGACGCATGAGTCTCTCAGTTTAGGTTTGTTCCAGTGAGAAATTTGGCAACATTTTGGCTCAGATGTCGAGCTGGTGAGTGTCCCTTCATTCTCGAACAACGTTGAGGTTCGCAGCTCAGATATATGTCGAGAACATTATCCTCATTCGCAGCCATGTTTTCTGATGTGTATGTATGTACAAGTGTATTGCCTTATAGGCCTATGCCGCCAGTGTCCTGACGCATGAGTCTCTCAGTTTAGGTTTGTTCCAGTGAGAAATTTGGCAACATTTTGGCTCAGATGTCGAGCTGGTGAGTGTCCCTTCATTCTCGAACAACGTTGAGGTTCGCAGCTCAGATACATGTCGAGAACATTATCATGTCGCCAGTGTCCAGAAGCATGAGTCTCACAGTTTGGTTTATTTTCCAGTGAGAAATTTGGCAATATTTTGGCTCGGATGTCGAGCTGGTGAGTGTCTCTTCTTTCTCGAACAACGTTGAGGCTCGCAGCTCAGATATATGTCGAAAAAAATGTCCTTATTCGCAGCCATGTTTTCTGATGTGTTTGTATGTACACGTGTATTGCCACATAGGCTTATGCCGCCAGTGTCCTGACGCATGAGTCTCAAAGTTTTGGTCTCTTCCGGTGAGAATTTTGGCGATATGTTAGCTCAGATGTGGAGGTGGTGAATGTCTCTTCATTCTCCAACAACGTTGAGGTTTGCAAATCAGATATATGTCGAGAACATTATCCTCATTCGCAGCCATGTTTTCTGATGTGTATGTATGTACACGTGTATTGCCACATAGGCCTATGCCGCCAGTATCCTGACGCATGAGTCT
This sequence comes from Crossaster papposus, assembly GCA_037893245.1. Taxonomy (NCBI): domain Eukaryota; kingdom Metazoa; phylum Echinodermata; class Asteroidea; order Velatida; family Solasteridae; genus Crossaster; species Crossaster papposus. The sequence continues at coordinate 3,348,722 of JBAIAA010000337.1, read as the reverse complement.
CTCAGTTTGGTTTTTTTCCAGTGAGAAATTTGGCAATATTTTGGCTCGGATGTCGAGCTGGTGAGTGTCTCTTCATTCCCGAACAACGTTGAGGCTCGCAGCTCAGATATATGTCGAGAAAAATATCCTCATTCGCAGCCATGTTTTCTAATGTGTTTGTATGTACACGTGTAGTGCCACATAGGCATATGCCGCCAGTGTCCTGACGCATGAGTCTCTGAGTTTAGGTTTGTTCCAGTGAGAAATTTGGCAATATTTTGGCTCAGATGTCGAGCTGGTGACTGTCTCTTCATTCTCGAACAACGTTGAGGATCGCAGCTCAGATATATGTCGAGAACATTATCCTCATTCGCTGCCATGTTTTCTGATGTGTATGTATGTACATGTGTATTGCCACATAGGCCTATGCCGCCAGTATCCTGACGCATGAGTCTCTCAGTTTGGGTTTTTTCCAGTGAGAAATTTGGCAATATTTTGGCTAGGATGTCGAGCTGGTGAGTGTCTCTTCATTCTCGAACAACGTTGAGGCTCGCAGCTCAGATATATGTCGAGACAAATATCCTCATTCGCAGCCATGTTTTCTAATGTGTTTGTATGTACACGTGTAGTGCCACATAGGCATATGCCGCCAGTGTCCTGACGCATGAGTCTCTGAGTTTAGGTTTGTTCCAGTGAGAAATTTGGCAATATTTTGGCTCAGATGTCGAGCTGGTGACTGTCTCTTCATTCTCGAACAACGTTGAGGATCGCAGCTCAGATATATGTCGAGAAAATTATCCTCATTCGTAGCCATGTTTTCTTATGTGTATGTAATTACACGTGTATTGCCTTATAGGCCTATGCCGCCAGTGTCCTGACGCATGAGTCTCTCAGTTTAGGTTTGTTCCAGTGAGAAATTTGGCAACATTTTGGCTCAGATGTCGAGCTGGTGAGTGTCCCTTCATTCTCGAACAACGTTGATTTTCGCAGCTCAGATACATGTCGAGAACATTATCATGTCGCCAGTGTCCAGAAGCATGAGTCTCACAGTTTGGTTTATTTTCCAGTGAAAAATTTGGCAATATTTTGGCTCGGATGTCGAGCTGGTGAGTGTCTCTTCTTTCTCGAACAACGTTGAGGCTCGCAGCTCAGATATATGTCGAGAAAATTATCCTCATTCGCAGCCATGTGTTCTGATATGTATGTATGTACACGTGTATTGCCTCCTAGGCCTATGCCGCCAGTGTCCTGACGCATGAGTCTCAAAGTTTTGGTCTCTTCCGGTGAGAATTTTGGCGATATGTTAGCTCAGATGTGGAGGTGGTGAATGTCTCTTCATTCTCCAACAACGTTGAGGTTCGTAGCTCAGATATATGTCGAGAAAAATATCCTCATTCGCAGCCATGTTTTCTGATGTGTTTGTATGTACACGTGTATTGCCACATAGGCATATGCCGCCAGTGTCCTGACGCATGAGTCTCTCAGTTTAGGTTTGTTCCAGTGAGACATTTGGCAATATTTTGGCTCAGATGTCGAGCTGGTGAGTGTCCCTTCATTCTCGAACAACGTTGAAGTTCGCAGCTCAGATACATGTCGAGAACATTATCATGTCGCCAGTGTCCAGAAGCATGAGTCTCACAGTTTTTGTTTTTTTTCCAGTGAGAAATTTGGCAATATTTTGGCTCGGATGTCGAGCTGGTGAGTGTCTCTTCATTCTCGAACAACGTTGAGGCTCGCAGGTCAGATATATGTCGAGAAAAATGTCCTCATTCGCAGCCATGTTTTCTAATGTGTTTGTATGTACACGTGTATTGCCACATAGGCATATGCCGCCAGTGTCCGGACGCATGAGTCTCTCAGTTTAGGTTTGTTCGAGTGAGAAATTTGGCAACATTTTGGCTCAGATGTCGAGCTGGTGAGTGTCCCTTCATTCTCGAACAACGTTGAGGTTCGCAGCTCAGATATATGTCGAGAACATTATCCTCATTCGCAGCCTTGTTTTCTGATGTGTATGTATGTACATGTGTATTGCCACATAGGCCTATGCCGCCAGTATCCTGACGCATGAGTCTCTCAGTTTGAGTTTTTTCCAGTGAGAAATTTGGCAATATTTTGGCTCGGATGTCGAGCTGGTGAGTGTCTCTTCATTCTCGAACAACGTTGAGGCTCGCAGCTCAGATATATGTCGAGAAAAATATCCTCATTCGCAGCCATGTTTTCTAATGTGTTTGTATGTACACGTGTAGTGCCACATAGGCATATGCCGCCAGTGTCCTGACGCATGAGTCTCTCAGTTTAGGTTTGTTCCAGTGAGAAATTTGGCAACATTTTGGCTCAGATGTCGAGCTGGTGAGTGTCCCTTCATTCTCGAACAACGTTGAGGTTCGCAGCTCAGATATATGTCGAGAACATTATCCTCATTCGCAGCCATGTTTTCTGATGTGTATGTATGTACAAGTGTATTGCCTTATAGGCCTATGCCGCCAGTGTCCTGACGCATGAGTCTCTCAGTTTAGGTTTGTTCCAGTGAGAAATTTGGCAACATTTTGGCTCAGATGTCGAGCTGGTGAGTGTCCCTTCATTCTCGAACAACGTTGAGGTTCGCAGCTCAGATACATGTCGAGAACATTATCATGTCGCCAGTGTCCAGAAGCATGAGTCTCACAGTTTGGTTTATTTTCCAGTGAGAAATTTGGCAATATTTTGGCTCGGATGTCGAGCTGGTGAGTGTCTCTTCTTTCTCGAACAACGTTGAGGCTCGCAGCTCAGATATATGTCGAAAAAAATGTCCTTATTCGCAGCCATGTTTTCTGATGTGTTTGTATGTACACGTGTATTGCCACATAGGCTTATGCCGCCAGTGTCCTGACGCATGAGTCTCAAAGTTTTGGTCTCTTCCGGTGAGAATTTTGGCGATATGTTAGCTCAGATGTGGAGGTGGTGAATGTCTCTTCATTCTCCAACAACGTTGAGGTTTGCAAATCAGATATATGTCGAGAACATTATCCTCATTCGCAGCCATGTTTTCTGATGTGTATGTATGTACACGTGTATTGCCACATAGGCCTATGCCGCCAGTATCCTGACGCATGAGTCTCTCAGTTTGGTTTTTTTCCAGTGAGAAATTTGGCAACATTTTGGCTCAGATGTCGAGCTGGTGAGTGTCTCTTCATTCTCCAACAACGTTGAGGTTCGCAACTCAGATATAAGTCGAGAAAATTATCGTCATTCGCAGCCATGTGTTCTGATATGTATGTATGTACACGTGTATTGCCTCCTAGGCCTATGCCGCCAGTGTCCTGACGCATGAGTCTCAAAGTTTTGGTCTCTTCCGGTGAGAATTTTGGCGATATGTTAGCTCAGATGTGGAGGTGGTGAATGTCTCTTCATTCTCCAACAACGTTGAGGTTCGTAGCTCAGATATATGTCGAGAAAAATATCCTCATTCGCAGCCATGTTTTCTGATGTGTTTGTATGTACACGTGTATTGCCACATAGGCATATGCCGCCAGTGTCCTGACGCATGAGTCTCTCAGTTTAGGTTTGTTCCAGTGAGACATTTGGCAATATTTTGGCTCAGATGTCGAGCTGGTGAGTGTCCCTTCATTCTCGAACAACGTTGAGGTTCGCAGCTCAGATACATGTCGAGAACATTATCATGTCGCCAGTGTCCAGAAGCATGAGTCTCACAGTTTTTGTTTTTTTTTCCAGTGAGAAATTTGGCAATATTTTGGCTCGGATGTCGAGCTGGTGAGTGTCTCTTCATTCTCGAACAACGTTGAGGCTCGCAGCTCAGATATATGTCGAGAAAAATGTCCTCATTCGCAGCCAAGTTTTCTGATGTGTTTGTATGTACACGTGTAGTGCCACATAGGCCTATGCCGCCAGTATCCTGACGCATGAGTCTCTCAGTTTGGGTTTTTTCCAGTGAGAAATTTGGCAATATTTTGGCTCGGATGTCGAGCTGGTGAGTGTATCTTCATTCTCGAACAACGTTGAGGCTCGCAGCTCAGATATATGTCGAGAAAAATGTCCTCATTCGCAGCCATGTTTTCTAATGTGTTTGTATGTACACGTGTATTGCGACATAGGCATATGCCGCCAGTGTCCTGACGCATGAGTCTCTCAGTTTAGGTTTGTTCCAGTGAGAAATTTGGCAAGATTTTGGCTCAGATGTCGAGCTGGTGAGTGTCCCTTCATTCTCGAACAACGTTGAGGTTCGCAGCTCAGATATATGTCGAGAACATTATCCTCATTCGCAGCCATGTTTTCTGATGTGTATGTATGTACATGTGTATTGCCACATAGGCCTATGCCGCCAGTATCCTGACGCATGAGTCTCTCAGTTTGGTTTTTTTCCAGTGAGAAATTTGGCAATATTTTGGCTCGGATGTCGAGCTGGTGAGTGTCTCTTCATTTCCGAACAACGTTGAAGCTCGCAGCTCAGATATATGTCGAGAAAAATATCCTCATTCGCAGCCATGTTTTCTAATGTGTTTGTATGTACACGTGTAGTGCCACATAGGCATATGCCGCCAGTGTCCTGACGCATGAGTCTCTGAGTTTAGGTTTGTTCCAGTGAGAAATTTGGCAATATTTTGGCTCAGATGTCGAGCTGGTGAGTGTCCCTTCATTCTCGAACAACGTTGAGGTTCGCAGCTCAGATATATGTCGAGAACATTATCCTCATTCGCAGCCATGTTTTCTGATGTGTATGTATGTACATGTGTATTGCCACATAGGCCTATGCCGCCAGTATCCTGACGCATGAGTCTCTCAGTTTGGTTTTTTTCCAGTGAGAAATTTGGCAATATTTTGGCTCGGATGTCGAGCTGGTGAGTGTCTCTTCATTCCCGAACAACGTTGAGGCTCGCAGCTCAGATATATGTCGAGAAAAATATCCTCATTCGCAGCCATGTTTTCTAATGTGTTTGTATGTACACGTGTAGTGCCACATAGGCATATGCCGCCAGTGTCCTGACGCATGAGTCTCTGAGTTTAGGTTTGTTCCAGTGAGAAATTTGGCAATATTTTGGCTCAGATGTCGAGCTGGTGACTGTCTCTTCATTCTCGAACAACGTTGAGGATCGCAGCTCAGATATATGTCGAGAACATTATCCTCATTCGCAGCCATGTTTTCTGATGTGTATGTATGTACATGTGTATTGCCACATAGGCCTATGCCGCCAGTATCCTGACGCATGAGTCTCTCAGTTTGGGTTTTTTCCAGTGAGAAATTTGGCAATATTTTGGCTCGGATGTCGAGCTGGTGAGTGTCCCTTCATTCTCGAACAACGTTGAGGTTCGCAGCTCAGATACATGTCGAGAACATTATCATGTCGCCAGTGTCCAGAAGCATGAGTCTCACAGTTTGGTTTATTTTCCAGTGAGAAATTTGGCAATATTTTGGCTCGGATGTCGAGCTGGTGAGTGTCTCTTCTTTCTCGAACAACGTTGAGGCTCGCAGCTCAGATATATGTCGAGAAAATTATCCTCATTCGCAGCCATGTGTTCTGATATGTATGTATGTACACGTGTATTGCCTCCTAGGCCTATGCCGCCAGTGTCCTGACGCATGAGTCTCAAAGTTTTGGTCTCTTCCGGTGAGAATTTTGGCGATATGTTAGCTCAGATGTGGAGGTGGTGAATGTCTCTTCATTCTCCAACAACGTTGAGGTTCGTAGCTCAGATATATGTCGAGAAAAATATCCTCATTCGCAGCCATGTTTTCTGATGTGTTTGTATGTACACGTGTATTGCCACATAGGCTTATGCCGCCAGTGTCCTGACGCATGAGTCTCAAAGTTTTGGTCTCTTCCGGTGAGAATTTTGGCGATATGTTAGCTCAGATGTGGAGGTGGTGAATGTCTCTTCATTCTCCAACAACGTTGAGGTTCGCAAATCAGATATATGTCGAGAACATTATCCTCATTCGCAGCCATGTTTTCTGATGTGTATGTATGTACACGTGTATTGCCACATAGGCCTATGCCGCCAGTATCCTGACGCATGAGTCTCTCAGTTTGGTTTTTTTCCATTGAGAAATTTGGCAACATTTTGGCTCAGATGTCGAGCTGGTGAGTGTCTCTTCATTCTCCAACAACGTTGAGGTTCGCAACTCAGATATAAGTCGAGAAAATTATCCTCATTCGCAGCCATGTGTTCTGATATGTATGTATGTACACGTGTATTGCCTCCTAGGCCTATGCCGCCAGTGTCCTGACGCATGAGTCTCAAAGTTTTGGTCACTTCCGGTGATAATTTTGGCGATATGTTAGCTCAGATGTGGAGGTGGTGAATGTCTCTTCATTCTCCAACAACGTTGAGGTTCGTAGCTCAGATATATGTCGAGAAAAATATCCTCATTCGCAGCCATGTTTTCTGATGTGTTTGTATGTACACGTGTATTGCCACATAGGCATATGCCGCCAGTGTCCTGACGCATGAGTCTCTCAGTTTAGGTTTGTTCCAGTGAGACATTTGGCAATATTTTGGCTCAGATGTCGAGCTGGTGAGTGTCCCTTCATTCTCGAACAACGTTGAGGTTCGCAGCTCAGATACATGTCGAGAACATTATCATGTCGCCAGTGTCCAGAAGCATGAGTCTCACAGTTTTTTTTTTTTTTCCAGTGAGAAATTTGGCAATATTTTGGCTCGGATGTCGAGCTGGTGAGGGTCTCTTCATTCTCGAACAACGTTGAGGCTCGCAGCTCAGATATATGTCGAGAAAAATGTCCTCATTCGCAGCCATGTTTTCTGATGTGTTTGTATGTACACGTGTAGTGCCACATAGGCCTATGCCGCCAGTATCCTGACGCATGAGTCTCTCAGTTTGGGTTTTTTCCAGTGAAAAATTTGGCAATATTTTGGCTCGGATGTCGAGCTGGTGAGTGTCTCTTCATTCTCGAACAACGTTGAGGCTCGCAGCTCAGATATATGTCGAGAAAAATGTCCTCATTCGCAGCCATGTTTTCTAATGTGTTTGTATGTACACGTGTATTGCGACATAGGCATATGCCGCCAGTGTCCTGACGCATGAGTCTCTCAGTTTAGGTTTGTTCCAGTGAGAAATTTGGCAACATTTTGGCTCAGATGTCGAGCTGGTGAGTGTCCCTTCATTCTCGAACAACGTTGAGGTTCGCAGCTCAGATATATGTCGAGAACATTATCCTCATTCGCAGCCATGTTTTCTGATGTGTATGTATGTACATGTGTATTGCCACATAGGCCTATGCCGCATGTATCCTGACGCATGAGTCTCTCAGTTTGGGTTTTTTCCAGTGAGAAATATGGCAATATTTTGGCTCGGATGTCGAGCTGGTGAGTGTCTCTTCATTCTCGAACAACGTTGAGGCTCGCAGCTCAGATATATGTCGAGAAAAATATCCTCATTCGCAGCCATGTTTTCTAATGTGTTTGTATGTACACGTGTAGTGCCACATAGGCATATGCCGCCAGTGTCCTGACGCATGAGTCTCTGAGTTTAGGTTTGTTCCAGTGAGAAATTTGGCAATATTTTGGCTCAGATGTCGAGCTGGTGACTGTCTCTTCATTCTCAAACAACGTTGAGGATTGCAGCTCAGATATATGTCGAGAAAATTATCCTCATTCGTAGCCATGTTTTCTTATGTGTTTCTATGTACACGTGTATTGCCTCATAGGCCTATGCCGCCAGTGTCCTGACGCATGAGTCTCTCAGTTTAGGTTTGTTCCAGTGAGAAATTTGGCAACATTTTGGCTCAGATGTCGAGCTGGTGAGTGTCCCTTCATTCTCGAACAACGTTGAGGTTCGCAGCTCTGATACATGTCGAGAACATTATTATGTCGCCAGTGTCCAGAAGCATGAGTCTCACAGTTTGGTTTATTTTCCAGTGAGAAATTTGGCAATATTTTGGCTCGGATGTCGAGCTGGTGAGTGTCTCTTCTTTCTCGAACAACGTTGAGGCTCGCAGCTCAGATATATGTCGAGAAAAATGTCCTTATTCGCAGCCATGTTTTCTGATGTGTTTGTATGTACACGTGTATTGCCACATAGGCTTATGCCGCCAGTGTCCTGACGCATGAGTCTCAAAGTTTTGGTCTCTTCCGGTGAGAATTTTGGCGATATGTTAGCTCAGATGTGGAGGTGGTGAATGTCTCTTCATTCTCCAACAACGTTGAGGTTCGCAAATCAGATATATGTCGAGAACATTATCCTCATTCGCAGCCATGTTTTCTGATGTGTATGTATGTACACGTGTATTGCCACATAGGCCTATGCCGCCAGTATCCTGACGCATGAGTCTCTCAGTTTGGTTTTTTTCCATTGAGAAATTTGGCAACATTTTGGCTCAGATGTCGAGCTGGTGAGTGTCTCTTCATTCTCCAACAACGTTGAGGTTCGCAACTCAGATATAAGTCGAGAAAATTATCCTCATTCGCAGCCATGTGTTCTGATATGTATGTATGTACACGTGTATTGCCTCCTAGGCCTATGCCGCCAGTGTCCTGACGCATGAGTCTCAAAGTTTTGGTCACTTCCGGTGAGAATTTTGGCGATATGTTAGCTCAGATGTGGAGGTGGTGAATGTCTCTTCATTCTCCAACAACGTTGAGGTTCGTAGCTCAGATATATGTCGAGAAAAATATCCTCATTCGCAGCCATGTTTTCTGATGTGTTTGTATGTACACGTGTATTGCCACATAGGCATATGCCGCCAGTGTCCTGACGCATGAGTCTCTCAGTTTAGGTTTGTTCCAGTGAGACATTTGGCAATATTTTGGCTCAGATGTCGAGCTGGTGAGTGTCCCTTCATTCTCGAACAACGTTGAGGTTCGCAGCTCAGATACATGTCGAGAACATTATCATGTCGCCAGTGTCCAGAAGCATGAGTCTCACAGTTTTTGGTTTTTTTTCCAGTGAGAAATTTGGCAATATTTTGGCTCGGATGTCGAGCTGGTGAGTGTCTCTTCATTCTCGAACAACGTTGAGGCTCGCAGCTCAGATATATGTCGAGAAAAATGTCCTCATTCCCAGCCATGTTTTCTGATGTGTTTGTATGTACACGTGTAGTGCCACATAGGCCTATGCCGCCAGTATCCTGACGCATGAGTCTCTCAGTTTGGGTTTTTTCCAGTGAAAAATTTGGCAATATTTTGGCTCGGATGTCGAGCTGGTGAGTGTCTCTTCATTCTCGAACAACGTTGAGGCTCGCAGCTCAGATATATGTCGAGAAAAATGTCCTCATTCGCAGCCATGTTTTCTAATGTGTTTGTATGTACACGTGTATTGCGACATAGGCATATGCCGCCAGTGTCCTGACGCATGAGTCTCTCAGTTTAGGTTTGTTCCAGTGAGAAATTTGGCAACATTTTGGCTCAGATGTCGAGCTGGTGAGTGTCCCTTCATTCTCGAACAACGTTGAGGTTCGCAGCTCAGATATATGTCGAGAACATTATCCTCATTCGCAGCCATGTTTTCTGATGTGTATGTATGTACATGTGTATTGCCACATAGGCCTATGCCGCCAGTATCCTGACGCATGAGTCTCTCAGTTTGGGTTTTTTCCAGTGAGAAATATGGCAATATTTTGGCTCGGATGTCGAGCTGGTGAGTGTCTCTTCATTCTCGAACAACGTTGAGGCTCGCAGCTCAGATATATGTCGAGAAAAATATCCTCATTCGCAGCCATGTTTTCTAATGTGTTTGTATGTACACGTGTAGTGCCACATAGGCATATGCCGCCAGTGTCCTGACGCATGAGTCTCTGAGTTTAGGTTTGTTCCAGTGAGAAATTTGGCAATATTTTGGCTCAGATGTCGAGCTGGTGACTGTCTCTTCATTCTCGAACAACGTTGAGGATCGCAGCTCAGATATATGTCGAGAAAATTATCCTCATTCGTAGCCATGTTTTCTTATGTGTTTGTATGTACACGTGTATTGCCTCATAGGCCTATGCCGCCAGTGTCCTGACGCATGAGTCTCTCAGTTTAGGTTTGTTCCAGTGAGAAATTTGGCAACATTTTGGCTCAGATGTCGAGCTGGTGAGTGTCCCTTCATTCTCGAACAACGTTGAGGTTCGCAGCTCTGATACATGTCGAGAACATTATTATGTCGCCAGTGTCCAGAAGCATGAGTCTCACAGTTTGGTTTATTTTCCAGTGAGAAATTTGGCAATATTTTGGCTCGGATGTCGAGCTGGTGAGTGTCTCTTCTTTCTCGAACAACGTTGAGGCTCGCAGCTCAGATATATGTCGAGAAAAATGTCCTTATTCGCAGCCATGTTTTCTGATGTGTTTGTATGTACACGTGTATTGCCACATAGGCTTATGCCGCCAGTGTCCTGACGCATGAGTCTCAAAGTTTTGGTCTCTTCCGGTGAGAATTTTGGCAATATGTTAGCTCAGATGTGGAGGTGGTGAATGTCTCTTCATTCTCCAACAACGTTGAGGTTCGTAGCTCACATATATGTCGAGAAAAATATCCTCATTCGCAGCCATGTTTTCTGATGTGTTTGTATGTACACGTGTATTGCCACATAGGCTTATGCCGCCAGTGTCCTGACGCATGAGTCTCAAAGTTTTGGTCTCTTCCGGTGAGAATTTTGGCGATATGTTAGCTCAGATGTGGAGGTGGTGAATGTCTCTTCATTCTCCAACAACGTTGAGGTTCGCAAACCAGATATATGTCGAGAACATTATCCTCATTCGCAGCCATGTTTTCTGATGTGTATGTATGTACACGTGTATTGCCACATAGGCCTATGCCGCCAGTATCCTGACGCATGAGTCTCTCAGTTTGGTTTTTTTCCATTGAGAAATTTGGCAACATTTTGGCTCAGATGTCGAGCTGGTGAGTGTCTCTTCATTCTCCAACAACGTTGAGGTTCGCAACTCAGATATAAGTCGAGAAAATTATCCTCATTCGCAGCCATGTGTTCTGATATGTATGTATGTACACGTGTATTGCCTCCTAGGCCTATGCCGCCAGTGTCCTGACGCATGAGTCTCAAAGTTTTGGTCACTTCCGGTGAGAATTTTGGCGATATGTTAGCTCAGATGTGGAGGTGGTGAATGTCTCTTCATTCTCCAACAACGTTGAGGTTCGTAGCTCAGATATATGTCGGGGAAAATATCCTCATTCGCAGCCATGTTTTCTGATGTGTTTGTATGTACACGTGTATTGCCACATAGGCATATGCCGCCAGTGTCCTGACGCATGAGTCTCTCAGTTTAGGTTTGTTCCAGTGAGACATTTGGCAATATTTTGGCTCAGATGTCGAGCTGGTGAGTGTCCCTTCATTCTCGAACAACGTTGAGGTTCGCAGCTCAGATACATGTCGAGAACATTATCATGTCGCCAGTGTCCAGAAGCATGAGTCTCACAGTTTTTGTTTTTTTTCCAGTGAGAAAAATTTGGCAATATTTTGGCTCGGATGTCGAGCTGGTGAGTGTCTCTTCATTCTCGAACAACGTTGAGGCTCGCAGCTCAGATATATGTCGAGAAAAATATCCTCATTCGCAGCCATGTTTTCTAATGTGTTTGTATGTACACGTGTAGTGCCACATAGGCATATGCCGCCAGTGTCCTGACGCATGAGTCTCTGAGTTTAGGTTTGTTCCAGTGAGAAATTTGGCAATATTTTGGCTCAGATGTCGAGCTGGTGACTGTCTCTTCATTCTCGAACAACGTTGAGGATCGCAGCTCAGATATATGTCGAGAAAATTATCCTCATTCGTAGCCATGTTTTCTTATGTGTTTGTATGTACACGTGTATTGCCTCATAGGCCTATGCCGCCAGTGTCCTGACGCATGAGTCTCTCAGTTTAGGTTTGTTCCAGTGAGAAATTTGGCAACATTTTGGCTCAGATGTCGAGCTGGTGAGTGTCCCTTCATTCTCGAACAACGTTGAGGTTCGCAGCTCTGATACATGTCGAGAACATTATTATGTCGCCAGTGTCCAGAAGCATGAGTCTCACAGTTTGGTTTATTTTCCAGTGAGAAATTTGGCAATATTTTGGCTCGGATGTCGAGCTGGTGAGTGTCTCTTCTTTCTCGAACAACGTTGAGGCTCGCAGCTCAGATATATGTCGAGAAAAATGTCCTTATTCGCAGCCATGTTTTCTGATGTGTTTGTATGTACACGTGTATTGCCACATAGGCTTATGCCGCCAGTGTCCTGACGCATGAGTCTCAAAGTTTTGGTCTCTTCCGGTGAGAATTTTGGCGATATGTTAGCTCGGGATGTGGAGGTGGTGAATGTCTCTTCATTCTCCAACAACGTTGAGGTTCGTAGCTCACATATATGTCGAGAAAAATATCCTCATTCGCAGCCATGTTTTCTGATGTGTTTGTATGTACACGTGTATTGCCACATAGGCTTATGCCGCCAGTGTCCTGACGCATGAGTCTCAAAGTTTTGGTCTCTTCCGGTGAGAATTTTGGCGATATGTTAGCTCAGATGTGGAGGTGGTGAATGTCTCTTCATTCTCCAACAACGTTGAGGTTCGCAAATCAGATATATGTCGAGAACATTATCCTCATTCGCAGCCATGTTTTCTGATGTGTATGTATGTACACGTGTATTGCCACATAGGCCTATGCCGCCAGTATCCTGACGCATGAGTCTCTCAGTTTGGTTTTTTTCCATTGAGAAATTTGGCAACATTTTGGCTCAGATGTCGAGCTGGTGAGTGTCTCTTCATTCTCCAACAACGTTGAGGTTCGCAACTCAGATATAAGTCGAGAAAATTATCCTCATTCGCAGCCATGTGTTCTGATATGTATGTATGTACACGTGTATTGCCTCCTAGGCCTATGCCGCCAGTGTCCTGACGCATGAGTCTCAAAGTTTTGGTCACTTCCGGTGAGAATTTTGGCGATATGTTAGCTCAGATGTGGAGGTGGTGAATGTCTCTTCATTCTCCAACAACGTTGAGGTTCGTAGCTCAGATATATGTCGAGAAAAATATCCTCATTCGCAGCCATGTTTTCTGATGTGTTTGTATGTACACGTGTATTGCCACATAGGCATATGCCGCCAGTGTCCTGACGCATGAGTCTCTGAGTTTAGGTTTGTTCCAGTGAGAAATTTGGCAATATTTTGGCTCAGATGTCGAGCTGGTGACTGTCTCTTCATTCTCGAACAACGTTGAGGATCGCAGCTCAGATATATGTCGAGAAAATTATCCTCATTCGTAGCCATGTTTTCTTATGTGTTTGTATGTACACGTGTATTGCCTCATAGGCCTATGCCGCCAGTGTCCTGACGCATGAGTCTCTCAGTTTAGGTTTGTTCCAGTGAGAAATTTGGCAACATTTTGGCTCAGATGTCGAGCTGGTGAGTGTCCCTTCATTCTCGAACAACGTTGAGGTTCGCAGCTCTGATACATGTCGAGAACATTATTATGTCGCCAGTGTCCAGAAGCATGAGTCTCACAGTTTGGTTTATTTTCCAGTGAGAAATTTGGCAATATTTTGGCTCGGATGTCGAGCTGGTGAGTGTCTCTTCTTTCTCGAACAACGTTGAGGCTCGCAGCTCAGATATATGTCGAGAAAAATGTCCTTATTCGCAGCCATGTTTTCTGATGTGTTTGTATGTACACGTGTATTGCCACATAGGCTTATGCCGCCAGTGTCCTGACGCATGAGTCTCAAAGTTTTGGTCTCTTCCGGTGAGAATTTTGGCGATATGTTAGCTCAGATGTGGAGGTGGTGAATGTCTCTTCATTCTCCAACAACGTTGAGGTTCGTAGCTTACATATATGTCGAGAAAAATATCCTCATTCGCAGCCATGTTTTCTGATGTGTTTGTATGTACACGTGTATTGCCACATAGGCTTATGCCGCCAGTGTCCTGACGCATGAGTCTCAAAGTTTTGGTCTCTTCCGGTGAGAATTTTGGCGATATGTTAGCTCAGATGTGGAGGTGGTGAATGTCTCTTCATTCTCCAACAACGTTGAGGTTCGCAAATCAGATATATGTCGAGAACATTATCCTCATTCGCAGCCATGTTTTCTGATGTGTATGTATGTACACGTGTATTGCCACATAGGCCTATGCCGCCAGTATCCTGACGCATGAGTCTCTCAGTTTGGTTTTTTTCCATTGAGAAATTTGGCAACATTTTGGCTCAGATGTCGAGCTGGTGAGTGTCTCTTCATTCTCCAACAACGTTGAGGTTCGCAACTCAGATATAAGTCGAGAAAATTATCCTCATTCGCAGCCATGTGTTCTGATATGTATGTATGTACACGTGTATTGCCTCCTAGGCCTATGCCGCCAGTGTCCTGACGCATGAGTCTCAAAGTTTTGGTCACTTCCGGTGAGAATTTTGGCGATATGTTAGCTCAGATGTGGAGGTGGTGAATGTCTCTTCATTCTCCAACAACGTTGAGGTTCGTAGCTCAGATATATGTCGAGAAAAATATCCTCATTCGCAGCCATGTTTTCTGATGTGTTTGTATGTACACGTGTATTGCCACATAGGCTTATGCCGCCAGTGTCCTGACGCATGAGTCTCAAAGTTTTGGTCTCTTCCGGTGAGAATTTTGGCGATATGTTAGCTCAGATGTGGAGGTGGTGAATGTCTCTTCATTCTCCAACAACGTTGAGGTTCGCAAATCAGATATATGTCGAGAACATTATCCTCATTCGCAGCCATGTTTTCTGATGTGTATGTATGTACACGTGTATTGCCACATAGGCCTATGCCGCCAGTATCCTGACGCATGAGTCTCTCAGTTTGGTTTTTTTCCATTGAGAAATTTGGCAACATTTTGGCTCAGATGTCGAGCTGGTGAGTGTCTCTTCATTCTCCAACAACGTTGAGGTTCGCAACTCAGATATAAGTCGAGAAAATTATCCTCATTCGCAGCCATGTGTTCTGACATGTATGTATGTACACGTGTATTGCCTCCTAGGCCTATGCCGCCAGTGTCCTGACGCACGAGTCTCAAAGTTTTGGTCACTTCCGGTGAGAATTTTGGCGATATGTTAGCTCAGATGTGGAGGTGGTGAATGTCTCTTCATTCTCCAACAACGTTGAGGTTCGTAGCTCAGATATATGTCGAGAAAAATATCCTCATTCGCAGCCATGTTTTCTGATGTGTTTGTATGTACACGTGTATTGCCACATAGGCATATGCCGCCAGTGTCCTGACGCATGAGTCTCTCAGTTTAGGTTTGTTCCAGTGAGACATTTGGCAATATTTTGGCTCAGATGTCGAGCTGGTGAGTGTCCCTTCATTCTCGAACAACGTTGAGGTTCGCAGCTCAGATACATGTCGAGAACATTATCATGTCGCCAGTGTCCAGAAGCATGAGTCTCACAGTTTTTGTTTTTTTTTCAGTGAGAAATTTGGCAATATTGTGGCTCGGATGTCGAGCTAGTGAGTGTCTCTTCATTCTCGAACAACGTTGAGGCTCGCAGCTCAAATATATGTCGAAAAAATGTCCTCATTCGCAGCCATGTTTTCTGATGTGTTTGTATGTACACGTGTAGTGCCACATAGGCCTATGCCGCCAGTATCCTGACGCATGAGTCTCTCAGTTTGGGTTTTTTCCAGTGAGAAATTTGGCAATATTTTGGCTCGGATGTCGAGCTGGTGAGTGTCTCTTCATTCTCGAACAACGTTGAGGCTCGCAGCTCAGATATATGTCGAGAAAAATGTCCTCATTCGCAGCCATGTTTTCTAATGTGTTTGTATGTACACGTGTATTGCCACATAGGCATATGCCGCCAGTGTCCTGACGCATGAGTCTCTCAGTTTAGGTTTGTTCCAGTGAGATATTTGGCAACATTTTGGCTCAGATGTCGAGCTGGTGAGTGTCCCTTCATTCTCGAACAACGTTGAGGTTCGCAGCTCAGATATATGTCGAGAACATTATCCTCATTCGCAGCCATGTTTTCTGATGTGTATGTATGTACACGTGTATTGCCACATAGGCATATGCCGCCAGTGTCCTGACGCATGAGTCTCTCAGTTTAGGTTTGTTCCAGTGAGATATTTGGCAACATTTTGGCTCAGATGTCGAGCTGGTGAGTGTCCCTTCATTCTCGAACAACGTTGAGGTTCGCAGCTCAGATATATGTCGAGAACATTATCCTCATTCGCAGCCATGTTTTCTGATGTGTATGTATGTACACGTGTATTGCCATATAGGCATGTGCCGCCAGTGTCCTGACGCATGAGTCTCTCAGTTTAGGTTTGTTCCAGTGAGATATTTGGCAACATTTTGGCTCAGATGTCGAGCTGGTGAGTGTCCCTTCATTCTCGAACAACGTTGAGGTTCGCAGCTCAGATATATGTCGAGAAAAATGTCCTCATTCGCAGCCATGTTTTCTAATGTGTTTGTATGTACACGTGTATTGCCACTTAGGCATATGCCGCCAGTGTCCTGACGCATGAGTCTCTCAGTTTAGGTTTGTTCCAGTGAGAAATTTGGCAATATTTTGGCTCGGATGTCGAGCTGGTGAGTGTCCCTTCATTCTCGAACAACGTTGAGGTTCGCAGCTCAGATATATGTCGAGAACATTATCCTCATTCGCAGCCATGTTTTCTGATGTGTATGTATGTACACGTGTATTGCCATATAGGCCTATGCCGCCAGTATCCTGACGCATGAGTATCTCAGTTTGGGTTTTTTCCAGTGAGAAATTTGGCAATATTTTGGCTCGGATGTCGAGCTGGTGAGTGTCTCTTCATTCTCGAACAACGTTGAGGCTCGCAGCTCAGATATATGTCGAGAAAAATATCCTCATTCGCAGCCATGTTTTCTAATGTGTTTGTATGTACACGTGTAGTGCCACATAGGCATATGCCGCCAGTGTCCTGACGCATGAGTCTCTCAGTTTAGGTTTGTTCCAGTGAGAAATTTGGCAATATTTTGGCTCAGATGTCGAGCTGGTGAGTGTCTCTTCATTCTCGAACAACGTTGAGGTTCGCAAATCAGATATATGTCGAGAACATTATCCTCATTCGCAGCCATGTTTTCTGATGTGTATGTATGTACATGTGTATTGCCACATAGGCCTATGCCGCCAGTATCCTGACGCATGAGTCTCTCAATTTGGTTTTTTTCCAGTGAGAAATTTGGCAACATTTTGGCTCAGATGTCGAGCTGGTGAGTGTCTCTTCATTCTCCAACAACGTTGAGGTTCGCAACTCAGATATAAGTCGAGAAAATTATCCTCATTCGCAGCCATGTGTTCTGATATGTATGTATGTACACGTGTATTGCCTCCTAGGCCTATGCCGCCAGTGTCCTGACGCATGAGTCTCAAAGTTTTGGTCTCTTCCGGTGAGAATTTTGGCGATATGTTAGCTCAGATGTGGAGGTGGTGAATGTCTCTTCATTCTCCAACAACGTTGAGGTTCGTAGCTCAGATATATGTCGAGAAAAATATCCTCATTCGCAGCCATGTGTTCTGATGTGTTTGTATGTACACGTGTATTGCCACATAGGCATATGCCGCCAGTGTCCTGACGCATGAGTCTCTCAGTTTAGGTTTGTTCCAGTGAGACATTTGGCAATATTTTGGCTCAGATGTCGAGCTGGTGAGTGTCCCTTCATTCTCGAACAACGTTGAGGTTCGCAGCTCAGATACATGTCGAGAACATTATCATGTCGCCAGTGTCCAGAAGCATGAGTCTCACAGTTTGTGTTTTTTTTCCAGTGAGAAATTTGGCAATATTGTGGCTCGGATGTCGAGCTGGTGAGTGTCTCTTCATTCTCGAACAACGTTGAGGCTCGCAGCTCAGATATATGTCGAGAAAAATGTCCTCATTCGCAGCCATGTTTTCTGATGTGTTTGTATGTACACGTGTAGTGCCACATAGGCCTATGCCGCCAGTATCCTGACGCATGAGTCTCTCAGTTTGGGTTTTTTCCAGTGAGAAATTTGGCAATATTTTGGCTCGGATGTCGAGCTGGTGAGTGTCTCTTCATTCTCGAACAACGTTGAGGCTCGCAGCTCAGATATATGTCGAGAAAAATGTCCTCATTCGCAGCCATGTTTTCTAATGTGTTTGTATGTACACGTGTATTGCCACATAGGCATATGCCGCCAGTGTCCTGACGCATGAGTCTCTCAGTTTAGGTTTGTTCCAGTGAGAAATTTGGCAACATTTTGGCTCAGATGTCGAGCTGGTGAGTGTCCCTTCATTCTCGAACAACGTTGAGGTTCGCAGCTCAGATATATGTCGAGAACATTATCCTCATTCGCAGCCATGTTTTCTGATGTGTATGTATGTACATGTGTATTGCCACATAGGCCTATGCCGCCAGTATCCTGACGCATGAGTCTCTCAGTTTGGGTTTTTTCCAGTGAGAAATTTGGCAATATTTTGGCTCGGATGTCGAGCTGGTGAGTGTCTCTTCATTCTCGAACAACGTTGAGGCTCGCAGCTCAGATATATGTCGAGAAAAATATCCTCATTCGCAGCCATGTTTTCTAATGTGTTTGTATGTACACGTGTAGTGCCACATAGGCATATGCCGCCAGTGTCCTGACGCATGAGTCTCTGAGTTTAGGTTTGTTCCAGTGAGAAATTTGGCAATATTTTGGCTCAGATGTCGAGCTGGTGACTGTCTCTTCATTCTCGAACAACGTTGAGGTTCGCAGCTCAGATATATGTCGAGAACATTATCCTCATTCGCAGCCATGTTTTCTGATGTGTATGTACTTACACGTGTATTGCCACATAGGCCTATGCCGCCCGTGTCCTGACGTATGAGTCTCACAGTTTGGTTTTTTTCCAGTGAGAAATTTGGAAATATTTTGGCTCGGATGTCGAGCTGTGCGTGTCTCTTCATTCTCGAACAACGTTGAGGATCGCAGCTCAGATATATGTCGAGAAAATTATCCTCATTCGTAGCCATGTTTTCTTATGTGTATGTATGTACACGTGTATTGCCTCATAGGCCTATGCCGCCAGTGTCCTGACGCATGAGTCTCTCAGTTTAGGTTTGTTCCAGTGAGAAATTTGGCAACATTTTGGCTCAGATGTCGAGCTGGTGAGTGTCCCTTCATTCTCGAACAACGTTGAGGTTCGCAGCTCTGATACATGTCGAGAACATTATCATGTCGCCAGTGTCCAGAAGCATGAGTCTCACAGTTTGGTTTATTTTCCAGTGAGAAATTTGGCAATATTTTGGCTCGGATGTCGAGCTGGTGAGTGTCTCTTCTTTCTCGAACAACGTTGAGGCTCGCAGCTCAGATATATGTCGAGAAAAATGTCCTTATTCGCAGCCATGTTTTCTGATGTGTTTGTATGTACACGTGTATTGCCACATAGGCTTATGCCGCCAGTGTCCTGACGCATGAGTCTCAAAGTTTTGGTCTCTTCCGGTGAGAATTTTGGCGATATGTTAGCTCAGATGTGGAGGTGGTGAATGTCTCTTCATTCTCCAACAAAGTTGAGGTTCGTAGCTCAGATATATGTCGAGAAAAATATCCTCATTCGCAGCCATGTTTTCTGATATGGTGTTTGTATGTACACGTGTATTGCCACATAGGCATATGCCGCCAGTGTCCTGACGAATGAGTCTCTCAGTTTAGGTTTGTTCCAGTGAGACATTTGGCAATATTTTGGCTCAGATGTCGAGCTGGTGAGTGTCCCTTCATTCTCGAACAACGTTGAGGTTCGCAGCTCAGATACATGTCGAGAACATTATCATGTCGCCAGTGTCCAGAAGCATGAGTCTCACAGTTTTGTTTTTTTTTCCAGTGAGAAATTTGGCAATATTTTGGCTCGGATGTCGAGCTGGTGAGTGTCTCTTCATTCTCGAACAACGTTGAGGCTCGCAGCTCAGATATATGTCGAAAAAATGTCCTCATTCGCAGCCATGTTTTCTGATGTGTTTGTATGTATACGTATAGTGCCACATAGGCCTATGCCGCCAGTATCCTGACGCATGAGTCTCTCAGTTTGGGTTTTTTCCAGTGAGAAATTTGGCAATATTTTGGCTCGGATGTCGAGCTGGTGAGTGTCTCTTCATTCTCGAACAACGTTGAGGCTCGCAGCTCAGATATATGTCGAGAAAAATGTCCTCATTCGCAGTCATGTTTTCTAATGTGTTTGTATGTACACGTGTATTGCCACATAGGCATATGCCGCCAGTGTCCTGACGCATGAGTCTCTCAGTTTAGGTTTGTTCCAGTGAGAAATTTGGCAACATTTTGGCTCAGATGTCGAGCTGGTGAGTGTCCCTTCATTCTCGAACAACGTTGAGGTTCGCAGCTCAGATATATGTCGAGAACATTATCCTCATTCGCAGCCATGTTTTCTAATGTGTTTGTATGTACACGTGTAGTGCCACATAGGCATATGCCGCCAGTGTCCTGACGCATGAGTCTCTCAGTTTAGGTTTGTTCCAGTGAGAAATTTGGCAACATTTTGGCTCAGATGTCGAGCTGGTGAGTGTCCCTTCATTCTCAAACAACGTTGAGGTTCGCAGCTCAGATATATGTCGAGAACATTATCCTCATTCGCAGCCATGTTTTCTGATGTGTATGTATGTACACGTGTATTGCCATATAGGCCTATGTCGCCAGTATCCTGACGCATGAGTATCTCAGTTTGGGTTTTTTCCAGTGAGAAACTTGGCAATATTTTGGCTCGGATGTCGAGCTGGTGAGTGTCTCTTCATTCTCGAACAACGTTGAGGCTCGCAGCTCAGATATATGTCGAGAAAAATATCCTCATTCGCAGCCATGTTTTCTAATGTGTTTGTATGTACACGTGTAGTGCCACATAGGCATA
Organism: Crossaster papposus; assembly: GCA_037893245.1. Lineage (NCBI taxonomy): Eukaryota > Metazoa > Echinodermata > Asteroidea > Velatida > Solasteridae > Crossaster > Crossaster papposus. Next base: position 3,327,997 of record JBAIAA010000337.1, on the reverse strand, counting down.
TGCCGCCAGTGTCCTGACGCATGAGTCTCTCAGTTTAGGTTTGTTCCAGTGTTAAATTTGGCAATATTTTGGCTCAGATGTCGAGCTGGTGAGTGTCTCTTCATTCTCGAACAACGTTGAGGTTCGCAAATCAGATATATGTCGAGAACATTATCCTCATTCGCAGCCATGTTTTCTGATGTGTATGTATGTACACGTGTATTGCCACATAGGCCTATGCCGCCAGTATCCTGACGCATGAGTCTCTCAGTTTGGTTTTTTTCCAGTGAGAAATTTGGCAATATTTTGGCTCGGATGTCGAGCTGGTGAGTGTCTCTTCATTCTCGAACAACGTTGAGGCTCGCAGCTCAGATATATGTCGAAAAAATGTCCTCATTCGCAGCCATGTTTTCTGATGTGTTTGTATGTACACGTGTAGTGCCACATAGGCCTATGCCGCCAGTATCCTGACGCATGAGTCTCTCAGTTTGGGTTTTTTCCAGTGAGAAATTTGGCAATATTTTGGCTCGGATGTCGAGCTGGTGAGTGTCTCTTCATTCTCGAACAACGTTGAGGCTCGCAGCTCAGATATATGTCGAGAAAAATGTCCTCATTCGCAGTCATGTTTTCTAATGTGTTTGTATGTACACGTGTATTGCCACATAGGCATATGCCGCCAGTGTCCTGACGCATGAGTCTCTCAGTTTAGGTTTGTTCCAGTGAGAAATTTGGCAACATTTTGGCTCAGATGTCGAGCTGGTGAGTGTCCCTTCATTCTCGAACAACGTTGAGGTTCGCAGCTCAGATATATGTCGAGAACATTATCCTCATTCGCAGCCATGTTTTCTAATGTGTTTGTATGTACACGTGTAGTGCCACATAGGCATATGCCGCCAGTGTCCTGACGCATGAGTCTCTCAGTTTAGGTTTGTTCCAGTGAGAAATTTGGCAACATTTTGGCTCAGATGTCGAGCTGGTGAGTGTCCCTTCATTCTCAAACAACGTTGAGGTTCGCAGCTCAGATATATGTCGAGAACATTATCCTCATTCGCAGCCATGTTTTCTGATGTGTATGTATGTACACGTGTATTGCCATATAGGCCTATGTCGCCAGTATCCTGACGCATGAGTATCTCAGTTTGGGTTTTTTCCAGTGAGAAACTTGGCAATATTTTGGCTCGGATGTCGAGCTGGTGAGTGTCTCTTCATTCTCGAACAACGTTGAGGCTCGCAGCTCAGATATATGTCGAGAAAAATATCCTCATTCGCAGCCATGTTTTCTAATGTGTTTGTATGTACACGTGTAGTGCCACATAGGCATATGCCGCCAGTGTCCTGACGCATGAGTCTCTCAGTTTAGGTTTGTTCCAGTGTTAAATTTGGCAATATTTTGGCTCAGATGTCGAGCTGGTGAGTGTCTCTTCATTCTCGAACAACGTTGAGGTTCGCAAATCAGATATATGTCGAGAACATTATCCTCATTCGCAGCCATGTTTTCTGATGTGTATGTATGTACACGTGTATTGCCACATAGGCCTATGCCGCCAGTATCCTGACGCATGAGTCTCTCAGTTTGGTTTTTTTCCAGTGAGAAATTTGGCAATATTTTGGCTCGGATGTCGAGCTGGTGAGTGTCCCTTCATTCTCGAACAACGTTGAGGCTCGCAGCTCAGATATATGTCGAGAAAAATATCCTCATTCGCAGCCATGTTTTCTAATGTGTTTGTATGTACACGTGTAGTGCCACATAGGCATATGCCGCCAGTGTCCTGACGCATGAGTCTCTCAGTTTAGATTTGTTCCAGTGAGACATTTGGCAATATTTTGGCTCAGATGTCGAGCTGGTGAGTGTCCCTTCATTCTCGAACAACGTTGAGGTTCGCAGCTCAGATACATGTCGAGAACATTATCATGTCGCCAGTGTCCAGAAGCATGAGTCTCACATTTTTTTTTTTTTTTTCAGTGAGAAATTTGGCAATATTTTGGCTCGGATGTCGAGCTGGTGAGTGTCTCTTCATTCTCGAACAACGTTGAGGCTCGCAGCTCAGATATATGTCGAGAAAAATGTCCTCATTCGCACCCATGTTTTCTGATGTGTTTGTATGTACACGTGTAGTGCCACATAGGCATATGCCGCCAGTGTCCTGACGCATGAGTCTCTCAGTTTAGGTTTGTTCCAGTGAGAAATTTGGCAATATTTTGGCTCAGATGTCGAGCTGGTGAGTGTCTCTTCATTCTCAAAAAACGTTGAGGTTCGCAAATCAGATATATGTCGAGAACATTATCCTCATTCGCAGCCATGTTTTCTGATGTGTATGTATGTACACGTGTATTGCCACATAGGCCTATGCCGCCAGTATCCTGACGCATGAGTCTCAAAGTTTTGGTCTCTTCCGGTGAGAATTTTGGCGATATGTTAGCTCAGATGTGGAGGTGGTGAATGTCTCTTCATTCTCCAACAACGTTGAGGTTCGTAGCTCAGATATATGTCGAGAAAAATATCCTCATTCGCAGCCATGTTTTCTGATGTGTTTGTATGTACACGTGTATTGCCACATAGGCATATGCCGCCAGTGTCCTGACGCATGAGTCTCTCAGTTTAGGTTTGTTCCAGTGAGACATTTGGCAATATTTTGGCTCAGATGTCGAGCTGGTGAGTGTCCCTTCATTCTCGAACAACGTTGAGGTTCGCAGCTCAGATACATGTCGAGAACATTATCATGTCGCCAGTGTCCAGAAGCATGAGTCTCACAGTTTTGTTTTTTTTTCCAGTGAGAAATTTGGCAATATTTTGGCTCGGATGTCGAGCTGGTGAGTGTCTCTTCATTCTCGAACAACGTTGAGGCTCGCAGCTCAGATATATGTCGAGAAAAATGTCCTCATTCGCAGCCATGTTTTCTGATGTGTTTGTATGTACACGTGTAGTGCCACATAGGCCTATGCCGCCCGTGTCCTGACGTATGAGTCTCACAGTTTGGGTTTTTTCCAGTGAGAAATTAGGCAATATTTTGGCTCGGATGTCGAGCTGGTGCGTGTCTCTTCATTCTCGAACAACGTTGAGGATCGCAGCTCAGATATATGTCGAGAAAATTATCCTCATTCGTAGCCATGTTTTCTTATGTGTATGTATGTACACGTGTATTGCCTCATAGGCCTATGCCGCCAGTGTCCTGACGCATGAGTCTCTCAGTTTAGGTTTGTTCCAGTGAGACATTTGGCAATATTTTGGCTCAGATGTCGAGCTGGTGAGTGTCCCTTCATTCTCGAACAACGTTGAGGTTCGCAGCTCAGATACATGTCGAGAACATTATCATGTCGACAGTGTCCAGAAGCATGAGTCTCACATTTTTTTTTTTTTTCCAGTGAGAAATTTGGCAATATTTTGGCTCGGATGTCGAGCTGGTGAGTGTCTCTTCATTCTCGAACAACGTTGAGGCTCGCAGCTCAGATATATGTCGAGAAAAATATCCTCATTCGCAGCCATGTTTTCTAATGTGTTTGTATGTACACGTGTAGTGCCACATAGGCATATGCCGCCAGTGTCCTGACGCATGAGTCTCTCAGTTTAGGTTCGTTCCAGTGAGAAATTTGGCAATATTTTGGCTCAGATGTCGAGCTGGTGAGTGTCTCTTCATTCTCGAACAACGTTGAGGTTCGCAAATCAGATATATGTCGAGAACATTATCCTCATTCACAGCCATGTTTTCTGATGTGTATGTATGTACACGTGTATTGCCACATAGGCCTATGCCGCCAGTATCCTGACGCATGAGTCTCTCAGTTTGGTTTTTTTCCAGTGAGAAATTTGGCAACATTTTGGCTCGGATGTCGAGCTGGTGAGTGTCTCTTCATTCTCCAACAACGTTGAGGTTCGCAACTCAGATATAAGTCGAGAAAATTATCCTCATTCGCAGCCATGTGTTCTGATATGTATGTATGTACACGTGTATTGCCTCCTAGGCCTATGCCGTCAGTGTCCTGACGCATGAGTCTCAAAGTTTTGGTCTCTTCCGGTGAGAATTTTGGCGATATGTTAGCTCAGATGTGGAGGTGGTGAATGTCTCTTAATTCTCCAACAACGTTGAGGTTCGTAGCTCAGATATATGTCGAGAAAAATATCCTCATTCGCAGCCATGTTTTCTGATGTGTTTGTATGTACACGTGTATTGCCACATAGGCATATGCCGCCAGTGTCCTGACGCATGAGTCTCTCAGTTTAGGTTTGTTCCAGTGAGACATTTGGCAATATTTTGGCTCAGATGTCGAGCTGGTGAGTGTCCCTTCATTCTCGAACAACGTTGAGGTTCGCAGCTCAGATACATGTCGAGAACATTATCATGTCGCCAGTGTCCAGAAGCATGAGTCTCACATTTTTTTATTTTTTTTCAGTGAGAAATTTGGCAATATTTTTGCTCGGATGTCGAGCTGGTGAGTGTCCCTTCATTCTCGAACAACGTTGAGGCTCGCAGCTCAGATATATGTCGAGAACATTATCCTCATTGGCAGCCATGTTTTCTGATGTGTATGTATGTACACGTGTATTGCCATATAGGCCTATGCCGCCAGTATCCTGACGCATGAGTATCTCAGTTTGGGTTTTTTCCAGTGAGAAACTTGGCAATATTTTGGCTCGGATGTCGAGCTGGTGAGTGTCTCTTCATTCTCGAACAACGTTGAGGCTCGCAGCTCAGATATATGTCGAGAAAAATATCCTCATTCGCAGCCATGTTTTCTAATGTGTTTGTATGTACACGTGTAGTGCCACACAGGCATATGCCGCCAGTGTCCTGACGCATGAGTCTCTCAGTTTAGGTTCGTTCCAGTGAGAAATTTGGCAATATTTTGGCTCGGATGTCGAGCTGGTGAGTGTCTCTTCATTCTCGAACAACGTTGAGGCTCGCAGCTCAGATATATGTCGAGAAAAATGTCCTCATTCGCAGCCATGTTTTCTGATGTGTTTGTATGTACACGTGTAGTGCCACATAGGCCTATGCCGCCCGTGTCCTGACGTATGAGTCTCACAGTTTGGGTTTTTTCCAGTGAGAAATTAGGCAATATTTTGGCTCGGATGTCGAGCTGGTGCGTGTCTCTTCATTCTCGAACAACGTTGAGGATCGCAGCTCAGATATATGTCGAGAAAATTATCCTCATTCGTAGCCATGTTTTCTTATGTGTATGTATGTACACGTGTATTGCCTCATAGGCCTATGCCGCCAGTGTCCTGACGCATGAGTCTCTCAGTTTAGGTTTGTTCCAGTGAGACATTTGGCAATATTTTGGCTCAGATGTCGAGCTGGTGAGTGTCCCTTCATTCTCGAACAACGTTGAGGTTCGCAGCTCAGATACATGTCGAGAACATTATCATGTCGACAGTGTCCAGAAGCATGAGTCTCACATTTTTTTTTTTTTTCCAGTGAGAAATTTGGCAATATTTTGGCTCGGATGTCGAGCTGGTGAGTGTCTCTTCATTCTCGAACAACGTTGAGGCTCGCAGCTCAGATATATGTCGAGAAAAATATCCTCATTCGCAGCCATGTTTTCTAATGTGTTTGTATGTACACGTGTAGTGCCACATAGGCATATGCCGCCAGTGTCCTGACGCATGAGTCTCTCAGTTTAGGTTCGTTCCAGTGAGAAATTTGGCAATATTTTGGCTCAGATGTCGAGCTGGTGAGTGTCTCTTCATTCTCGAACAACGTTGAGGTTCGCAAATCAGATATATGTCGAGAACATTATCCTCATTCACAGCCATGTTTTCTGATGTGTATGTATGTACACGTGTATTGCCACATAGGCCTATGCCGCCAGTATCCTGACGCATGAGTCTCTCAGTTTGGTTTTTTTCCAGTGAGAAATTTGGCAACATTTTGGCTCGGATGTCGAGCTGGTGAGTGTCTCTTCATTCTCCAACAACGTTGAGGTTCGCAACTCAGATATAAGTCGAGAAAATTATCCTCATTCGCAGCCATGTGTTCTGATATGTATGTATGTACACGTGTATTGCCTCCTAGGCCTATGCCGTCAGTGTCCTGACGCATGAGTCTCAAAGTTTTGGTCTCTTCCGGTGAGAATTTTGGCGATATGTTAGCTCAGATGTGGAGGTGGTGAATGTCTCTTAATTCTCCAACAACGTTGAGGTTCGTAGCTCAGATATATGTCGAGAAAAATATCCTCATTCGCAGCCATGTTTTCTGATGTGTTTGTATGTACACGTGTATTGCCACATAGGCATATGCCGCCAGTGTCCTGACGCATGAGTCTCTCAGTTTAGGTTTGTTCCAGTGAGACATTTGGCAATATTTTGGCTCAGATGTCGAGCTGGTGAGTGTCCCTTCATTCTCGAACAACGTTGAGGTTCGCAGCTCAGATACATGTCGAGAACATTATCATGTCGCCAGTGTCCAGAAGCATGAGTCTCACATTTTTTTATTTTTTTTCAGTGAGAAATTTGGCAATATTTTTGCTCGGATGTCGAGCTGGTGAGTGTCCCTTCATTCTCGAACAACGTTGAGGCTCGCAGCTCAGATATATGTCGAGAACATTATCCTCATTGGCAGCCATGTTTTCTGATGTGTATGTATGTACACGTGTATTGCCATATAGGCCTATGCCGCCAGTATCCTGACGCATGAGTATCTCAGTTTGGGTTTTTTCCAGTGAGAAACTTGGCAATATTTTGGCTCGGATGTCGAGCTGGTGAGTGTCTCTTCATTCTCGAACAACGTTGAGGCTCGCAGCTCAGATATATGTCGAGAAAAATATCCTCATTCGCAGCCATGTTTTCTAATGTGTTTGTATGTACACGTGTAGTGCCACACAGGCATATGCCGCCAGTGTCCTGACGCATGAGTCTCTCAGTTTAGGTTCGTTCCAGTGAGAAATTTGGCAATATTTTGGCTCAGATGTCGAGCTGGTGAGTGTCTCTTCATTCTCGAACAACGTTGAGGTTCGCAAATCAGATATATGTCGAGAACATTATCCTCATTCGCAGCCATGTTTTCTGATGTGTATGTATGTACACGTGTATTGCCACATAGGCCTATGCCGCCAGTATCCTGACGCATGAGTCTCTCAGTTTGGTTTTTTTCCAGTGAGAAATTTGGCAACATTTTGGCTCGGATGTCGAGCTGGTGAGTGTCTCTTCATTCTCCAACAACGTTGAGGTTCGCAACTCAGATATAAGTCGAGAAAATTATCCTCATTCGCAGCCATGTGTTCTGATATGTATGTATGTACACGTGTATTGCCTCCTAGGCCTATGCCGCCAGTGTCCTGACGCATGAGTCTCAAAGTTTTGGTCTCTTCCGGTGAGAATTTTGGCGATATGTTAGCTCAGATGTGGAGGTGGTGAATGTCTCTTCATTCTCCAACAACGTTGAGGTTCGTAGCTCAGATATATGTCGAGAAAAATATCCTCATTCGCAGCGATGTTTTCTGATGTGTTTGTATGTACACGTGTATTGCCACATAGGCATATGCCGCCAGTGTCCTGACGCATGAGTCTCTCAGTTTAGGTTTGTTCCAGTGAGACATTTGGCAATATTTTGGCTCAGATGTCGAGCTGGTGAGTGTCCCTTCATTCTCGAACAACGTTGAGGTTCGCAGCTCAGATACATGTCGAGAACATTATCATGTCGCCAGTGTCCAGAAGCATGAGTCTCACAGTTTTTTTGTTTTTTTTCAGTGAGAAATTTGGCAATATTTTGGCTCGGATGTCGAGCTGGTGAGTGTCTCTTCATTCTCGAACAACGTTGAGGCTCGCAGCTCAGATATATGTCGAGAAAAATGTCCTCATTCGCAGCCATGTTTTCTGATGTGTTTGTATGTACACGTGTAGTGCCACATAGGCCTATGCCGCCAGTATCCTGACGCATGAGTCTCTCAGTTTGGTTTTTTTCCAGTGAGAAATTTGGCAATATTTTGGCTCGGATGTCGAGCTGGTGAGTGTCTCTTCATTCTCGAACAACGTTGAGGCTCGCAGCTCAGATATATGTCGAGAAAAATGTCCTCATTCGCAGCCATGTTTTCTAATGTGTTTGTATGTACACGTGTATTGCCACATAGGCATATGCCGCCAGTGTCCTGACGCATGAGTCTCTCAGTTTAGGTTTGTTCCAGTGAGAAATTTGGCAACATTTTGGCTCAGATGTCGAGCTGGTGAGTGTCCCTTTATTATCGAACAACGTTGAGGTTCGCAGCTCAGATACATGTCGAGAACATTATCATGTCGCCAGTGTCCAGAAGCATGAGTCTCACAGTTTGGTTTATTTTCCAGTGAGAAATTTGGCAATATTTTGGCTCGGACGTCGAGCTGGTGAGTGTCTCTTCTTTCTCGAACAACGTTGAGGCTCGCAGCTCAGATATATGTCGAGAAAAATGTCCTTATTCGCAGCCATGTTTTCTGATGTGTTTGTATGTACACGTGTATTGCCACATAGGCTTATGCCGCCAGTGTCCTGACGCATGAGTCTCAAAGTTTTGGTCTCTTCCGGTGAGAATTTTGGCGATATGTTAGCTCAGATGTGGAGGTGGTGAATGTCTCTTCATTCTCCAACAACGTTGAGGTTCGTAGCTCAGATATATGTCGAGAAAAATATCCTCATTCGCAGCCATGTTTTCTGATGTGTTTGTATGTACACGTGTATTGCCACATAGGCATATGCCGCCAGTGTCCTGACGCATGAGTCTCTCAGTTTAGGTTTGTTCCAGTGAGACATTTGGCAATATTTTGGCTCAGATGTCGAGCTGGTGAGTGTCCCTTCATTCTCGAACAACGTTGAGGTTCGCAGCTCAGATACATGTCGAGAACATTATCATGTCGCCAGTGTCCAGAAGCATGAGTCTCACAGTTGTTTTTTTTTTCAGTGAAAAATTTGGCAATATTTTGGCTCGGATGTCGAGCTGGTGAGTGTCTCTTCTTTCTCAAACAACGTTGAGGCTCGCAGCTCAGATATATGTCGAGAGAAATATCCTCATTCGTAGCCATGTTTTCTAATGTGTTTGTATGTACACGTGTAGTGTCACATAGGCCTATGCCGCCAGTGTCCTGACGTATGAGTCTCACAGTTTGGGTTTTTTCCAGTGAGAAATTTGGCAAAATTTTGGCTCGGATGTCGAGCTGGTGCGTGTCTCTTCATTCTCGAACAACGTTGAGGATCGCAGCTCAGATATATGTCGAGAAAATTATCCTCATTCGTAGCCATGTTTTCTTATGTGTATGTATGTACACGTGTATTGCCTCATAGGCCTATGCCGCCAGTGTCCTGACGCATGAGTCTCTCAGTTTAGGTTTGTTCCAGTAAGAAATTTAGCAACATTTTGGCTCAGATGTCGAGCTGGGGAGTGTCCCTTCATTCTCGAACAACGTTGAGGTTCGCAGCTCAGATACATGTCGAGAACATTATCATGTCGCCAGTGTCCAGAAGCATGAGTCTCACAGTTTGGTTTATTTTCCAGTGAGAAATTTGGCAATATTTTGGCTCACATGTCGAGCTGGTGAGTGTCCCTTCATTCTCGAACAACGTTGAGGCTCGCAGCTCAGATATATGTCGAAAAAAATGTCCTCATTCGCAGCCATGTTTTCTGATGTGTTTGTATGTACACGTGTAGTGTCACATAGGCCTATGCCGCCAGTATCCTGACGCATGAGTCTCTCAGTTTGGGTTTTTTCCAGTGAGAAATTTGGCAATATTTTGGCTCGGATGTCGAGCTGGTGAGTGTCTCTTCATTCTCGAACAACGTTGAGGCTCGCAGCTCAGATATATGTCAAGAAAAATGTCCTCATTCGCAGCCTTGTTTTCTAATGTGTTTGTATGTACACGTGTATTGCCACATAGGCATATTCCGCCAGTGTCCTGACGCATGAGTCTCTCAGTTTAGGTTTGTTCCAGTGAGACATTTGGCAATATTTTGGCTCAGATGTCGAGCTGGTGAGTGTCCCTTCATTCTCGAACAACGTTGAGGTTCGCAGCTCAGATACATGTCGAGAACATTATCCTCATTCGCAGCCATGTTTTCTGATGTGTATGTATGTACACGTGTATTGCCACATAGGCCTATGCCGCCAGTATCCTGACGCATGAGTCTCTCAGTTTGGTTTTTTTCCAGTGAGAAATTTGGCAACATTTTGGCTCGGATGTCGAGCTGGTGAGTGTCTCTTCATTCTCCAACAACGTTGAGGTTCGCAACTCAGATATAAGTCGAGAAAATTATCCTCATTCGCAGCCATGTGTTCTGATATGTATGTATGTACACGTGTATTGCCTCCTAGGCGTATGCCGCCAGTGTCCTGACGCATGAGTCTCAAAGTTTTGGTCTCTTCCGGTGAGAATTTTGGCGATATGTTAGCTCAGATGTGGAGGTGGTGAATGTCTCTTCATTCTCCAACAACGTTGAGGTTCGTAGCTCAGATATATGTCGAGAAAAATATCCTCATTCGCAGCCATGTTTTCTGATGTGTTTGTATGTACACGTGTAGTGCCACATAGGCATATGCCGCCAGTGTCCTGACGCATGAGTCTCTCAGTTTAGGTTTGTTCCAGTGAGACATTTGGCAATATTTTGGCTCAGATGTCGAGCTGGTGAGTGTCCCTTCATTCTCGAACAACGTTGAGGTTCGCAGCTCAGATACATGTCGAGAACATTATCATGTCGCCAGTGTCCAGAAGCATGAGTCTCACAGTTTTTTTGGTTTTTTTCAGTGAGAAATTTGGCAATATTTTGGCTCGGATGTCGAGCTGGTGAGTGTCTCTTCATTCTCGAACAACGTTGAGGCTCGCAGCTCAGATATATGTCGAGAAAAATGTCCTCATTCGCAGCCATGTTTTCTGATGTGTTTGTATGTACACGTGTAGTGCCACATAGGCCTATGCCGCCAGTATCCTGACGCATGAGTCTCTCAGTTTGGTTTTTTTCCAGTGAGAAATTTGGCAATATTTTGGCTCGGATGTCGAGCTGGTGAGTGTCTCTTCATTCTCGAACAACGTTGAGGCTCGCAGCTCAGATATATGTCGAGAAAAATGTCCTCATTCGCAGCCATGTTTTCTAATGTGTTTGTATGTACACGTGTATTGCCACATAGGCATATGCCGCCAGTGTCCTGACGCATGAGTCTCTCAGTTTAGGTTTGTTCCAGTGAGAAATTTGGCAACATTTTGGCTCAGATGTCGAGCTGGTGAGTGTCCCTTTATTATCGAACAACGTTGAGGTTCGCAGCTCAGATACATGTCGAGAACATTATCATGTCGCCAGTGTCCAGAAGCATGAGTCTCACAGTTTGGTTTATTTTCCAGTGAGAAATTTGGCAATATTTTGGCTCGGACGTCGAGCTGGTGAGTGTCTCTTCTTTCTCGAACAACGTTGAGGCTCGCAGCTCAGATATATGTCGAGAAAAATGTCCTTATTCGCAGCCATGTTTTCTGATGTGTTTGTATGTACACGTGTATTGCCACATAGGCTTATGCCGCCAGTGTCCTGACGCATGAGTCTCAAAGTTTTGGTCTCTTCCGGTGAGAATTTTGGCGATATGTTAGCTCAGATGTGGAGGTGGTGAATGTCTCTTCATTCTCCAACAACGTTGAGGTTCGTAGCTCAGATATATGTCGAGAAAAATATCCTCATTCGCAGCCATGTTTTCTGATGTGTTTGTATGTACACGTGTATTGCCACATAGGCATATGCCGCCAGTGTCCTGACGCATGAGTCTCTCAGTTTAGGTTTGTTCCAGTGAGACATTTGGCAATATTTTGGCTCAGATGTCGAGCTGGTGAGTGTCCCTTCATTCTCGAACAACGTTGAGGTTCGCAGCTCAGATACATGTCGAGAACATTATCATGTCGCCAGTGTCCAGAAGCATGAGTCTCACAGTTGTTTTTTTTTTCAGTGAGAAATTTGGCAATATTTTGGCTCGGATGTCGAGCTGGTGAGTGTCTCTTCTTTCTCAAACAACGTTGAGGCTCGCAGCTCAGATATATGTCGAGAGAAATATCCTCATTCGTAGCCATGTTTTCTAATGTGTTTGTATGTACACGTGTAGTGCCACATAGGCCTATGCCGCCAGTGTCCTGACGTATGAGTCTCACAGTTTGGGTTTTTTCCAGTGAGAAATTTGGCAAAATTTTGGCTCGGATGTCGAGCTGGTGCGTGTCTCTTCATTCTCGAACAACGTTGAGGATCGCAGCTCAGATATATGTCGAGAAAATTATCCTCATTCGTAGCCATGTTTTCTTATGTGTATGTATGTACACGTGTATTGCCTCATAGGCCTATGCCGCCAGTGTCCTGACGCATGAGTCTCTCAGTTTAGGTTTGTTCCAGTAAGAAATTTAGCAACATTTTGGCTCAGATGTCGAGCTGGGGAGTGTCCCTTCATTCTCGAACAACGTTGAGGTTCGCAGCTCAGATACATGTCGAGAACATTATCATGTCGCCAGTGTCCAGAAGCATGAGTCTCACAGTTTGGTTTATTTTCCAGTGAGAAATTTGGCAATATTTTGGCTCACATGTCGAGCTGGTGAGTGTCCCTTCATTCTCGAACAACGTTGAGGCTCGCAGCTCAGATATATGTCGAAAAAAATGTCCTCATTCGCAGCCATGTTTTCTGATGTGTTTGTATGTACACGTGTAGTGTCACATAGGCCTATGCCGCCAGTATCCTGACGCATGAGTCTCTCAGTTTGGGTTTTTTCCAGTGAGAAATTTGGCAATATTTTGGCTCGGATGTCGAGCTGGTGAGTGTCTCTTCATTCTCGAACAACGTTGAGGCTCGCAGCTCAGATATATGTCAAGAAAAATGTCCTCATTCGCAGCCTTGTTTTCTAATGTGTTTGTATGTACACGTGTATTGCCACATAGGCATATTCCGCCAGTGTCCTGACGCATGAGTCTCTCAGTTTAGGTTTGTTCCAGTGAGACATTTGGCAATATTTTGGCTCAGATGTCGAGCTGGTGAGTGTCCCTTCATTCTCGAACAACGTTGAGGTTCGCAGCTCAGATACATGTCGAGAACATTATCCTCATTCGCAGCCATGTTTTCTGATGTGTATGTATGTACACGTGTATTGCCACATAGGCCTATGCCGCCAGTATCCTGACGCATGAGTCTCTCAGTTTGGTTTTTTTCCAGTGAGAAATTTGGCAACATTTTGGCTCGGATGTCGAGCTGGTGAGTGTCTCTTCATTCTCCAACAACGTTGAGGTTCGCAACTCAGATATAAGTCGAGAAAATTATCCTCATTCGCAGCCATGTGTTCTGATATGTATGTATGTACACGTGTATTGCCTCCTAGGCGTATGCCGCCAGTGTCCTGACGCATGAGTCTCAAAGTTTTGGTCTCTTCCGGTGAGAATTTTGGCGATATGTTAGCTCAGATGTGGAGGTGGTGAATGTCTCTTCATTCTCCAACAACGTTGAGGTTCGTAGCTCAGATATATGTCGAGAAAAATATCCTCATTCGCAGCCATGTTTTCTGATGTGTTTGTATGTACACGTGTAGTGCCACATAGGCATATGCCGCCAGTGTCCTGACGCATGAGTCTCTCAGTTTAGGTTTGTTCCAGTGAGACATTTGGCAATATTTTGGCTCAGATGTCGAGCTGGTGAGTGTCCCTTCATTCTCGAACAACGTTGAGGTTCGCAGCTCAGATACATGTCGAGAACATTATCATGTCGCCAGTGTCCAGAAGCATGAGTCTCACAGTTTTTTTTGTTTTTTTCAGTGAGAAATTTGGCAATATTTTGGCTCGGATGTCGAGCTGGTGAGTGTCTCTTCATTCTCGAACAACGTTGAGGCTCGCAGCTCAGATATATGTCGAGAAAAATGTCCTCATTCGCAGCCATGTTTTCTGATGTGTTTGTATGTACACGTGTAGTGCCACATAGGCCTATGCCGCCAGTATCCTGACGCATGAGTCTCTCAGTTTGGTTTTTTTCCAGTGAGAAATTTGGCAATATTTTGGCTCGGATGTCGAGCTGGTGAGTGTCTCTTCATTCTCGAACAACGTTGAGGCTCGCAGCTCAGATATATGTCGAGAAAAATGTCCTCATTCGCAGCCATGTTTTCTAATGTGTTTGTATGTACACGTGTATTGCCACATAGGCATATGCCGCCAGTGTCCTGACGCATGAGTCTCTCAGTTTAGGTTTGTTCCAGTGAGAAATTTGGCAACATTTTGGCTCAGATGTCGAGCTGGTGAGTGTCCCTTTATTATCGAACAACGTTGAGGTTCGCAGCTCAGATACATGTCGAGAACATTATCATGTCGCCAGTGTCCAGAAGCATGAGTCTCACAGTTTGGTTTATTTTCCAGTGAGAAATTTGGCAATATTTTGGCTCGGACGTCGAGCTGGTGAGTGTCTCTTCTTTCTCGAACAACGTTGAGGCTCGCAGCTCAGATATATGTCGAGAAAAATGTCCTTATTCGCAGCCATGTTTTCTGATGTGTTTGTATGTACACGTGTATTGCCACATAGGCTTATGCCGCCAGTGTCCTGACGCATGAGTCTCAAAGTTTTGGTCTCTTCCGGTGAGAATTTTGGCGATATGTTAGCTCAGATGTGGAGGTGGTGAATGTCTCTTCATTCTCCAACAACGTTGAGGTTCGTAGCTCAGATATATGTCGAGAAAAATATCCTCATTCGCAGCCATGTTTTCTGATGTGTTTGTATGTACACGTGTATTGCCACATAGGCATATGCCGCCAGTGTCCTGACGCATGAGTCTCTCAGTTTAGGTTTGTTCCAGTGAGACATTTGGCAATATTTTGGCTCAGATGTCGAGCTGGTGAGTGTCCCTTCATTCTCGAACAACGTTGAGGTTCGCAGCTCAGATACATGTCGAGAACATTATCATGTCGCCAGTGTCCAGAAGCATGAGTCTCACAGTTTTTTGTTTTTTTCAGTGAGAAATTTGGCAATATTTTGGCTCGGATGTCGAGCTGGTGAGTGTCTCTTCTTTCTCGAACAACGTTGAGGCTCGCAGCTCAGATATATGTCGAGAGAAATATCCTCATTCGTAGCCATGTTTTCTAATGTGTTTGTATGTACACGTGTAGTGCCACATAGGCCTATGCCGCCAGTGTCCTGACGTATGAGTCTCACAGTTTGGGTTTTTTCCAGTGAGAAATTTGGCAATATTTTGGCTCGGATGTCGAGCTGGTGCGTGTCTCTTCATTCTCGAACAACGTTGAGGATCGCAGCTCAGATATATGTCGAGAAAATTATCCTCATTCGTAGCCATGTTTTCTTATGTGTATGTATGTACACGTGTATTGCCTCATAGGCCTATGCCGCCAGTGTCCTGACGCATGAGTCTCTCAGTTTAGGTTTGTTCCAGTGAGAAATTTGGCAACATTTTGGCTCAGATGTCGAGCTGGGGAGTGTCCCTTCATTCTCGAACAACGTTGAGGTTCGCAGCTCAGATACATGTCGAGAACATTATCATGTCGCCAGTGTCCAGAAGCATGAGTCTCACAGTTTGGTTTATTTTCCAGTGAGAAATTTGGCAATATTTTGGCTCGGATGTCGAGCTGGTGAGTGTCTCTTCTTTCTCGAACAACGTTGAGGCTCGCAGCTCAGATATATGTCGAGAAAAATGTCCTTATTCGCAGCCATGTTTTCTGATGTGTTTGTATGTACACGTGTATTGCCACATAGGCTTATGCCGCCAGTGTCCTGACGCATGAGTCTCAAATTTTTGGTCTCTTCCGGTGAGAATTTTGGCGGTATGTTAGCTCAGATGTGGAGGTGGTGAATGTCTCTTCATTCTCCAACAACGTTGAGGTTCGTAGCTCAGATATATGTCGAGAAAAATATCCTCATTCGCAGCCATGTTTTCTGATGTGTTTGTATGTACACGTGTATTGCCACATAGGCATATGCCGCCAGTATCCTGACGCATGAGTCTCTCAGTTTAGGTTTGTTCCAGTGAGACATTTGGCAATATTTTGGCTCACATGTCGAGCTGGTGAGTGTCCCTTCATTCTCGAACAACGTTGAGGCTCGCAGCTCAGATATATGTCGAAAAAAATGTCCTCATTCGCAGCCATGTTTTCTGATGTGTTTGTATGTACACGTGTAGTGTCACATAGGCCTATGCCGCCAGTATCCTGACGCATGAGTCTCTCAGTTTGGGTTTTTTCCGGTGAGAATTTTGGCGATATGTTAGCTCAGATGTGGAGGTGGTGAATGTCTCTTCATTCTCCAACAACGTTGAGGTTCGTAGCTCAGATATATGTCGAGAAAAATATCCTCATTCGCAGCGATGTTTTCTGATGTGTTTGTATGTACACGTGTATTGCCACATAGGCATATGCCGCCAGTGTCCTGACGCATGAGTCTCTCAGTTTAGGTTTGTTCCAGTGAGACATTTGGCACTATTTTGGCTCAGATGTCGAGCTGGTGAGTGTCCCTTCATTCTCGAACAACGTTGAGGTTCGCAGCTCAGATACATGTCGAGAACATTATCATGTCGCCAGTGTCCAGAAGCATGAGTCTCACAGTTTTTTTGGTTTTTTTCAGTGAGAAATTTGGCAATATTTTGGCTCGGATGTCGAGCTGGTGAGTGTCTCTTCATTCTCGAACAACGTTGAGGCTCGCAGCTCAGATATATGTCGAGAAAAATGTCCTCATTCGCAGCCATGTTTTCTGATGTGTTTGTATGTACACGTGTAGTGCCACATAGGCCTATGCCGCCAGTATCCTGACGCATGAGTCTCTCAGTTTGGTTTTTTTCCAGTGAGAAATTTGGCAATATTTTGGCTCGGATGTCGAGCTGGTGAGTGTCTCTTCATTCTGGAACAACGTTGATGCTCGCAGCTCAGATATATGTCGAGAAAAATGTCCTCATTCGCAGCCATGTTTTCTAATGTGTTTGTATGTACACGTGTATTGCCACATAGGCATATGCCGCCAGTGTCCTGACGCATGAGTCTCTCAGTTTAGGTTTGTTCCAGTGAGAAATTTGGCAACATTTTGGCTCAGATGTCGAGCTGGTGAGTGTCCCTTTATTATCGAACAACGTTGAGGTTCGCAGCTCAGATACATGTCGAGAACATTATCATGTCGCCAGTGTCCAGAAGCATGAGTCTCACAGTTTGGTTTATTTTCCAGTGAGAAATTTGGCAATATTTTGGCTCGGACGTCGAGCTGGTGAGTGTCTCTTCTTTCTCGAACAACGTTGAGGCTCGCAGCTCAGATATATGTCGAGAAAAATGTCCTTATTCGCAGCCATGTTTTCTGATGTGTTTGTATGTACACGTGTATTGCCACATAGGCTTATGCCGCCAGTGTCCTGACGCATGAGTCTCAAAGTTTTGGTCTCTTCCGGTGAGAATTTTGGCGATATGTTAGCTCAGATGTGGAGGTGGTGAATGTCTCTTCATTCTCCAACAACGTTGAGGTTCGTAGCTCAGATATATGTCGAGAAAAATATCCTCATTCGCAGCCATGTTTTCTGATGTGTTTGTATGTACACGTGTATTGCCACATAGGCATATGCCGCCAGTGTCCTGACGCATGAGTCTCTCAGTTTAGGTTTGTTCCAGTGAGACATTTGGCAATATTTTGGCTCAGATGTCGAGCTGGTGAGTGTCCCTTCATTCTCGAACAACGTTGAGGTTCGCAGCTCAGATACATGTCGAGAACATTATCATGTCGCCAGTGTCCAGAAGCATGAGTCTCACAGTTTTTGTTTTTTTTCAGTGAGAAATTTGGCAATATTTTGGCTCGGATGTCGAGCTGGTGAGTGTCTCTTCTTTCTCGAACAACGTTGAGGCTCGCAGCTCAGATATATGTCGAGAGAAATATCCTCATTCGTAGCCATGTTTTCTAATGTGTTTGTATGTACACGTGTAGTGCCACATAGGCCTATGCCGCCAGTGTCCTGACGTATGAGTCTCACAGTTTGGGTTTTTTCCAGTGAGAAATTTGGCAATATTTTGGCTCGGATGTCGAGCTGGTGCGTGTCTCTTCATTCTCGAACAACGTTGAGGATCGCAGCTCAGATATATGTCGAGAAAATTATCCTCATTCGTAGCCATGTTTTCTTATGTGTATGTATGTACACGTGTATTGCCTCATAGGCCTATGCCGCCAGTGTCCTGACGCATGAGTCTCTCAGTTTAGGTTTGTTCCAGTGAGAAATTTGGCAACATTTTGGCTCAGATGTCGAGCTGGGGAGTGTCCCTTCATTCTCGAACAACGTTGAGGTTCGCAGCTCAGATACATGTCGAGAACATTATCATGTCGCCAGTGTCCAGAAGCATGAGTCTCACAGTTTGGTTTATTTTCCAGTGAGAAATTTGGCAATATTTTGGCTCGGATGTCGAGCTGGTGAGTGTCTCTTCTTTCTCGAACAACGTTGAGGCTCGCAGCTCAGATATATGTCGAGAAAAATGTCCTTATTCGCAGCCATGTTTTCTGATGTGTTTGTATGTACACGTGTATTGCCACATAGGCTTATGCCGCCAGTGTCCTGACGCATGAGTCTCAAATTTTTGGTCTCTTCCGGTGAGAATTTTGGCGATATGTTAGCTCAGATGTGGAGGTGGTGAATGTCTCTTCATTCTCCAACAACGTTGAGGTTCGTAGCTCAGATATATGTCGAGAAAAATATCCTCATTCGCAGCCATGTTTTCTGATGTGTTTGTATGTACACGTGTATTGCCACATAGGCATATGCCGCCAGTATCCTGACGCATGAGTCTCTCAGTTTAGGTTTGTTCCAGTGAGACATTTGGCAATATTTTGGCTCACATGTCGAGCTGGTGAGTGTCCCTTCATTCTCGAACAACGTTGAGGCTCGCAGCTCAGATATATGTCGAAAAAAATGTCCTCAATCGCAGCCATGTTTTCTGATGTGTTTGTATGTACACGTGTAGTGTCACATAGGCCTATGCCGCCAGTATCCTGACGCATGAGTCTCTCAGTTTGGGTTTTTTCCAGTGAGAAATTTGGCAATATTTTGGCTCGGATGTCGAGCTGGTGAGTGTCTCTTCATTCTCAAACAACGTTGAGGCTCGCAGCTCAGATATATGTCAAGAAAAATGTCCTCATTCGCAGCCTTGTTTTCTAATGTGTTTGTATGTACACGTGTTATGCCACATAGGCATATTCCGCCAGTGTCCTGACGCATGAGTCTCTCAGTTTAGGTTTGTTCCAGTGAGACATTTGGCAATATTTTGGCTCAGATGTCGAGCTGGTGAGTGTCCCTTCATTCTCGAACAACGTTGAGGTTCGCAGCTCAGATACATGTCGAGAACATTATCATGTCGCCAGTGTCCAGAAGCATGAGTCTCACATTTTTTTTTTTTTTCCAGTGAGAAATTTGGCAATATTTTGGCTCGGATGTCGAGCTGGTGAGTGTCTCTTCATTCTCGAACAACGTTGAGGCTCGCAGCTCAGATATATGTCGAGAAAAATGTCCTCATTCGCAGCCATGTTTTCTGATGTGTTTGTATGTACACGTGTAGTGCCACATAGGCCTATGCCGCCAGTATCCTGACGCATGAGTCTCTCAGTTTGGTTTTTTTCCAGTGATAAATTTGGCAATATTTTGGCTCGGATGTCGAGCTGGTGAGTGTCTCTTCATTCTCGAACAACGTTGAGGCTCGCAGCTCAGATATATGTCGAGAAAAATGTCCTCATTCGCAGCCATGTTTTCTAATGTGTTTGTATGTACACGTGTATTGCCACATAGGCATATGCCGCCAGTGTCCTGACGCATGAGTCTCTCAGTTTAGGTTTGTTCCAGTGAGAAATTTGGCAACATTTTGGCCCAGATGTCGAGCTGGTGAGTGTCCCTTCATTATCGAACAACGTTGAGGTTCGCAGCTCAGATACATGTCGAGAACATTATCATGTCGCCAGTGTCCAGAAGCATGAGTCTCACAGTTTGGTTTATTTTCCAGTGAGAAATTTGGCAATATTTTGGCTCGGATGTCGAGCTGGTGAGTGTCTCTTCTTTCTCGAACAACGTTGAGGCTCGCAGCTCAGATATATGTCGAGAAAAATGTCCTTATTCGCAGCCATGTTTTCTGATGTGTTTGTATGTACACGTGTATTGCCACATAGGCTTATGCCGCCAGTGTCCTGACGCATGAGTCTCAAAGTTTTGGTCTCTTCCGGTGAGAATTTTGGCGATATGTTGGCTCAGATGTGGAGGTGGTGAATGTCTCTTCACTCTCCAACAACGTTGAGGTTCGTAGCTCAGATATATGTCGAGAAAAATATCCTCATTCGCAGCCATGTTTTCTGATGTGTTTGTATGTACACGTGTATTGCCACATAGGCATATGCCGCCAGTGTCCTGACGCATGAGTCTCTCAGTTTAGGTTTGTTCCAGTGAGAAATTTGGCAACATTTTGGCTCAGATGTCGAGCTGGTGAGTGTCCCTTCATTCTCGAACAACGTTGAGGTTCGCAGCTCAGATACATGTCGAGAACATTATCATGTCGCCAGTGTCCAGAAGCATGAGTCTCACAGTTTGGTTTATTTTCCAGTGAGAAATTTGGCAATATTTTGGCTCGGATGTCGAGCTGGTGAGTGTCCCTTCATTCTCGAACAACGTTGAGGCTCGCAGCTCAGATATATGTCGAGAAAAATGTCCTCATTCGCAGCCATGTTTTCTGATGTGTTTGTATGTACACGTGTAGTGCCACATAGGCCTATGCCGCCAGTATCCTGACGCATGAGTCTCTCAGTTTGGTTTTTTTCCAGTGAGAAATTTGGCAATATTTTGGCTCGGATGTCGAGCTGGTGAGTGTCTCTTCATTCTCGAACAACGTTGAGGCTCGCAGCTCAGATATATGTCAAGAAAAATGTCCTCATTCGCAGCCATGTTTTCTAATGTGTTTGTATGTACACGTGTATTGCCACATAGGCATATGCCGCCAGTGTCCTGACGCATGAGTCTCTCAGTTTAGGTTTGTTCCAGTGAAAAATTTGGCAACATTTTGGCTCAGATGTCGAGCTGGTGAGTGTCCCTGCATTCTCGAACAACGTTGAGGTTCGCAGCTCAGATATATGTCGAGAACATTATCCTCATTCGCAGCCATGTTTTCTGATGTGTATGTATGTACATGTGTATTGCCACATAGGCCTATGCCGCCAGTATCCTGACGCATGAGTCTCTCAGTTTGGGTTTTTTCCAGTGAGAAATTTGGCAATATTTTGGCTCGGATGTCGAGCTGGTGAGTGTCTCTTCATTCTCGAACAACGTTGAGGCTCGCAGCTCAGATATATGTCGAGAAAAATATCCTCATTCGCAGCCATGTTTTCTAATGTGTTTGTATGTACACGTGTATTGCCACATAGGCATATGCCGCCAGTGTCCTGACGCATGAGTCTCTCAGTTTAGGTTTGTTCCAGTGAGAAATTTGGCAATATTTTGGCTCAGATGTCGAGCTGGTGAGTGTCCCTTCATTCTCGAACAACGTTGAGGTTCGCAGCTCAGATACATGTCGAGAACATTATCATGTCGCCAGTGTCCAGAAGCATGAGTCTCACAGTTTGGTTTATTTTCCAGTGAGAAATTTGGCAATATTTTGGCTCAGATGTCGAGCTGGTGAGTGTCTCTTCATTCTCGAACAACGTTGAGGCTCGCAGCTCAGATATATGTCGAGAGAAATATCCTCATTCGCAGCCATGTTTTCTAATGTGTTTGTATGTACACGTGTAGTGCCACATAGGCCTATGCCGCCAGTGTCCTGACGTATGAGTCTCACAGTTTGGGTTTTTTCCAGTGAGAAATTTGGCAATATTTTGGCTCGGATGTCGAGCTGGTGCGTGTCTCTTCATTCTCGAACAACGTTGAGGATCGCAGCTCAGATATATGTCGAGAAAATTATCCTCATTCGTAGCCATGTTTTCTTATGTGTATGTATGTACACGTTTATTGCCTCATAGGCCTATGCCGCCAGTGTCCTGACGCATGAATCTTTCAGTTTAGGTTTGTTCCAGTGAGAAATTTGGCAACATTTTGGCTCAGATGTCGAGCTGGTGAGTGTCCCTTCATTCTCGAACAACGTTGAGGTTCGCAGCTCAGATACATGTCGAGAACATTATCATGTCGCCAGTGTCCAGAAGCATGAGTCTCACAGTTTGGTTTATTTTCCAGTGAGAAATTTGGCAATATTTTGGCTCGGATGTCGAGCTGGTGAGTGTCCCTTCATTCTCGAACAACGTTGAGGCTCGCAGCTCAGATATATGTCGAGAAAAATGTCCTCATTCGCAGCCATGTTTTCTGATGTGTTTGTATGTACACGTGTAGTGCCACATAGGCCTATGCCGCCAGTATCCTGACGCATGAGTCTCTCAGTTTGGTTTTTTTCCAGTGAGAAATTTGGCAATATTTTGGCTCGGATGTCGAGCTGGTGAGTGTCTCTTCATTCTCGAACAACGTTGAGGCTCGCAGCTCAGATATATGTCAAGAAAAATGTCCTCATTCGCAGCCATGTTTTCTAATGTGTTTGTATGTACACGTGTATTGCCACATAGGCATATGCCGCCAGTGTCCTGACGCATGAGTCTCTCAGTTTAGGTTTGTTCCAGTGAGAAATTTGGCAACATTTTGGCTCAGATGTCGAGCTGGTGAGTGTCCCTGCATTCTCGAACAACGTTGAGGTTCGCAGCTCAGATATATGTCGATAACATTATCCTCATTCGCAGCCATGTTTTCTGATGTGTATGTATGTACATGTGTATTGCCACATAGGCCTATGCCGCCAGTATCCTGACGCATGAGTCTCTCAGTTTGGGTTTTTTCCAGTGAGAAATTTGGCAATATTTTGGCTCGGATGTCGAGCTGGTGAGTGTCTCTTCATTCTCGAACAACGTTGAGGCTCGCAGCTCAGATATATGTCGAGAACATTATCATGTCGCCAGTGTCCAGAAGCATGAGTCTCACAGTTTGGTTTATTTTCCAGTGAGAAATTTGGCAATATTTTGGCTCCGATGTCGAGCTGGTGAGTGTCTCTTCTTTCTCGAACAACGTTGAGGCTCGCAGCTCAGATATATGTCGAGAAAAATATCCTCATTCGCAGCCATGTTTTCTAATGTGTTTGTATGTACACGTGTAGTGCCACATAGGCATATGCCGCCAGTGTCCTGACGCATGAGTCTCTCAGTTTAGGTTTGTTCCAGTGAGAAATTTGGTAATATTTTGGATCGGATGTTGAGCTGGTGAGTGTCTCTTCATTTTCGAACAACGTTGAGGCTCGCAGCTCAGATATATGTCGAGAAAATTATCTTCATTCGCAGCCATGTTTTCTTATGTGTATGTATGTACACGTGTATTGCCAAATAGGCATATGCCGTCAGTGTCCTGACGCATGAGTCTCTCAGTTTTTTTTTTTTCCAGTGAGAAATTTGGAAATATTTTGGCTCAGATGTCGAGCTGGTGACTGTCTCTTCATTCGCGAACAACGTTGAGGTTCGCAGCTCAGATATATGTCGAGAACATTATCCTCATTCGCAGCCATGTTTTCTGATGTGTATGTATGTACACGTGTATTGCCATATAGGCCTATGCCGCCAGTATCCTGACGCATGAGTATCTCAGTTTGGGTTTTTTCCAGTGAGAAATTTGGCAATATTTTGGCTCGGATGTCGAGCTGGTGAGTGTCTCTTCATTCTCGAACAACGTTGAGGCTCGCAGCTCAGATATATGTCGAGAAAAATATCCTCATTCGCAGCCATGTTTTATAATGTGTTTGTATGTACACGTGTAGTGCCACATAGGCATATGCCGCCAGTGTCCTGACGCATGAGTCTCTCAGTTTAGGTTTGTTCCAGTGAGAAATTTGGCAATATTTTGGCTCAGATGTCGAGCTGGTGAGTGTCTCTTCATTCTCGAACAACGTTGAGGTTCGCAAATCAGATATATTTTGAGAACATTATCCTCATTCGCAGCCATGTTTTCTGATGTGTATGTATGTACACGTGTATTGCCACATAGGCCTATGCCGCCAGTATCCTGACGCATGAGTCTCTCAGTTTGGTTTTTTTCCAGTGAGAAATTTGGCAACATTTTGGCTCAGATGTCGAGCTGGTGAGTGTCTCTTCATTCTCCAACAACGTTGAGGTTCGCAACTCAGATATAAGTCGAGAAAATTATCCTCATTCGCAGCCATGTGTTCTGATATGTATGTATGTACACGTGTATTGCCTCCTAGGCCTATGCCGCCAGTGTCCTGACGCATGAGTCTCAAAGTTT
Organism: Crossaster papposus; assembly: GCA_037893245.1. Classification (NCBI taxonomy): domain Eukaryota; kingdom Metazoa; phylum Echinodermata; class Asteroidea; order Velatida; family Solasteridae; genus Crossaster; species Crossaster papposus. The sequence goes on along the minus strand of JBAIAA010000337.1, from coordinate 3,303,809 downwards.
TGGTCTTCTCCGGTGAGAATTTTGGCGATATGTTAGCTCAGATGTGGAGGTGGTGAATGTCTCTTTATTCTCCAACAACGTTGAGGTTCGTAGCTCAGATATATGTCGAGAAAAATATCCTCATTCGCAGCCATGTTTTCTGATGTGTTTGTATGTACACGTGTATTGCCACATAGGCATATGCCGCCAGTGTCCTGACGCATGAGTCTCTCAGTTTAGGTTTGTTCCAGTGAGACATTTGGCAATATTTTGGCTCAGATGTCGAGCTGGTGAGTGTCCCTTCATTCTCGAACAACGTTGAGGTTCGCAGCTCAGATACATGTCGAGAACATTATCATGTCGCCAGTGTCCAGAAGCATGAGTCTCACAGTTTTTTGTTTTTTTCCAGTGAGAAATTTGGCAATATTTTGGCTCGGATGTCGAGCTGGTGAGTGTCTCTTCATTCTCGAACAACGTTGAGGCTCGCAGCTCAGATATATGTCGAGAAAAATGTCCTCATTCGCAGCCATGTTTTCTGATGTGTTTGTATGTACACGTGTAGTGCCACATAGGCCTATGCCGCCAGTATCCTGACGCATGAGTCTCTCAGTTTGGGTTTTTTCCAGTGAGAAATTTGGCAATATTTTGGCTCGGATGTCGAGCTGGTGAGTGTCTCTTCATTCTCGAACAACGTTGAGGCTCGCAGCTCAGATATATGTCGAGAAAAATGTCCTCATTCGCAGCCATGTTTTCTAATGTGTTTGTATGTACACGTGTATTGCCACATAGGCATATGCCGCCAGTGTCCTGACGCATGAGTCTCTCAGTTTAGGTTTGTTCCAGTGAGAAATTTGGCAACATTTTGGCTCAGATGTCGAGCTGGTGAGTGTCCCTTCATTCTCGAACAACGTTGAGGTTCGCAGCTCAGATATATGTCGAGAACATTATCCTCATTCGCAGCCATGTTTTCTTATGTGTATGTATGTACACGTGTATTGCCACATAGGCCTATGCCGCCAGTATCCTGACGCATGAGTCTCTCAGTTTGGGTTTTTTCCAGTGAGAAATTTGGCAATATTTTGGCTCGGATGTCGAGCTGGTGAGTGTCTCTTCATTCTCGAACAACGTTGAGGCTCGCAGCTCAAATATATGTCGAGAAAAATATCCTCATTCGCAGCCATGTTTTCTAATGTGTTTGTACGTACACGTGTAGTGCCACATAGGCATATGCCGCCAGTGTCCTGACGCATGAGTCTCTGAGTTTAGGTTTGTTCCAGTGAGAAATTTGGCAATATTTTGGCTCAGATGTCGAGCTGGTGACTGTCTCTTCATTCTCGAACAACGTTGAGGTTCGCAGCTCAGATATATGTCGAGAAAAATATCCTCATTCGCAGCCATGTTTTCTAATGTGTTTGTATGTACACGTGTAGTGCCACATAGGCATATGCCGCCAGTGTCCTGACGCATGAGTCTCTGAGTTTAGGTTTGTTCCAGTGAGAAATTTGGCAATATTTTGGCTCAGATGTCGAGCTGGTGACTGTCTCTTCATTCTCGAACAACGTTGAGGTTCGCAGCTCATATATATGTCGAGAACATTATCCTCATTCGCAGCCATGTTTTCTGATGTGTATGTATGTACACGTGTAGTGCCACATAGGCCTATGCCGCCCGTGTCCTGACGTATGAGTCTCACAGTTTGGTTTATTTTCCAGTGAGAAATTTGGAAATAGTTTGGCTCGGATGTCGAGCTGGTGCGTGTCTCTTCATTCTCCAACAACGTTGAGGTTCGTAGCTCAGATATATGTTGAGAAAAATATCCTCATTCGCAGCCATGTTTTCTGATGTGTTTGTATGTACACGTGTATTGCCACATAGGCATATGCCGCCAGTGTTCTGACGCATGAGTCTCTCAGTTTAGGTTTGTTCCAGTGAGAAATTTGGCAACATTTTGGCTCAGATGTCGAGCTGGTGAGTGTCCCTTCATTCTCGAACAACGTTGAGGTTCGCAGCTCAGATATATGTCGAGAACATTATCCTCATTCGCAGCCATGTTTTCTGATGTGTATGTATGTACATGTGTATTGCCACATAGGCCTATGCCGCCAGTATCCTGACGCATGAGTCTCTCAGTTTGGTTTTTTTCCAGTGAGAAATTTGGCAATATTTTGGCTCGGATGTCGAGCTGGTGACTGTCTCTTCATTCTCGAACAACGTTGAGGTTCGCAGCTCAGATATATGTCGAGAACATTATCCTCATTCGCAGCCATGTTTTCTGATGTGTATGTATGTACACGTGTATTGCCGCATAGGCCTATGCCGCCTGTGTCCTGACGTATGAGTCTCACAGTTTGGTTTTTTTCCAGTGAGAAATTTTGAAATATTTTGGCTCGGATGTCGAGCTGGTGAGTGTCTCTTCATTCTCGAACAACGTTGAGGCTCGCAGCTCAGATATATGTCGAGAAAAATATCCTCATTCGCAGCCATGTTTTCTAATGTGTTTGTATGTACACGTGTAGTGCCACATAGGCATATGCCGCCAGTGTCCTGACGCATGAGTCTCTCAGTTTAGGTTTGTTCCAGTGAGAAATTTGGTAATATTTTGGCTCGGATGTTGAGCTGGTGAGTGTCTCTTCATTTTCGAACAACGTTGAGGCTCGCAGCTCAGATATATGTCGAGAATATTATCCTCATTCGCAGCCATGTTTTCTTATGTGTATGTATGTATACGTGTATTGCCAAATAGGCATATGCCGCCAGTGTCCTGACGCATGAGTCTCTCAGTTTGGTTTTTTTCCAGTGAGAAATTGGGAAATATTTTGGCTCAGATGTCGAGCTGGTGAGTGTCTCTTCATTCTCCAACAACGTTGAGGTTCGCAACTCAGATATAAGTCGAGAAAATTATACTTATTCGCAGCCATGTGTTCTGATATGTATGTATGTACACGTGTATTGCAACATAGGCCTATGCCGCCAGTGTCCTGACGCATGAGTCTCTCAGTTTAGGTTTGTTCCAGTGAGACATTTGGCAATAGTTTGGCTCAGATGTCGAGCTGGTGAGTGTCCCTTCATTCTCGAACAACGTTGAGGTTCGCAGCTCAGATATATGTCGAGAAAAATGTCCTCATTCGCAGCCATGTTTTCTGATGTGTTTGTATGTACACGTGTAGTGCCACAAAGGCATATGCCGCCAGTGTCCTGACGCATGAGTCTCTCAGTTTAGGTTTGTTCCAGTGAGAAATTTTGCAATATTTTGGCTCAGATGTCGAGCGGGTGAGTGTCTCTTCTTTCTCGAACAACGTTGAGGTTCACAGCTCAGATATATGTCGAGAACATTATCCTCATTCGCAGCCATGTTTTCTGTTGTGTATGTATGTACACGTGTATTGCTACATAGGCCTATGCCACCAGTATCCTGACGCATGAGTCTCTCAGTTTGGGATTTTTCCAGTGAGAAATTTGGCAATATTTTGGCTCGGATGTCGAGCTGGTGAGTGTCTCTTCATTCTCGAACAACGTTGAGGCCCGCAGCTGAGATATATGTCGAGAAAAATATCCTCATTCGCAGCCATGTTTTCTAATGTGTTTGTATGTACACGTGTAGTGCCACATAGGCATATGCCGCCAGTGTCCTGACACATGAGTCTCTCAGTTTAGGTTTGTTCCAGTGAGAAATTTGGCAATATTTTGGCTCAGATGTCGAGCTGGTGACTGTCTCTTTATTCTCGAACAACGTTGAGGTTCGCAGCTCAGATATATGTCGAGAACATTATCCTCATTCGCAGCCATGTTTTCTGATGTGTATGTATGTACACGTGTATTACCACATAGGCCTATGCCGCCAGTATCCTGACGCATGAGTCTCTCAGTTTGGTTTGTTTCCAGTGAGAAATTTGGTAATATTTTGGCTCGGATGTTGAGCTGGTGAGTGTCTCTTCATTTTCGAACAACGTTGAGGCTCGCAGCTCAGATATATGTCGAGAAAATTATCCTCATTCGCAGCCATGTTTTCTTATGTGTATGTATGTATACGTGTATTGCCACATAGGCATATGCCGCCAGTGTCCTGACGCATGAGTCTCTCAGTTTGTTTTTTTTCCAGTGAGAAATTTGGAAATATTTTGGCTCAGATGTCGAGCTGGTGAGTGTCTCTTCATTCTCCAACAACGTTGAGGTTCGCAACTCAGATATAAGTCGAGAAAATTATCCTCATTCGCAGCCATGTGTTCTGATATGTATGTATGTACACGTGTATTGCCTCATAGGCCTATGCCGCCAGTGTCCTGACGCATGAGTCTCACAGTTTGGTTTTTTTTCCAGTGAGAAATTTGGCAATATTTTGGCTCGGATGTCGAGCTGGTGAGTGTCTCTTCATTCTCGAACAACGTTGAGGCTCACAGCTCAGATATATGTCGAGAAAAAATGTCCTCATTCGCAGCCATGTTTTCTGATGTGTTTGTATGTACACGTGTATTGCCACATAGGCATATGCCGCCAGTGTCCTGACGCATGAGTCTCTCAGTTTAGGTTTGTTCCAGTGAGAAATTTGGCAACATTTTGGCTCAGATGTCGAGCTGGTGAGTGTCCCTTCATTCTCGAACAACGTTGAGGTTCGCAGCTCAGATACATGTCGAGAACATTGTCATGTCGCCAGTGTCCAGAAGCATGAGTCTCACAGTTTGGTTTATTTTCCAGTGAGAAATTTGGCAATATTTTGGCTCGGATGTCGAGCTGGTAAGTGTCTCTTCATTCTCGAACAACGTTGAGGCTCGCAGCTCAGATATATGTCGAGAAAAATATCCTCATTCGCAGCAATGTTTTCTGATGTGTTTGTATGTACACGTGTAGGGGCACATAGGCCTATGCCGCCAGTATCCTGACGCATGAGTCTCTCAGTTTGGGTTTTTTCCAGTGAGAAATTTGGCAATATTTTGGCTCGGATGTCGACCTGTTGAGTGTCTCTTCATTCTCGAACAACGTTGAGGCTCGCAGCTCAGATATATGTCGAGGAAATTATCCTCATTCGCAGCCATGTTTTCTGATGTGTATGTACATTGTATGTTCACGTGTATTACCACATAGGTCTATGCCGCCAGTATCCTGACGCATGAGTCTCTCAGTTTGGTTTTTTTCCAGTGAGAAATTTGGTAATATTTTTCCTCGGATGTTGAGCTGGTGAGTGTCTCTTCATTTTCGAACAACGTTGAGGCTCGCAGCTCAGATATATGTCGAGGAAATTATCCTCATTCGCAGCCATGTTTTCTTATGTGTATGTATGTATACATGTATTGCCACATAGGCATATGCCGCCAGTGTCCTGACGCATGAGTCTCTCAGTTTGGTTTTTTTCCAGTGAGAAATTTGGAAAAATTTTGGCTCGGATGTCGAGCTGGTGAGTGTCCCTTTATTCTCGAACAACGTTGAGGCTCACAGCTCAGATATATGTCGAGAAAAAATGTCCTCATTCGCAGCCATGTTTTCTGATGTGTTTGTATGTACACGTGTAGTGCCACATAGGCCTATGCCGCCAGTATCCTGACGCATGAGTCTCTCAGTTTGGTTTTTTTCCAGTGAGAAATTTGGCAATATTTTGGCTCGGATGTCGAGCTGGTGAGTGTCTCTTCATTCTCGAACAACGTTGAGGCTCGCAGCTCAGATATATGTCGAGAAAAATATCCTCATTCGCAGCCATGTTTTCTAATGTGTTTGTATGTACACGTGTAGTGCCACATAGGCATATGCCGCCTTGTCAAGACGCATGAGTCTCTGAGTTTAGGTTTGTTCCAGTGAGAATTTTTGCAATATTTTGGCTCAGATGTCGAGCGGGTGAGTGTCTCTTCATTCTCTAACAACGTTGAGGTTCGCAGCTCAGATATATGTCGAGAAAAATATCCTCATTCGCAGCCATGTTTTCTGATGTGTTTGTATGTACACGTGTATTGCCACATAGGCATATGCCGCCAGTGTCCTGACGCATGAGTCTCTCAGTTTACGTTTGTTCCAGTGAGAAATTTGGCAACATTTTGGCTCAGATGTCGAGCTGGTGAGTGTCCCTTCATTCTCGAACAACGTTGAGGTTCGCAGCTCAGATACATGTCGAGAACATTGTCATGTCGCCAGTATCTAGAAGCATGAGTCTCACAGTTTGGTTTATTTTCCAGTGAGAAATTTGGCAATATTTTGGCTCGGATGTCGAGCTGGTAAGTGTCTCTTCATTCTCGAACAACGTTGAGGCTCGCAGCTCAGATATATGTCGAGAAAAATATCCTCATTCGCAGCCATGTTTTCTGATGTGTTTGTATGTACACGTGTAGGGCCACATAGGCCTATGCCGCCAGTATCCTGACGCATGAGTCTCTCAGTTTGTTTTTTTTCCAGTGAGAAATTTGGCAATATTTTGGGTCGGATGTCGACCTGGTGAGTGTCTCTTCATTCTCGAACAACGTTGAGGCTCGCAGCTCAGATATATGTCGAGAAAAATATCCTCATTCGCAGCCATGTTTTCTAATGTGTTTGTATGTACACGTGTAGTGCCACATAGGCATATGCCGCCAGTGTCCTGACGCATGAGTCTCTCAGTTTAGGTTTGTTCCAGTGAGAAATTTGGCAATATTTTGGCTCAGATGTCGAGCTGGTGAGTGTCTCTTCATTCTCGAACAACGTTGAGGTTCGCAGCTCAGATATATGTCGAGAACATTATCCTCATTTGCAGCCATGTTTTCTGATGTGTATGTATGTACACGTGTATTGCCACATAGGACTATGCCGCCAGTATCCTGACGTATGAGTCTCTCAGTTTGGTTTTTTTCCAGTGAGAAATTTGGTAATATTTTGGCTCGGATGTCGAGCTGGTGAGTGTCTCTTCATTCTCGAACAACGTTGAGGCTCGCAGCTCAGATATATGTCGAGAAAAATGTCCTCATTCGCAGCCATGTTTTCTGATGTGTTTGTATGTACACATGTAGTGCCACAAAGGCATATGCCGCCAGTGTCCTGACGCATGAGTCTCTCAGTTTAGGTTTGTTCCAGTGAGAAATTTGGCAATATTTTGGCTCAGATGTCGAGCGGGTGAGTGTCTCTTCATTCTCGAACAACGTTGAGGTTCGCAGCTCAGATACATGTCGCAAACATTATCATGTCGCCAGTGTCCAGAAGCATGAGTCTCACAGTTTGGTTTATTTTCCAGTGAGAAATTTGGCAATATTTTGGCTCGGATGTCGAGCTGGTAAGTGTCTCTTCATTCTCGAACAACGTTGAGGTTCGCAGCTCAGAAATATGTCGAGAACATTATCCTCATTCGCAGCCATGTTTTCTGATGTGTATGTATGTACACGTGTATTGCCACATAGGCCTATGCCGCCAGTATCCTGACGCATGAGTCTCTCAGTTTGGGTTTTTTCCAGTGAGAAATTTGGTAATATTTTGGCTCGGATGTTGAGCTGGTGAGTGTCTCTTCATTTTCGAACAACGTTGAGGCTCGCAGCTCAGATATATGTCGAGAACATTATCCTCATTCGCAGCCATGTTTTCTGATGTGTATGTATGCGTCTGTTTATGGTGTAAATCGAGGACACATACCTGGCGACACGAAGGTGAATTGGGGTTAGGGTTAGAATCGAGGACGACCTCGATTGAGATTCGCGTACAAAACCAATGAGAGCCGTCGAAAAACGTTAGAGTACAAACAAAGGAAATTTTCGAGAGGAACAAAGGAAACTCCTCGAATTACACCATAAACAAACGTGCATGTACACGTGCATTGCCACATAGGCATATGCCGCCAGTGTCCTGACGCATGAGTCTCTCAGTTTAGGTTTGTTCCAGTGAGAAATTTGGCAATATTTTGGCTCAGATGTCGAGCTGGTGAGTGTCTCTTCATTCTCGAACAACGTTGAGGTTCGCAGCTCAGATATATGTCGAGAACATTATCCTCATTTGCAGCCATGTTTTCTGATGTGTATGTATGTACACGTGTATTGCCACATAGGCCTATGCCGCCAGTATCCTGACGCATGAGTCTCTCAGTTTGGGTTTTTTCCAGTGAGAAATTTGGTAATATTTTGGCTCGGATGTCGAGCTGGTGAGTGTCTCTTCATTCTCGAACAACGTTGAGGCTCGCAGCTCAGATATATGTCGAGAAAAATGTCCTCATTCGCAGCCATGTTTTCTGATGTGTTTGTATGTACACGTGTAGTGCCACAAAGGCATATGCCGCCAGTGTCCTGACGCATGAGTCTCTCAGTTTAGGTTTGTTCCAGTGAGAAATTTGGCAACATTTTGGCTCAGATGTCGAGCTGGTGAGTGTCCCTTCATTCTCGAACAACGTTGAGGTTCGCAGCTCAGATACATGTCGAGAACATTGTCATGTCGCCAGTGTCCAGAAGCATGAGTCTCACAGTTTGGTTTAGTTTCCAGTGAGAAATTTGGCAATATTTTGGCTCGGATGTCGAGCTGGTAAGTGTCTCTTCATTCTCGAACAACGTTGAGGCTCGCAGCTCAGATATATGTCGAGAAAAATATCCTCATTCGCAGCCATGTTTTCTAATGTGTTTGTATGTACACGTGTAGGGCCACATAGGCCTATGCCGCCAGTATCCTGACGCATGAGTCTCTCAGTTTGGGTTTTTTCCAGTGAGAAATTTGGTAATATTTTGGCTCGGATGTCGAGCTGGTGAGTGTCTCTTCATTCTCGAACAACGTTGAGGCTCGCAGCTCAGATATATGTCGAGAAAAATGTCCTCATTCGCAGCCATGTTTTCTGATGTGTTTGTATGTACACGTGTAGTGCCACAAAGGCATATGCCGCCAGTGTCCTGACGCATGAGTCTCTCAGTTTAGGTTTGTTCCAGTGAGAAATTTGGCAATATTTTGGCTCAGATGTCGAGCGGGTGAGTGTCTCTTCATTCTCGAACAACGTTGAGGTTCGCAGCTCAGATACATGTCGCAAACATTATCATGTCGCCCGTGTCCAGAAGCATGAGTCTCACAGTTTGGTTTATTTTCCAGTGAGAAATTTGGCAATATTTTGGCTCAGATGTCGAGCTGGTAAGTGTCTCTTCATTCTCGAACAACGTTGAGGCTCGCAGCTCAGATATATGTCGAGAAAAATATTCTCATTCGCAGCCATGTTTTCTGATGTGTTTGTATGTATAGGTGTATTGCCACATAGGCATATGCCGCCAGTGTCCTGACGCATGAGTCTCTCAGTTTGGTTTTTTTCCAGTGAGAAATTTTGCAATATTTTGGCTCAGATGTCGAGCTGGTGAGTGTCTCTTCATTCTCGAACAACGTTGAGGTTCGCAGCTCAGAAATATGTCGAGAACATTGTCCTCACTCGCAGCCATGTTTTCTGATGTGTATGTATGTACACGTGTATTGCCACATAGGCCTATGCCGCCAGTATCCTGACGCATGAGTCTCTCAGTTTGGGTTTTTTCCAGTGAGAAATTTGGTAATATTTTGGCTCGGATGTTGAGCTGGTGAGTGTCTCTTCATTTTCGAACAACGTTGAGGCTCGCAGCTCAGATATATGTCGAGAACATTATCCTCATTCGCAGCCATGGTTTCTGATGTGTATGTATGTACACGTGCATTGCCACATAGGCATATGCCGCCAGTGTCCTGACGCATGAGTCTCTCAGTTTAGGTTTGTTCCAGTGAGAAATTTGGCAATATTTTGGCTCAGATGTCGAGCTGGTGAGTGTCTCTTCATTCTCGAACAACGTTGAGGTTCGCAGCTCAGATATATGTCGAGAACATTATCCTCATTCGCAGCCATGTTTTCTGATGTGTATGTATGTACACGTGTATTGCCACATAGGCCTATGCCGCCAGTATCCTGCCGCATGAGTCTCTCAGTTTGGGTTATTTCCAGTGAGAAATTTGGTAATATTTTGGCTCGGATGTTGAGCTGGTGAGTGTCTCTTCATTTTCGAACAACGTTGAGGCTCGCAGCTCAGATATATGTCGAGAACATTATCCTCATTCGCAGCCATGTTTTCTGATGTGTATGTATGTACACGTGCATTGCCACATAGGCATATGCCGCCAGTGTCCTGACGCATGAGTCTCTCAGTTTAGGTTTGTTCCAGTGAGAAATTTGGCAATATTTTGGCTCAGATGTCGAGCGGGTGAGTGTCTCTTCATTCTCGAACAACGTTGAGGTTCGCAGCTCAGATACATGTCGCAAACATTATCATGTCGCCAGTGTCCAGAAGCATGAGTCTCACAGTTTGGTTTATTTTCCAGTGAGAAATTTGGCAATATTTTGGCTCGGATGTCGAGCTGGTAAGTGTCTCTTTATTCTCGAACAACGTTGAGGCTCGCAGCTCAGATATATGTCCAGAAAAATATTCTCATTCGCAGCCATGTTTTCTGATGTGTTTGTATGTATACGTGTATTGCCACATAGGCATATGCCGCCAGTGTCCTGACGCATGAGTCTCTCAGTTTGGTTTTTTTCCAGTGAGAAATTTTGCAATATTTTGGCTCAGATGTCGAGCTGGTGAGTGTCTCTTCATTCTCGAACAACGTTGAGGTTCGCAGCTCAGAAATATGTCGAGAACATTATCCTCATTCGCAGCCATGGTTTCTGATGTGTATGTATGTACACGTGCATTGCCACATAGGCATATGCCGCCAGTGTCCTGACGCATGAGTCTCTCAGTTTAGGTTTGTTCCAGTGAGAAATTTGGCAATATTTTGGCTCAGATGTCGAGCTGGTGAGTGTCTCTTCATTCTCGAACAACGTTGAGGTTCGCAGCTCAGATATATGTCGAGAACATTATCCTCATTCGCAGCCATGTTTTCTGATGTGTATGTATGTACACGTGTATTGCCACATAGGCCTATGCCGCCAGTATCCTGCCGCATGAGTCTCTCAGTTTGGGTTATTTCCAGTGAGAAATTTGGTAATATTTTGGCTCGGATGTTGAGCTGGTGAGTGTCTCTTCATTTTCGAACAACGTTGAGGCTCGCAGCTCAGATATATGTCGAGAACATTATCCTCATTCGCAGCCATGTTTTCTGATGTGTATGTATGTACACGTGCATTGCCACATAGGCATATGCCGCCAGTGTCCTGACGCATGAGTCTCTCAGTTTAGGTTTGTTCCAGTGAGAAATTTGGCAATATTTTGGCTCAGATGTCGAGCGGGTGAGTGTCTCTTCATTCTCGAACAACGTTGAGGTTCGCAGCTCAGATACATGTCGCAAACATTATCATGTCGCCAGTGTCCAGAAGCATGAGTCTCACAGTTTGGTTTATTTTCCAGTGAGAAATTTGGCAATATTTTGGCTCGGATGTCGAGCTGGTAAGTGTCTCTTTATTCTCGAACAACGTTGAGGCTCGCAGCTCAGATATATGTCCAGAAAAATATTCTCATTCGCAGCCATGTTTTCTGATGTGTTTGTATGTATACGTGTATTGCCACATAGGCATATGCCGCCAGTGTCCTGACGCATGAGTCTCTCAGTTTGGTTTTTTTCCAGTGAGAAATTTTGCAATATTTTGGCTCAGATGTCGAGCTGGTGAGTGTCTCTTCATTCTCGAACAACGTTGAGGTTCGCAGCTCAGAAATATGTCGAGAACATTATCCTCATTCGCAGCCATGTTTTCTGATGTGTATGTATGTACACGTGTATTGCCACATAGGCCTATGCCGCCAGTATCCTGACGCATGAGTCTCTCAGTTTGGGTTTTTTCCAGTGAGAAATTTGGTAATATTTTGGCTCGGATGTTGAGCTGGTGAGTGTCTCTTCATTCTCGAACAACGTTGAGGTTCGCAGCTCAGAAATATGTCGAGAACATTATCCTCATTCGCAGCCATGGTTTCTGATGTGTATGTATGTACACGTGCATTGCCACATAGGCATATGCCGCCAGTGTCCTTACGCATGAGTCTCTCAGTTTAGGTTTGTTCAAGTGAGAAATTTGGCAATATTTTGGCTCAGATGTCGAGCTGGTGAGTGTCTCTTCATTCTCGAACAACGTTGAGGTTCGCAGCTCAGATATATGTCGAGAACATTATCCTCATTCGCAGCCATGTTTTCTGATGTGTATGTATGTACACGTGTATTGCCACATAGGCCTATGCCGCCAGTATCCTGCCGCATGAGTCTCTCAGTTTGGGTTATTTCCAGTGAGAAATTTGGTAATATTTTGGCTCGGATGTTGAGCTGGTGAGTGTCTCTTCATTTTCGAACAACGTTGAGGCTCGCAGCTCAGATATATGTCGAGAACATTATCCTCATTCGCAGCCATGTTTTCTGATGTGTATGTATGTACACGTGCATTGCCACATAGGCATATGCCGCCAGTGTCCTGACGCATGAGTCTCTCAGTTTAGGTTTGTTCCAGTGAGAAATTTGGCAATATTTTGGCTCAGATGTCGAGCGGGTGAGTGTCTCTTCATTCTCCAACAACGTTGAGGTTCGCAGCTCAGATACATGTCGCAAACATTATCATGTCGCCAGTGTCCAGAAGCATGAGTCTCACAGTTTGGTTTATTTTCCAGTGAGAAATTTGGCAATATTTTGGCTCGGATGTCGAGCTGGTAAGTGTCTCTTTATTCTCGAACAACGTTGAGGCTCGCAGCTCAGATATATGTCCAGAAAAATATTCTCATTCGCAGCCATGTTTTCTGATGTGTTTGTATGTATACGTGTATTGCCACATAGGCATATGCCGCCAGTGTCCTGACGCATGAGTCTCTCAGTTTGGTTTTTTTCCAGTGAGAAATTTTGCAATATCTTGGCTCAGATGTCGAGCTGGTGAGTGTCTCTTCATTCTCGAACAACGTTGAGGTTCGCAGCTCAGAAATATGTCGAGAACATTATCCTCATTCGCAGCCATGTTTTCTGATGTGTATGTATGTACACGTGTATTGCCACATAGGCCTATGCCGCCAGTATCCTGACGCATGAGTCTCTCAGTTTGGGTTTTTTCCAGTGAGAAATTTGGTAATATTTTGGCTCGGATGTTGAGCTGGTGAGTGTCTCTTCATTTTCGAACAACGTTGAGGCTCGCAGCTCAGATATATGTCGAGAACATTATCCTCATTCGCAGCCATGTTTTCTGATGTGTATGTATGTACACGTGCATTGCCACATAGGCATATGCCGCCAGTGTCCTGACGCATGAGTCTCTCAACTTAGGTTTGTTCCAGTGAGAAATTTGGCAATATTTTGGCTCAGATGTCGAGCTGGTGAGTGTCTCTTCATTCTCGAACAACGTTGAGGTTCGCAGCTCAGATATATGTCGAGAACATTATCCTCATTTGCAGCCATGTTTTCTGATGTGTATGTATGTACACGTGTATTGCCACATAGGCCTATGCCGTCAGTATCCTGACGCATGAGTCTCTCAGTTTGGGTTTTTTCCAGTGAGAAATTTGGTAATATTTTGGCTCGGATGTCGAGCTGGTGAGTGTCTCTTCATTCTCGAACAACGTTGAGGCTCGCAGCTCAGATATATGTCGAGAAAAATGTCCTCATTCGCAGCCATGTTTTCTGATGTGTTTGTATGTACACGTGTAGTGCCACAAAGGCATATGCCGCCAGTGTCCTGACGCATGAGTCTCTCAGTTTAGGTTTGTTCCAGTGAGAAATTTGGCAACATTTTGGCTCAGATGTCGAGCTGGTGAGTGTCCCTTCATTCTCGAACAACGTTGAGGTTCGCAGCTCAGATACATGTCGAGAACATTGTCATGTCGCCAGTGTCCAGAAGCATGAGTCTCACAGTTTGGTTTAGTTTCCAGTGAGAAATTTGGCAATATTTTGGCTCGGATGTCGAGCTGGTAAGTGTCTCTTCATTCTCGAACAACGTTGAGGCTCGCAGCTCAGATATATGTCGAGAAAAATATCCTCATTCGCAGCCATGTTTTCTGATGTGTTTGTATGTACACGTGTAGGGCCACATAGGCCTATGCCGCCAGTATCCTGACGCATGAGTCTCTCAGTTTGGGTTTTTTCCAGTGAGAAATTTGGTAATATTTTGGCTCGGATGTCGAGCTGGTGAGTGTCTCTTCATTCTCGAACAACGTTGAGGCTCGCAGCTCAGATATATGTCGAGAAAAATGTCCTCATTCGCAGCCATGTTTTCTGATGTGTTTGTATGTACACGTGTAGTGCCACAAAGGCATATGCCGCCAGTGTCCTGACGCATGAGTCTCTCAGTTTAGGTTTGTTCCAGTGAGAAATTTGGCAATATTTTGGCTCAGATGTCGAGCGGGTGAGTGTCTCTTCATTCTCGAACAACGTTGAGGTTCGCAGCTCAGATACATGTCGCAAACATTATCATGTCGCCAGTGTCCAGAAGCATGAGTCTCACAGTTTGGTTTATTTTCCAGTGAGAAATTTGGCAATATTTTGGCTCAGATGTCGAGCTGGTAAGTGTCTCTTCATTCTCGAACAACGTTGAGGTTCGCAGCTCAGAAATATGTCGAGAACATTGTCCTCATTCGCAGCCATGTTTTCTGATGTGTATGTATGTACACGTGTATTGCCACATAGGCCTATGCCGCCAGTATCCTGACGCATGAGTCTCTCAGTTTGGTTTTTTTCCAGTGAGAAATTTGGTAATATTTTGGCTCGGATGTTGAGCTGGTGAGTGTCTCTTCATTTTCGAACAACGTTGAGGCTCGCAGCTCAGATATATGTCGAGAACATTATCCTCATTCGCAGCCATGGTTTCTGATGTGTATGTATGTACACGTGCATTGCCACATAGGCATATGCCGCCAGTGTCCTGACGCATGAGTCTCTCAGTTTAGGTTTGTTCCAGTGAGAAATTTGGCAATATTTTGGCTCAGATGTCGAGCTGGTGAGTGTCTCTTCATTCTCGAACAACGTTGAGGTTCGCAGCTCAGATATATGTCGAGAACATTATCCTCATTCGCAGCCATGTTTTCTGATGTGTATGTATGTACACGTGTATTGCCACATAGGCCTATGCCGCCAGTATCCTGCCGCATGAGTCTCTCAGTTTGGGTTATTTCCAGTGAGAAATTTGGTAATATTTTGGCTCGGATGTTGAGCTGGTGAGTGTCTCTTCATTTTCGAACAACGTTGAGGCTCGCAGCTCAGATATATGTCGAGAACATTATCCTCATTCGCAGCCATGTTTTCTGATGTGTTTGTATGTACACGTGTAGGGCCACATAGGCCTATGCCGCCAGTATCCTGACGCATGAGTCTCTCAGTTTGGGTTTTTTCCAGTGAGAAATTTGGTAATATTTTGGCTCGGATGTCGAGCTGGTGAGTGTCTCTTCATTCTCGAACAACGTTGAGGCTCGCAGCTCAGATATATATCGAGAAAAATGTCCTCATTCGCAGCCATGTTTTCTGATGTGTTTGTATGTACACGTGTAGTGCCACAAAGGCATATGCCGCCAGTGTCCTGACGCATGAGTCTCTCAGTTTAGGTTTGTTCCAGCGAGAAATTTGGCAATATTTTGGCTCAGATGTCGAGCGGGTGAGTGTCTCTTCATTCTCGAACAACGTTGAGGTTCGCAGCTCAGATACATGTCGCAAACATTATCATGTCGCCAGTGTCCAGAAGCATGAGTCTCACAGTTTGGTTTATTTTCCAGTGAGAAATTTGGCAATATTTTGGCTCAGATGTCGAGCTGGTGAGTGTCTCTTCATTCTCGAACAACGTTGAGGCTCGCAGCTCAGATATATGTCGAGAAAAATATTCTCATTCGCAGCCATGTTTTCTGATGTGTTTGTATGTATAGGTGTATTGCCACATAGGCATATGCCGCCAGTGTCCTGACGCATGAGTCTCTCAGTTTGTTTTTTTTCCAGTGAGAAATTTTGCAATATTTTGGCTCAGATGTCGAGCTGGTGAGTGTCTCTTCATTCTCGAACAACGTTGAGGTTCGCAGCTCAGAAATATGTCGAGAACATTGTCCTCATTCGCAGCCATGTTTTCTGATGTGTATGTATGTACACGTGTATTGCCACATAGGCCTATGCCGCCAGTATCCTGACGCATGAGTCTCTCAGTTTGGTTTTTTTCCAGTGAGAAATTTGGTAATATTTTGGCTCGGATGTTGAGCTGGTGAGTGTCTCTTCATTTTCGAACAACGTTGAGGCTCGCAGCTCAGATATATGTCGAGAACATTATCCTCATTCGCAGCCATGGTTTCTGATGTGTATGTATGTACACGTGCATTGCCACATAGGCATATGCCGCCAGTGTCCTGACGCATGAGTCTCTCAGTTTAGGTTTGTTCCAGTGAGAAATTTGGCAATATTTTGGCTCAGATGTCGAGCTGGTGAGTGTCTCTTCATTCTCGAACAACGTTGAGGTTCGCAGCTCAGATATATGTCGAGAACATTATCCTCATTCGCAGCCATGTTTTCTGATGTGTATGTATGTACACGTGTATTGCCACATAGGCCTATGCCGCCAGTATCCTGCCGCATGAGTCTCTCAGTTTGGGTTATTTCCAGTGAGAAATTTGGTAATATTTTGGCTCGGATGTTGAGCTGGTGAGTGTCTCTTCATTTTCGAACAACGTTGAGGCTCGCAGCTCAGATATATGTCGAGAACATTATCCTCATTCGCAGCCATGTTTTCTGATGTGTATGTATGTACACGTGCATTGCCACATAGGCATATGCCGCCAGTGTCCTGACGCATGAGTCTCTCAGTTTAGGTTTGTTCCAGTGAAAAATTTGGCAATATTTTGGCTCAGATGTCGAGCTGGTGAGTGTCTCTTCATTCTCGAACAACGTTGAGGTTCGCAGCTCAGATATATGTCGAGAACATTATCCTCATTCGCAGCCATGTTTTCTGATGTGTATGTATGTACACGTGTATTGCCACATAGGCCTATGCCGCCAGTATCCTGACGCATGAGTCTCACAGTTTGGTTTATTTTCCAGTGAGAAATTTGGCAATATTTTGGCTCGGATGTCGAGCTGGTAAGTGTCTCTTCATTCTCGAACAACGTTGAGGCTCGCAGCTCAGATATATGTCCAGAAAAAATATTCTCATTCGCAGCCATGTTTTCTGATGTGTTTGTATGTATACGTGTATTGCCACATAGGCATATGCCGCCAGTGTCCTGACGCATGAGTCTCTCAGTTTGGTTTTTTTCCAGTGAGAAATTTTGCAATATTTTGGCTCAGATGTCGAGCGGGTGAGTGTCTCTTCATTCTCGAACAACGTTGAGGTTCGCAGCTCAGAAATATGTCGAGAACATTATCCTCATTCGCAGCCATGTTTTCTGATGTGTATGTATGTACACGTGTATTGCCACATAGGCCTATGCCGCCAGTATCCTGACGCATGAGTCTCTCAGTTTGGGTTTTTTCCAGTGAGAAATTTGGTAATATTGGCTCGGATGTTGAGCTGGTGAGTGTCTCTTCATTTTCGAACAACGTTGAGGCTCGCAGCTCAGATATATGTCGAGAACATTATCCTCATTCGCAGCCATGTTTTCTGATGTGTATGTATGTACACGTGCATTGCCACATAGGCATATGCCGCCAGTGTCCTGACGCATGAGTCTCTCAGTTTAGGTTTGTTCCAGTGAGAAATTTGGCAATATTTTGGCTCAGATGTCGAGCTGGTGAGTGTCTCTTCATTCTCGAACAACGTTGAGGTTCGCAGCTCAGATATATGTCGAGAACATTATCCTCATTCGCAGCCATGTTTTCTGATGTGTATGTATGTACACGTGTATTGCCACATAGGCCTGTGCCGCCAGTATCCTGACGCATGAGTCTCTCAGTTTGGGTTTTTTCCAGTGAGAAATTTGGTAATATTTTGGCTCGGATGTCGAGCTGGTAAGTGTCTCTTCATTCTCGAACAACGTTGAGGCTCGCAGCTCAGATATATGTCCAGAAAAACTATTCTCATTCGCAGCCATGTTTTCTGATGTGTTTGTATGTACACGTGTAGTGCCACAAAGGCATATGCCGCCAGTGTCCTGACGCATGAGTCTCTCAGTTTAGGTTTGTTCCAGTGAGAAATTTGGCAACATTTTGGCTCAGATGTCGAGCTGGTGAGTGTCCCTTCATTCTCGAACAACGTTGAGGTTCGCAGCTCAGATACATGTCGAGAACATTGTCATGTCGCCAGCGTCCAGAAGCATGAATCTCACAGTTTGGTTTATTTTCCAGTGAGAAATTTGGCAATATTTTGGCTCGGATGTCGAGCTGGTAAGTGTCTCTTCATTCTCGAACAACGTTGAGGCTCGCAGCTCAGATATATGTCGAGAAAAATATCCTCATTCGCAGCCATGTTTTCTGATGTGTTTGTATGTACACGTGTAGGGCCACATAGGCCTATGCCGCCAGTATCCTGACGCATGAGTCTCTCAGTTTGGGTTTTTTCCAGTGAGAAATTTGGTAATATTTTGGCTCGGATGTCGAGCTGGTGAGTGTCTCTTCATTCTCGAACAACGTTGAGGCTCGCAGCTCAGATATATGTCGAGAAAAATGTCCTCATTCGCAGCCATGTTTTCTGATGTGTTTGTATGTACACGTGTAGTGCCACAAAGGCATATGCCGCCAGTGTCCTGACGCATTAGTCTCTCAGTTTAGGTTTGTTCCAGTGAGAAATTTGGCAATAGTTTGGCTCAGATGTCGAGCGGGTGAGAGTCTTTTCATTCTCAAACAACGTTGAGGTTCGCAGCTCAGATACATGTCGCAAACATTATCATGTCGCCAGTGTCCAGAAGCATGAGTCTCACAGTTTGGTTTATTTTCCAGTGAGACATTTGGCAATATTTTGGCTCGGATGTCGAGCTGGTAAGTGTCTCTTCATTCTCGAACAACGTTGAGGCTCGCAGCTCAGATATATGTCGAGAAAAATATTCTCATCCGCAGCCATGTTTTCTGATGTGTTTGTATGTATACGTGTATTGCCACATAGGCATATGCCGCCAGTGTCCTAACGCATGAGTCTCTCAGTTTGGTTTTTTTCCAGTGAGAAATTTTGCAATATTTTGGCTCAGATGTCGAGCTGGTGAGTGTCTCTTCATTCTCGAACAACGTTGAGGTTCGCAGCTCAGAAATATGTCGAGAACATTGTCCTCATTCGCAGCCATGTTTTCTGATGTGTATGTATGTACACGTGTATTGCCACATAGGCCTATGCCGCCAGTATCCTGACGCATGAGTCTCTCAGTTTGGGTTTTTTCCAGTGAGAAATTTGGTAATATTTTGGCTCGGATGTTGAGCTGGTGAGTGTCTCTTCATTTTCGAACAACGTTGAGGCTCGCAGCTCAGATATATGTCGAGAACATTATCCTCATTCGCAGCCATGTTTTCTGATGTGTATGTATGTACACGTGCATTGCCACATAGGCATATGCCGCCAGTGTCCTGACGCATGAGTCTCTCAGTTTAGGTTTGTTCCAGTGAGAAATTTGGCAATATTTTGGCTCAGATGTCGAGCTGGTGAGTGTCTCTTCATTCTCGAACAACGTTGAGGTTCGCAGCTCAGATATATGTCGAGAACATTATCCTCTTTCGCAGCCATGTTTTCTGATGTGTATGTATGTGAACGTGTATTGCACCATAGGCCTATGCCGCCAGTATCCTGACGCATGAGTCTCTCAGTTTGGGTTCTTTCCAGTGAGAAATTTGGTAATATTTTGGCTCGGATGTTGAGCTGGTGAGTGTCTCTTCATTTTCGAACAACGTTGAGGCTCGCAGCTCAGATATATGTCGAGAACATTATCCTCATTCGCAGCCATGTTTTCTGATGTGTATGTATGTACACGTGCATTGCCACATAGGCATATGCCGCCAGTGTCCTGACGCATGAGTCTCTCAGTTTAGGTTTGTTCCAGTGAGAAATTTGGCAATATTTTGGCTCAGATGTCGAGCTGGTGAGTGTCTCTTCATTCTCGAACAACCTTGAGGTTCGCAGCTCAGATATATGTCGAGAACATTATCCTCATTCGCAGCCATGTTTTTTGATGTGTTTGTATGTACACGTGTAGTGCCACAAAGGCATATGCCGCCAGTGTCCTGACGCATGAGTCTCTCAGTTTAGGTTTGTTCCAGTGAGAAATTTGGCAATATTTTGGCTCAGATGTCGAGCGGGTGAGTGTCTCTTCATTCTCGAACAACGTTGAGGTTCGCAGCTCAGATACATGTCGCAAACATTATCATGTCGCCAGTGTCCAGAAGCATGAGTCTCACAGTTTGGTTTATTTTCCAGTGAGACATTTGGCAATATTTTGGCTCGGATGTCGAGCTGGTAAGTGTCTCTTCATTCTCGAACAACGTTGAGGCTCGCAGCTCAGATATATGTCGAGAAAAATATTCTCATCCGCAGCCATGTTTTCTGATGTGTTTGTATGTATACGTGTATTGCCACATAGGCATATGCCGCCAGTGTCCTAACGCATGAGTCTCTCAGTTTGGTTTTTTTCCAGTGAGAAATTTTGCAATATTTTGGCTCAGATGTCGAGCTGGTGAGTGTCTCTTCATTCTCGAACAACGTTGAGGTTCGCAGCTCAGAAATATGTCGAGAACATTGTCCTCATTCGCAGCCATGTTTTCTGATGTGTATGTATGTACACGTGTATTGCCACATAGGCCTATGCCGCCAGTATCCTGACGCATTAGTCTCTCAGTTTGGGTTTTTTCCAGTGAGAAATTTGGTAATATTTTGGCTCGGATGTTGAGCTGGTGAGTGTCTCTTCATTTTCGAACAACGTTGAGGCTCGCAGCTCAGATATATGTCGAGAACATTATCCTCATTCGCAGCCATGTTTTCTGATGTGTATGTATGTACACGTGCATTGCCACATAGGCATATGCCGCCAGTGTCCTGACGTATGAGTCTCTCAGTTTAGGTTTGTCCCAGTGAGAAATTTGGCAATATTTTGGCTCAGATGTCCAGCTGGTGAGTGTCTCTTCATTCTCGAACAACGTTGAGGTTCGCAGCTCAGATATATGTCGAGAACATTATCCTCTTTCGCAGCCATGTTTTCTGATGTGTATGTATGTACACGTGTATTGCCACATAGGCCTATGCCGCCAGTATCCTGACGCATGAGTCTCTCAGTTTGGGTTTTTTCCAGTGAGAAATTTGGTAATATTTTGGCTCGGATGTTGAGCTGGTGAGTGTCTCTTCATTTTCGAACAACGTTGAGGCTCGCAGCTCAGATATATGTCGAGAACATTATCCTCATTCGCAGCCATGTTTTCTGATGTGTATGTATGTACACGTGCATTGCCACATAGGCATATGCCGCCAGTGTCCTGACGCATGAGTCTCTCAGTTTAGGTTTGTTCCAGTGAGAAATTTGGCAATATTTTGGCTCAGATGTCGAGCTGGTGAGTGTCTCTTCATTCTCGAACAACCTTGAGGTTCGCAGCTCAGATATATGTCGAGAACATTATCCTCATTCGCAGCCATGTTTTCTGATGTGTTTGTATGTACACGTGTAGTGCCACAAAGGCATATGCCGCCAGTGTCCTGACGCATGAGTCTCTCAGTTTAGGTTTGTTCCAGTGAGAAATTTGGCAATATTTTGGCTCAGATGTCGAGCGGGTGAGTGTCTCTTCATTCTCGAACAACGTTGAGGTTCGCAGCTCAGATACATGTCGCAAACATTATTATGTCGCCAGTGTCCAGAAGCATGAGTCTCACAGTTTGGTTTATTTTCCAGTGAGACATTTGGCAATATTTTGGCTCGGATGTCGAGCTGGTAAGTGTCTCTTCATTCTCGAACAACGTTGAGGCTCGCAGCTCAGATATATGTCGAGAAAAATATTCTCATTCGCAGCCATGTTTTCTGATGTGTTTGTATGTATACGTGTATTGCCACATAGGCATATGCCGCCAGTGTCCTGACGCATGAGTCTCTCAGTTTGGTTTTTTTCCAGTGAGAAATTTTGCAATATTTTGGCTCAGATGTCGAGCTGGTGAGTGTCTCTTCATTCTCGAACAACGTTGAGGTTCGCAGCTCAGAAATATGTCGAGAACATTGTCCTCATTCGCAGCCATGTTTTCTGATGTGTATGTATGTACACGTGTATTGCCACATAGGCCTATACCGCCAGTATCCTGACGCATGAGTCTCTCAGTTTGGGTTTTTTCCAGTGAGAAATTTGGTAATATTTTGGCTCGGATGTTGAGCTGGTGAGTGTCTCTTCATTTTCGAACAACGTTGAGGCTCGCAGCTCAGATATATGTCGAGAACATTATCCTCATTCGCAGCCATGTTTTCTGATGTGTATGTATGTACACGTGCATTGCCACATAGGCATATGCCGCCAGTGTCCTGACGCATGAGTCTCTCAGTTTAGGTTTGTTCCAGTGAGAAATTTGGCAATATTTTGGCTCAGATGTCGAGCTGGTGAGTGTCTCTTCATTCTCGAACAACGTTGAGGTTCGCAGCTCAGATATATGTCGAGAACATTATCCTCTTTCGCAGCCATGTTTTCTGATGTGTATGTATGTACACGTGTATTGCCACATAGGCCTATACCGCCAGTATCCTGACGCATGAGTCTCTCAGTTTGGGTTTTTTCCAGTGAGAAATTTGGTAATATTTTGGCTCGGATGTTGAGCTGGTGAGTGTCTCTTCATTTTCGAACAACGTTGAGGCTCGCAGCTCAGATATATGTCGAGAACATTATCCTCATTCGCAGCCATGTTTTCTGATGTGTATGTATGTACACGTGCATTGCCACATAGGCATATGCCGCCAGTGTCCTGACGCATGAGTCTCTCAGTTTAGGTTTGTTCCAGTGAGAAATTTGGCAATATTTTGGCTCAGATGTCGAGCTGGTGAGTGTCTCTTCATTCTCGAACAACGTTGAGGTTCGCAGCTCAGATATATGTCGAGAACATTATCCTCTTTCGCAGCCATGTTTTCTGATGTGTATGTATGTACACGTGTATTGCCACATAGGCCTATGCCGCCAGTATCCTGACGCATGAGTCTCTCAGTTTGGGTTTTTTCCAATGAGAAATTTGGTAATATTTTGGCTCGGATGTTGAGCTGGTGAGTGTCTCTTCATTTTCGAACAACGTTGAGGCTCGCAGCTCAGATATATGTCGAGAACATTATCCTCATTCGCAGCCATGTTTTCTTATGTGTATGTATGTACACGTGCATTGCCACATAGGCATATGCCGCCAGTGTCCTGACGCATGAGTCTCTCAGTTTAGGTTTGTTCCAGTGAGAAATTTGGCAATATTTTGGCTCAGATGTCGAGCTGGTGAGTGTCTCTTCATTCTCAAACAACCTTGAGGTTCGCAGCTCAGATATATGTCGAGAACATTATCCTCATTCGCAGCCATGTTTTCTGATGTGTATGTATGTACACGTGTATTGCCACATAGGCCTATGCCGCCAGTATCCTGACGCATGAGTCTCTCAGTTTGGTTTTTTTCCAGTGAGAAATTTGGTAATATTTTGGCTCGGATGTCGAGCTGGTGAGTGTCTCTTCATTCTCGAACAACGTTGAGGCTTGCAGCTCAGATATATGTCGAGAAAAATGTCCTCATTCGCAGCCATGTTTTCTGATGTGTTTGTATGTACACGTGTAGTGCCACAAAGGCATATGCCGCCAGTGTCCTGACGCATGAGTCTCTCAGTTTAGGTTTGTTCCAGTGAGAAATTTGGCAACATTTTGGCTCAGATGTCGAGCTGGTGAGTGTCCCTTCATTCTCGAACAACGTTGAGGTTCGCAGCTCAGATACATGTCGAGAACATTGTCATGTCGCCAGTGTCCAGAAGCATGAGTCTCATAGTTTGGTTTATTTTCCAGTGAGAAATTTGGCAATATTTTGGCTCGGATGTCGAGCTGGTAAGTGTCTCTTCATTCTCGAACAACGTTGAGGCTCGCAGCTCAGATATATGTCGAGAAAAATATCCTCATTCGCAGCCATGTTTTCTGATGTGTTTGTATGTACACGTGTAGGGCCACATAGGCCTATGCCGCCAGTATCCTGACGCATGAGTCTCTCAGTTTGGGTTTTTTCCAGTGAGAAATTTGGTAATATTTTGGCTCGGATGTCGAGCTGGTGAGTGTCTCTTCATTCTCGAACAACGTTGAGGCTCGCAGCTCAGATATATGTCGAGAAAAATGTCCTCATTCGCAGCCATGTTTTCTGATGTGTTTGTATGTACACGTGTAGTGCCACAAAGGCATATGCCGCCAGTGTCCTGACGCATGAGTCTCTCAGTTTAAGTTTGTTCCAGTGAGAAATTTGGCAATATTTTGGCTCAGATGTCGAGCGGGTGAGTGTCTCTTCATTCTCGAACAACGTTGAGGTTCGCAGCTCAGATACATGTCGCAAACATTATCATGTCGCCAGTGTCCAGAAGCATGAGTCTCACAGTTTGGTTTATTTTCCAGTGAGAAATTTGGCAATATTTTGGCTCGGATGTCGAGCTGGTAATTGTCTCTTCATTCTCGAACAACGTTGAGGCTCGCAGCTCAGATATATGTCGAGAAAAATATTCTCATTCGCAGCCATGTTTTCTGATGTGTTTGTATGTATGCGTGTATTGCCACCCAGGCATTTGCCGCCAGTGTCCTGACGCATGAGTCTCTCAGTTTGGTTTTTTTCCAGTGAGAAATGTTGCAATATTTTGGCTCAGATGTCGAGCTGGTGAGTGTCTCTTCATTCTCGAACAACGTTGAGGTTCGCAGCTCAGAAATATGTCGAGAACATTATCCTCATTCGCAGCCATGTTTTCTGATGTGTATGTATGTACACGTGTATTGCCACATAGGCCTATGCCGCCAGTATCCTGACGCATGAGTCTCTCAGTTTGGGTTTTTTCCAGTGAGAAATTTGGTAATATTTTGGCTCGGATGTTGAGCTGGTGAGTGTCTCTTCATTTTCGAACAACGTTGAGGCTCGCAGCTCAGATATATGTCGAGAACATTATCCTCATTCGCAGCCATGTTTTCTGATGTGTATGTATGTACACGTGCATTGCCACATAGGCATATGCCGCCAGTGTCCTGACGCATGAGTCTCTCAGTTTAGGTTTGTTCCAGTGAGAAATTTGGCAATATTTTGGCTCAGATGTCGAGCTGGTGAGTGTCTCTTCATTCTCGAACAACGTTGAGGTTCGCAGCTCAGATATATGTCGAGAACATTATCCTCATTCGCAGCCATGTTTTCTGATGTGTATGCATGTACACGTGTATTGCCACATAGGCCTATGCCGCCAGTATCCTGACGCATGAGTCTCTCAGTTTGGGTTTTTTCCAGTGAGAAATTTGGTAATATTTTGGCTCGGATGTCGAGCTGGTGAGTGTCCCTTCATTCTCGAACAACGTTGAAGTTCGCAGCTCAGATACATGTCGAGAACATTGTCATGTCGCCAGTGTCCAGAAGCATGAGTCTCACAGTTTGGTTTATTTTCCAGTGAGAAATTTGGCAATATTTTGGCTCGGATGTCGAGCTGGTAAGTGTCTCTTCATTCTCCAACAACGTTGAGGTTCGCAGCTCAGATATATGTCGAGAACATTATCCTCATTCGCAGCCATGTTTTCTGATGTGTATGTACATTGTATGTTCACGTGTATTACCACATAGGTCTATGCCGACAGTATCCTGACGCATGAGTCTCTCAGTTTGGTTTTTTTCCAGTGAGAAATTTGGTAATATTTTGGCTCGGATGTTGAGCTGGTGAGTGTCTCTTCATTTTCGAACAACGTTGAGGCTCGCAGCTCAGATATATGTCGAGGAAATTACCCTCATTCGCAGCCATGTTTTCTTATGTGTATGTATGTATACGTGTATTGCCACATAGGCATATGCCGCCAGTGTCCTGACGCATGAGTCTCTCAGTTTGGTTTTTTTCCAGTGAGAAATTTGGAAATATTTTGGCTCGGGTGTCGAGCTGGTGAGTGTCCCTTCATTCTCGAACAACGTTGAGGCTCACAGCTCAGATATATGTCGAGAAAAAATGTCCTAATTCGCAGCAATGTTTTCTGATGTGTTTGTATGTACACGTGTAGTGCCACATAGGCCTATGCCGCCAGTATCCTGACGCATGAGTCTCTCAGTTTGGGTTTTTTTTCAGTGAGAAATTTGGCAATATTTTGGCTCGGATGTCGAGTTGGTGAGTGTCTCTTCATTCTCGAACAACGTTGAGGCTCGCAGCTCAGATATATGTCGAGAAAAATATCCTCATTCGCAGCCATGTTTTCTAATGTGTTTGTATGTACACGTGTAGTGCCACATAGGCATATGCCGCCTGTGTCCTGACGCATGAGTCTCTGAGTTTAGGTTTGTTCCAGTGAGAAATTTTGCAATATTTTGGCTCAGATGTCGAGCGGGTGAGTGTCTCTTCATTCTCGAACAACGTTGAGGTTCGCAGCTCAGATATATGTCGAGAAAAATATCCTCATTCGCAGCCATGTTTTCTGATGTTTTTGTATGTACACGTGTATTGCCACATAGGCATATGCCGCCAGTGTCCTGACGCATGAGTCTCTCAGTTTACGTTTGTTCCAGTGAGAAATTTGGCAACATTTTGGCTCAGATGTCGAGCTGGTGAGTGTCCCTTCATTCTCGAACAACGTTGAGGTTCGCAGCTCAGATACATGTCGAGAACATTGTCATGTCGCCAGTGTTCAGAAGCATGAGTCTCACAGTTTGGTTTATTTTCCAGTGAGAAATTTGGCAATATTTTGGCTCGGATGTCGAGCTGGTAAGTGTCTCTTCATTCTCGAACAACGTTGAGGCTCGCAGCTCAGATATATGTCGAGAAAAATATCCTCATTCGCAGCCATGTTTTCTGATGTGTTTGTATGTACACGTGTAGGGCCACATAGGCCTATGCCGCCAGTATCCTGACGCATGAGTCTCTCAGTTTGGGTTTTTTCCAGTGAGAAATTTGGCAATATTTTGGCTCAGATGTCGAGCTGGTGAGTGTCCCTTCATTCTCGAACAATGTTGAGGCTCGCAGCTCAGATATATGTCGAGAAAATTATCCTCATTCGTAGCCATGTTTTCTTATGTGTATGTATGTACACGTGTATTGCCTCATAGGCCTATGCCGCCAGTGTCCTGACACATGAGTCTCTCAGTTTAGGTTTGTTCCAGTGAGAAATTTGGCAACATTTTGGCTCAGATGTCGAGCTGGTGAGTGTCCCTTCATTCTCGAACAACGTTGAGGTTCGCAGCTCAGATACATGTCGAGAACATTATCCTCATTCGCAGCCATGTTTTCTGATGTGTATGTACATTGTATGTTCACGTGTATTACCACATAGGTCTATGCCGCCAGTATCCTGACGCATGAGTCCCTCAGTTTGGTTTTTTTCCAGTGAGAAATTTGGTAATATTTTGGCTCGGATGTTGAGCTGGTGAGTGTCTCTTCATTTTCGAACAACGTTGAGGCTCGCAGCTCAGATATATGTCGAGGAAATTACTCTCATTCGCAGCCATGTTTTCTTATGTGTATGTATGTATACGTGTATTGCCACATAGGCATATGCCGCCAGTGTCCTGACGCATGAGTCTCTCAGTTTGGTTTTTTTCCAGTGAGAAATTTGGAAATATTTTGGCTAGGATGTCGAGCTGGTGAGTGTCCCTTCATTCTCGAACAACGTTGAGGCTCACAGCTCAGATATATGTCGAGAAAAAATGTCCTAATTCGCAGCCATGTTTTCTGATGTGTTTGTATGTACACGTGTAGTGCCACATAGGCCTATGCCGCCAGTATCCTGACGCATGAGTCTCTCAGTTTGGGTTTTTTTCAGTGAGAAATTTGGCAATATTTTGGCTCGGATGTCGAGCTGGTGAGTGTCTCTTCATTCTCGAACAACGTTGAGGCTTGCAGCTCAGATATATGTCGAGAAAAATACCCTCATTCGCAGCCATGTTTTCTAATGTGTTTGTATGTACACGTGTAGTGCCACATAGGCATATGCCGCCTGTGTCCTGACGCATGAGTCTCTGAGTTTAGGTTTGTTCCAGTGAGAAATTTTGCAATATTTTGGCTCAGATGTCGAGCGGGTGAGTGTCTCTTCATTCTCGAACAACGTTGAGGTTCGCAGCTCAGATATATGTCGAGAAAAATATCCTCATTCGCAGCCATGTTTTCTGATGTTTGTGTATGTACACGTGTATTGCCACATAGGCATATGCCGCCAGTGTCCTGACGCATGAGTCTCTCAGTTTACGTTTGTTCCAGTGAGAAATTTGGCAACATTTTGGCTCAGATGTCGAGCTGGTGAGTGTCCCTTCATTCTCGAACAACGTTGAGGTTCGCAGCTCAGATACATGTCGAGAACATTGTCATGTCGCCAGTGTTCAGAAGCATGAGTCTCACAGTTTGGTTTATTTTCCAGTGAGAAATTTGACAATATTTTGGCTCGGATGTCGAGCTGGTAAGTGTCTCTTCATTCTCGAACAACGTTGAGGCTCGCAGCTCAGATATATGTCGAGAAAAATATCCTCATTCGCAGCCATGTTTTCTGATGTGTTTGTATGTACACGTGTAGGGCCACATAGGCCTATGCCGCCAGTATCCTGACGCATGAGTCTCTCAGTTTGGGTTTTTTCCAGTGAGAAATTTGGCAATATTTTGGCTCGGATGTCGACCTGGTGAGTGTCTCTTCATTCTCGAACAACGTTGAGGCTCGCAGCTCAGATATATGTCGAGAAAAATATCCTCATTCGCAGCCATGTTTTCTAATGTGTTTGTATGTACACATGTAGTGCCACATAGGCATATGCCGCCAGTGTCCTGACGCATGAGTCTCTCAGTTTAGGTTTGTTCCAGTGAGAAATTTGGCAATATTTTGGCTCAGATGTCGAGCTGGTGAGTGTCTCTTCATTCTCGAACAACGTTGAGGTTCGCAGCTCAGATATATGTCGAGAACATTATCCTCATTCGCAGCCATGTTTTCTGATGTGTATGTATGTACACGTGTATTGCCACATAGGCCTATGCCGCCAGTATCCTGACGCATGAGTCTCTCAGTTTGGGTTTTTTCCAGTGAGAAATTTGGTAATATTTTGGCTCGGATGTCGAGCTGGTGAGTGTCTCTTCATTCTCGAACAACGTTGAGGTTCGCAGCTCAGATACATGTCGCAAACATTATCATGTCGCCAGTGTCCAGAAGCATGAGTCTCACAGTTTTGTTTATTTTCCAGTGAGAAATTTGGCAATATTTTGGCTCGGATGTCTAGCTGGTAAGTGTCTCTTCATTCTCGAACAACGTTGAGGCTCGCAGCTCAGATATATGTCGAGG
This sequence comes from Crossaster papposus, assembly GCA_037893245.1. Taxonomy (NCBI): domain Eukaryota; kingdom Metazoa; phylum Echinodermata; class Asteroidea; order Velatida; family Solasteridae; genus Crossaster; species Crossaster papposus. The sequence goes on along the minus strand of JBAIAA010000337.1, from coordinate 3,274,622 downwards.
AATTTATCCTCATTCGCAGCCATGTTTTCTTATGTGTATGTATGTATACGTGTATTGCCACATAGGCATATGCCGCCAGTGTCCTGACGCATGAGTCTCTCAGTTTGGTTTTTTCCAGTGAGAAATTTGGAAATATTTTGGCTCAGATGTCGAGCTGGTGAGTGTCTCTTCATTCTCGAACAACGTTGAGGCTCGCAGCTCAGATATATGTCGAGAAAAATATCCTCATTCGCAGCCATGTTTTCTAATGTGTTTGTATGTACACATGTAGTGCCACATAGGCATATGCCGCCAGTGTCCTGACGCATGAGTCTCTCAGTTTAGGTTTGTTCCAGTGAGAAATTTGGCAATATTTTGGCTCAGATGTCGAGCTGGTGAGTGTCTCTTCATTCTCGAACAACGTTGAGGTTCGCAGCTCAGATATATGTCGAGAACATTATCCTCATTCGCAGCCATGTTTTCTGATGTGTATGTATGTACACGTGTATTGCCACATAGGCCTATGCCGCCAGTATCCTGACGCATGAGTCTCTCAGTTTGGGTTTTTTCCAGTGATAAATTTGGTAATATTTTGGCTCGGATGTCGAGCTGGTGAGTGTCTCTTCATTCTCGAACAACGTTGAGGCTCGCAGCTCAGATATATGTCGAGAAAAATGTCCTCATTCGCAGCCATGTTTTCTGATGTGTTTGTATGTACACGTGTAGTGCCACAAAGGCATATGCCGCCAGTGTCCTGACGCATGAGTCTCTCAGTTTAGGTTTGTTCCAGTGAGAAATTTGGCAATATTTTGGCTCAGATGTCGAGCGGGTGAGTGTCTCTTCATTCTCGAACAACGTTGAGGTTCGCAGCTCAGATACATGTCGCAAACATTATCATGTCGCCAGTGTCCAGAAGCATGAGTCTCACAGTTTGGTTTATTTTCCAGTGAGAAATTTGGCAATATTTTGGCTCGGATGTCGAGCTGGTAAGTGTCTCTTCATTCTCGAACAACGTTGAGGCTCGCAGCTCAGATATATGTCGAGAAAAATATTCTCATTCGCAGCCATGTTTTCTGATGTGTTTGTATGTATGCGTGTATTGCCACATAGGCATATGCCGCCAGTGTCCTGACGCATGAGTCTCTCAGTTTGGTTTTTTTCCAGTGAGAAATTTTGCAATATTTTGGCTCAGATGTCGAGCTGGTGAGTGTCTCTTCATTCTCGAACAACGTTGAGGTTCGCAGCTCAGAAATATGTCGAGAACATTATCCTCATTCGCAGCCATGTTTTCTGATGTGTATGTATGTACACGTGTATTGCCACATAGGCCTATGCCGCCAGTATCCTGACGCATGAGTCTCTCAGTTTGGGTTTTTTCCAGTGAGAAATTTGGTAATATTTTGGCTCGGATGTCGAGCTGGTAAGTGTCTCTTCATTCTCCAACAACGTTGAGGTTCGCAGCTCAGATATATGTCGAGAACATTATCCTCATTCGCAGCCATGTTTTCTGATGTGTATGTACATTGTATGTTCACGTGTATTACCACATAGGTCTATGCCGACAGTATCCTGACGCATGAGTCTCTCAGTTTGGTTTTTTTCCAGTGAGAAATTTGGTAATATTTTTGGCTCGGATGTTGAGCTGGTGAGTGTCTCTTCATTTTCGAACAACGTTGAGGCTCGCAGCTCAGATATATGTCGAGGAAATTACCCTCATTCGCAGCCATGTTTTCTTATGTGTATGTATGTATACGTGTATTGCCACATAGGCATATGCCGCCAGTGTCCTGACGCATGAGTCTCTCAGTTTGGTTTTTTTCCAGTGAGAAATTTGGAAATATTTTGGCTCGGATGTCGAGCTGGTGAGTGTCCCTTCATTCTCGAACAACGTTGAGGCTCACAGCTCAGATATATGTCGAGAAAAAATGTCCTAATTCGCAGCCATGTTTTCTGATGTGTTTGTATGTACACGTGTAGTGCCACATAGGCCTATGCCGCCAGTATCCTGACGCATGAGTCTCTCAGTTTGGGTTTTTTTCAGTGAGAAATTTGGCAATATTTTGGCTCGGATGTCGAGTTGGTGAGTGTCTCTTCATTCTCGAACAACGTTGAGGCTCGCAGCTCAGATATATGTCGAGAAAAATATCCTCATTCGCAGCCATGTTTTCTAATGTGTTTGTATGTACACGTGTAGTGCCACATAGGCATATGCCGCCTGTGTCCTGACGCATGAGTCTCTGAGTTTAGGTTTGTTCCAGTGAGAAATTTTGCAATATTTTGGCTCAGATGTCGAGCGGGTGAGTGTCTCTTCATTCTCGAACAACGTTGAGGTTCGCAGCTCAGATATATGTCGAGAAAAATATCCTCATTCGCAGCCATGTTTTCTGATGTTTTTGTATGTACACGTGTATTGCCACATAGGCATATGCCGCCAGTGTCCTGACGCATGAGTCTCTCAGTTTACGTTTGTTCCAGTGAGAAATTTGGCAACATTTTGGCTCAGATGTCGAGCTGGTGAGTGTCCCTTCATTCTCGAACAACGTTGAGGTTCGCAGCTCAGATACATGTCGAGAACATTGTCATGTCGCCAGTGTTCAGAAGCATGAGTCTCACAGTTTGGTTTATTTTCCAGTGAGAAATTTGGCAATATTTTGGCTCGGATGTCGAGCTGGTAAGTGTCTCTTCATTCTCGAACAACGTTGAGGCTCGCAGCTCAGATATATGTCGAGAAAAATATCCTCATTCGCAGCCATGTTTTCTGATGTGTTTGTATGTACACGTGTAGGGCCACATAGGCCTATGCCGCCAGTATCCTGACGCATGAGTCTCTCAGTTTGGGTTTTTTCCAGTGAGAAATTTGGCAATATTTTGGCTCAGATGTCGAGCTGGTGAGTGTCCCTTCATTCTCGAACAACGTTGAGGCTCGCAGCTCAGATATATGTCGAGAAAATTATCCTCATTCGCAGCCATGTTTTCTTATGTGTATGTATGTACACGTGTATTGCCTCATAGGCCTATGCCGCCAGTGTCCTGACGCATGAGTCTCTCAGTTTAGGTTTGTTCCAGTGAGAAATTTGGCAACATTTTGGCTCAGATGTCGAGCTGGTGAGTGTCCCTTCATTCTCGAACAACGTTGAGGTTCGCAGCTCAGATACATGTCGAGAACATTATCCTCATTCGCAGCCATGTTTTCTGATGTGTATGTACATTGTATGTTCACGTGTATTACCACATAGGTCTATGCCGACAGTATCCTGACGCATGAGTCTCTCAGTTTGGTTTTTTTCCAGTGAGAAATTTGGTAATATTTTGGCTCGGATGTTGAGCTGGTGAGTGTCTCTTCATTTTCGAACAACGTTGAGGCTCGCAGCTCAGATATATGTCGAGGAAATTACCCTCATTCGCAGCCATGTTTTCTTATGTGTATGTATGTATACGTGTATTGCCACATAGGCATATGCCGCCAGTGTCCTGACGCATGAGTCTCTCAGTTTGGTTTTTTTCCAGTGAGAAATTTGGAAATATTTTGGCTCGGATGTCGAGCTGGTGAGTGTCCCTTCATTCTCGAACAACGTTGAGGCTCACAGCTCAGATATATGTCGAGAAAAAAATGTCCTAATTCGCAGCCATGTTTTCTGATGTGTTTGTATGTACACGTGTAGTGCCACATAGGCCTATGCCGCCAGTATCCTGACGCATGAGTCTCTCAGTTTGGGTTTTTTTCAGTGAGAAATTTGGCAATATTTTGGCTCGGATGTCGAGTTGGTGAGTGTCTCTTCATTCTCGAACAACGTTGAGGCTCGCAGCTCAGATATATGTCGAGAAAAATATCCTCATTCGCAGCCATGTTTTCTAATGTGTTTGTATGTACACGTGTAGTGCCACATAGGCATATGTCGCCTGTGTCCTGACGCATGAGTCTCTGAGTTTAGGTTTGTTCCAGTGAGAAATTTTGCAATATTTTGGCTCAGATGTCGAGCGGGTGAGTGTCTCTTCATTCTCGAACAACGTTGAGGTTCGCAGCTCAGATATATGTCGAGAAAAATATCCTCATTCGCAGCCATGTTTTCTGATGTGTTTGTATGTACACGTGTAGTGCCACAAAGGCATATGCCGCCAGTGTCCTGACGCATGAGTCTCTCAGTTTAGGTTTGTTCCAGTGAGAAATTTGGCAATATTTTGGCTCAGATGTCGAGCGGGTGAGTGTCTCTTCATTCTCGAACAACGTTGAGGTTCGCAGCTCAGATACATGTCGCAAACATTATCATGTCGCCAGTGTCCAGAAGCATGAGTCTCACAGTTTGGTTTATTTTCCAGTGAGAAATTTGGCAATATTTTGGCTCGGATGTCGAGCTGGTAAGTGTCTCTTCATTCTCGAACAACGTTGAGGCTCGCAGCTCAGATATATGTCGAGAAAAATATTCTCATTCGCAGCCATGTTTTCTGATGTGTTTGTATGTATGCGTGTATTGCCACATAGGCATATGCCGCCAGTGTCCTGACGCATGAGTCTCTCAGTTTGGTTTTTTTCCAGTGAGAAATTTTGCAATATTTTGGCTCAGATGTCGAGCTGGTGAGTGTCTCTTCATTCTCGAACAACGTTGAGGTTCGCAGCTCAGAAATATGTCGAGAACATTATCCTCATTCGCAGCCATGTTTTCTGATGTGTATGTATGTACACGTGTATTGCCACATAGGCCTATGCCGCCAGTATCCTGACGCATGAGTCTCTCAGTTTGGGTTTTTTCCAGTGAGAAATTTGGTAATATTTTGGCTCGGATGTCGAGCTGGTAAGTGTCTCTTCATTCTCCAACAACGTTGAGGTTCGCAGCTCAGATATATGTCGAGAACATTATCCTCATTCGCAGCCATGTTTTCTGATGTGTATGTACATTGTATGTTCACGTGTATTACCACATAGGTCTATGCCGACAGTATCCTGACGCATGAGTCTCTCAGTTTGGTTTTTTTCCAGTGAGAAATTTGGTAATATTTTTGGCTCGGATGTTGAGCTGGTGAGTGTCTCTTCATTTTCGAACAACGTTGAGGCTCGCAGCTCAGATATATGTCGAGGAAATTACCCTCATTCGCAGCCATGTTTTCTTATGTGTATGTATGTATACGTGTATTGCCACATAGGCATATGCCGCCAGTGTCCTGACGCATGAGTCTCTCAGTTTGGTTTTTTTCCAGTGAGAAATTTGGAAATATTTTGGCTCGGATGTCGAGCTGGTGAGTGTCCCTTCATTCTCGAACAACGTTGAGGCTCACAGCTCAGATATATGTCGAGAAAAAATGTCCTAATTCGCAGCCATGTTTTCTGATGTGTTTGTATGTACACGTGTAGTGCCACATAGGCCTATGCCGCCAGTATCCTGACGCATGAGTCTCTCAGTTTGGGTTTTTTTCAGTGAGAAATTTGGCAATATTTTGGCTCGGATGTCGAGTTGGTGAGTGTCTCTTCATTCTCGAACAACGTTGAGGCTCGCAGCTCAGATATATGTCGAGAAAAATATCCTCATTCGCAGCCATGTTTTCTAATGTGTTTGTATGTACACGTGTAGTGCCACATAGGCATATGCCGCCTGTGTCCTGACGCATGAGTCTCTGAGTTTAGGTTTGTTCCAGTGAGAAATTTTGCAATATTTTGGCTCAGATGTCGAGCGGGTGAGTGTCTCTTCATTCTCGAACAACGTTGAGGTTCGCAGCTCAGATATATGTCGAGAAAAATATCCTCATTCGCAGCCATGTTTTCTGATGTTTTTGTATGTACACGTGTATTGCCACATAGGCATATGCCGCCAGTGTCCTGACGCATGAGTCTCTCAGTTTACGTTTGTTCCAGTGAGAAATTTGGCAACATTTTGGCTCAGATGTCGAGCTGGTGAGTGTCCCTTCATTCTCGAACAACGTTGAGGTTCGCAGCTCAGATACATGTCGAGAACATTGTCATGTCGCCAGTGTTCAGAAGCATGAGTCTCACAGTTTGGTTTATTTTCCAGTGAGAAATTTGGCAATATTTTGGCTCGGATGTCGAGCTGGTAAGTGTCTCTTCATTCTCGAACAACGTTGAGGCTCGCAGCTCAGATATATGTCGAGAAAAATATCCTCATTCGCAGCCATGTTTTCTGATGTGTTTGTATGTACACGTGTAGGGCCACATAGGCCTATGCCGCCAGTATCCTGACGCATGAGTCTCTCAGTTTGGGTTTTTTCCAGTGAGAAATTTGGCAATATTTTGGCTCAGATGTCGAGCTGGTGAGTGTCCCTTCATTCTCGAACAACGTTGAGGCTCGCAGCTCAGATATATGTCGAGAAAATTATCCTCATTCGCAGCCATGTTTTCTTATGTGTATGTATGTACACGTGTATTGCCTCATAGGCCTATGCCGCCAGTGTCCTGACGCATGAGTCTCTCAGTTTAGGTTTGTTCCAGTGAGAAATTTGGCAACATTTTGGCTCAGATGTCGAGCTGGTGAGTGTCCCTTCATTCTCGAACAACGTTGAGGTTCGCAGCTCAGATACATGTCGAGAACATTATCCTCATTCGCAGCCATGTTTTCTGATGTGTATGTACATTGTATGTTCACGTGTATTACCACATAGGTCTATGCCGACAGTATCCTGACGCATGAGTCTCTCAGTTTGGTTTTTTTCCAGTGAGAAATTTGGTAATATTTTGGCTCGGATGTTGAGCTGGTGAGTGTCTCTTCATTTTCGAACAACGTTGAGGCTCGCAGCTCAGATATATGTCGAGGAAATTACCCTCATTCGCAGCCATGTTTTCTTATGTGTATGTATGTATACGTGTATTGCCACATAGGCATATGCCGCCAGTGTCCTGACGCATGAGTCTCTCAGTTTGGTTTTTTTCCAGTGAGAAATTTGGAAATATTTTGGCTCGGATGTCGAGCTGGTGAGTGTCCCTTCATTCTCGAACAACGTTGAGGCTCACAGCTCAGATATATGTCGAGAAAAAAATGTCCTAATTCGCAGCCATGTTTTCTGATGTGTTTGTATGTACACGTGTAGTGCCACATAGGCCTATGCCGCCAGTATCCTGACGCATGAGTCTCTCAGTTTGGGTTTTTTTCAGTGAGAAATTTGGCAATATTTTGGCTCGGATGTCGAGTTGGTGAGTGTCTCTTCATTCTCGAACAACGTTGAGGCTCGCAGCTCAGATATATGTCGAGAAAAATATCCTCATTCGCAGCCATGTTTTCTAATGTGTTTGTATGTACACGTGTAGTGCCACATAGGCATATGTCGCCTGTGTCCTGACGCATGAGTCTCTGAGTTTAGGTTTGTTCCAGTGAGAAATTTTGCAATATTTTGGCTCAGATGTCGAGCGGGTGAGTGTCTCTTCATTCTCGAACAACGTTGAGGTTCGCAGCTCAGATATATGTCGAGAAAAATATCCTCATTCGCAGCCATGTTTTCTGATGTTTTTGTATGTACACGTGTATTGCCACATAGGCATATGCCGCCAGTGTCCTGACGCATGAGTCTCTCAGTTTACGTTTGTTCCAGTGAGAAATTTGGCAACATTTTGGCTCAGATGTCGAGCTGGTGAGTGTCCCTTCATTTTCGAACAACGTTGAGGTTCGCAGCTCAGATACATGTCGAGAACATTGTCATGTCGCCAGTGTTCAGAAGCATGAGTCTCACAGTTTGGTTTATTTTCCAGTGAGAAATTTGGCAATATTTTGGCTCGGATGTCGAGCTGGTAAGTGTCTCTTCATTCTCGAACAACGTTGAGGCTCGCAGCTCAGATATATGTCGAGAAAAATATCCTCATTCGCAGCCATGTTTTCTGATGTGTTTGTATGTACACGTGTAGGGCCACATAGGCCTATGCCGCCAGTATCCTGACGCATGAGTCTCTCAGTTTGGGTTTTTTCCAGTGAGAAATTTGGCAATATTTTGGCTCAGATGTCGAGCTGGTGAGTGTCCCTTCATTCTCGAACAACGTTGAGGCTCGCAGCTCAGATATATGTCGAGAAAATTATCCTCATTCGCAGCCATGTTTTCTTATGTGTATGTATGTACACGTGTATTGCCTCATAGGCCTATGCCGCCAGTGTCCTGACGCATGAGTCTCTCAGTTTAGGTTTGTTCCAGTGAGAAATTTGGCAACATTTTGGCTCAGATGTCGAGCTGGTGAGTGTCCCTTCATTCTCGAACAACGTTGAGGTTCGCAGCTCAGATACATGTCGAGAACATTATCCTCATTCGCAGCCATGTTTTCTGATGTGTATGTACATTGTATGTTCACGTGTATTACCACATAGGTCTATGCCGCCAGTATCCTGACGCATGAGTCCCTCAGTTTGGTTTTTTTCCAGTGAGAATTTTGGTAATATTTTGGCTCGGATGTTGAGCTGGTGAGTGTCTCTTCATTTTCGAACAACGTTGAGGCTCGCAGCTCAGATATATGTCGAGGAAATTACTCTCATTCGCAGCCATGTTTTCTTATGTGTATGTATGTATACGTGTATTGCCACATAGGCATATGCCGCCAGTGTCCTGACGCATGAGTCTCTCAGTTTGGTTTTTTTCCAGTGAGAAATTTGGAAATATTTTGGCTCGGATGTCGAGCTGGTGAGTGTCCCTTCATTCTCGAACAACGTTGAGGCTCACAGCTCAGATATATGTCGAGAAAAAATGTCCTAATTCGCAGCCATGTTTTCTGATGTGTTTGTATGTACACGTGTAGTGCCACATAGGCCTATGCCGCCAGTATCCTGACGCATGAGTCTCTCAGTTTGGGTTTTTTTCAGTTAGAAATTTGGCAATATTTTGGCTCGGATGTCGAGTTGGTGAGTGTCTCTTCATTCTCGAACAACGTTGAGGCTCGCAGCTCAGATATATGTCGAGAAAAATATCCTCATTCGCAGCCATGTTTTCTAATGTGTTTGTATGTACACGTGTAGTGCCACATAGGCATATGCCGCCTGTGTCCTGACGCATGAGTCTCTGAGTTTAGGTTTGTTCCAGTGAGAAATTTTGCAATATTTTGGCTCAGATGTCGAGCGGGTGAGTGTCTCTTCATTCTCGAACAACGTTGAGGTTCGCAGCTCAGATATATGTCGAGAAAAATATCCTCATTCGCAGCCATGTTTTCTGATGTTTTTGTATGTACACGTGTATTGCCACATAGGCATATGCCGCCAGTGTCCTGACGCATGAGTCTCTCAGTTTACGTTTGTTCCAGTGAGAAATTTGGCAACATTTTGGCTCAGATGTCGAGCTGGTGAGTGTCCCTTCATTCTCGAACAACGTTGAGGTTCGCAGCTCAGATACATGTCGAGAACATTGTCATGTCGCCAGTGTTCAGAAGCATGAGTCTCACAGTTTGGTTTATTTTCCAGTGAGAAATTTGGCAATATTTTGGCTCGGATGTCGAGCTGGTAAGTGTCTCTTCATTCTCGAACAACGTTGAGGCTCGTAGCTCAGATATATGTCGAGAAAAATATCCTCATTCGCAGCCATGTTTTCTGATGTGTTTGTATGTACACGTGTAGGGCCACATAGGCCTATGCCGCCAGTATCCTGACGCATGAGTCTCTCAGTTTGGGTTTTTTCCAGTGAGAAATTTGGCAATATTTTGGCTCAGATGTCGAGCTGGTGAGTGTCCCTTCATTCTCGAACAACGTTGAGGCTCGCAGCTTAGATATATGTCGAGAAAATTATCCTCATTCGTAGCCATGTTTTCTTATGTGTATGTATGTACACGTGTATTGCCTCATAGGCCTATGCCGCCAGTGTCCTGACGCATGAGTCTCTCAGTTTAGGTTTGTTCCAGTGAGAAATTTGGCAACATTTTGGCTCAGATGTCGAGCTGGTGAGTGTCCCTTCATTCTCGAACAACGTTGAGGTTCGCAGCTCAGATACATGTCGAGAACATTATCCTCATTCGCAGCCATGTTTTCTGATGTGTATGTACATTGTATGTTCACGTGTATTACCACGTAGGTCTATGCCGCCAGTATCCTGACGCATGAGTCCCTCAGTTTGGTTTTTTTCCAGTGAGAAATTTGGTAATATTTTGGCTCGGATGTTGAGCTGGTGAGTGTCTCTTCATTTTCGAACAACGTTGAGGTTCGCAGCTCAGATATATGTCGAGAAAAATATCCTCATTCGCAGCCATGTTTTCTGATGTGTTTGTATGTACACGTGTAGGGCCACATAGGCCTATGCCGCCAGTATCCTGACGCATGAGTCTCTCAGTTTGGGTTTTTTCCAGTGAGAAATTTGGCAATATTTTGGCTCAGATGTCGAGCTGGTGAGTGTCTCTTCATTCTCGAACAACGTTGAGGTTCGCAGCTCAGATATATGTCGAGAACATTATCCTCATTCGCAGCCATGTTTTCTGATGTGTATGTATGTACACGTGTATTGTCACATAGGCCTATGCCGCCAGTATCCTGACGCATGAGTCTCTCAGTTTGGGTTTTTTTCCAGTGAGAAATTTGGTAATATTTTGGCTCGGATGTCGAGCTGGTGAGTGTCTCTTCATTCTCGAACAACGTTGAGGTTCGCAGCTCAGATACATGTCGCAAACATTATCATGTCGCCAGTGTCCAGAAGCATGAGTCTCACAGTTTTGTTTATTTTCCAGTGAGAAATTTGGCAATATTTTGGCTCGGATGTCGAGCTGGTAAGTGTCTCTTCATTTTCGAACAACGTTGAGGCTCGCAGCTCAGATATATGTCGAGAACATTATCCTCATTCGCAGCCATGTTTTCTGATGTGTATGTATGTACACGTGCATTGCCACATAGGCATATGCCGCCAGTGTCCTGACGCATGAGTCTCTCAGATTAGGTTTGTTCCAGTGAGAAATTTGGCAATATTTTGGCTCAGATGTCGAGCGGGTGAGTGTCTCTTCATTCTCGAACAACGTTGAGGTTCGCAGCTCAGATACATGTCGCAAACATTATCATGTCGCCAGTGTCCAGAAGCATGAGTCTCACAGTTTTGTTTATTTTCCAGTGAGAAATTTGGCAATATTTTGGCTCGGATGTCGAGCTGGTAAGTGTCTCTTCATTCTCGAACAACGTTGAGGCTCGCAGCTCAGATATATGTCGAGGAATTTATCCTCATTCGCAGCCATGTTTTCTTATGTGTATGTATGTATACGTGTATTGCCACATAGGCATATGCCGCCAGTGTCCTGACGCATGAGTCTCTCAGTTTGGTTTTTTTCCAGTGAGAAATTTGGAAATATTTTGGCTCGGATGTCGAGCTGGTGAGTGTCCCTTCATTCTCGAACAACGTTGAGGCTCACAGCTCAGATATATGTCGAGAAAAAATGTCCTAATTCGCAGCCATGTTTTCTGATGTGTTTGTATGTACACGTGTAGTGCCACATAGGCCTATGCCGCCAGTATCCTGACGCATGAGTCTCTCAGTTTGGGTTTTTTTCAGTGAGAAATTTGGCAATATTTTGGCTCGGATGTCGAGTTGGTGAGTGTCTCTTCATTCTCGAACAACGTTGAGGCTCGCAGCTCAGATATATGTCGAGAAAAATATCCTCATTCGCAGCCATGTTTTCTAATGTGTTTGTATGTACACGTGTAGTGCCACATAGGCATATGCCGCCTGTGTCCTGACGCATGAGTCTCTGAGTTTAGGTTTGTTCCAGTGAGAAATTTTGCAATATTTTGGCTCAGATGTCGAGCGGGTGAGTGTCTCTTCATTCTCGAACAACGTTGAGGTTCGCAGCTCAGATATATGTCGAGAAAAATATCCTCATTCGCAGCCATGTTTTCTGATGTTTTTGTATGTACACGTGTATTGCCACATAGGCATATGCCGCCAGTGTCCTGACGCATGAGTCTCTCAGTTTACGTTTGTTCCAGTGAGAAATTTGGCAACATTTTGGCTCAGATGTCGAGCTGGTGAGTGTCCCTTCATTCTCGAACAACGTTGAGGTTCGCAGCTCAGATACATGTCGAGAACATTGTCATGTCGCCAGTGTTCAGAAGCATGAGTCTCACAGTTTGGTTTATTTTCCAGTGAGAAATTTGGCAATATTTTGGCTCGGATGTCGAGCTGGTAAGTGTCTCTTCATTCTCGAACAACGTTGAGGCTCGTAGCTCAGATATATGTCGAGAAAAATATCCTCATTCGCAGCCATGTTTTCTGATGTGTTTGTATGTACACGTGTAGGGCCACATAGGCCTATGCCGCCAGTATCTTGACGCATGAGTCTCTCAGTTTGGGTTTTTTCCAGTGAGAAATTTGGCAATATTTTGGCTCAGATGTCGAGCTGGTGAGTGTCCCTTCATTCTCGAACAACGTTGAGGCTCGCAGCTCAGATATATGTCGAGAAAATTATCCTCATTCGTAGCCATGTTTTCTTATGTGTATGTATGTACACGTGTATTGCCTCATAGGCCTATGCCGCCAGTGTCCTGACGCATGAGTCTCTCAGTTTAGGTTTGTTCCAGTGAGAAATTTGGCAACATTTTGGCTCAGATGTCGAGCTGGTGAGTGTCCCTTCATTCTCGAACAACGTTGAGGTTCGCAGCTCAGATACATGTCGAGAACATTATCCTCATTCGCAGCCATGTTTTCTGATGTGTATGTACATTGTATGTTCACGTGTATTACCACATAGGTCTATGCCGCCAGTATCCTGACGCATGAGTCCCTCAGTTTGGTTTTTTTCCAGTGAGAAATTTGGTAATATTTTGGCTCGGATGTTGAGCTGGTGAGTGTCTCTTCATTTTCGAACAACGTTGAGGTTCGCAGCTCAGATATATGTCGAGAAAAATATCCTCATTCGCAGCCATGTTTTCTGATGTGTTTGTATGTACACGTGTAGGGCCACATAGGCCTATGCCGCCAGTATCCTGACGCATGAGTCTCTCAGTTTGGGTTTTTTCCAGTGAGAAATTTGGCAATATTTTGGCTCAGATGTCGAGCTGGTGAGTGTCTCTTCATTCTCGAACAACGTTGAGGTTCGCAGCTCAGATATATGTCGAGAACATTATCCTCATTCGCAGCCATGTTTTCTGATGTGTATGTATGTACACGTGTATTGCCACATAGGCCTATGCCGCCAGTATCCTGACGCATGAGTCTCTCAGTTTGGGGTTTTTTCCAGTGAGAAATTTGGTAATATTTTGGCTCGGATGTCGAGCTGGTGAGTGTCTCTTCATTCTCGAACAACGTTGAGGTTCGCAGCTCAGATACATGTCGCAAACATTATCATGTCGCCAGTGTCCAGAAGCATGAGTCTCACAGTTTTGTTTATTTTCCAGTGAGAAATTTGGCAATATTTTGGCTCGGATGTCGAGCTGGTAAGTGTCTCTTCATTTTCGAACAACGTTGAGGCTCGCAGCTCAGATATATGTCGAGAACATTATCCTCATTCGCAGCCATGTTTTCTGATGTGTATGTATGTACACGTGCATTGCCACATAGGCATATGCCGCCAGTGTCCTGACGCATGAGTCTCTCAGATTAGGTTTGTTCCAGTGAGAAATTTGGCAATATTTTGGCTCAGATGTCGAGCGGGTGAGTGTCTCTTCATTCTCGAACAACGTTGAGGTTCGCAGCTCAGATACACGTCGCAAACATTATCATGTCGCCAGTGTCCAGAAGCATGAGTCTCACAGTTTTGTTTATTTTCCAGTGAGAAATTTGGCAATATTTTGGCTCGGATGTCGAGCTGGTAAGTGTCTCTTCATTCTCGAACAACTTTGAGGCTCGCAGCTCAGATATATGTCGAGGAATTTATCCTCATTCGCAGCCATGTTTTCTTATGTGTATGTATGTATACGTGTATTGCCACATAGGCATATGCCGCCAGTGTCCTGACGCATGAGTCTCTCAGTTTGGTTTTTTTCCAGTGAGAAATTTGGAAATATTTTGGCTCGGATGTCGAGCTGGTGAGTGTCCCTTCATTCTCGAACAACGTTGAGGCTCACAGCTCAGATATATGTCGAGAGAAAATGTCCTAATTCGCAGCCATGTTTTCTGATGTGTTTGTATGTACACGTGTAGTGCCACATAGGCCTATGCCGCCAGTATCCTGACGCATGAGTCTCTCAGTTTGGGTTTTTTTCAGTGAGAAATTTGGCAATATTTTGGCTCGGATGTCGAGTTGGTGAGTGTCTCTTCATTCTCGAACAACGTTGAGGCTCGCAGCTCAGATATATGTCGAGAAAAATATCCTCATTCGCAGCCATGTTTTCTAATGTGTTTGTATGTACACGTGTAGTGCCACATAGGCATATGCCGCCTGTGTCCTGACGCATGAGTCTCTGAGTTTAGGTTTGTTCCAGTGAGAAATTTTGCAATATTTTGGCTCAGATGTCGAGCGGGTGAGTGTCTCTTCATTCTCGAACAACGTTGAGGTTCGCAGCTCAGACATATGTCGAGAAAAATATCCTCATTCGCAGCCATGTTTTCTGATGTTTTTGTATGTACACGTGTATTGCCACATAGGCATATGCCGCCAGTGTCCTGACGCATGAGTCTCTCAGTTTACGTTTGTTCCAGTGAGAAATTTGGCAACATTTTGGCTCAGATGTCGAGCTGGTGAGTGTCCCTTCATTCTCGAACAACGTTGAGGTTCGCAGCTCAGATACATGTCGAGAACATTGTCATGTCGCCAGTGTTCAGAAGCATGAGTCTCACAGTTTGGTTTATTTTCCAGTGAGAAATTTGGCAATATTTTGGCTCGGATGTCGAGCTGGTAAGTGTCTCTTCATTCTCGAACAACGTTGAGGCTCGTAGCTCAGATATATGTCGAGAAAAATATCCTCATTCGCAGCCATGTTTTCTGATGTGTTTGTATGTACACGTGTAGGGCCACATAGGCCTATGCCGCCAGTATCCTGACGCATGAGTCTCTCAGTTTGGGTTTTTTCCAGTGAGAAATTTGGCAATATTTTGGCTCAGATGTCGAGCTGGTGAGTGTCCCTTCATTCTCGAACAACGTTGAGGCTCGCAGCTCAGATATATGTCGAGAAAATTATCCTCATTCGTAGCCATGTTTTCTTATGTGTATGTATGTACACGTGTATTGCCTCATAGGCCTATGCCGCCAGTGTCCTGACGCATGAGTCTCTCAGTTTAGGTTTGTTCCAGTGAGAAATTTGGCAACATTTTGGCTCAGATGTCGAGCTGGTGAGTGTCCCTTCATTCTCGAACAACGTTGAGGTTCGCAGCTCAGATACATGTCGAGAACATTATCCTCATTCGCAGCCATGTTTTCTGATGTGTATGTACATTGTATGTTCACGTGTATTACCACATAGGTCTATGCCGCCAGTATCCTGACGCATGAGTCCCTCAGTTTGGTTTTTTTCCAGTGAGAAATTTGGTAATATTTTGGCTCGGATGTTGAGCTGGTGAGTGTCTCTTCATTTTCGAACAACGTTGAGGTTCGCAGCTCAGATATATGTCGAGAAAAATATCCTCATTCGCAGCCATGTTTTCTGATGTGTTTGTATGTACACGTGTAGGGCCACATAGGCCTATGCCGCCAGTATCCTGACGCATGAGTCTCTCAGTTTGGGTTTTTTCCAGTGAGAAATTTGGCAATATTTTGGCTCAGATGTCGAGCTGGTGAGTGTCTCTTCATTCTCGAACAACGTTGAGGTTCGCAGCTCAGATATATGTCGAGAACATTATCCTCATTCGCAGCCATGTTTTCTGATGTGTATGTATGTACACGTGTATTGCCACATAGGCCTATGCCGCCAGTATCCTGACGCATGAGTCTCTCAGTTTGGGTTTTTTTCCAGTGAGAAATTTGGTAATATTTTGGCTCGGATGTCGAGCTGGTGAGTGTCTCTTCATTCTCGAACAACGTTGAGGTTCGCAGCTCAGATACATGTCGCAAACATTATCATGTCGCCAGTGTCCAGAAGCATGAGTTTCACAGTTTTGTTTATTTTCCAGTGAGAAATTTGGCAATATTTTGGCTCGGATGTCGAGCTGGTAAGTGTCTCTTCATTTTCGAACAACGTTGAGGCTCGCAGCTCAGATATATGTCGAGAACATTATCCTCATTCGCAGCCATGTTTTCTGATGTGTATGTATGTACACGTGCATTGCCACATAGGCATATGCCGCCAGTGTCCTGACGCATGAGTCTCTCAGATTACGTTTGTTCCAGTGAGAAATTTGGCAATATTTTGGCTCAGATGTCGAGCGGGTGAGTGTCTCTTCATTCTCGAACAACGTTGAGGTTCGCAGCTCAGATACATGTCGCAAACATTATCATGTCGCCAGTGTCCAGAAGCATGAGTCTCACAGTTTTGTTTATTTTCCAGTGAGAAATTTGGCAATATTTTGGCTCGGATGTCGAGCTGGTAAGTGTCTCTTCATTCTCGAACAACGTTGAGGCTCGCAGCTCAGATATATGTCGAGGAATTTATCCTCATTCGCAGCCATGTTTTCTTATGTGTATGTATGTATACGTGTATTGCCACATAGGCATATGCCGCCAGTGTCCTGACGCATGAGTCTCTCAGTTTGGTTTTTTCCAGTGAGAAATTTGGAAATATTTTGGCTCAGATGTCGAGCTGGTGAGTGTCTCTTCATTCTCGAACAACGTTGAGGCTCGCAGCTCAGATATATGTCGAGAAAAATATCCTCATTCGCAGCCATGTTTTCTAATGTGTTTGTATGTACACATGTAGTGCCACATAGGCATATGCCGCCAGTGTCCTGACGCATGAGTCTCTCAGTTTAGGTTTGTTCCAGTGAGAAATTTGGCAATATTTTGGCTCAGATGTCGAGCTGGTGAGTGTCTCTTCATTCTCGAACAACGTTGAGGTTCGCAGCTCAGATATATGTCGAGAACATTATCCTCATTCGCAGCCATGTTTTCTGATGTGTATGTATGTACACGTGTATTGCCACATAGGCCTATGCCGCCAGTATCCTGACGCATGAGTCTCTCAGTTTGGGTTTTTTCCAGTGAGAAATTTGGTAATATTTTGGCTCGGATGTCGAGCTGGTGAGTGTCTCTTCATTCTCGAACAACGTTGAGGTTCGCAGCTCAGATACATGTCGCAAACATTATCATGTCGCCAGTGTCCAGAAGCATGAGTCTCACAGTTTTGTTTATTTTCCAGTGAGAAATTTGGCAATATTTTGGCTCGGATGTCGAGCTGGTAAGTGTCTCTTCATTTTCGAACAACGTTGAGGCTCGCAGCTCAGATATATGTCGAGAACATTATCCTCATTCGCAGCCATGTTTTCTGATGTGTATGTATGTACACGTGCATTGCCACATAGGCATATGCCGCCAGTGTCCTGACGCATGAGTCTCTCAGATTAGGTTTGTTCCAGTGAGAAATTTGGCAATATTTTGGCTCAGATGTCGAGCGGGTGAGTGTCTCTTCATTCTCGAACAACGTTGAGGTTCGCAGCTCAGATACATGTCGCAAACATTATCATGTCGCCAGTGTCCAGAAGCATGAGTCTCACAGTTTTGTTTATTTTCCAGTGAGAAATTTGGCAATATTTTGGCTCGGATGTCGAGCTGGTAAGTGTCTCTTCATTCTCGAACAACGTTGAGGCTCGCAGCTCAGATATATGTCGAGGAATTTATCCTCATTCGCAGCCATGTTTTCTTATGTGTATGTATGTATACGTGTATTGCCACATAGGCATATGCCGCCAGTGTCCTGACGCATGAGTCTCTCAGTTTGGTTTTTTCCAGTGAGAAATTTGGAAATATTTTGGCTCAGATGTCGAGCTGGTGAGTGTCTCTTCATTCTCCAACAACGTTGAGGTTCGCAGCTCAGATATATGTCGAGAACATTATCCTCATTCGCAGCCATGTTTTCTGATGTTGTATGTACATTGTATGTTCACGTGTATTACCACATAGGTCTATGCCGCCAGTATCCTGACGCATGAGTCTCTCAGTTTGGTTTTTTTCCAGTGAGAAATTTGGTAATATTTTGGCTCGGATGTTGAGCTGGTGAGTGTCTCTTCATTTTCGAACAACGTTGAGGCTCGCAGCTCAGATATATGTCGAGGAAATTACCCTCATTCGCAGCCATGTTTTCTTATGTGTATGTATGTATACGTGTATTGCCACATAGGCATATGCCGCCAGTGTCCTGACGCATGAGTCTCTTAGTTTGGTTTTTTTCCAGTGAGAAATTTTGAAATATTTTGGCTCGGATGTCGAGCTGGTGAGTGTCCCGTCATTCTCGAACAACGTTGAGGCTCACAGCTCAGATATATGTCGAGAAAAAATGTCCTAATTCGCAGCCATGTTTTCTGATGTGTTTGTATGTACACGTGTAGTGCCACATAGGCCTATGCCGCCAGTATCCTGACGCATGAGTCTCTCAGTTTGGTTTTTTTCCAGTGAGAAATTTGGCAATATTTTGGCTCGGATGTCGAGCTAGTGAGTGTCTCTTCATTCTCGAACAACGTTGAGGCTCGCAGCTCAGATATATGTCGAGAAAAATATCCTCATTCGCAGCCATGTTTTCTAATGTGTTTGTATGTACACGTGTAGTGCCACATAGGCATATGCCGCCTGTGTCCTGACGCATGAGTCTCTGAGTTTAGGTTTGTTCCAGTGAGAAATTTTGCAATATTTTGGCTCAGATGTCGAGCGGGTGAGTGTCTCTTCATTCTCGAACAACGTTGAGGTTCGCAGCTCAGATATATGTCGAGAAAAATATCCTCATTCGCAGCCATGTTTTCTGATGTGTTTGTATGTACACGTGTATTGCCACATAGGCATATGCCGCCAGTGTCCTGACGCATGAGTCTCTCAGTTTACGTTTGTTCCAGTGAGAAATTTGGCAACATTTTGGCTCAGATGTCGAGCTGGTGAGTGTCCCTTCTTTCTCGAACAACGTTGAGGTTCGCAGCTCAGATACATGTCGAGAACATTGTCATGTCGCCAGTGTTCAGAAGCATGAGTCTCACAGTTTGGTTTATTTTCCAGTGAGAAATTTGGCAATATTTTGGCTCGGATGTCGAGCTGGTAAGTGTCTCTTCATTCTCGAACAACGTTGAGGCTCGCAGCTCAGATATATGTCGAGAAAAATATCCTCATTCGCAGCCATGTTTTCTGATGTGTTTGTATGTACACGTGTAGGGCCACATAGGCCTATGCCGCCAGTATCCTGACGCATGAGTCTCTCAGTTTGGGTTTTTTCCAGTGAGAAATTTTGCAATATTTTGGCTCAGATGTCGAGCGGGTGAGTGTCTCTTCATTCTCGAACAACGTTGAGGTTCGCAGCTCAGATATATGTCGAGAAAAATATCCTCATTCGCAGCCATGTTTTCTGATGTGTTTGTATGTACACGTGTATTGCCACATAGGCATATGCCGCCAGTGTCCTGACGCATGAGTCTCTCAGTTTACGTTTGTTCCAGTGAGAAATTTGGCAACATTTTGGCTCAGATGTCGAGCTGGTGAGTGTTCCTTCTTTCTCGAACAACGTTGAGGTTCGCAGCTCAGATACATGTCGAGAACATTGTCATGTCGCCAGTGTTCAGAAGCATGAGTCTCACAGTTTGGTTTATTTTCCAGTGAGAAATTTGGCAATATTTTGGCTCGGATGTCGAGCTGGTAAGTGTCTCTTCATTCTCGAACAACGTTGAGGCTCGCAGCTCAGATATATGTCGAGAAAAATATCCTCATTCGCAGCCATGTTTTCTGATGTGTTTGTATGTACACGTGTAGGGCCACATAGGCCTATGCCGCCAGTATCCTGACGCATGAGTCTCTCAGTTTGGGTTTTTTCCATTGAGAAATTTGGCAATATTTTGGCTTGGATGTCGACCTGGTGAGTGTCTCTTCATTCTCGAACAACGTTGAGGCTCGCAGCTCAGATATATGTAGAGAAAAATATCCTCATTCGCAGCCATGTTTTCTAATGTGTTTGTATGTACACATGTAGTGCCACATAGGCATATGCCGCCAGTGTCCTGACGCATGAGTCTCTCAGTTTAGGTTTGTTCCAGTGAGAATTTGGCAATATTTTGGCTCAGATGTCGAGCTGGTGAGTGTCTCTTCATTCTCGAACAACGTTGAGGTTCGCAGCTCAGATATATGTCGAGAACATTATCCTCATTCGCAGCCATGTTTTCTGATGTGTATGTATGTACCCGTGTATTGCCACATAGGCCTATGCCGCCAGTATCCTGACGCATGAGTCTCTCAGTTTGGGTTTTTTCCAGTGAGAAATTTGGTAATATTTTGGCTCGGATGTCGAGCTGGTGAGTGTCTCTTCATTCTCGAACAACGTTGAGGCTCGCAGCTCAGATATATGTCGAGAAAAATGTCCTCATTCGCAGCCATGTTTTCTGATGTGTTTGTATGTACACGTGTAGTGCCACAAAGGCATATGCCGCCAGTGTCCTGACGCATGAGTCTCTCAGTTTGGGTTTTTTCCATTGAGAAATTTGGCAATATTTTGGCTTGGATGTCGACCTGGTGAGTGTCTCTTCATTCTCGAACAACGTTGAGGCTCGCAGCTCAGATATATGTCGAGAAAAATATCCTCATTCGCAGCCATGTTTTCTAATGTGTTTGTATGTACACATGTAGTGCCACATAGGCATATGCCGCCAGTGTCCTGACGCATGAGTCTCTCAGTTTAGGTTTGTTCCAGTGAGAATTTGGCAATATTTTGGCTCAGATGTCGAGCTGGTGAGTGTCTCTTCATTCTCGAACAACGTTGAGGTTCGCAGCTCAGATATATGTCGAGAACATTATCCTCATTCGCAGCCATGTTTTCTGATGTGTATGTATGTACCCGTGTATTGCCACATAGGCCTATGCCGCCAGTATCCTGACGCATGAGTCTCTCAGTTTGGGTTTTTTCCAGTGAGAAATTTGGTAATATTTTGGCTCGGATGTCGAGCTGGTGAGTGTCTCTTCATTCTCGAACAACGTTGAGGCTCGCAGCTCAGATATATGTCGAGAAAAATGTCCTCATTCGCAGCCATGTTTTCTGATGTGTTTGTATGTACACGTGTAGTGCCACAAAGGCATATGCCGCCAGTGTCCTGACGCATGAGTCTCTCAGTTTAGGTTTGTTCCAGTGAGAAATTTGGCAATATTTTGGCTCAGATGTCGAGCGGGTGAGTGTCTCTTCATTCTCGAACAACGTTGAGGTTCGCAGCTCAGATACATGTCGCAAACATTATCATGTCGCCAGTGTCCAGAAGCATGAGTCTCACAGTTTTGTTTATTTTCCAGTGAGAAAATTGGCAATATTTTGGCTCGGATGTCGAGCTGGTAAGTGTCTCTTCATTCTCGAACAACGTTGAGGCTCGCAGCTCAGATATATGTCGAGAAAAATATTCTCATTCGCAGCCATGTTTTCTGATGTGTTTGTATGTATACGTGTATTGCCACATAGGCATATGCCGCCAGTGTCCTGACGCATGAGTCTCTCAGTTTGGTTTTTTTCCAGTGAGAAATTTTGCAATATTTTGGCTCAGATGTCGAGCTGGTGAGTGTCTCTTCATTCTCGAACAACGTTGAGGCTCGCAGCTCAGATATATGTCGAGAAAATTATCCTCATTCGCAGCCATGTTTTCTTATGTGTATGTATGTATACGTGTATTGCCACATAGGCATATGCCGCCAGTGTCCTGACGCATGAGTCTCTCAGTTTGGGTTTTTTCCAGTGAGAAATTTGGCAATATTTTGGCTCGGATGTCGACCTGGTGAGTGTCTCTTCATTCTCGAACAACGTTGAGGCTCGCAGCTCAGATATATGTCGAGAAAATTATCCTCATTCGCAGCCATGTTTTCTTATGTGTATGTATGTATACGTGTATTGCCACATAGGCCTATGCCGCCAGTGTCCTGACGCATGAGTCTCTCAGTTTGGTTTTTTCCAGTGAGAAATTTGGAAATATTTTGGCTCAGATGTCGAGCTGGTGAGTGTCTCTTCATTCTCCAACAACGTTGAGGTTCGCAGCTCAGATATATGTCGAGAACATTATCCTCATTCGCAGCCATGTTTTCTGATGTGTATGTACATTGTATGTTCACGTGTATTACCACATAGGTCTATGCCGCCAGTATCCTGACGCATGAGTCTCTCAGTTTGGTTTTTTTCCAGTGAGAAATTTGGTAATATTTTGGCTCGGATGTTGAGCTGGTGAGTGTCTCTTCATTTTCGAACAACGTTGAGGCTCGCAGCTCAGATATATGTCGAGGAAATTACCCTCATTCGCAGCCATGTTTTCTTATGTGTATGTATGTATACGTGTATTGCCACATAGGCATATGCCGCCAGTGTCCTGACGCATGAGTCTCTCAGTTTTGTTTTTTTCCAGTGAGAAATTTGGAAATATTTTGGCTCGGATGTCGAGCTGGTGAGTGTCCCTTCATTCTCGAACAACGTTGAGGCTCACAGCTCAGATATATGTCGAGAAAAAATGTCCTAATTCGCAGCCATGTTTTCTGATGTGTTTGTATGTACACGTGTAGTGCCACATAGGCCTATGCCGCCAGTATCCTGACGCATGAGTCTCCCAGTTTACGTTTGTTCCAGTGAGAAATTTGGCAACATTTTGGCTCAGATGTCGAGCTGGTGAGTGTCCCTTCATTCTCGAACAACGTTGAGGTTCGCAGCTCAGATACATGTCGAGAACATTGTCATGTCGCCAGTGTTCAGAAGCATGAGTCTCACAGTTTGGTTTATTTTCCAGTGAGAAATTTGGCAATATTTTGGCTCGGATGTCGAGCTGGTAAGTGTCTCTTCATTCTCGAACAACGTTGAGGCTCGCAGCTTAGATATATGTCGAGAAAAATATCCTCATTCGCAGCCATGTTTTCTGATTTGTTTGTATGTACACGTGTAGGGCCACATAGGCCTATGCCGCCAGTATCCTGACGCATGAGTCTCTCAGTTTGGGTTTTTTCCAGTGAGAAATTTGGCAATATTTTGGCTCGGATGTCGACCTGGTGAGTGTCTCTTCATTCTCGAACAACGTTGAGGCTCGCAGCTCAGATATATGTAGAGAAAAATATCCTCATTCGCAGCCATGTTTTCTAATGTGTTTGTATGTACACATGTAGTGCCACATAGGCATATGCCGCCAGTGTCCTGACGCATGAGTCTCTCAGTTTAGGTTTGTTCCAGTGAGAAATTTGGCAATATTTTGGCTCAGATGTCGAGCTGGTGAGTGTCTCTTCATTCTCGAACAACGTTGAGGTTCGCAGCTCAGATATATGTCGAGAACATTATCCTCATTCGCAGCCATGTTTTCTGATGTGTATGTATGTACACGTGTAGTGCCACAAAGGCATATACCGCCAGTGTCCTGACGCATGAGTCTCTCAGTTTAGGTTTGTTCCAGTGAGAAATTTGGCAATATTTTGGCTCAGATGTCGAGCGGGTGAGTGTCTCTTCATTCTCGAACAACGTTGAGGTTCGCAGCTCAGATACATGTCGCAAACATTATCATGTCGCCAGTGTCCAGAAGCATGAGTCTCACAGTTTTGTTTATTTTCCAGTGAGAAATTTGGCAATATTTTGGCTCAGATGTCGAGCTGGTGAGTGTCTCTTCATTCTCGAACAACGTTGAGGTTCGCAGCTCAGAAATATGTCGAGAACATTATCCTCATTCGCAGCCATGTTTTCCGATGTGTATGTATGTACACGTGTATTGCCACATAGGCCTATGCCGCCAGTATCCTGACGCATGAGTTTCTCAGTTTGGGTTTTTTCCAGTGAGAAATTTGGTAATATTTTGGCTCGGATGTTGAGCTGGTGAGTGTCTCTTCATTTTCGAACAACGTTGAGGCTCGCAGCTCAGATATATGTCGAGAACATTATCCTCATTCGCAGCCATGTTTTCTGATGTGTATGTATGTACACGTGCATTGCCACATAGGCATATGCCGCCAGTGTCATGACGCATGAGTCTCTCAGTTTAGGTTTGTTCCAGTGAGAAATTTGGCAATATTTTGGCTCGGATGTCGACCTGGTGAGTGTCTCTTCTTTCTCGAACAACGTTGAGGCTCGCAGCTCAGATATATGTCGAGAAAATTATCCTCATTCGCAGCCATGTTTTCTTATGTGTATGTATGTATACGTGTATTGCCACATAGGCATATGCCGCCAGTGTCCTGACGCATGAGTCTCTCCGTTTGGTTTTTTCCAGTGAGAAATTTGGAAATATTTTGGCTCAGATGTCGAGCTGGTGAGTGTCTCTTCATTCTCCAACAACGTTGAGGTTCGCAGCTCAGATATATGTCGAGAACATTATCCTCATTCGCAGCCATGTTTTCTGATGTGTATGTACATTGTATGTTCACGTGTATTACCACATAGGTCTATGCCGCCAGTATCCTGACGCATGGGTCTCTCAGTTTGGTTTTTTTCCAGTGAGAAATTTGGTAATATTTTGGCTCGGATGTTGAGCTGGTGAGTGTCTCTTCATTTTCGAACAACGTTGAGGCTCGCAGCTCAGATATATGTCGAGGAAATTACCCTCATTCGCAGCCATGTTTTCTTATGTGTATGTATGTATACGTGTATTGCCACATAGGCATATGCCGCCAGTGTCCTGACGCATGAGTCTCTCAGTTTGGATTTTTTCCAGTGAGAAATTTGGAAATATTTTGGCTCAGATGTCGAGCTGGTGAGTGTCTCTTCATTCTCGAACAACGTTGAGGTTCGCAGCTCAAAAATATGTCGAGAACATTATCCTCATTCGCAGCCATGTTTTCCGATGTGTATGTATGTACACGTGTATTGCCACATAGGCCTATGCCGCCAGTATCCTGACGCATGAGTCTCTCAGTTTGGGTTTTTTCCAGTGAGAAATTTGGTAATATTTTGGCTCGGATGTTGAGCTGGTGAGTGTCTCTTCATTTTCGAACAACGTTGAGGCTCGCAGCTCAGATATATGTCGAGAACATTATCCTCATTCGCAGCCATGTTTTCTGATGTGTATGTATGTACACGTGCATTGCCACATAGGCATATGCCGCCAGTGTCATGACGCATGAGTCTCTCAGTTTAGGTTTGTTCCAGTGAGAAATTTGGCAATATTTTGGCTCGGATGTCGACCTGGTGAGTGTCTCTTCTTGCTCGAACAACGTTGAGGCTCGCAGCTCAGATATATGTCGAGAAAATTATCCTCATTCGCAGCCATGTTTTCTTATGTGTATGTATGTATACGTGTATTGCCACATAGGCATATGCCGCCAGTGTCCTGACGCATGAGTCTCTCAGTTTGGTTTTTTCCAGTGAGAAATTTGGAAATATTTTGGCTCAGATGTCGAGCTGGTGAGTGTCTCTTCATTCTCCAACAACGTTGAGGTTCGCAGCTCAGATATATGTCGAGAACATTATCCTCATTCGCAGCCATGTTTTCTGATGTGTATGTACATTGTATGTTCACGTGTATTACCACATAGGTCTATGCCGCCAGTATCCTGACGCATGAGTCTCTCAGTTTGGTTTTTTTCCAGTGAGAAATTTGGTACTATTTTGGCTCGGATGTTGAGCTGGTGAGTGTCTCTTCATTTTCGAACAACGTTGAGGCTCGCAGCTCAGATATATGTCGAGGAAATTACCCTCATTCGCAGCCATGTTTTCTTATGTGTATGTATGTATACGTGTATTGCCACACAGGCATATGCCGCCAGTGTCCTGACGCATGAGTCTCTCAGTTTGGTTTTTTTCCAGTGAGAAATTTGGAAATATTTTGGCTCGGATGTCGAGCTGGTGAGTGTCCCTTCATTCTCGAACAATGTTGAGGCTCACAGCTCAGATATATGTCGAGAAAAAATGTCCTAATTCGCAGCCATGTTTTCTGATGTGTTTGTATGTACACGTGTAGTGCCACATAGGCCTATGCCGCCAGTATCCTGACGCATGAGTCTCTCAGTTTGGTTTTTTTCCAGTGAGAAATTTGGCAATATTTTGGCTCGGATATCGAGCTGGTGAGTGTCTCTTCATTCTCGAACAACGTTGAGGCTCGCAGCTCAGATATATGTCGAGAAAAATATCCTCATTCGCAGCCATGTTTTCTGATGTGTTTGTATGTACACGTGTATTGCCACATAGGCATATGCCGCCAGTGTCCTGACGCATGAGTCTCTCAGTTTACGTTTGTTCCAGTGAGAAATTTGGCAACATTTTGGCTCAGATGTCGAGCTGGTGAGTGTCCCTTCATTCTCGAACAACGTTGAGGTTCGCAGCTCAGATACATGTCGAGAACATTGTCATGTCGCCAGTGTTCAGAAGCATGAGTCTCACAGTTTGGTTTATTTTCCAGTGAGACATTTGGCAATATTTTGGCTCGGATGTCGAGCTGGTAAGTGTCTCTTCATTCTGGAACAACGTTGAGGCTCGCAGCTCAGATATATGTCGAAAAAAATATCCTCATTCGCAGCCATGTTTTCTGATGTGTTTGTATGTACACGTGTAGGGCCACATAGGCCTATGCCGCCAGTATCCTGACGCATGAGTCTCTCAGTTTGGGTTTTTTCCAGTGAGAAATTTGGCAATATTTTGGCTCGGATGTCGACCTGGTGAGTGTCTCTTCATTCTCGAACAACGTTGAGGCTCGCAGCTCAGATATATGTCGAGAAAAATATCCTCATTCGCAGCCATGTTTTCTAATGTGTTTGTATGTACACATGTAGTGCCACATAGGCATATGCCGCCAGTGTCCTGACGCATGAGTCTCTCAGTTTAGGTTTGTTCCAGTGAGAAATTTGGCAATATTTTGGCTCAGATGTCGAGCTGGTGAGTGTCTCTTCATTCTCGAACAACGTTGAGGTTCGCAGCTCAGATATATGTCGAGAACATTATCCTCATTCGCAGCCATGTTTTCTGATGTGTATGTATGTACACGTGTATTGCCACATAGGCCTATGCCGCCAGTATCCTGACGCATGAGTCTCTCAGTTTGGGTTTTTTCCAGTGAGAAATTTGGTAATATTTTGGCTCGGATGTCGAGCTGGTGAGTGTCTCTTCATTCTCGAACAACGTTGAGGCTCGCAGCTCAGATATATGTCGAGAAAAATGTCCTCATTCGCAGCCATGTTTTCTGATGTGTTTGTATGTACACGTGTAGTGCCACCAAGGCATATGCCGCCAGTGTCCTGACGCATGAGTCTCTCAGTTTAGGTTTGTTCCAGTGGGAAATTTGGTAATATTTTGGCTCGGATGTTGAGCTGGTGAGTGTCTCTTCATTTTCGAACAACGTTGAGGCTCGCAGCTCAGATATATGTCGAGGAAATTACCCTCATTCGCAGCCATGTTTTCTTATGTGTATGTATGTATACGTGTATTGCCACATAGGCATATGCCGCCAGTGTCCTGACGCATGAGTCTCTCAGTTTACGTTTGTTCCAGTGAGAAATTTGGCAACATTTTGGCTCAGATGTCGAGCTGGTGAGTGTCCCTTCATTCTCGAACAACGTTGAGGTTCGCAGCTCAGATACATGTCGAGAACATTGTCATGTCGCCAGTGTTCAGAAGCATGAGTCTCACAGTTTGGTTTATTTTCCAGTGAGACATTTGGCAATATTTTGGCTCGGATGTCGAGCTGGTAAGTGTCTCTTCATTCTCGAACAACGTTGAGGCTCGCAGCTCAGATATATGTCGAGAAAAATATCCTCATTCGCAGCCATGTTTTCTGATGTGTTTGTATGTACACGTGTAGGGCCACATAGGCCTATGCCGCCAGTATCCTGACGCATGAGTCTCTCAGTTTGGGTTTCTTCCAGTGAGAAATTTGGCAATATTTTGGCTCGGATGTCGACCTGGTGAGTGTCTCTTCATTCTCGAACAACGTTGAGGCTCGCAGCTCAGATATATGTCGAGAAAAATATCCTCATTCGCAGCCATGTTTTCTAATGTGTTTGTATGTACACATGTAGTGCCACATAGGCATATGCCGCCAGTGTCCTGACGCATGAGTCTCTCAGTTTAGGTTTGTTCCAGTGAGAAATTTGGCAATATTTTGGCTCAGATGTCGAGCTGGTGAGTGTCTCTTCATTCTCAAACAACGTTGAGGTTCGCAGCTCAGATATATGTCGAGAACATTATCCTCATTCGCAGCCATGTTTTCTGATGTGTATGTATGTACACGTGTATTGCCACATAGGCCTATGCCGCCAGTATCCTGACGCATGAGTCTCTCAGTTTGGGTTTTTTCCAGTGAGAAATTTGGTAATATTTTGGCTCGGATGTCGAGCTGGTGAGTGTCTCTTCATTCTCGAACAACGTTGAGGCTCGCAGCTCAGATATATGTCGAGAACAATGTCCTCATTCGCAGCCATGTTTTCTGATGTGTTTGTATGTACACGTGTAGTGCCACCAAGGCATATGCCGCCAGTGTCCTGACGCATGAGTCTCTCAGTTTAGGTTTGTTCCAGTGGGAAATTTGGTAATATTTTGGCTCGGATGTTGAGCTGGTGAGTGTCTCTTCATTTTCGAACAACGTTGAGGCTCGCAGCTCAGATATATGTCGAGGAAATTACCCTCATTCGCAGCCATGTTTTCTTATGTGTATGTATGTATACGTGTATTGCCACATAGGCATATGCCGCCAGTGTCCTGACGCATGAGTCTCTCAGTTTGGTTTTTTTCCAGTGAGAAATTTGGAAATAATTTGGCTCGGATGTCGAGCTGGTGAGTGTCCCTTCATTCTCGAACAACGTTGAGGCTCACAGCTCAGATATATGTCGAGAAAAAATGTCCTAATTCGCAGCCATGTTTTCTGATGTGTTTGTATGTACACGTGTAGTGCCACATAGGCCTATGCCGCCAGTATCCTGACGCATGAGTCTCTCAGTTTGGGTTTTTTCCAGTGAGAAATTTGGCAATATTTTGGCTCGGATGTCGAGCTGGTGAGTGTCTCTTCATTCTCGAACAACGTTGAGGCTCGCAGCTCAGATATATGTCGAGAAAAATATCCTCATTCGCAGCCATGTTTTCTGATGTGTTTGTATGTACACGTGTATTGCCACATAGGCATATGCCGCCAGTGTCCTGACGCATGAGTCTCTCAGTTTACGTTTGTTCCAGTGAGAAATTTGGCAACATTTTGGCTCAGATGTCGAGCTGGTGAGTGTCCCTTCATTCTCGAACAACGTTGAGGTTCGCAGCTCAGATACATGTCGAGAACATTGTCATGTCGCCAGTGTTCAGAAGCATGAGTCTCACAGTTTGGTTTATTTTCCAGTGAGAAATTTGGCAATATTTTGGCTCGGATGTCGAGCTGGTAAGTGTCTCTTCATTCTCGAACAACGTTGAGGCTCGCAGCTCAGATATATGTCGAGAAAAATATCCTCATTCGCAGCCATGTTTTCTGATGTGTTTGTATGTACACGTGTAGGGCCACATAGGCCTATGCCGCCAGTATCCTGACGCATGAGTCTCTCAGTTTGGGTTTTTTTCAGTGAGAAATTTGGCAATATTTTGGCTCGGATGTCGACCTGGTGAGTGTCTCTTCATTCTCGAACAACGTTGAGGCTCGCAGCTCAGATATATGTCGAGAAAAATATCCTCATTCGCAGCCATGTTTTCTAATGTGTTTGTATGTACACATGTAGTGCCACATAGGCATATGCCGCCAGTGTCCTGACGCATGAGTCTCTCAGTTTAGGTTTGTTCCAGTGAGAAATTTGGCAATATTTTGGCTCAGATGTCGAGCTGGTGAGTGTCTCTTCATTCTCGAACAACGTTGAGGTTCGCAGCTCAGATATATGTCGAGAAAAATATCCTCATTCGCAGCCATGTTTTCTGATGTGTATGTATGTACACGTGTATTGCCACATAGGCCTATGCCGCCAGTATCCTGACGCATGAGTCTCTCAGTTTGGGTTTTTTCTAGTGAGAAATTTGGTAATATTTTGGCTCGGATGTCGAGCTGGTGAGTGTCTCTTCATTCTCGAACAACGTTAAGGCTCGCAGTTCAGATATATGTCGAGAAAAATGTCCTCATTCGCAGCCATGTTTTCTGATGTGTTTGTATGTACACGTGTAGTGCCACACATGCATATGCCGCCAGTGTCCTGACGCATGAGTCTCTCAGTTTAGGTTTGTTCCAGTGAGAAATTTGGCAATATTTTGGCTCAGATGTCGAGCGGGTGAGTGTCTCTTTATTCTCGAACAACGTTGAGGTTCGCAGCTCAGATACATGTCGCAAACATTATCATGTCGCCAGTGTCCAGAAGCATGAGTCTCACAGTTTTGTTTATTTTCCAGTGAGAAATTTGGCAATATTTTGGCTCGGATGTCGAGCTGGTAAGTGTCTCTTCATTCTCGAACAACGTTGAGGCTCGCAGCTCAGATATATGTCGAGAAACATATTATCATTCGCAGCCATGTTTTCTGATGTGTTTGTATGCATACGTGTATTGCCACATAGGCATATGCCGCCAGTGTCCTGACGCATGAGTCTCTCAGTTTGGTTTTTTTCCAGTGAGAAATTTTGCAATATTTTGGCTCAGATGTCGAGCTGGTGAGTGTCTCTTCATTCTCGAACAACGTTGAGGTTTGCAGCTCAGAAATATGTCGAGAACATTATCCTCATTCGCAGCCATGTTTTCTGATGTGTATGTATGTACACGTGTATTGCCACATAGGCCTATGCCGTCAGTATCCTGACGCATGAGTCTCTCAGTTTGGGTTTTTTCCAGTGAGAAATTTGGCAATATTTTGGCTCAGATGTCGAGCTGGTGAGTGTCTCTTCATTCTCGAACAACGTTGAGGTTCGCAGCTCAGATATATGTCGAGAACATTATCCTCATTCGCAGCCATGTTTTCTGATGTGTATGTATGTACACGTGTATTGCCACATAGGCCTATGCCGCCAGTATCCTGACGCATGAGTCTCTCAGTTTGGGTTTTTTCCAGTGAGAAATTTGGTAATATTTTGGCTCGGATGTCGAGCTGGTGAGTGTCTCTTCATTCTCGAACAACGTTGAGGCTCGCAGCTCAGATATATGTCGAGAAAAATGTCCTCATTTGCAGCCATGTTTTCTGATGTGTTTGTATGTACACGTGTAGTGCCACAAAGGCATATGCCGCCAGTGTCCTGACGCATGAGTCTCTCAGTTTAGGTTTGTTCCAGTGAGAAATTTGGCAATATTTTGGCTCAGATGTCGAGCGGGTGAGTGTCTCTTCATTCTCGAACAACGTTGAGGTTCGCAGCTCAGATATATGTCGAAAACATTATCATGTCGCCAGTGTCCAGAAGCATGAGTCTCACAGTTTGGTTTATTTTCCAGTTCGAAATTTGGCAATATTTTGGCTCGGATGTCGAGCTGGTAAGTGTCTCTTCATTCTCGAACAACGTTGAGGCTCGCAGCTCAGATATATGTCGAGAAAAATATTCTCATTCGCAGCCATGTTTTCTGATGTGTTTGTATGTATACGTGTATTGCCAAATAGGCATATGCCGCCAGTGTCCTGACGCATGAGTCTCTCAGTTTGGTTTTTTTCCAGTGAGAAATGTTGCAATATTTTGGCTCAGATGTCGAGATGGTAAGTGTCTCCTCATTCTCGATCAACGTTGAGTTTCGCAGCTCAGAAATATGTCGAGAACATTATCCTCATTCGCAGCCATGTTTTCTGATGTGTATGTATGTACACGTGTATTGCCACATAGGCCTATGCCGCCAGTATCCTGACGCATGAGTCTCTCAGTTTGGGTTTTTTCCAGTGAGAAATTTGGTAATATTTTGGCTCGGATGTTGAGCTGGTGAGTGTCTCTTTATTTTCGAACAACGTTGAGGCTCGCAGCTCAGATATATGTCGAGAAAATTATCCTCATTCGCAGCCATGTTTTCTTATGTGTATGTATGTATACGTGTATTGCCACATAGGCATATGCCGCCAGTGTCCTGACGCATGAGTCTCTCAGTTTGGTTTTTTTTCAGTGAGAAATTTGGAAATATTTTGGCTCGGATGTCGAGCTGGTGAGTGTCTCTTCATTCTCGAACAACGTTGAGGCTCGCAGCTCAGATATATGTCGAGAAAAAATGTCCTCATTCGCAGCCATGTTTTCTGATGTGTTTGTATGTACACGTGTAGTGCCACATAGGCCTATGCCGCCAGTATCCTGACGCATGAGTCTCTCAGATTGGGTTTTTTTCAGTGAGAAATTTGGCAATATTTTGGCTCGGATGTCGAGCTGGTGAGTGTCTCTTCATTCTCGAACAACGTTGAGGCTTGCAGCTCAGATATATGTCGAGAAAAATATCCTCATTCGCAGCCATGTTTTCTAATGTGTTTGTATGTACACGTGTAGTGCCACATAGGCATATGCCGCCTGTGTCCTGACGCATGAGTCTCTGAGTTTAGGTTTGTTCCAGAGGGAAATTTTGCAATATTTTGGTTCAGATGTCGAGCGGGTGAGTGTCTCTTCATTCTCGAACAACGTTGAGGTTCGCAGCTCAGATATATGTCGACAAAAATATCCTCATTCGCAGCCATGTTTTCTGATGTGTTTGTATGTACACGTGTATTGCCACATAGGCATATGCCGCCAGTGTCCTGACGCATGAGTCTCTCAGTTTAGGTTTGTTCCAGTGAGAAATTTGGCAACATTTTGGCTCAGATGTCGAGCTGGTGAGTGTCCCTTCATTCTCGAACAACGTTGAGGTTCGCAGCTCAGATACATGTCGAGAACATTGTCATGTCGCCAGTGTCCAGAAGCATGAGTCTCACAGTTTGGTTTATTTTCCAGTAAGAAATTTGGCAATATTTTGGCTCGGATGTCGAGCTGGTAAGTGTCTCTTCATTCTCGCAGCTCAGATATATGTCGAGAAAAATATCCTCAATCGCAGCCATGTTTTCTGATGTGTTTGTATGTATACGTGTATTGCCACATAGGCATATGCCGCCAGTGTCCTGACGCATGAGTCTCTCAGTTTTTTTTTTTTTCCAGTGAGAAATTTGGCAATATTTTGGCTCAGATGTCGAGCTGGTGAGTGTCTCTTCATTCTCGAACAACGTTGAGGCTCGCAGCTCAGATATATGTCGAGAAAAATATCCTCATTCGCAGCCATGTTTTCTAATGTGTTTGTATGTACACATGTAGTGCCACATAGGCATATGCCGCCAGTGTCCTGACGCATGAGTCTCTCAGTTTAGGTTTGTTCCAGTGAGAAATTTGGCAATATTTTGGCTCAGATGTCGAGCTGGTGAGTGTCTCTTCATTCTCGAACAACGTTGAGGTTCGCAGCTCAGATATATGTCGAGAACATTATCCTCATTCGCAGCCATGTTTTCTGATGTGTATGTATGTACACGTGTATTGCCACATAGGCCTATGCCGCCAGTATCCTGACGCATGAGTCTCTCAGTTTGGGTTTTTTCCAGTGAGAAATTTGGTAATATTTTGGCTCGGATGTCGAGCTGGTGAGTGTCTCTTCATTCTCGAACAACGTTGAGGCTCGCAGCTCAGATATATGTCGAGAAAAATGTCCTCATTCGCAGCCATGTTTTCTGATGTGTTTGTATGTACACGTGTAGTGCCACCAAGGCATATGCCGCCAGTGTCCTGACGCATGAGTCTCTCAGTTTAGGTTTGTTCCAGTGGGAAATTTGGTAATATTTTGGCTCGGATGTTGAGCTGGTGAGTGTCTCTTCATTTTCGAACAACGTTGAGGCTCGCAGCTCAGATATATGTCGAGGAAATTACCCTCATTCGCAGCCATGTTTTCTTATGTGTATGTATGTATACGTGTATTGCCACATAGGCATATGCCGCCAGTGTCCTGACGCATGAGTCTCTCAGTTTACGTTTGTTCCAGTGAGAAATTTGGCAACATTTTGGCTCAGATGTCGAGCTGGTGAGTGTCCCTTCATTCTCGAACAACGTTGAGGTTCGCAGCTCAGATACATGTCGAGAACATTGTCATGTCGCCAGTGTTCAGAAGCATGAGTCTCACAGTTTGGTTTATTTTCCAGTGAGACATTTGGCAATATTTTGGCTCGGATGTCGAGCTGGTAAGTGTCTCTTCATTCTCGAACAACGTTGAGGCTCGCAGCTCAGATATATGTCGAGAAAAATATCCTCATTCGCAGCCATGTTTTCTGATGTGTTTGTATGTACACGTGTAGGGCCACATAGGCCTATGCCGCCAGTATCCTGACGCATGAGTCTCTCAGTTTGGGTTTCTTCCAGTGAGAAATTTGGCAATATTTTGGCTCGGATGTCGACCTGGTGAGTGTCTCTTCATTCTCGAACAACGTTGAGGCTCGCAGCTCAGATATATGTCGAGAAAAATATCCTCATTCGCAGCCATGTTTTCTAATGTGTTTGTATGTACACATGTAGTGCCACATAGGCATATGCCGCCAGTGTCCTGACGCATGAGTCTCTCAGTTTAGGTTTGTTCCAGTGAGAAATTTGGCAATATTTTGGCTCAGATGTCGAGCTGGTGAGTGTCTCTTCATTCTCAAACAACGTTGAGGTTCGCAGCTCAGATATATGTCGAGAACATTATCCTCATTCGCAGCCATGTTTTCTGATGTGTATGTATGTACACGTGTATTGCCACATAGGCCTATGCCGCCAGTATCCTGACGCATGAGTCTCTCAGTTTGGTTTTTTTCCAGTGAGAAATTTGGTAATATTTTGGCTCGGATGTCGAGCTGGTGAGTGTCTCTTCATTCTCGAACAACGTTGAGGCTCGCAGCTCAGATATATGTCGAGAACAATGTCCTCATTCGCAGCCATGTTTTCTGATGTGTTTGTATGTACACGTGTAGTGCCACCAAGGCATATGCCGCCAGTGTCCTGACGCATGAGTCTCTCAGTTTAGGTTTGTTCCAGTGGGAAATTTGGTAATATTTTGGCTCGGATGTTGAGCTGGTGAGTGTCTCTTCATTTTCGAACAACGTTGAGGCTCGCAGCTCAGATATATGTCGAGGAAATTACCCTCATTCGCAGCCATGTTTTCTTATGTGTATGTATGTATACGTGTATTGCCACATAGGCATATGCCGCCAGTGTCCTGACGCATGAGTCTCTCAGTTTGGTTTTTTTCCAGTGAGAAATTTGGAAATAATTTGGCTCGGATGTCGAGCTGGTGAGTGTCCCTTCATTCTCGAACAACGTTGAGGCTCACAGCTCAGATATATGTCGAGAAAAAATGTCCTAATTCGCAGCCATGTTTTCTGATGTGTTTGTATGTACACGTGTAGTGCCACATAGGCCTATGCCGCCAGTATCCTGACGCATGAGTCTCTCAGTTTGGGTTTTTTCCAGTGAGAAATTTGGCAATATTTTGGCTCGGATGTCGAGCTGGTGAGTGTCTCTTCATTCTCGAACAACGTTGAGGCTCGCAGCTCAGATATATGTCGAGAAAAATATCCTCATTCGCAGCCATGTTTTCTGATGTGTTTGTATGTACACGTGTATTGCCACATAGGCATATGCCGCCAGTGTCCTGACGCATGAGTCTCTCAGTTTACGTTTGTTCCAGTGAGAAATTTGGCAACATTTTGGCTCAGATGTCGAGCTGGTGAGTGTCCCTTCATTCTCGAACAACGTTGAGGTTCGCAGCTCAGATACATGTCGAGAACATTGTCATGTCGCCAGTGTTCAGAAGCATGAGTCTCACAGTTTGGTTTATTTTCCAGTGAGAAATTTGGCAATATTTTGGCTCGGATGTCGAGCTGGTAAGTGTCTCTTCATTCTCGAACAACGTTGAGGCTCGCAGCTCAGATATATGTCGAGAAAAATATCCTCATTCGCAGCCATGTTTTCTGATGTGTTTGTATGTACACGTGTAGGGCCACATAGGCCTATGCCGC
Organism: Crossaster papposus; assembly: GCA_037893245.1. Lineage (NCBI taxonomy): Eukaryota > Metazoa > Echinodermata > Asteroidea > Velatida > Solasteridae > Crossaster > Crossaster papposus. The sequence continues at coordinate 3,238,881 of JBAIAA010000337.1, read as the reverse complement.
CAGTATCCTGACGCATGAGTCTCTCAGTTTGGGTTTTTTTCAGTGAGAAATTTGGCAATATTTTGGCTCGGATGTCGACCTGGTGAGTGTCTCTTCATTCTCGAACAACGTTGAGGCTCGCAGCTCAGATATATGTCGAGAAAAATATCCTCATTCGCAGCCATGTTTTCTAATGTGTTTGTATGTACACATGTAGTGCCACATAGGCATATGCCGCCAGTGTCCTGACGCATGAGTCTCTCAGTTTAGGTTTGTTCCAGTGAGAAATTTGGCAATATTTTGGCTCAGATGTCGAGCTGGTGAGTGTCTCTTCATTCTCGAACAACGTTGAGGTTCGCAGCTCAGATATATGTCGAGAAAAATATCCTCATTCGCAGCCATGTTTTCTGATGTGTATGTATGTACACGTGTATTGCCACATAGGCCTATGCCGCCAGTATCCTGACGCATGAGTCTCTCAGTTTGGGTTTTTTCTAGTGAGAAATTTGGTAATATTTTGGCTCGGATGTCGAGCTGGTGAGTGTCTCTTCATTCTCGAACAACGTTAAGGCTCGCAGTTCAGATATATGTCGAGAAAAATGTCCTCATTCGCAGCCATGTTTTCTGATGTGTTTGTATGTACACGTGTAGTGCCACACATGCATATGCCGCCAGTGTCCTGACGCATGAGTCTCTCAGTTTAGGTTTGTTCCAGTGAGAAATTTTGCAATATTTTGGCTCAGATGTCGAGCGGGTGAGTGTCTCTTTATTCTCGAACAACGTTGAGGTTCGCAGCTCAGATACATGTCGCAAACATTATCATGTCGCCAGTGTCCAGAAGCATGAGTCTCACAGTTTTGTTTATTTTCCAGTGAGAAATTTGGCAATATTTTGGCTCGGATGTCGAGCTGGTAAGTGTCTCTTCATTCTCGAACAACGTTGAGGCTCGCAGCTCAGATATATGTCGAGAAACATATTATCATTCGCAGCCATGTTTTCTGATGTGTTTGTATGCATACGTGTATTGCCACATAGGCATATGCCGCCAGTGTCCTGACGCATGAGTCTCTCAGTTTGGTTTTTTTCCAGTGAGAAATTTTGCAATATTTTGGCTCAGATGTCGAGCTGGTGAGTGTCTCTTCATTCTCGAACAACGTTGAGGTTTGCAGCTCAGAAATATGTCGAGAACATTATCCTCATTCGCAGCCATGTTTTCTGATGTGTATGTATGTACACGTGTATTGCCACATAGGCCTATGCCGTCAGTATCCTGACGCATGAGTCTCTCAGTTTGGGTTTTTTCCAGTGAGAAATTTGGCAATATTTTGGCTCAGATGTCGAGCTGGTGAGTGTCTCTTCATTCTCGAACAACGTTGAGGTTCGCAGCTCAGATATATGTCGAGAACATTATCCTCATTCGCAGCCATGTTTTCTGATGTGTATGTATGTACACGTGTATTGCCACATAGGCCTATGCCGCCAGTATCCTGACGCATGAGTCTCTCAGTTTGGGTTTTTTCCAGTGAGAAATTTGGTAATATTTTGGCTCGGATGTCGAGCTGGTGAGTGTCTCTTCATTCTCGAACAACGTTGAGGCTCGCAGCTCAGATATATGTCGAGAAAAATGTCCTCATTTGCAGCCATGTTTTCTGATGTGTTTGTATGTACACGTGTAGTGCCACAAAGGCATATGCCGCCAGTGTCCTGACGCATGAGTCTCTCAGTTTAGGTTTGTTCCAGTGAGAAATTTGGCAATATTTTGGCTCAGATGTCGAGCGGGTGAGTGTCTCTTCATTCTCGAACAACGTTGAGGTTCGCAGCTCAGATATATGTCGAAAACATTATCATGTCGCCAGTGTCCAGAAGCATGAGTCTCACAGTTTGGTTTATTTTCCAGTTCGAAATTTGGCAATATTTTGGCTCGGATGTCGAGCTGGTAAGTGTCTCTTCATTCTCGAACAACGTTGAGGCTCGCAGCTCAGATATATGTCGAGAAAAATATTCTCATTCGCAGCCATGTTTTCTGATGTGTTTGTATGTATACGTGTATTGCCAAATAGGCATATGCCGCCAGTGTCCTGACGCATGAGTCTCTCAGTTTGGTTTTTTTCCAGTGAGAAATGTTGCAATATTTTGGCTCAGATGTCGAGATGGTAAGTGTCTCCTCATTCTCGATCAACGTTGAGTTTCGCAGCTCAGAAATATGTCGAGAACATTATCCTCATTCGCAGCCATGTTTTCTGATGTGTATGTATGTACACGTGTATTGCCACATAGGCCTATGCCGCCAGTATCCTGACGCATGAGTCTCTCAGTTTGGGTTTTTTCCAGTGAGAAATTTGGTAATATTTTGGCTCGGATGTTGAGCTGGTGAGTGTCTCTTTATTTTCGAACAACGTTGAGGCTCGCAGCTCAGATATATGTCGAGAAAATTATCCTCATTCGCAGCCATGTTTTCTTATGTGTATGTATGTATACGTGTATTGCCACATAGGCATATGCCGCCAGTGTCCTGACGCATGAGTCTCTCAGTTTGGTTTTTTTTCAGTGAGAAATTTGGAAATATTTTGGCTCGGATGTCGAGCTGGTGAGTGTCTCTTCATTCTCGAACAACGTTGAGGCTCGCAGCTCAGATATATGTCGAGAAAAAATGTCCTCATTCGCAGCCATGTTTTCTGATGTGTTTGTATGTACACGTGTAGTGCCACATAGGCCTATGCCGCCAGTATCCTGACGCATGAGTCTCTCAGATTGGGTTTTTTTCAGTGAGAAATTTGGCAATATTTTGGCTCGGATGTCGAGCTGGTGAGTGTCTCTTCATTCTCGAACAACGTTGAGGCTTGCAGCTCAGATATATGTCGAGAAAAATATCCTCATTCGCAGCCATGTTTTCTAATGTGTTTGTATGTACACGTGTAGTGCCACATAGGCATATGCCGCCTGTGTCCTGACGCATGAGTCTCTGAGTTTAGGTTTTTTTCCAGAGGGAAATTTTGCAATATTTTGGTTCAGATGTCGAGCGGGTGAGTGTCTCTTCATTCTCGAACAACGTTGAGGTTCGCAGCTCAGATATATGTCGACAAAAATATCCTCATTCGCAGCCATGTTTTCTGATGTGTTTGTATGTACACGTGTATTGCCACATAGGCATATGCCGCCAGTGTCCTGACGCATGAGTCTCTCAGTTTAGGTTTGTTCCAGTGAGAAATTTGGCAACATTTTGGCTCAGATGTCGAGCTGGTGAGTGTCCCTTCATTCTCGAACAACGTTGAGGTTCGCAGCTCAGATACATGTCGAGAACATTGTCATGTCGCCAGTGTCCAGAAGCATGAGTCTCACAGTTTGGTTTATTTTCCAGTAAGAAATTTGGCAATATTTTGGCTCGGATGTCGAGCTGGTAAGTGTCTCTTCATTCTCGCAGCTCAGATATATGTCGAGAAAAATATCCTCATTCGCAGCCATGTTTTCTGATGTGTTTGTATGTATACGTGTATTGCCACATAGGCATATGCCGCCAGTGTCCTGACGCATGAGTCTCTCAGTTTTTTTTTTTTTCCAGTGAGAAATTTGGCAATATTTTGGCTCAGATGTCGAGCTGGTGAGTGTCTCTTCATTCTCGAACAACGTTGAGGCTCGCAGCTCAGATATATGTCGAGAAAAATATCCTCATTCGCAGCCATGTTTTCTAATGTGTTTGTATGTACACGTGTAGTGCCACATAGGCATATGCCGCCTGTGTCCTGACGCATGAGTCTCTGAGTTTAGGTTTGTTCCAGTGAGGAATTTTGCAATATTTTGGCTCAGATGTCGAGCGGGTGAGTGTCTCTTCATTCTCGAACAACGTTGAGGTTCGCAGCTCAGATATATGTCGAGAACATTATCCCCATTCGCAGCCATGTTTTCTGATGTGTATGTATGTACACGTGTATTACCACATAGGCCTATGCCGCCAGTATCCTGACGCATGAGTCTCTCAGTTTGGTTTTTTTCCAGTGAGAAATTTGGTAATATTTTGGCTCGGATGTTGAGCTGGTGAGTGTCTCTTCATTTTCGAACAACGTTGAGGCTCGCAGCTCAGATATATGTCGAGAAAATTATCCTCATTCGCAGCCATGTTTTCTTATGTGTATGTATGTATACGTGTATTGCCACATAGGCATATGCCGCCAGTGTCCTGACGCATGAGTCTCTCAGTTTGGTTTTTTTCCAGTGAGAAATTTGGAAATATTTTGGCTCGGATGTCGAGCTGGTGAGTGTCTCTTCATTCTCGAACAACGTTGAGGCTCACAGCTCAGATATATGTCGAGAAAAAATGTCCTCATTCGCAGCCATGTTTTCTGATGTGTTTGTATGTACACGTGTAGTGCCACATAGGCTTATGCCGCCAGTATCCTGACGCATGAGTCTCTCAGTTTGGGTTTTTTCCAGTGAGAAATTTGGCAATATTTTGGCTCGGATGTCGAGCTGGTGAGTGTCTCTTCATTCTCGAACAACGTTGAGGCTCGCAGCTCAGATATATGTCGAGAAAAATATCCTCATTCGCAGCCATGTTTTCTAATATGTTTGTATGTACACGTGTAGTGCCACATAGGCATATACCGCCTGTGTCCTGACGCATGAGTCTCTGAGTTTAGGTTTGTTCCAGTGAGAAATTTTGCAATATTTTGGCTCAGATGTCGAGCGGGTGAGTGTCTCTTCATTCTCGAACAACGTTGAGGTTCGCAGCTCAGATATATGTCGACAAAAATATCCTCATTCGCAGCCATGTTTTCTGATGTGTTTGTATGTACACGTGTATTGCCACATAGGCATATGCCGCCAGTGTCCTGACGCATGAGTCTCTCAGTTTAGGTTTGTTCCAGTGAGAAATTTGGTAATATTTTGGCTCGGATGTCGAGCTGGTGAGTGTCTCTTCATTCTCGAACAACGTTGAGGTTCGCAGCTCAGATAAATGTCGAGAACATTATCATGTCGCCAGTGTCCGGAAGCATGAGTCTCACAGTTTTATTTTTTTTCCAGTGAGAAATTTGGCAATATTTTGGCTCGGATGTCGAGCTGGTGAGTGTCTCTTCATTCTCGAACAACGTTGAGGCTCGCAGCTCAGATATATGTCGAGAAAAATGTCCTCATTCGCAGCCATGTTTTCTGATGTGTATGTATGTATACGTGTATTGCCACATAGGCATATGCCGCCAGTGTCCTGACGCATGAGTCTCTCAGTTTGGGTTTTTTCCAGTGAGAAATTTTGCAATATTTTGGCGCAGATGTCGAGCTGGTGAGTGTCTCTTCATTCTCCAACAACGTTGAGGTTCGCAACTCAGATATAAGTCGAGAAAATTATCCTCATTCGCAGCCATGTGTTCTGATGTGTATGTATGTACACGTGTATTGCCACATAGGCCTATGCCGCCAGTATCCTGACGCATGAGTCTCTCAGTTTGGGTTTTTTCCAGTGAGAAATTTGGCAATATTTCGGCTCGGATGTCGAGCTGGTGAGTGTCTCTTCATTCTCGAACAACGTTGAGGCTCGCAGCTCAGATATATGTCGAGAAAAATATCCTCATTCGCAGCCATGTTTTCTAATGTGTTTGTATGTACACGTGTAGTGCCACATAGGCATATGCCGCCTGTGTCCTGACGCATGAGTCTCTGAGTTTAGGTTTGTTCCAGTGAGAAATTTTGCAATATTTTGGCTCAGATGTCGAGCGGGTGAGTGTCTCTTCATTCTCGAACAACGTTGAGGTTCGCAGCTCAGATATATGTCGAGAACATTATCCCCATTCGCAGCCATGTTTTCTGATGTGTATGTATGTACACGTGTATTACCACATAGGCCTATGCCGCCAGTATCCTGACGCATGAGTCTCTCAGTTTGGTTTTTTTCCAGTGAGAAATTTGGTAATATTTTGGCTCGGATGTTGAGCTGGTGAGTGTCTCTTCATTTTCGAACAACGTTGAGGCTCGCAGCTCAGATATATGTCGAGAAAATTATCCTCATTCGCAGCCATGTTTTCTTATGTGTATGTATGTATACGTGTATTGCCACATAGGCATATGCCGCCAGTGTCCTGACGCATGAGTCTCTCAGTTTGGGTTTTTTCCAGTGAGAAATTTGGTAATATTTTGGCTCGGATGTCGAGCTGGTGAGTGTCTCTTCATTCTCGAACAACGTTGAGGCTCGCAGCTCAGATATATGTCGAGAAAAATGTCCTCATTCGCAGCCATGTTTTCTGATGTGTATGTATGTATACGTGTATTGCCACATAGGCATATGCCGCCAGTGTTCTGACGCATGAGTCTCTCAGTTTGGGTTTTTTCCAGTGAGAAATTTGGTAATATTTTGGCTCGGATGTCGAGCTGGTGAGTGTCTCTTCATTTTTGAACAACGTTGAGGCTCGCAGCTCAGATATATGTCGAGAAAAATATCCTCATTCGCAGCCATGTTTTCTAATGTGTTTGTATGTACACGTGTAGTGCCACATAGGCATATGCCGCCTGTGTCCTGACGCATGAGTCTCTGAGTTTAGGTTTGTTCCAGTGAGGAATTTTGCAATATTTTGGCTCAGATGTCGAGCGGGTGAGTGTCTCTTCATTCTCGAACAACGTTGAGGTTCGCAGCTCAGATATATGTCGAGAACATTATCCCCATTCGCAGCCATGTTTTCTGATGTGTATGTATGTACACGTGTATTACCACATAGGCCTATGCCGCCAGTATCCTGACGCATGAGTCTCTCAGTTTGGTTTTTTTCCAGTGAGAAATTTGGTAATATTTTGGCTCGGATGTTGAGCTGGTGAGTGTCTCTTCATTTTCGAACAACGTTGAGGCTCGCAGCTCAGATATATGTCGACAAAATTATCCTCATTCGCAGCCATGTTTTCTTATGTGTATGTATGTATACGTGTATTGCCACATAGGCATATGCCGCCAGTGTCCTGACGCATGAGTCTCTCAGTTTGGTTTTTTTCCAGTGAGAAATTTGGAAATATTTTGGCTCGGATGTCGAGCTGGTGAGTGTCTCTTCATTCTCGAACAACGTTGAGGCTCACAGCTCAGATATATGTCGAGAAAAAATGTCCTCATTCGCAGCCATGTTTTCTGATGTGTTTGTATGTACACGTGTAGTGCCACATAGGCCTATGCCGCCAGTATCCTGACGCATGAGTCTCTCAGTTTGGTTTTTTTCCAGTGAGAAATTTGGCAATATTTTGGCTCGGATGTCGAGCTGGTGAGTGTCTCTTCATTCTCGAACAACGTTGAGGCTCGCAGCTCAGATATATGTCGAGAAAAATATCCTCATTCGCAGCCATGTTTTCTAATGTGTTTGTATGTACACGTGTAGTGCCACATAGGCATATACCGCCTGTGTCCTGACGCATGAGTCTCTGAGTTTAGGTTTGTTCCAGTGAGAAATTTTGCAATATTTTGGCTCAGATGTCGAGCGGGTGAGTGTCTCTTCATTCTCGAACAACGTTGAGGTTCGCAGCTCAGATATATGTCGACAAAAATATCCTCATTCGCAGCCATGTTTTCTGATGTGTTTGTATGTACACGTGTATTGCCACATAGGCATATGCCGCCAGTGTCCTGACGCATGAGTCTCTCACTTTAGGTTTGTTCCAGTGAGAAATTTGGTAATATTTTGGCTCGGATGTCGAGCTGGTGAGTGTCTCTTCATTCTCGAACAACGTTGAGGTTCGCAGCTCAGATAAATGTCGAGAACATTATCATGTCGCCAGTGTCCGGAAGCATGAGTCTCACAGTTTTGTTTTTTTTCCAGTGAGAAATTTGGCAATATTTTGGCTCCGATGTCGAGCTGGTGAGTGTCTCTTCATTCTCGAACAACGTTGAGGCTCGCAGCTCAAATATATGTCGAGAATAATGTCCTCATTCGCAGCCATGTTTTCTGATGTGTATGTATGTATACGTGTATTGCCACATAGGCATATGCCGCCAGTGTCCTGACGCATGAGTCTCTCAGTTTGGGTTTTTTCCAGTGAGAAATTTTGCAATATTTTGGCTCAGATGTCGAGCTGGTGAGTGTCTCTTCATTCTCCAACAACGTTGAGGTTCGCAACTCAGATATAAGTCGAGAAAATTATCCTCATTCGCAGCCATGTGTTCTGATGTGTATGTATGTACACGTGTATTGCCACATAGGCCTATGCCGCCAGTATCCTGACGCATGAGTCTCTCAGTTTGGGTTTTTTCCAGTGAGAAATTTGGCAATATTTCGGCTCGGATGTCGAGCTGGTGAGTGTCTCTTCATTCTCGAACAACGTTGAGGCTCGCAGCTCAGATATATGTCGAGAAAAATATCCTCATTCGCAGCCATGTTTTCTAATGTGTATGTATGTATACGTGTATTGCCACATAGGCATATGCCGCCAGTGTTCTGACGCATGAGTCTCTCAGTTTGGGTTTTTTCCAGTGAGAAATTTGGTAATATTTTGGCTCGGATGTCGAGCTGGTGAGTGTCTCTTCATTTTCGAACAACGTTGAGGCTCGCAGCTCAGATATATGTCGAGAAAATTATCCTCATTCGCAGCCATGTTTTCTTATGTGTATGTATGTATATGTGTATTGTCACATAGGCATATGCCGCCAGTGTCCTGACGCATGAGTCTCTCAGTTTGGGTTTTTTCCAGTGAGAAATTTGGAAATATTTTGGCTCGGATGTTGAGCTGGTGAGTGTTTCTTCATTTTCGAACAACGTTGAGGTTCGCAGCTCAGATATATGTCGAGAACATTATCCCCATTCGCAGCCATGTTTTCTGATGTGTATGTATGTACACGTGTATTACCACATAGGCCTATGCCGCCAGTATTCTGACGCATGAGTCTCTCAGTTTGGTTTTTTTCCAGTGAGAAATTTGGTAATATTTTGGCTCGGATGTTGAGCTGGTGAGTGTCTCTTCATTTTCGAACAACGTTGAGGCTCGCAGCTCAGATATATGTCGAGAAAATTATCCTCATTCGCAGCCATGTTTTCTTATGTGTATGTATGTATACGTGTATTGCCACATAGGCATATGCCGCCAGTGTCCTGACGCATGAGTCTCTCAGTTTGGTTTTTTTCCAGTGAGAAATTTGGAAATATTTTGGCTCGGATGTCGAGCTGGTGAGTGTCTCTTCATTCTCGAACAACGTTGAGGCTCACAGCTCAGATATATGTCCAGAAAAAATTTCCTCATTCGCAGCCATGTTTTCTGATGTGTTTGTATGTACACGTGTAGTGCCACATAGGCCTATGCCGCCAGTATCCTGACGCATGAGTCTCTCAGTTTGGGTTTTTTCCAGTGAGAAATTTGGCAATATTTTGGCTCGGATGTCGAGCTGGTGAGTGTCTCTTCATTCTCGAACAACGTTGAGGCTCGCAGCTCAGATATATGTCGAGAAAAATATCCTCATTCGCAGCCATGTTTTCTAATGTGTTTGTATGTACACGTGTAGTGCCACATAGGCATATACCGCCTGTGTCCTGACGCATGAGTCTCTGAGTTTAGGTTTGTTCCAGTGAGAAATTTTGCAATATTTTGGCTCAGATGTCGAGCGGGTGAGTGTCTCTTCATTCTCGAACAACGTTGAGGTTCGCAGCTCAGATATATGTCGACAAAAATATCCTCATTCGCAGCCATGTTTTCTGATGTGTTTGTATGTACACGTGTATTGCCACATAGGCATATGCCGCCAGTGTCCTGACGCATGAGTCTCTCAGTTTAGGTTTGTTCCAGTGAGAAATTTGGTAATATTTTGGCTCGGATGTCGAGCTGGTGAGTGTCTCTTCATTCTCGAACAACGTTGAGGTTCGCAGCTCAGATAAATGTCGAGAACATTATCATGTCGCCAGTGTCCGGAAGCATGAGTCTCACAGTTTTGTTTTTTTTCCAGTGAGAAATTTGGCAATATTTTGGCTCGGATGTCGAGCTGGTGAGTGTCTCTTCATTCTCGAACAACGTTGAGGCTCGCAGCTCAGATATATGTCGAGAAAAATGTCCTCATTCGCAGCCATGTTTTCTGATGTGTATGTATGTATACGTGTATTGCCACATAGGCATATGCCGCCAGTGTCCTGACGCATGAGTCTCTCAGTTTGGGTTTTTTCCAGTGAGAAATTTTGCAATATTTTGGCTCAGATGTCGAGCTGGTGAGTGTCTCTTCATTCTCCAACAACGTTGAGGTTCGCAACTCAGATATAAGTCGAGAAAATTATCCTCATTCGCAGCCATGTGTTCTGATGTGTATGTGTGTACACGTGTATTGCCACATAGGCCTATGCCGCCAGTATCCTGACGCATGAGTCTCTCAGTTTGGGTTTTTTCCAGTGAGAAATTTGGCAATATTTCGGCTCGGATGTCGAGCTGGTGAGTGTCTCTTCATTCTCGAACAACGTTGAGGCTCGCAGCTCAGATATATGTCGAGAAAAATATCCTCATTCGCAGCCATGTTTTCTAATGTGTTTGTATGTACACGTGTAGTGCCACATAGGCATATGCCGCCTGTGTCCTGACGCATGTGTCTCTGAGTTTAGGTTTGTTCCAGTGAGAAATTTTGCAATATTTTGGCTCAGATGTCGAGCGGGTGAGTGTCTCTTCATTCTCGAACAACGTTGAGGTTCGCAGCTCAGATATATGTCGAGAACATTATCCCCATTCGCAGCCATGTTTTCTGATGTGTATGTATGTACACGTGTATTACCACATAGGCCTATGCCGCCAGTATCCTGACGCATGAGTCTCTCAGTTTGGTTTTTTTCCAGTGAGAAATTTGGTAATATTTTGGCTCGGATGTTGAGCTGGTTAGTGTCTCTTCATTTTCGAACAACGTTGAGGCTCGCAGCTCAGATATATGTCGAGAAAATTATCCTCATTCGCAGCCATGTTTTCTTATGTGTATGTATGTATACGTGTATTGCCACATAGGCATATGCCGCCAGTGTCCTGACGCATGAGTCTCTCAGTTTGGTTTTTTTCCAGTGAGAAATTTGGAAATATTTTGGCTCGGATGTCGAGCTGGTGAGTGTCTCTTCATTCTCGAACAACGTTGAGGCTCGCAGCTCAGATATATGTCGAGAAAAAATGTCCTCATTCGCAGCCATGTTTTCTGATGTGTATGTATGTATACGTGTATTGCCACATAGGCATATGCCGCCAGTGTTCTGACGCATGAGTCTCTCAGTTTGGGTTTTTTCCAGTGAGAAATTTGGTAAGATTTTGGCTCGGATGTCGAGCTGGTGAGTGTCTCTTCATTTTCCAACAACGTTGAGGCTCGCAGCTCAGATATATGTCGAGAAAATTATCCTCATTCGCAGCCATGTTTTCTTATGTGTATGTATGTATATGTGTATTGTCACATAGGCCTATGCCGCCAGTATCCTGACGCATGAGTCTCTCAGTTTGGTTTTTTTCCAGTGAGAAATTTGGTAATATTTTGGCTCGGATGTTGAGCTGGTGGGTGTCTCTTCATTTTCGAACAACGTTGAGGCTCGCAGCTCAGATATATGTCGAGAAAATTATCCTCATTCGCAGCCATGTTTTCTTATGTGTATGTATGTATACGTGTATTGCCACATAGGCATATGCCGCCAGTGTCCTGACGCATGAGTCTCTCAGTTTGGTTTTTTTCCAGTGAGAAATTTGGAAATATTTTGGCTCGGATGTCGAGCTGGTGAGTGTCTCTTCATTCTCGAACAACGTTGAGGCTCACAGCTCAGATATATGTCGAGAAAAAATGTCCTCATTCGCAGCCACGTTTTCTGATGTGTTTGTATGTACACGTGTAGTGCCACATAGGCCTATGCCGCCAGTATCCTGACGCATGAGTCTCTCAGTTTGGGTTTTTTCCAGTGAGAAATTTGGCAATATTTTGGCTCGGATGTCGAGCTGGTGAGTGTCTCTTCATTCTCGAACAACGTTGAGGCTCGCAGCTCAGATATATGTCGAGAAAAATATCCTCATTCGCAGCCATGTTTTCTAATGTGTTTGTATGTACACGTGTAGTGCCACATAGGCATATGCCGCCAGTGTCCTGACGCATGAGTCTCTCAGTTTAGGTTTGTTCCAGTGAGAAATTTGGTAATATTTTGGCTCGGATGTCGAGCTGGTGAGTGTCTCTTCATTCTCGAACAACGTTGAGGTTCGCAGCTCAGATAAATGTCGAGAACATTATCATGTCGCCAGTGTCCGGAAGCATGAGTCTCACAGTTTTGTTTTTTTTTCCAGTGAGAAATTTTGCAATATTTTGGCTCGGATGTCGAGCTGGTGAGTGTCTCTTCATTCTCGAACAACGTTGAGGCTCGCAGCTCAGATATATGTCGAGAAAAATGTCCTCATTCGCAGCCATGTTTTCTGATGTGTATGTATGTATACGTGTATTGCCACATAGGCATATGCCGCCAGTGTCCTGACGCATGAGTCTCTCAGTTTGGGTTTTTTCCAGTGAGAAATTTTGCAATATTTTGGCTCAGATGTCGAGCTGGTGAGTGTCTCTTCATTCTCGAACAACGTTGAGGTTCGCAACTCAGATATAAGTCGATAAAATTATCCTCATTCGCAGCCATGTGTTCTGATGTGTATGTATGTACACGTGTATTGCCACATAGGCCTATGCCGCCAGTATCCTGACGCATGAGTCTCTCAGTTTGGGTTTTTTCCAGTGAGAAATTTGGCAATATTTCGGCTCGGATGTCGAACTGGTGAGTGTCTCTTCATTCTCGAACAACGTTGAGGCTCGCAGCTCAGATATATGTCGAGAAAAATATCCTCATTCGCAGCCATGTTTTCTAATGTGTTTGTATGTACAGGTGTAGTGCCACATAGGCATATGCCGCCTGTGTCCTGACGCATGAGTCTCTGAGTTTAGGTTTGTTCCAGTGAGAAATTTTGCAATATTTTGGCTCAGATGTCGAGCGGGTGAGTGTCTCTTCATTCTCGAACAACGTTGAGGTTCGCAGCTCAGATATATGTCGAGAACATTATCCCCATTCGCAGCCATGTTTTCTGATGTGTATGTATGTACACGTGTATTACCACATAGGCCTATGCCGCCAGTATCCTGACGCATGAGTCTCTCAGTTTGGATTTTTTCCAGTGAGAAATTTGGTAATATTTTGGCTCGGATGTTGAGCTGGTGAGTGTCTCTTCATTTTCGAACAACGTTGAGGCTCGCAGCTCAGATATATGTCGAGAAAATTATCCTCATTCGCAGCCATGTTTTCTTATGTGTATGTATGTATACGTGTATTGCCACATAGGCATATGCCGCCAGTGTCCTGACGCATGAGTCTCTCAGTTTGGGTTTTTTCCAGTGAGAAATTTGGTAATATTTTGGCTCGGATGTCGAGCTGGTGAGTGTCTCTTCATTCTCGAACAACGTTGAGGCTCGCAGCTCAGATATATGTCGAGAAAAATGTCCTCATTCGCAGCCATGTTTTCTGATGTGTATGTATGTATACGTGTATTGCCACATAGGCATATGCCGCCAGTGTTCTGACGCATGAGTCTCTCAGTTTGGGTTTTTTCCAGTGAGAAATTTGGTAATATTTTGGCTCGGATGTCGAGCTGGTGAGTGTCTCTTCATTTTCGAACAACGTTGAGGCTCGCAGCTCAGATATATGTCGAGAAAATTATCCTCATTCGCAGCCATGTTTTCTTATGTGTATGTATGTATATGTGTATTGTCACATAGGCATATGCCGCCAGTGTCCTGACGCATGAGTCTCTCAGTTTGTTTTTTTTCCATTGAGAAATTTTGCAATATTTTTGCTCAGATGTCGAGCTGGTGAGTGTCTCTTCATTCTCCAACAACGTTGAGGTTCGCAACTCAGATATAAGTCGAGAAAATTATCCTCATTCGCAGCCATGTGTTCTGATGTGTATGTATGTACACGTGTATTGCCACATAGGCCTATGCCGCCAGTATCCTGACGCATGAGTCTCTCAGTTTGGGTTTTTTCCAGTGAGAAATTTGGCAATATTTCGGCTCGGATGTCGAGCTGGTGAGTGTCTCTTCATTCTCGAACAACGTTGAGGCTCGCAGCTCAGATATATGTCGAGAAAAATATCCTCATTCGCAGCCATGTTTTCTAATGTGTTTGTATGTACACGTGTAGTGCCACATAGGCATATGCCGCCTGTGTCCTGACGCATGAGTCTCTGAGTTTAGGTTTGTTCCAGTGAGAAATTTTGCAATATTTTGGCTCAGATGTCGAGCGGGTGAGTGTCTCTTCATTCTCGAACAACGTTGAGGTTCGCAGCTCAGATATATGTCGAGAACATTATCCCCATTCGCAGCCATGTTTTCTGATGTGTATGTATGTACACGTGTATTACCACATAGGCCTATGCCGCCAGTATCCTGACGCATGAGTCTCTCAGTTTGGTTTTTTTCCAGTGAGAAATTTGGTAATATTTTGGCTCGGATGTTGAGCTGGTTAGTGTCTCTTTATTTTCGAACAACGTTGAGGCTCGCAGCTCAGATATATGTCGAGAAAATTATCCTCATTCGCAGCCATGTTTTCTTATGTGTATGTATGTATACGTGTATTGCCACATAGGCATATGCCGCCAGTGTCCTGACGCATGAGTCTCTCAGTTTGGTTTTTTTCCAGTGAGAAATTTGGAAATATTTTGGCTCGGATGTCGAGCTGGTGAGTGTCTCTTCATTCTCGAACAACGTTGAGGCTCGCAGCTCAGATATATGTCGAGAAAAAATGTCCTCATTCGCAGCCATGTTTTCTGATGTGTATGTATGTATACGTGTATTGCCACATAGGCATATGCCGCCAGTGTTCTGACGCATGAGTCTCTCAGTTTGGGTTTTTTCCAGTGAGAAATTTGGTAATATTTTGGCTCGGATGTCGAGCTGGTGAGTGTCTCTTCATTTTCGAACAACGTTGAGGCTCGCAGCTCAGATATATGTCGAGAAAATTATCCTCATTCGCAGCCATGTTTTCTGATGTGTATGTATGTAAATGTGTATTGTCACATAGGCATATGCCGCCAGTGTCCTGACGCATGAGTCTCTCAGTTTGTTTTTTTTCCAGTGAGAAATTTTGCAATATTTTGGCTCAGATGTCGAGCTGGTGAGTGTCTCTTCATTCTCCAACAACGTTGAGGTTCGCAACTCAGATATAAGTCGAGAAAATTATCCTCATTCGCAGCCATGTGTTCTGATGTGTATGTATGTACACGTGTATTGCCACATAGGCATATGCCGCCAGTGTCCTGACGCATGAGTCTCTCAGTTTGGTTTTTTTCCAGTGAGAAATTTGGAAATATTTTGGCTCGGATGTCGAGCTGGTGAGTGTCTCTTCATTCTCGAACAACGTTGAGGCTCACAGCTCAGATATATGTCGAGAAAAAATGTCCTCATTCGCAGCCACGTTTTCTGATGTGTTTGTATGTACACGTGTAGTGCCACATAGGCCTATGCCGCCAGTATCCTGACGCATGAGTCTCTCAGTTTGGGTTTTTTCCAGTGAGAAATTTGGCAATATTTTGGCTCGGATGTCGAGCTGGTGAGTGTCTCTTCATTCTCGAACAACGTTGAGGCTCGCAGCTCAGATATATGTCGAGAAAAATATCCTCATTCGCAGCCATGTTTTCTAATGTGTTTGTATGTACACGTGTAGTGCCACATAGGCATATGCCGCCAGTGTCCTGACGCATGAGTCTCTTAGTTTAGGTTTGTTCCAGTGAGAAATTTGGTAATATTTTGGCTCGGATGTCGAGCTGGTGAGTGTCTCTTCATTCTCGAACAACGTTGAGGTTCGCAGCTCAGATAAATGTCGAGAACATTATCATGTCGCCAGTGTCCGGAAGCATGAGTCTCACAGTTTTGTTTTTTTTCCAGTGAGAAATTTGGCAATATTTTGGCTCGGATGTCGAGCTGGTGAGTGTCTCTTCATTCTCGAACAACGTTGAGGCTCGCAGCTCAGATATATGTCGAGAAAAATGTCCTCATTCGCAGCCATGTTTTCTGATGTGTATGTATGTATACGTGTATTGCCACATAGGCATATGCCGCCAGTGTCCTGACGCATGAGTCTCTCAGTTTGGGTTTTTTCCAGTGAGAAATTTGGCAATATTTCGGCTCGGATGTCGAGCTGGTGAGTGTCTCTTCATTCTCGAACAACGTTGAGGCTCGCAGCTCAGATATATGTCGAGAAAAATATCCTCATTCGCAGCCATGTTTTCTAATGTGTTTGTATGTACACATGTAGTGCCACATAGGCATATGCCGCCTGTGTCCTGACGCATGAGTCTCTGAGTTTAGGTTTGTTCCAGTGAGAAATTTTGCAATATTTTGGCTCAGATGTCGAGCGGGTGAGTGTCTCTTCATTCTCGAACAACGTTGAGGTTCGCAGCTCAGATATATGTCGAGAACATTATCCCCATTCGCAGCCATGTTTTCTGATGTGTATGTATGTACACGTGTATTACCACATAGGCCTATGCCGCCAGTATCCTGACGCATGAGTCTCTCAGTTTGGGTTTTTTCCAGTGAGAAATTTGGCAATATTTCGGCTCGGATGTCGAGCTGGTGAGTGTCTCTTCATTCTCGAACAACGTTGAGGCTCGCAGCTCAGATATATGTCGAGAAAAATATCCTCATTCGCAGCCATGTTTTCTAATGTGTTTGTATGTACACGTGTAGTGCCACATAGGCATATGCCGCCTGTGTCCTGACGCATGAGTCTCTGAGTTTAGGTTTGTTCCAGTGAGAAATTTTGCAATATTTTGGCTCAGATGTCGAGCGGGTGAGTGTCTCTTCATTCTCGAACAACGTTGAGGTTCGCAGCTCAGATATATGTCGAGAACATTATCCCCATTCGCAGCCATGTTTTCTGATGTGTATGTATGTACACGTGTATTACCACATAGGCCTATGCCGCCAGTATCCTGACGCATGAGTCTCTCAGTTTGGTTTTTTTCCAGTGAGAAATTTGGTAATATTTTGGCTCGGATGTTGAGCTGGTTAGTGTCTCTTCATTTTCGAACAACGTTGGGGCTCGCAGCTCAGATATATGTCGAGAAAATTATCCTCATTCGCAGCCATGTTTTCTTATGTGTATGTATGTATACGTGTATTGCCACATAGGCATATGCCGCCAGTGTCCTGACGCATTAGTCTCTCAGTTTGGTTTTTTTCCAGTGAGAAATTTGGAAATATTTTGGCTCGGATGTCGAGCTGGTGAGTGTCTCTTCATTCTCGAACAACGTTGAGGCTCGCAGCTCGGATATATGTCGAGAAAAATGTCCTCATTCGCAGCCATGTTTTCTGATGTGTATGTAAGTATACGTGTATTGCCACATAGGCATATGCCGCCAGTGTCCTGACGCATGAGTCTCTCAGTTTGGGTTTTTTCCAGTGAGAAATTTGGTAATATTTTGGCTCGGATGTCGAGCTGGTGAGTGTCTCTTCATTTTCGAACAACGTTGAGGCTCGCAGCTCAGATATATGTCGAGAAAATTATCCTCATTCGCAGCCATGTTTTCTGATGTGTTTGTATGTACACGTGTAGTGCCACAAAGGCATATGCCGCCAGTGTCCAGACGCATGAGTCTCTCAGTTTAGGTTTGTTCCAGTGAGAAATTTGGCAATATTTTGGCTCAGATGTCGAGCGGGTGAGTGTCTCTTCTTTCTCGAACAACGTTGAGGTTCGCAGCTCAGATATATGTTGAGAAAAATATCCTCATTCGCAGCCAAGTTTTCTGATGTGTTTGTATGTACACGTGTATTGCCACATAGGCATATGCCGCCAGTGTGCTGACGCATGAGTCTCTCAGTTTAGGTTTGTTCCAGTAAATTTGGCAACATTTTGGCTCAGATGTCGAGCTGGTGAGTGTCCATTCATTCTCGAACAACGTTGAAGTTCGCAGCTCAGATAAATGTCGAGAACATTATCATGTCGCCAGTGTCCGGAAGCATGAGTCTCACAGTTTGTTTTTTTCCAGTGAGAAATTTGGCAATATTTTGGCTCGGATGTCGAGCTGGTGAGTGTCTCTTCATTCTCGAACAACGTTGAGGCTCGCAGCTCGGATATATGTCGAGAAAAATGTCCTCATTCGCAGCCATGTTTTCTGATGTGTATGTAAGTATACGTGTATTGCCACATAGGCATATGCCGCCAGTGTCCTGACGCATGAGTCTCTCAGTTTGGGTTTTTTCCAGTGAGAAATTTGGTAATATTTTGGCTCGGATGTCGAGCTGGTGAGTGTCTCTTCATTTTCGAACAACGTTGAGGCTCGCAGCTCAGATATATGTCGAGAAAATTATCCTCATTCGCAGCCATGTTTTCTGATGTGTTTGTATGTACACGTGTAGTGCCACAAAGGCATATGCCGCCAGTGTCCAGACGCATGAGTCTCTCAGTTTAGGTTTGTTCCAGTGAGAAATTTGGCAATATTTTGGCTCAGATGTCGAGCGGGTGAGTGTCTCTTCTTTCTCGAACAACGTTGAGGTTCGCAGCTCAGATATATGTTGAGAAAAATATCCTCATTCGCAGCCATGTTTTCTGATGTGTTTGTATGTACACGTGTATTGCCACATAGGCATATGCCGCCAGTGTCCAGAAGCATGAGTCTCACAGTTTGGTTTTTTTTCCAGTGAGAAATTTGGCAATATTTTGGCTCGGATGTCGAGCTGGTGAGTGTCTCTTCATTCTCGAACAACGTTGAGGCTCGCAGCTCAGATATATGTCGAGAAAAATATCCTCATTCGCAGCCATGTTTTCTGATGTGTTTGTATGTACACGTGTAGTGCCACATAGGCATATGCCGCCAGTATCCTGACGCATGAGTCTCTCAGTTTGGGTTTTTTTCAGTGAGAAATTTGGGCAATATTTTGGCTCTGATGTCGAGCTGGCGAGTGTCTCTTCATTCTCGAACAACGTTGAGGTTCGCATCTCAGATATAAGTTCATAAAATTATCCTCATTCGCAGCCATGTTTTCTGATGTGTTTGTATGTACACGTGTAGTGCCACATAGGCATATGCCGCCAGTATCCTGACGCATGAGTCTCTCAGTTTGGGTTTTTCCAGTGAGAAATTTGTCAATATTTTGGCTCGGATGTCGAGCTGGTGAGTGTCTCTTCATTCTCGAACAACGTTGAGGCTCGCAGCCCAGATATATGTCGATAAAAATATCCTCATTCGCAGCCATGTTTTCTAATGTGTTTGTATGTACACGTGTAGTGCCATATAGGCATATGCCGCCAGTGTCCAGACGCATGAGTCTCTCAGTTTAGGTTTGTTCCAGTGAGAAATGTGGCAATATATTGGCTCAGATGTCGAGCTGGTGAGTGTCTCTTCATTCTCGAACAACGTTGAGGTTCGCAGCTCAGATATATGTCGTGGACATTATCCTCATTCGCAGCAATGTTTTCTGATGTGTATGTATGTACACGTGTATTGCCACATAGGCCTATGCCGCCAGTATCCTGACGCATGAGTCTCTCAGTTTGGGTTTTTTCCAGTGAGAAATTTGGTAATATTTTGGCTCGGATGTCGAGCTGGTGAGTGTGTCTTCATTCTCGAACAACGTTGAGGCTCGCAGCTCAGATATATGTCGAGAAAATTGTCCTCATTAGCAGCCATGTTTTCTTATGTGTATGGATGTACACGTGTATTGCCTCATAGGCCTATGCCGCCAGTGTCCTGACGCATGAGTCTCTCAGTTTGGGTTTTTTTTCAGTGGGAAATTTGGGCAATATTTTGGCTCAGATGTCGAGCTGGCGAGTGTCTCTTCATTCTCGAACAACGTTGAGGTTCGCATCTCAGATATAAGTTCATAAAATTATCCTCATTCGCAGCCATGTTTTCTTATGTTTATGCGTGTACACGTGTATTGCCGCATAGGCTTATGTCGCCAGTGTCTAGAAGCATGAGTCTCACAGTTTGGTTTTTTTTCCAGTGAGAAATTTGGCAATATTTTGGCTCGGATGTCGAGCTGGTGAGTGTCTCTTCATTCTCGAACAACGTTGAGGCTCGCAGCTCAGACATATGTTGAGAAAAATATCCTCATTCGCAGCCATGTTTTCTGATGTGTTTGTATGTACACGTGTAATGCCACATAGGCATATGCCGCCAGTGTCCTGACGCATGAGTCTCTCAGTTTGGGTTTTTCCAGTGAGAAATTGGGGCAATATTTTGGCTCGGATGTCGAGCTGGTGAGTGTCTCTTCATTCTCCAACAACGTTGAGTTTCGCAGCTCAAATATAAGTCGATACAATTATCCTCATTCGCAGCCATGTGTTCTGATGTGTTTGTATGTACACGTGTAGTGCCACATAGGCATATGCCGCCAGTATCCTGACGCATGAGTCTCTCAGTTTGGGTTTTTCCAGTGAGAAATTTGGCAATATTTTGGCTCGGATGTCGAGCTGGTGAGTGTCTCTTCATTCTCGAACAAAGTTGAGGCTCGCAGCCCAGATATATGTCGATAAAAATATCCTCATTCGCAGCCATGTTTTCTAATGTGTTTGTATGTACACGTGTATTGCCATATAGGCATATGCCGCCAGTGTCCAGACGCATGAGTCTCTCAGTTTAGGTTTGTTCCAGTGAGAAATGTGGCAATATTTTGGCTCAGATGTCGAGCTGGTGAGTGTCTCTTCATTCTCGAACAACGTTGAGGTTCGCAGCTCAGATATATGTCGTGGACATTATCCTCATTCGCAGCAATGTTTTCTGATATGTATGTATGTACACGTGTATTGCCTCATAGGCCTATGCCGCCAGTATACTGACGCATGAGCCTCTCAGTTTGTTTGTTTCTCCAGTGAGAAATCTGGCAATATTTTGGCTCGGATGTCGAGCTGGTGAGTGTCTCTTCATTCTCGAACAACGTTGAGGCTCGCAGCTCAGATATATGTCGAGAAAATTGTCCTCATTCGCAGCCATGTTTTCTTATGTGTATGGATGTACACTTGTATTGCATCAGAGGCCTATGCCGACAGTGTCCTGACGCATGAGTCTCACAGTTTTGTTTTTCTCCTGTGAGAAATTTGGAAATATTTTGGCTCAGGTGTCGAGCTGGCGAGTGTCTCTTCATTCTCGAACAACGTTGAGATTCGCAGCTCAGATATAAGTTCATCAAATTATCCTCATTCGCAGCCATATTTTCGTATGTTTATGCGTGTACACGTGTATTGCCGCATAGGCCTATGCCGCCAGTGTCCTGACGCATGAGTCTCAAAGTTGTCGGATCTTCCGGTGAGAATTTTGGCGATATGTTAGCTCAGATGTGGAGGTGGTGAATGTCTCTTCATTCTCCAACAAGGTTGAGGTTTGTAGCTCAGATATATGTCGAGAAAAATATCCTCATTCGCAGCCATGTTTTCTGATGTGTTTGTATGTACACGTGTATTGCCACATAGGCCTATGCCGCCAGTGTCCTGACGCATGAGTCTCAAAGTTGTGGTCTCTTCCGGTGAGAATTTTGGCGATATGTTAGCTCAGATGTGGAGGTGGTGAATGTCTCTTCATTCTCCAACAAGGTTGAGGTTTGTAGCTCAGATATATGTCGAGAAAAATATCCTCATTCGCAGCCATGTTTTCTGATGTGTTTGTATGTACACGTGTATTGCCACATAGGCATATGCCGCCAGTGTCCTGACGCATGAGTCTCTCAGTTTAGGTTTGTTCCAGTGAGAAATTTGGCAATATTTTGGCTCAGATGTCGAGCTGGTGAGTGTCCCTTCATTCTCGAACAACGTTGAGGTTCGCAGCTCAGATACATGTCGAGAACATTATCATGCCGCCAGTGTCCTGACGCATGAGTCTCTCAGTTTAGGTTTGTTCCAGTGAGAAATTTGGCAATATTTTGGCTCAGATGTCGAGCTGGTGAGTGTCTCTTCATTCTCGAACAACGTTGAGGTTCGCAGCTCAGATATATGTCGAGAACATTATCCTCATTCGCAGCCATGTTTTCTTATGTGTATGTATGTACACGTGTATTGCCACATAGGCCTATGCCGCCAGTATCCTGACGCATGAGTCTCTCAGTTTGTTTGTTTTTCCAGGGAGAAATTTGGCAATATTTTGGCTCGGATGTCGAGCTGGTGAGTGTCTCTTCATTCTCGAACAACGTTGAGGCTCGCAGCTCAGATATATGTCGAGAAAATTGTCCTCATTCGCAGCCATGTTTTCTTATGTGTATGGATGTACACGTGTATTGCCTTATAGGCCTATGCCGCCAGTGTCCTGACGCATGAGTCTCAAAGTTTTGGTCTCTTCCGGTGAGAATTTTGGCGATGTGTTAGCTCAGATGTGGAGGTGGTGAATGTCTCTTCATTCTTGAACAACGTTGAGGCTCGCAGCTCAGATATATGTCGAGAAAATTGTCCTCATTCGCAGCCATGTTTTCTTATGTGTATGGATGTACACGTGAATTGCCTCATAGGCCTATGCCGCAAGTGTCCTGACGCATGAGTCTCTCAGTTTGGTTTTTTTTCAGTGAGAAATTTGGGCAATATTTTGGCTCAGATGTCGAGCTGGCGAGTGTCTCTTCATTCTCGAACAACGTTGAGGTTCGCATCTCAGATATAAGTTCATAAAATTATCCTCATTCGCAGCCATGTTTTCTTATGTTTATACGTGTACACGTGTATTGCCGCATAGGCTTATGTCGCCAGTGTCCAGAATCATGAGTCTCACAGTTTGTTTGTTTTTCCAGTGAGAAATTTGGCAATATTTTGGTTCGGATGTCGAGCTGGTGAGTGTCTCTTCATTCTCGAACAACGTTGAGGCTCGCAGCTCAGATATATGTCGAGAAAAATATCCTCATTCGCAGCCATGTTTTCTGATGTGTTTGTATGTACACGTGTAATGCCACATAGGCATATGCCGCCAGTGTCCTTACGCATGAGTCTCTCAGTTTGGGTTTTTCCAGTGAGAAATTTGCGCAATATTTTGGCTCGGATGTCGAGCTGGTGAGTGTCTCTTCATTCTCCAACAACGTTGATTTTCGCAGCTCAAATATAAGTCGATACAATTATCCTCATTCGCAGCCATGTGTTCTGATATGTATGTATGTACACGTGTATTGCCTCATAGGCCTATGCCGCCAGTATACTGACGCATGAGCCTCTCAGTTTCTTTGTTTTTCCAGTGAGAAATCTGGCAATATTTTGGCTCGGATGTCGAGCTGGTGAGTGTCTCTTCATTCTCGAACAACGTTGAGGCTCGCAGCTCAGATATATGTCGAGAAAATTGTCCTCATTCGCAGCCATGTTTTCTTATGTGTATGGATGTACACTTGTATTGCCTCAGAGGCCTATGCCGCCAGTGTCCTGACGCATGAGTCTCACAGTTTTGTTTTTCTCCAGTGAGAAATTTGGAAATATTTTGGCTCAGGTGTCGAGCTGGCGAGTGTCTCTTCATTCTCGAACAACGTTGAGATTCGCAGCTCAGATATAAGTTCATCAAATTATCCTCATTCGCAGCCATGTTTTCGTATGTTTATGCGTGTACACTTGTATTGCCGCATAGGCCTATGCCGCCAGTGTCCTGACGCATGAGTCTCAAAGTTGTGGTCTCTTCCGGTGAGAATTTTGGCGATATGTTAGCTCAGATGTGGAGGTGGTGAATGTCTCTTCATTCTCCAACAAGGTTGAGGTTTGTAGCTCAGATATATGTCGAGAAAAATATCCTCATTCGCAGCCATGTTTTCTGATGTGTTTGTATGTACACGTGTATTGCCACATAGGCCTATGCCGCCAGTGTCCTGACGCATGAGTCTCAAAGTTGTGGTCTCTTCCGGTGAGAATTTTGGCGATATGTTAGCTCAGATGTGGAGGTGGTAAATGTCTCTTCATTCTCCAACAAGGTTGAGGTTTGTAGCTCAGATATATGTCGAGAAAAATATCCTCATTCGCAGCCATGTTTTCTGATGTGTTTGTATGTACACGTGTATTACCACATAGGCATATGCCGCCAGTGTCCTGACGCATGAGTCTCTCAGTTTAGGTTTGTTCCAGTGAGAAATTTGGCAATATTTTGGCTCAGATGTCGAGCTGGTGAGTGTCCCTTCATTCTCGAACAACGTTGAGGTTCGCAGCTCAGATACATGTCGAGAACATTATCATCCCGCCAGTGTCCTGACGCATGAGTCTCTCAGTTTAGGTTTGTTCCAGTGAGAAATTTGGCAATATTTTGGCTCAGATGTCGAGCTGGTGAGTGTCTCTTCATTCTCGAACAACGTTGAGGTTCGCAGCTCAGATATATGTCGAGAACATTATCCTCATTCGCAGCCATGTTTTCTTATGTGTATGTATGTACACGTGTATTGCCACATATGCCTATGCCGCCAGTATCCTGACGCATGAGTCTCTCAGTTTGTTTGTTTTTCCAGGGAGAAATTTGGAAATATTTTGGCTCGGATGTCGAGCTGGTGAGTGTCTCTTCATTCTCGAACAACGTTGAGGCTCGCAGCTCAGATATATGTCGAGAACATTGTCCTCGTTCGCAGCCATGTTTTCTTATGTGTATGGATGTACACGTGTATTGCCTCATAGGCCTATGCCGCCAGTGTCCTGACGCATGAGTCTCAAAGTTTTGGTCTCTTTCGGTGAGAATTTTGGCGATGTGTTAGCTCAGATGTGGAGGTGGTGAATGTCTCTTCCTTCTTGAACAACGTTGAGGCTCGCAGCTCAGATATATGTCGAGAAAATTGTCCTCATTCGCAGCCATGTTTTCTTATGTGTATGGATGTACACGTGAATTGCCTCATAGGCCTATGCCGCCAGTGTCCTGACGCATGAGTCTCTCAGTTTGGTTTTTTTTTCAGTGAGAAATTTGGGCAATATTTTGGCTCAGATGTCGAGCTGGCGAGTGTCTCTTCATTCTCGAACAACGTTGAGGTTCGCATCTCAGATATAAGTTCATAAAATTATCCTCATTCGCAGCCATGTTTTCTTATGTTTATGCGTGTACACGTGTATTGCCGCATAGGCTTATGTCGCCAGTGTCCAGAATCATGAGTCTCACAGTTTGTTTGTTTTTCCAGTGAGAAATTTGGCAATATTTTGGCTCGGATGTCGAGCTGGTGAGTGTCTCTTCATTCTCGAACAACGTTGAGGCTCGCAGCTTAGATATATGTCGAGAAAAATATCCTCATTCGCAGCCATGTTTTCTGATGTGTTTGTATGTACACGTGTAATGCCACATAGGCATATGCCGCCAGTGTCCTGACGCATGAGTCTCTCAGTTTGGGTTTTTTCCAGTGAAAAATTTGGGCAATATTTTGGCTCGGATGTCGAGCTGGTGAGTGTCTCTTCATTCTCGAACAACGTTGAGGCTCGCAGCTCAGATATATGTAGAGAAAATTATCCTCATTCGTAGCCATGTTTTCTTATGTGTATGTATGTACACGTGTATTGCCACGTAGGCATATGCCGCCAGTGTCCTGACGCATGAGTCTCTCAGTTTGTTTTTTTTCCAGTAAGAAATTTGGCAATATTTTGGCTTGGATGTCAAGCTTATGAGTGTCTCTTCATTCTCGAACAACGTAGAGGCTCGCAGCTCAGATATATGTCGAGAAAATTGTCCTCATTCGCAGACATGTTTTCTGATGTGTTTGTATGTACACGTGTAGTGCCACAAAGGCATATGCCGCCAGTGTCCTGACGCATGAGTCTCTCAGTTTAGGTTTGTTCCAGTGAGAAATTTGGCAATATTTTGGCTCAGATGTCGAGCGGGTGAGTGTCTCTTCATTCTCGAACAACGTTGAGGTTCGCAGCTCAGATACATGTCGAAAACATTATCATGTCGCCATCATTGTCCAGAAGCATGAGTCTCACAGTTTGGTTTATTTTCCAGTGGGAAATTTTGCAATATTTTGGCTCGGATGTCGAGCTGGTAAGTGTCTCTTCATTCTCGAACAACGTTGAGGCTCGCAGCTCAGATATATGTCGAGAAAAATATCCTCATTCGCAGCCATGTTTTCTGATGTGTTTGTATGTATACGTGTATTGCCACATAGGCATATGCCGCCAGTGTCCTGACGCATGAGTCTCTCAGTTTGGTTTTTTTCCAGTGAGAAATTTTGCAATATTTTGGCTCAGATGTCGAGCTGGTGAGTGTCTCTTCATTCTCGAACAACGTTGAGGTTCGCAGCTCACAAATATGTCGAGAACATTATCCTCATTCGCAGCCATGTTTTCTGATGTGTATGTATGTACACGTGTATTGCCACATAGGCCTATGCCGCCAGTATCCTGACGCATGAGTCTCTCAGTTTGGGTTTTTTCCAGTGAGAAATTTGGTAATATTTTGGCTCGGATGTTGAGCTGGTGAGTGTCTCTTCATTTTCGAACAACGTTGAGGCTCGCAGCTCAGATATATGTCGAGAAAATTATCCTCATTCGCAGCCATGTTTTCTTATGTGTATGTATGTATACGTGTATTGCCACATAGGCATATGCCGCCAGTGCCCTGACGCATGAGTCTCTCAGTTTGGTTTTTTTCCAGTGAGAAATTTGGAAATATTTTGGCTCAGATGTCGAACTGGTGAGTGTCTCTTCATTCTCCAACAACGTTGAGGTTCGCAGCTCAGATATATGTCGAGAACATTATCCTCATTCGCAGCCATGTTTTCTGATGTGTATGTATGTACACGTGTATTACCACATAGGCCTATGCCGCCAGTATCCTGACGCATGAGTCTCTCAGTTTGGTTTTTTTCCAGTGAGAAATTTGGAAATATTTTGGCTCAGATGTCGAGCTGGTGAGTGTCCCTTCATTTTCGAACAACGTTGAGGTTCGCAGCTCAGATACATGTCGAGAACATTATCCTCATTCGCAGCCATGTGTTCTGATGTGTATGTATGTACACGTGTATTGCCACATAGGCCTATGCCGCCAGTATCCTTACCCAGGAGTCTCTCAGTTTTGTTTTTCTGCAGTGAGAAATTTGGCAATATTTTGGCTCGGATGTCGAGCTGGTGAGTGTCTCTTCATTCTCGAACAACGTTGAGGCTCACAGCTCAGATATATGTCGACAAAGTTATCCTCATTCGTAGCCATGTTTTCTTATGTGTATGTATGTACACGTGTATTGCCTCATAGGCCTATGCCGCCAGTATACTGACGCATGAGCCTCTCAGCTTGTTTGTTTTTCCAGTGAGAAATCTGGCAATATTTTGGCTCGGATGTCGAGCTGGTGAGTGTCTCTTCATTCTCGAACAACGTTGAGGCTCGCAGCTCAGATATATGTCGAGAAAATTGTCCTCATTCGCAGCCATGTTTTCTTATGTGTATGGATGTACACGTGTATTGCCTCATAGGCCTATGCCGCCAGTGTCCCGACGAATGAGTCTCACAGTTTGGGTTTTTTCCAGTGAGAAATTTTGCAATATTTTGGCTCAGATGTCGAGCTGGTGAGTGTCTCTTCATTCTCGAACAACGTTGAGGCTCGCAGCTCAGATATAAGTCGAGAAAATTATCCTCATTCGCAGCCATGTTTTCTTATGTCTATGGATGTACACGTGAATTGCCTCATAGGCCTATGCCGCCAGTGTCCTGACGCATGAGTCTCACAGTTTGGGTTTTTTCAGTGAGAAATTTGGCAATATTTTGGCTCGGATGTCGAGCTGGTGAGTGTCTCTTCATTCTCGAACAACGTTGAGGCTCGCAGCTCAGATATATGTCGAGAAAAATATCCTCATTCGCAGCCATGTTTTCTGATGTGTTTGTATGTACACGTGTATTGCCACATAGGCATATGCCGCCAGTGTCCTGACGCATGAGTCTCTCAGTTTAGGTTTGTTCCAGTGAGAAATTTGGCAATATTTTGGCTCAGATGTCGAGCGGGTGAGTGTCTCTTCATTCTCGAACAACGTTGAGGTTCGCAGGTCAGATACATGTCGAAAAAATTATCATGTCGCCAGTGTCCAGAAGCATGAGTCTCACAGTTTGGTTTATTTTCCAGAGAGAAATTTGGCAATATTTTGGCTCGGATGTCGACCTGGTGAGTGTCTCTTCATTCTGGAACAACGTTGAGGCTTGCAGCTCAGATATATGTCGAGAAAAATATCCTCATTCGCAGCCATGTTTTCTAATGTGTTTGTATGTACACGTGTAGTGCCACATAGGCATATGCCGCCAGTGTCCTGACGCATGAGTCTCTCAGTTTAGGTTTGTTCCAGTGAGAAATTTGGCAATATTTTGGCTCAGATGTCGAGCTGGTGAGTGTCTCTTCATTCTCGAACAACGTTGAGGTTCGCAGCTCAGATATATGTCGAGAAAAATATCCTCATTCGCAGCCATGTTTTCTGATGTGTTTGTATGTACACGTGTAGTGCCACAAAGGCATATGCCGCCAGTGTGCTGACGCATGAGTCTCTCAGTTTAGGTTTGTTCCAGTGAGAAATTTGGCAATATTTTGGGTCAGATGTCGAGCGGGTGAGTGTCTCTTCTTTCTCGAACAACGTTGAGGTTCGCAGCTCAGATATATGTCGAGAAAAATATCCTCATTCGCAGCCATGTTTTCTGATGTGTTTGTATGTACACGTGTATTGCCACATAGGCATATGCCGCCAGTGTGCTGACGCATGAGTCTCTCAGTTTAGGTTTGTTCCAGTGAGAAATTTGGCAACATTGTGGCTCAGATGTCGAGCTGGTGAGTGTCCCTTCATTCTCGAACAACGTTGAGGTTCGCAGCTCAGATACATGTCGAGAACATTATCATGTCTGCAGTGTCCAGAAGCATGAGTCTCACAGTTTGGTTTTCTTTTCCAGTGAGAAATTTGGCAATATTTTGGCTCGGATGTCGAGCTGGTGAGTGTCTCTTCATTCTCGAACAACGTTGAGGCTCGCAGCTCAGATATATGTCGACAAAGTTATCCTCATTCGCAGCCATGTGTTCTGATGTGTATGTATGTACACGTGTATTGCCACATAGGCCTATGCCGCCAGTATCCTCACCCAGGAGTCTCTCAGTTTTGTTTTTCTGCAGTGAGAAATTTGGCAATATTTTGGCTCGGATGTCGAGCTGGTGAGTGTCTCTTCATTCTCGAACAACGTTGAGGCTCACAGCTCAGATATATGTCGACAAAGTTATCCTCATTCGTAGCCATGTTTTCTTATGTGTATGTATGTACACGTGTATTGCCTCATAGGCCTATGCCGCCAGTATACTGACGCATGAGCCTCTCAGTTTGTTTGTTTTTCCAGTGAGAAATCTGGCAATATTTTGGCTCGGATGTCGAGCTGGCGAGTGTCTCTTCATTCTCGAACAACGTTGAGGTTCGCATCTCAGATATAAGTTCGTAAAATTATCCTCATTCGCAGCCATGTTTTCTTATGTTTATGCGTGTACACGTGTATTGCCGCATAGGCTTATGTCGCCAGTGTCCAGAAGCATGAGTCTCAAAGTTTGGTTTTTTTTCCAGTGAGAAATTTTGCAATATTTTGGCTCGGATGTCGAGCTGGTGAGTGTCTCTTCATTCTCGAACAACGTTGAGGCTCGCAGCTCAGATATATGTTGAGAAAAATATCCTCATTCGCAGCCAGTTTTCTGATGTGTTTGTATGTACACGTGTAATGCAACATAGGCATATGCCGCCAGTGTCCTGACGCATGAGTCTCTCAGTTTGGGTTTTTTCCAGTGAGAAATTTGGGCAATATTTTGGCTCGGATGTCGAGCTGGTGAGTGTCTCTTCATTCTCCAACAACGTTGAGGTTCGCAGCTCAAATATAAGTCGATACAATTATCCTCATTCGCAGCCATGTGTTCTGATATGTATGTATGTACACGTGTATTGCCTCATAGGCCTATACCGCCAGTGTCCTGACGCATGAGTCTCAAAGTTTTGGTCTCTTCCGGTGAGAATTGTGGCGATGTGTTAGCTCAGATGTGGAGGTGGTGAATGTCTCTTTATTCTCGAACAACGTTGAGGTTCGCAGCTCATATATATGTTGAGAACATTATCCTCATTCGCAGCCATGTTTTCTGATGTGTATGTATGTACACGTGTATTGCCACATATGCCTATGCCGCCAGTATCCTGACGCATGAGTCTCTCAGTTTGTTTGTTTTTCCAGTGAGAAATTTGGCAATATTTTGGCTCGGATGTCGAGCTGATGAGTGTCCCTTCATTTTCGAACAACGTTGAGGTTCGCAGCTCAGATACATGTCGAGAACATTATCCTCATTCGCAGCCATGTGTTCTGATGTGTATGTATGTACACGTGTATTGCCACATAGGCCTATGCCGCCAGTATACTGACGCATGAGCCTCTCAGTTTGTTTGTTTTTCCAGTGAGAAATCTGGCAATATTTTGGCTCGGATGTCGAGCTGGCGAGTGTCTCTTCATTCTCGAACAACGTTGAGGTTTGCATCTCAGATATAAGTTCGTAAAATTATCCTCATTCGCAGCCATGTTTTCTTATGTTTATGCGTGTACACGTGTATTGCCGCATAGGCTTATGTCGCCAGTGTCCAGAAGCATGAGTCTCACAGTTTGTTTGTTTTTCCAGTGAGAAATTTGGCAATATTTTGGCTCGGATGTCGAGCTGGTGAGTGTCCCTTCATTTTCGAACAACGTTGAGGTTCGCAGCTCAGATATATGTCGACAAAGTTATCCTCATTCGTAGCCATGTTTTCTTATGTGTATGTATGTACACGTGTATTGCCTCATAGACCTATGCCGCCAGTATACTGACGCATGAGCCTCTCAGTTTGGTGTTTTTTTTCCAGTGAGAAATTTGGCAATATTTTGGCTCGGATGTCGAGCTGTTGAGTGTCTCTTCATTCTCGAACAACGTTGAGGCTCACAGCTCAGATATATGTCGACAAAGTTATCCTCATTCGTAGCCATGTTTTCTTATGTGTATGTATGTACACGTGTATTGCCTCATAGGCCTATGCCGCCAGTATACTGACGCATGAGCCTCTCAGTTTGTTTGTTTTTCCAGTGAGAAATCTGGCAATATTTTGGCTCGGATGTCGAGCTGGCGAGTGTCTCTTCATTCTCGAACAACGTTGAGGTTCGCATCTCAGATATAAGTTCGTAAAATTATCCTCATTCGCAGCCATGTTTTCTTATGTTTATGCGTGTACACGTGTATTGCCGCATAGGCTTATGTCGCCAGTGTCCAGAAGCATGAGTCTCAAAGTTTGTTTTTTTTTCCAGTGAGAAATTTGGCAATATTTTGGCTCGGATGTCGAGCTGGTGAGTGTCTCTTCATTCTCGAACAACGTTGAGGCTCGCAGCTCAGATATATGTTGAGAAAAATATCCTCATTCGCAGCCAGTTTTCTGATGTGTTTGTATGTACACGTGTAATGCAACATAGGCATATGCCGCCAGTGTCCTGACGCATGAGTCTCTCAGTTTGGGTTTTTTCCAGTGAGAAATTTGGGCAATATTTTGGCTCGGATGTCGAGCTGGTGAGTGTCTCTTCATTCTCCAACAACGTTGAGGTTCGCAGCTCAAATATAAGTCGATACAATTATCCTCATTCGCAGCCATGTGTTCTGATATGTATGTATGTACACGTGTATTGCCTCATAGGCCTATACCGCCAGTGTCCTGACGCATGAGTCTCAAAGTTTTGGTCTCTTCCGGTGAGAATTGTGGCGATGTGTTAGCTCAGATGTGGAGGTGGTGAATGTCTCTTCATTATCGAACAACGTTGAGGTTCGCAGCTCATATATATGTTGAGAACATTATCCTCATTCGCAGCCATGTTTTCTGATGTGTATGTATGTACACGTGTATTGCCACATATGCCTATGCCGCCAGTATCCTGACGCATGAGTCTCTCAGTTTGTTTGTTTTTCCAGTGAGAAATTTGGCAATATTTTGGCTCGGATGTCGAGCTGGTGAGTGTCCCTTCATTTTCGAACAACGTTGAGGTTCGCAGCTCAGATACATGTCGAGAACATTATCCTCATTCGCAGCCATGTGTTCTGATGTGTATGTATGTACACGTGTATTGCCACATAGGCCTATGCCGCCAGTATACTGACACATGAGCCTCTCAGTTTGTTTGTTTTTCCAGTGAGAAATCTGGCAATATTTTGGCTCGGATGTCGAGCTGGCGAGTGTCTCTTCATTCTCGAACAACGTTGAGGTTCGCCTCTCAGATATAAGTTCGTAAAATTATCCTCATTCGCAGCCATGTTTTCTTATGTTTATGCGTGTACACGTGTATTGCCGCATAGGCTTATGTCGCCAGTGTCCAGAAGCATGAGTCTCACAGTTTGTTTGTTTTTCCAGTGAGAAATTTGGCAATATTTTGGCTCGGATGTCGAGCTGGTGAGTGTCCCTTCATTTTCGAACAACGTTGAGGTTCGCAGCTCAGATATATGTCCACAAAGTTATCCTCATTCGTAGCCATGTTTTCTTATGTGTATGTATGTACACGTGTATTGCCTCATAGGCCTATGCCGCCAGTATACTGACGCATGAGCCTCTCAGTTTGTTTGTTTTTCCAGTGAGAAATTTGGCAATATTTTGGCTCGGATGTCGAGCTGGTGAGTGTCTCTTCATTCTCGAACAACGTTGAGGCTCACAGCTCAGATATATGTCGACAAAGTTATCCTCATTCGTAGCCATGTTTTCTTATGTGTATGTATGTACACGTGTATTGCCTCATAGGCCTATGCCGCCAGTATACTGACGCATGAGCCTCTCAGTTTGTTTGTTTTTCCAGTGAGAAATCTGGCAATATTTTGGCTCGGATGTCGAGCTGGCGAGTGTCTCTTCATTCTCGAACAACGTTGAGGTTCGCATCTCAGATATAAGTTCGTAAAATTATCCTCATTCGCAGCCATGTTTTCTTATGTTTATGCGTGTACACGTGTATTGCCGCATAGGCTTATGTCGCCAGTGTCCAGAAGCATGAGTCTCAAAGTTTTTTTTTTTTTCCAGTGAGAAATTTGGCAATATTTTGGCTCGGATGTCGAGCTGGTGAGTGTCTCTTCATTCTCGAACAACGTTGAGGCTCGCAGCTCAGATAAATGTTGAGAAAAATATCCTCATTCGCAGCCAGTTTTCTGATGTGTTTGTATGTACACGTGTAATGCAACATAGGCATATGCCGCCAGTGTCCTGACGCATGAGTCTCTCAGTTTGGGTTTTTTCCAGTGAGAAATTTGGGCAATATTTTGGCTCGGATGTCGAGCTGGTGAGTGTCTCTTCATTCTCCAACAACGTTGAGGTTCGCAGCTCAAATATAAGTCGATACAATTATCCTCATTCGCAGCCATGTGTTCTGATATGTATGTATGTACACGTGTATTGCCTCATAGGCCTATACCGCCAGTGTCCTGACGCATGAGTCTCAAAGTTTTGGTCTCTTCCGGTGAGAATTGTGGCGATGTGTTAGCTCAGATGTGGAGGTGGTGAATGTCTCTTCATTCTCGAACAACGTTGAGGTTCGCAGCTCATATATATGTTGAGAACATTATCCTAATTCGCAGCCATGTTTTCTTATGTTTATGCGTGTACACGTGTATTGCCGCATAGGCTTATGTCGCCAGTGTCCAGAAGCATGAGTCTCACAGTTTGTTTGTTTTTACAGTGAGAAATTTGGCAATATTTTGGCTCGGATGTCGAGCTGGTGAGTGTCCCTTCATTTTCGAACAACGTTGAGGTTCGCAGCTCAGATATATGTCGACAAAGTTATCCTCATTCGCAGCCATGTTTTCTTATGTGTATGGATGTACACGTGTATTGCCTCATAGGCCCATGCCGCCAGTGTCCCGACGAATGAGTCTCACAGTTTGGGTTTTTTCCAGTGAGAAATTTTGCAATATTTTGGCTCGGATGTCGAGCTGGTGAGTGTCTCTTCATTCTCGAACAACGTTGAGGCTCGCAGCTCAGATATAAGTCGAGAAAATTATCCTCATTCGCAGCCATGTTTTCTTATGTCTATGGATGTACACGTGAATTGCCTCATAGGCCTATGCCGCCAGTGTCCTGACGCATGAGTCTCACAGTTTGGGTTTTTTCAGTGAGAAATTTGGCAATATTTTGGCTCGGATGTCGAGCTGGTGAGTGTCTCTTCATTCTCGAACAATGTTGAGGCTCGCAGCTCAGATATATGTCGAGAAAAATATCCTCATTCGCAGCTATGTTTTCTGATGTGTTTGTATGTACACGTGTAGTGCCACATAGGCATATGCCGCCAGTATCCTGACGCATGAGTCTCTCAGTTTAGGTTTTTTCCAGTGAGAAATTTGGCAATATTTTGGCTCAGATGTTGAGCTGGTGAGTGTCCCATCATTCTCGAACAACGTTGAGGCTCGCAGCTCAGATATATGTCGAGAAAATTGTCCTCATTCGCAGCCATGTTTTCTTATGTGTATGGATGTACACGTGTATTGCCTCATAGGCGTATGCCGCCAGTGTCCTGACGCATGAGTCTCTCAGTTTGGGTTTTTTTTCAGTGAGAAATTTGGGCAATATTTTGGCTCAGATGTCGAGCTGGCGAGTGTCTCTTCATTCTCGAACAACGTTGAGGTTCGCATCTCAGATATAAGTTCATAAAATTATCCTCATTCGCAGCCATGTTTTCTTATGTTTATGCGTGTACACGTGTATTGCCGCATAGGCTTATGTCGCCAGTGTCCAGAAGCATGAGTCTCACAGTTTGGTTTTTTTTCCAGTGAGCAATTTGGCAATATTTTGGTTCGGAGTTCGAGCTGGTGAGTGTCTCTTCATTCTCGAACAACGTTGAGGCTCGCAGCTCAGATATATGTTGAGAAAAATATCCTCATTCGCAGCCATGTTTTCTGATGTGTTTGTATGTACACGTGTAATGCCACATAAGCATATGCCGCCAGTGTCCTGACGCATGAGTCTCTCAGTTTGGGTTTTTTCCAGTGAGAAATTTGGGCAATATTTTGGCTCGGATGTCGAGCTGGTGAGTGTCTCTTCATTCTCCAACAACGTTGAGGTTCGCAGCTCAAATATAAGTCGATACAATTATCCTCATTCGCAGCCATGTGTTCTGATATGTATGTATGTACACGTGTATTGCCTCATAGGCCTATGCCGCCAGTGTCCTGACGCATGAGTCTCAAAGTTTTGGTCTCTTCCGGTGAGAATTTTGGCGATGTGTTAGCTCAGATGTGGAGGTGGTGAATGTCTCTTCATTCTCTAACAACGTTGAGGTTCGCAGCTCATATATATGTTGAGAACATTATCCTCATTCGCAGCCATGTTTTCTGATGTGTATGTATGTACACGTGTATTGCCACATATGCCTATACCGCCAGTATCCTGACGCATGAGTCTCTCAGTTTGTTTGTTTTTCCAGTGAGAAATTTGGAAATATTTTGGCTCAGGTGTCGAGCTGGCGAGTGTCTCTTCATTCTCGAACAACGTTGAGGCTCGCAGCTCAGATATATGTCGAGAAAATTGTCCTCATTCGCAGCCATGTTTTCTTATGTGTATGGATGTACACGTGTATTGCCTCAGAGGCCTATGCCGCCAGTGTCCTGACGCATGAGTCTCACAGTTTTGTTTTTCTCCTGTGAGAAATTTGGAAATATTTTGGCTCAGGTGTCGAGCTGGCGAGTGTCTCTTCATTCTCGAACAACGTTGAGGTTCGCAGCTCAGATATAAGTTCATCAAATTATCCTCATTCGCAGCCATGTTTTCTTATGTCTATGCGTGTACATGTGTATTGCCGCATAGGCCTATGCCGCCAGTGTCCTGACGAATGAGTCTCACAGTTTGGGTTTTTTCCAGTGAGAAATTTTGCAATATTTTGGCTCAGATGTCGAGCTGGTGAGTGTCTCTTTATTCTCCAACAACGTTGAGGTTCGCAGCTCAGATATAAGTCGAGAAAATTATCCTCATTCGCAGCCATGTGTTCTGATATGTATGTATGTACACGTGTATTGCCTCATAGGCCTATGCCGCCAGTGTCCTGACGCATGAGTCTCAAAGTTTTGGTCTCTTCCGGTGAGAATTTTGGCGACGTGTTAGCTCAGATGTGGAGGTGGTGAATGTCTCTTCATTCTCGAACAACGTTGAGGCTCGCAGCTCAGATATATGTCGAGAAAATTGTCCTCATTCGCAGCCATGTTTTCTTATGTGTATGGATGTACACGTGAATTGCCTCATAGGCCTATGCCGCCAGTGTCCTAGTCTAGTCCTAGACCCTTGTGTTATTTCGGCGCCCACGCGCGCAGATTCGTTAACGCTGTCTCTTTTTCAAATCCCGACTTCGTGTGCGTTGGTGTCTCACGCATGCGTAGTTTACATAATGCAGCTGGATCCATACTCGCACTGGAGCCGACGTTTGACAAACGTACATGATTTTGGATTCCCCAATGGGTCTAGCACTAGTTGGCAATCAATTGTTAACTTTAACCTTAGTTTTCGACGAATCTCCCTCGCTTTTCCGAGGGATCCAATCAGCGACCGAGTTTGAGCCTCATCATGAATTATTCATTATACACAAATATAAGATACTGTGTGTGTGTGTGTACACGTACACAAGTGTATACATGTACAATGCTATTAAAAGTCTGCACATTTCGCGCAATGCACGTGCATACAGTCACCATCACATACATGTACATTGTACATGTACAATGTTGCGTTTGTATTGACCGGCAATCGTGGTCGTCGGACAAAAGAATATGGATTCAAACAATATGAGTCCACGATTGACACAACGTCCACGATCTTTTCCCATGTACAAATCCTATGGCGATCATCAAAAAACGTTAGAGTATAAACAAAAGAGGGAAGACGGTCGGACAATACCCCGTCCACGATTGCCGGTCAAAACAGAGCTGCGTGTGTGTGTACATGTACGTACGTACGTGTGTCCGATCTTCCGGGGCATGGCAGTGCAAGCTAGCTACAGCCACCGGTACCGTACCGCGGGTCTGCCCGCTGCAGCATCGCTATATGTTATGGTGCTTCAGCGCGGTGCGTTTTTTTGTATTCTAGTGTATCGAACGTACAGTACGTCAGTATTAGCCTCAAATCTAGTGAGGTCGTGCTTCATTTTGGCAAACAGTTAATTATTACCTGCAAAAACTACCTTTCCCTGAAATAAAAGGGGAAATTTATGGTGGCTCTGCATGGAGGGACATAAAAGTCGTGAATTTGTTTGTGAGTAGTTGTGAATTTATTCGCGACTGGTTGTTAATATTTTTGCGACTGTTCGGATATTTTTGCGACTAGTCGTATAATTCGTGATTATTAGTGAATATTTTCGCTACTAGTCGCGAATTTTTTTCGCGAAAAAATATTTACGACTTGTCGCAAAAAAACAAGTCGTAAAAAATTCAGGACTCAAATTTGCGACTTGTCATTAATTTATTTGCGACTGGTCGTAAATATTTTTGCAACTAGTCGCAAATAATTTCACAACTAGTCGCGAAAAAAAATTGCGACTAGTCGCAAATTTTGTCACGACTAGTTGTGAAATTATTTGCGACTAGTTGCAAAAATATTTACGACCAGTCGCAAATAAATTAACGACAAGTCGCAAATTTGTCGCGAAAATGTTCACGACTTTTGATATCCCTCAGGGCCACCATATAAATTAGTAGCCCCAGTCCCACTGAAGCCGGATATGCCACGAATCGCCCCCGGATGAAACTACGTGTTTGATCCGGGGTGGTCCGGGAAGGCAATCAAAAACAAAGTGACATGTTCCCCGATCCTACTACGGTTTGACTACGGTTCTGCCACGAATGGGCCCGGATCACCCCGGTTCAAGCCTGTTTTTCCCCCATGGCATGACCCCGGATGGTCACGGATTCACTACGGTTCCGCCACGGTTTCACTACGGATGCGCGGCCACGGTTCATCCCGGATGTGCCACGGTTCACCCCGGATGGCCCCGGATACACTACGGTTCATCCCGGTTCATCCGGGAATTACCGTGGTGACACCGTAGTGAATCCGTAGTGGAACCGTAGTGGAACCAACTCCCGTTTCATCCCGGATAAACACGGTTACACTACGGTTACGCTACGGTTTATCCCGGATACACTAGGGATCATCACGATCGCACTACGGTTTCACTACGGTTCTTCGCCGCCCCCCTCTCCCTTCCCGGATGGCCCCGGATCACTCCGGATGCTAGATGCTGATCCAGGGTGACGCTCGACTTCCCGGACTCACTACGGATGTCCCCGGATGGTCCCGGATAGTCCCGGATAGTCCCGGATTATCACGGTTTGACTAAGGTTCCACTCCGGATGACCCCGGATATGAACCGTAGTGCATCCGGGTTGATCCGTAGCGTATCCGGATTTCGGTGGGACTGGGGCTTTGGAGGTTTTCACCATAGAGCAAAGTTGTTTCAATCAACAAATTCACCCGCAGTCACAAATAAACGCCGGGGCAGCTATTTGCTGTGTCAATGTACATGTAAAGTACATGTACATGTGTATATGTACATGTACTGTATGGTGCGAAATACGGTACCTCTGGAGACTTGAACACAATGGGGACAATGGGAGTAAAAAGGTCTCCAAAGGGTGATTTATATTTAGGTCTCCATTAGGAATTTCACGAATTAGATTTTTGGATTGTACTTAAATTACTCAAAAGCTAGGGTTAGCCTCGGATGTGGGTTAGGGTTAGTGTTTGGGTTAGGGTATAATATAGGGTATATTGGTTGGAAATCTCTTATTCCTCCATGTTTCAACCCGGGAAAATAATTGTGGTTAAAATGGGAGCATTTTGAAAAAAGTGCTCGACTTTCTAACCATTTTGTACACGAGAACATGTCATCATGTTCGGTAAGGGAAGCCATGTCTCCGTCCACAGTGATACAAAAATGCGAATACATGTACAGTATAGTACATGCACATCACGGCCGGGTCAATCGCGGCGTGTAACGTTTTGCGTAACCCTCGCACGAATTTGCCTATAACCGTCCATCATTATCACGTGATATGAATAATGCATATATTACAATAGTCTGACCACGCCCCCTGTGTGCCAACTTGTCCAAGACCTTCGAGAGAGTCCACTGAGTTCGCGGGTGCGATTCGTCTGTAGATAGCGCCCTCTATAACATCGGTGGTTTGAACAACACGAAGGTCTTGGAACCAAGACTACCAGTGTCCTGACGCATGAGTCTCTCAGTTTGGGTTTTTTTCAGTGAGAAATTTGGCAATATTTTGGCTCAGATGTCGAGCTGGTGAGTGTCTCTTCATTCTCGAACAACGTTGAGGCTCGCAGCTCAGATATAAGTCGAGAAAATTATCCTCATTCGCAGCCATGTTTTCTTATGTGTATGGGTGTACACGTGAATTGCCTCATAGGCCTGTGCCGCCAGTGTCCTGACGCATGAGTCTCACAGTTTGGGATTTTTCAGTGAAAAATTTGGCAATATTTTGGCTCAGATGTCGAGCTGGCGAGTGT
The DNA here is from genome assembly GCA_037893245.1 of Crossaster papposus. Lineage (NCBI taxonomy): Eukaryota > Metazoa > Echinodermata > Asteroidea > Velatida > Solasteridae > Crossaster > Crossaster papposus. The sequence continues at coordinate 3,199,546 of JBAIAA010000337.1, read as the reverse complement.
CTCTTCAATCTCGAACAACGTTGAGGTTCGCATCTCAGATATAAGTTTATAAAATTATCCTCATTCGCAGCCATGTTTCAGTGTACACGTGTATTGCCGCATAGGCTTATGTCGCCATTGTCCTGACGCATGAGTCTCTCAGTTTGGCTTTTTTCCAGTGAGAAATTTGGCAATATTTTGGCTCGGATGTCGAGCTGGTGAGTGTCCTTTCATTCTCGAACAACGTTGAGGTTCGCAGCTCAGATACATGTCGAGAACATTATCCTCATTCGCAGCCATGTTTTCTGATGTGTATGTATGTACACGTGTATTGCCACATAGGCCTATGCCGCCCGTGTCCTGACGTATGAGTCTCACAGTTTGGGTTTTTTCCAGTGAGAAATTTGAAAATATTTTGGCTCAGATGTCGAGCTGGTGAGTGTCTCTTCATTCTCCAACAACGTTGAGGTTCGCAACTCGGATATAAGTCGAGAAAATTATCCTCATTCGCAGCCATGTGTTCTGATATGTATGTATGTACACGTGTATTGCCTCCTAGGCCTATGCCGCCAGTGTCCTGACGCATGAGTCTCAAAGTTTTGGTCTCTTCCGGTGAGAATTTTGGCGATATGTTAGCTCAGATGTGGAGGTGGTGAATGTCTCTTCATTCTCCAACAACGTTGAGGTTCGTAGCTCAGATATATGTCGAGAAAAATATCCTCATTCGCAGCCATGTTTTCTGATGTGTTTGTATGTACACGTGTATTGCCACATAGGCATATGCCGCCAGTGTCCTGACGCATGAGTCTCTCAGTTTATGTTTGTTCCAGTGAGAAATTTGGCAACATTTTGGCTCAGATGTCGAGCTGGTGAGTGTCCCTTCATTCTCGAACAACGTTGAGGTTCGCAGCTCAGATACATGTCGAAAACATTATCATGTCGCCAGTGTCCAAAAGCATGAGTCTCACAGTTTGGTTTATTTTCCAGAGAGAAATTTGGCAATATTTTGGCTCGGATGTCGAGCTGGTAAGTGTCTCTTCATTCTCGAACAACGTTGAGGCTCGCAGCTCAGATATATGTCGAGAAAAATATCCTCATTCGCAGCCATGTTTTCTGATGTGTTTGTATGTACACGTGTAGTGCCACCTAGGCATATGTCGCCAGTGTCCTGACGCATGAGTCTCTCAGTTTACATTTGTTCCAGTGAGAAATTTGGCAATATTTTGGCTCAGATGTCGAGTTGGTGAGTGTCTCTTCATTCTCGAACAACGTTGAGGTTCGCAGCTCAGATATATGTCGAGAACATTATCCTCATTCGCAGCCATGTTTTCTGATGTGTATGTATGTACATGTGTATTGCCGCATATGCCTATGCCGCCAGTATCCTGACGCATGAGTCTCTCAGTTTGGGTTTTTTCCAGTGATAAATTTGGCAATATTTTGGCTCGGATGTCGAGCTGGTGAGTGTCTCTTCATTCTCGAACAACGTTGAGGCTCGCAGCTCAAATATATGTCGAGAAAAATATCCTCATTCGCAGCCATGTTTTCTAATGTGTTTGTATGTACACGTGTAGTGCCACATAGGCATATGCCGCCAGTGTCCTGACGCATGAGTCTCTCAGTTTAGGTTTGTTCCAGTGAGAAATTTGGCAATATTTTGGCTCAGATGTCGAGCTGGTGACTGTCTCTTCATTCTCGAACAACGTTGAGGATCGCAGCTCAGATATATGTCGAGAAAATTATCCTCATTCGTAGCCATGTTTTCTTATGTGTATGTATGTACACGTGTATTGCCTCATAGGCCTATGCCGCCAGTGTCCTGACGCATGAGTCTCTCAGTTTAGGTTTGTTTCAGTGAGAAATTTGGCAACATTTTGGCTCAGATGTCGAGCTGGTGAGTGTCCCTTCATTCTCGAACAACGTTGAGGTTCGCAGCTCAGATACATGTCGAGAACATTATCATGTCGCCAGTGTCCAGAAGCATGAGTCTCACAGTTTGGTTTATTTTCCAGTGAGAAATTTGGCAATATTTGGGCTCGGATGTCGAGCTGGTGAGTGTCTCTTCTTTCTCGAACAACGTTGAGGCTCGCAGCTCAGATATATGTCGAGAAAAATGTCCTTATTCGCAGCCATGTTTTCTGATGTGTTTGTATGTACACGTGTATTGCCACATAGGCATATGCCGCCAGTGTCCTGACGCATGAGTCTCTCAGTTTAGGTTTGTTCCAGTGAGAAATTTGGCAACATTTTGGCTCGGATGTCGAGCTGGTGAGTGTCTCTTCATTTTCGAACAACGTTGAGGCTCGCAGCTCAGATATATGTCGAGAAAATTATCCTCATTCGCAGCCATGTTTTCTTATGTGTATGTATGTATACGTGTATTGCCAAATAGGCATATGCCGCCAGTGTCCTGACGCATGAGTCTCTCAGTTTGTTTTTTTTCCAGTGAGAAATTTGGAAATATTTTGGCTCAGATGTCGAGCTGGTGAGTGTCTCTTCATTCTCCAACAACGTTGAGGTTCGCAACTCAGATATAAGTCGAGAAAATTATCCTCATTCGCAGCCATGTGTTCTGATATGTATGTATGTACACGTGTATTGCCTCATAGGCTTTTGCCGCCAGTGTCCTGACGCATGAGTCTCAAAGTTTTGGTCTCTTCCGGTGAGAATTTTGGCGATATGTTAGCTCAGATGTGGAGGTGGTGAATGTCTCTTCATTCTCCAACAACGTTGAGGTTCGTAGCTCAGATATATGTCGAGAAAAATATCCTCATTCGCAGCCATGTTTTCTGATGTGTTTGTATGTACACGTGTATTGCCACATAGGCATATGCCGCCAGTGTCCTGACGCATGAGTCTCTTAGTTTAGGTTTGTTCCAGTGAAAAATTTGGCAATATTTTGGCTCAGATGTCGAGCTGGCGAGTGTCTCTTCAATCTCGAACAACGTTGAGGTTCGCATCTCAGATATAAGTTTATAAAATTATCCTCATTCGCAGCCATGTTTCAGTGTACACGTGTATTGCCGCATAGGCTTATGTCGCCATTGTCCTGACGCATGAGTCTCTCAGTTTGGCTTTTTTCCAGTGAGAAATTTGGCAATATTTTGGCTCGGATGTCGAGCTGGTGAGTGTCCTTTCATTCTCGAACAACGTTGAGGTTCGCAGCTCAGATACATGTCGAGAACATTATCCTCATTCGCAGCCATGTTTTCTGATGTGTATGTATGTACACGTGTATTGCCACATAGGCCTATGCCGCCCGTGTCCTGACGTATGAGTCTCACAGTTTGGGTTTTTTCCAGTGAGAAATTTGAAAATATTTTGGCTCAGATGTCGAGCTGGTGAGTGTCTCTTCATTCTCCAACAACGTTGAGGTTCGCAACTCGGATATAAGTCGAGAAAATTATCCTCATTCGCAGCCATGTGTTCTGATATGTATGTATGTACACGTGTATTGCCTCCTAGGCCTATGCCGCCAGTGTCCTGACGCATGAGTCTCAAAGTTTTGGTCTCTTCCGGTGAGAATTTTGGCGATATGTTAGCTCAGATGTGGAGGTGGTGAATGTCTCTTCATTCTCCAACAACGTTGAGGTTCGTAGCTCAGATATATGTCGAGAAAAATATCCTCATTCGCAGCCATGTTTTCTGATGTGTTTGTATGTACACGTGTATTGCCACATAGGCATATGCCGCCAGTGTCCTGACGCATGAGTCTCTCAGTTTATGTTTGTTCCAGTGAGAAATTTGGCAACATTTTGGCTCAGATGTCGAGCTGGTGAGTGTCCCTTCATTCTCGAACAACGTTGAGGTTCGCAGCTCAGATACATGTCGAAAACATTATCATGTCGCCAGTGTCCAAAAGCATGAGTCTCACAGTTTGGTTTATTTTCCAGAGAGAAATTTGGCAATATTTTGGCTCGGATGTCGAGCTGGTAAGTGTCTCTTCATTCTCGAACAACGTTGAGGCTCGCAGCTCAGATATATGTCGAGAAAAATATCCTCATTCGCAGCCATGTTTTCTGATGTGTTTGTATGTACACGTGTAGTGCCACCTAGGCATATGTCGCCAGTGTCCTGACGCATGAGTCTCTCAGTTTACATTTGTTCCAGTGAGAAATTTGGCAATATTTTGGCTCAGATGTCGAGTTGGTGAGTGTCTCTTCATTCTCGAACAACGTTGAGGTTCGCAGCTCAGATATATGTCGAGAACATTATCCTCATTCGCAGCCATGTTTTCTGATGTGTATGTATGTACATGTGTATTGCCGCATATGCCTATGCCGCCAGTATCCTGACGCATGAGTCTCTCAGTTTGGGTTTTTTCCAGTGATAAATTTGGCAATATTTTGGCTCGGATGTCGAGCTGGTGAGTGTCTCTTCATTCTCGAACAACGTTGAGGCTCGCAGCTCAAATATATGTCGAGAAAAATATCCTCATTCGCAGCCATGTTTTCTAATGTGTTTGTATGTACACGTGTAGTGCCACATAGGCATATGCCGCCAGTGTCCTGACGCATGAGTCTCTCAGTTTAGGTTTGTTCCAGTGAGAAATTTGGCAATATTTTGGCTCAGATGTCGAGCTGGTGACTGTCTCTTCATTCTCGAACAACGTTGAGGATCGCAGCTCAGATATATGTCGAGAAAATTATCCTCATTCGTAGCCATGTTTTCTTATGTGTATGTATGTACACGTGTATTGCCTCATAGGCCTATGCCGCCAGTGTCCTGACGCATGAGTCTCTCAGTTTAGGTTTGTTTCAGTGAGAAATTTGGCAACATTTTGGCTCAGATGTCGAGCTGGTGAGTGTCCCTTCATTCTCGAACAACGTTGAGGTTCGCAGCTCAGATACATGTCGAGAACATTATCATGTCGCCAGTGTCCAGAAGCATGAGTCTCACAGTTTGGTTTATTTTCCAGTGAGAAATTTGGCAATATTTGGGCTCGGATGTCGAGCTGGTGAGTGTCTCTTCTTTCTCGAACAACGTTGAGGCTCGCAGCTCAGATATATGTCGAGAAAAATGTCCTTATTCGCAGCCATGTTTTCTGATGTGTTTGTATGTACACGTGTATTGCCACATAGGCATATGCCGCCAGTGTCCTGACGCATGAGTCTCTCAGTTTAGGTTTGTTCCAGTGAGAAATTTGGCAACATTTTGGCTCGGATGTCGAGCTGGTGAGTGTCTCTTCATTTTCGAACAACGTTGAGGCTCGCAGCTCAGATATATGTCGAGAAAATTATCCTCATTCGCAGCCATGTTTTCTTATGTGTATGTATGTATACGTGTATTGCCAAATAGGCATATGCCGCCAGTGTCCTGACGCATGAGTCTCTCAGTTTGTTTTTTTTCCAGTGAGAAATTTGGAAATATTTTGGCTCAGATGTCGAGCTGGTGAGTGTCTCTTCATTCTCCAACAACGTTGAGGTTCGCAACTCAGATATAAGTCGAGAAAATTATCCTCATTCGCAGCCATGTGTTCTGATATGTATGTATGTACACGTGTATTGCCTCATAGGCTTTTGCCGCCAGTGTCCTGACGCATGAGTCTCAAAGTTTTGGTCTCTTCCGGTGAGAATTTTGGCGATATGTTAGCTCAGATGTGGAGGTGGTGAATGTCTCTTCATTCTCCAACAACGTTGAGGTTCGTAGCTCAGATATATGTCGAGAAAAATATCCTCATTCGCAGCCATGTTTTCTGATGTGTTTGTATGTACACGTGTATTGCCACATAGGCATATGCCGCCAGTGTCCTGACGCATGAGTCTCTTAGTTTAGGTTTGTTCCAGTGAGACATTTGGCAATATTTTGGCTCAGATGTCGAGCTGGTGAGTGTCCCTTCATTATCGAACAACGTTGAGGTTCGCAGCTCAGATACATGTCGAGAACATTATCATGTCGCCAGTGTCCAGAAGCATGAGTCTCACAGTTTGGTTTTTTTCCAGTGAGAAATTTGGCAATATTTTGGCTCGGATGTCGAGCTGGTGAGTGTCTCTTCATTCTCGAACAACGTTATGGCTCGCAGCTCAGATATATGTCGAGAAAAATGTCCTCATTCGCAGCCATGTTTTCTGATGTGTTTGTATGTACACGTGTAGTGCCACAAAGGCATATGCCGCCAGTGTCCTGACGCATGAGTCTCTCAGTTTAGGTTTGTTCCAGTGAGAAATTTGGCAATATTTTGGCTCAGATGTCGAACTGGTGACTGTCTCTTCATTCTCGAACAACGTTGAGGTTCGCAGTTCAGATATATTTCGAGAACATTATCCTCATTCGCAGCCATGTTTTCTGATGTGTATGTATGTACATGTGTATTGCCACATAGGCCTATGCCGCCCGTGTCCTGACGTACGAGTCTCTCAGTTTGGTTTTTTTCCAGTGAGAAATTTGGAAATATTTTGGCTCAGATGTCGAGCTGGTGAGTGTCTCTTCATTCTCCAACAACGTTGAGGTTCGCAACTCAGATATAAGTCGAGAAAATTATCCTCATTCGCAGCCATGTGTTCTGATATGTATGTATGTACACGTGTATTGCCTCATAGGCTTATGCCGCCAGTGTCCTGACGCATGAGTCTCAAAGTTTTGGTCTCTTCCGGTGAGAATTTTGGCGATATGTTAGCTCAGATGTGGAGGTGGTGAATGTCTCTTCATTCTCCAACAACGTTGAGGTTCGTAGCTCAGATATATGTCGAGAAAAATATCCTCATTCGCAGCCATGTTTTCTGATGTGTTTGTATGTACACGTGTATTGCCACATAGGCATATGCCGCCAGTGTCCTGACGCATGAGTCTCTTAGTTTAGGTTTGTTCCAGTGAGACATTTGGCAATATTTTGGCTCAGATGTCGAGCTGGTGACTGTCTCTTCATTATCGAACAACGTTGAGGTTCGCAGCTCAGATACATGTCGAGAACATTATCATGTCGCCAGTGTCCAGAAGCATGAGTCTCACAGTTTGTTTTTTTTCCAGTGAGAAATTTGGCAATATTTTGGCTCGGATGTTGAGCTGGTGAGTGTCTCTTCATTTTCGAACAACGTTGAGGTTCGCAGTTCAGATATATGTCGAGAACATTATCCTCATTCGCAGCCATGTTTTCTGATGTGTATGTATGTACACGTGTATTGCCACATAGGCCTATGCCGCCAGTATCCTGACGCATGAGTCTCTCAGTTTGGGTTGTTTCCAGTGAAAAATTTGGTAATATTTTGGCTCGGATGTTGAGCTGGTGAGTGTCTCTTCATTTTCGAACAACTTTGAGGCTCGCAGCTCAGATATATGTCGAGAAAATTATCCTCATTCGCAGCCATGTTTTCTTATGTGTATGTATGTATACGTGTATTGCCACATAGGCATATGCCGCCAGTGTCCTGACGCATGAGTCTCAAAGTTTTGGTCTCTTCCGGTGAGAATTTTGCGATATGTTAGCTCAGATGTCGAGCTGGTGAGTGTCTCTTCATTCTCGAACAACGTTGAGGCTCGCAGCTCAGATATATGTCGAGAAAAATATCCTCATTCGCAGCCATGTTTTCTAATGTGTTTGTATGTACACGTGTAGTGCCACATAGGCATATGCCGCCAGTGTCCTGACGCATGAGTCTCTCAGTTTAGGTTTGTTCCAGTGAGAAATTTGGCAATATTTTGGCTCAGATGTCGAGCTGGTGACTGTCTCTTCATTCTCGAACAACGTTAAGGATCGCAGCTCAGATATATGTCGAGAAAATTATCCTCATTCGTAGCCATGTTTTCTTATGTGTATGTATGTACACGTGTATTGCCTCATAGGCCTATGCCGCCAGTGTCCTGACGCATGAGTCTCTCAGTTTAGGTTTGTTTCAGTGAGAAATTTGGCAACATTTTGGCTCAGATGTCGAGCTGGTGAGTGTCCCTTCATTCTCGAACAACGTTGAGGTTCGCAGCTCAGATACATGTCGAGAACATTATCATGTCGCCAGTGTCCAGAAGCATGAGTCTCACAGTTTGGTTTTTTTCCAGTGAGAAATTTGGCAATATTTTGGCTCGGATGTCGAGCTGGTGAGTGTCTCTTCATTCTCGAACAACGTTGAGGCTCGCAGCTCAGATATATGTCGAGAAAAATGTCCTCATTCGCAGCCATGTTTTCTAATGTGTTTGTATGTACACGTGTAGTGCCACATAGGCATATGCCGCCAGTGTCCTGACACATGAGTCTCACAGTTTAGGTTTGTTCCAGTGAGAAATTTGGCAATATTTTGGCTCAGATGTCGAGCTGGTGACTGTCTCTTCATTCTCGAACAACGTTGAGGTTCGCAGTTCAGATATATGTCGAGAACATTATCCTCATTCGCAGCCATGTTTTCTGATGTGTATGTATGTACACGTGTATTGCCACAAGGCCTATGCCGCCCGTGTCCTGACGTACGAGTCTCACAGTTTGGGTTTTTTCCAGTGAGAAATTTGAAAATATTTTGGCTCAGATGTCGAGCTGGTGAGTGTCTCTTCATTCTCCAACAACGTTGAGGTTCGCAACTCAGATATAAGTCGATAAAATTATCCTCATTCGCAGCCATGTGTTCTGATATGTATGTATGTACACGTGTATTGCCTCCTAGGCCTATGCCGCCAGTGTCCTGACGCATGAGTCTCAAAGTTTTGGTCTCTTCCGGTGAGAATTTTGGCGATATGTTAGCTCAGATGTGGAGGTGGTGAATGTCTCTTCATTCTCCAACAACGTTGAGGTTCGTAGCTCAGATATATGTCGAGAAAAATATCCTCATTCGCAGCCATGTTTTCTGATGTGTTTGTATGTACACGTGTATTGCCACATAGGCATATGCCGCCAGTGTCCCGACGCATGAGTCTCTCAGTTTAGGTTTGTTCCAGTGAGACATTTGGCAATATTTTGGCTCAGATGTCGAGCTGGTGAGTGTCCCTTCATTCTCGAACAACGTTGAGGTTCGCAGCTCAGATACATGTCGAGAACATTATCATGTCGCCAGTGTCCAGAAGCATGAGTCTCACAGTTTTTGTTTTTTTCCAGTGAGAAATTTGGCAATATTTTGGCTGGGATGTTGAGCTGGTGAGTGTCTCTTCATTTTCGAACAACGTTGAGGTTCGCAGTTCAGATATATGTCGAGAACATTATCCTCATTCGCAGCCATGTTTTCTGATGTGTATGTATGTACACGTGTATTGCCACATAGGCCTATGCCGCCAGTATCCTGACGCATGAGTCTCTCAGTTTGGGTTGTTTCCAGTGATAAATTTGGTAATATTTTGGCTCGGATGTTGAGCTGGTGAGTGTCTCTTCATTTTCGAACAACGTTGAGGCTCGCAGCTCAGATATATGTCGAGAAAATTATCCTCATTCGCAGCCATGTTTTCTTATGTGTATGTATGTATACGTGTATTGCCACATAGGCATATGCCGCCAGTGTCCTGACGCATGAGTCTCTCAGTTTGGTTTTTTTCCAGTGAGAAATTTGGAAATATTTTGGCTCAGATGTCGAGCTGGTGAGTGTCTCTTCATTCTCCAACAACGTTGAGGTTCGCAACTCAGATATAAGTCGAGAAAATTATCCTCATTCGCAGCCATGTGTTCTGATATGTATGTATGTACACGTGTATTGCCTCCTAGGCCTATGCCGCCAGTGTCCTGACGCATGAGTCTCAAAGTTTTGGTCTCTTCCGGTGAGAATTTTGGCGATATGTTAGCTCAGATGTGGAGGTGGTGAATGTCTCTTCATTCTCCAACAACGTTGAGGTTCGTAGCTCAGATATATGTCGAGAAAAATATCCTCATTCGCAGCCATGTTTTCTGATGTGTTTGTATGTACACGTGTATTGCCACATAGGCATATGCCGCCAGTGTCCTGACGCATGAGTCTCTCAGTTTAGGTTTGTTCCAGTGAGACATTTGGCAATATTTTGGCTCAGATGTCGAGCTGGTGAGTGTCCCTTCATTCTCGAACAACGTTGAGGTTCGCAGCTCAGATACATGTCGAGAACATTATCATGTCGCCAGTGTCCAGAAGCATGAGTCTCACAGTCTGGTTTTTTTCCAGTGAGAAATTTGGCAATATTTTGGCTCGGATGTTGAGCTGGTGAGTGTCTCTTCATTTTCGAACAACGTTGAGGTTCGCAGCTCAGATATATGTCGAGAACATTATCCTCATTCGCAGCCATGTTTTCTGATGTGTATGTATGTACACGTGTATTGCCACATAGGCCTATGCCGCCAGTATCCTGACGCATGAGTCTCTCAGTTTGAGTTGTTTCCAGTGAGAAATTTGGTAATATTTTGGCACGGATGTTGAGCTGGTGAGTGTCTCTTCATTTTCGAACAACGTTGAGGCTCGCAGCTCAGATATATGTCGAGAAAATTATCCTCATTCGCAGCCATGTTTTCTTATGTGTATGTATGTATACGTGTATTGCCACATAGGCATATGCTGCCAGTGTCCTGACGCATGAGTCTCTCAGTTTGGTTTTTTCCAGTGAGAAATTTGGAAATATTTTGGCTCAGATGTCGAGCTGGTGAGTGTCTCTTCATTCTCCAACAACGTTGAGGTTCGCAACTCAGATATAAGTCGAGAAAATTATCCTCATTCGCAGCCATGTGTTCTGATATGTATGTATGTACACGTGTATTGCCTCATAGGCTTCTGCCGCCAGTGTCCTGACGCATGAGTCTCAAAGTTTTGGTCTCTTCCGGCGAGAATTTTGGCGATATGTTAGCTCAGATGTGGAGGTGGTGAATGTCTCTTCATTCTCCAACAACGTTGAGGTTCGTAGCTCAGATATATGTCGAGAAAAATATCCTCATTCGCAGCCATGTTTTCTGATGTGTTTGTATGTACACGTGTATTGCCACATAGGCATATGCCGCCAGTGTCCTGACGCATGAGTCTCTCAGTTTAGGTTTGTTCCAGTGAGACATTTGGCAATATTTTGGCTCAGATGTCGAGCTGGTGAGTGTCCCTTCATTCTCGAACAACGTTGAGGTTCGCAGCTCAGATACATGTCGAGAACATTATCATGTCGCCAGTGTCCAGAAGCATGAGTCTCACAGTTTGGTTTTTTTCCAGTGAGAAATTTGTCAATATTTTGGCTCGGATGTCGAGCTGGTGAGTGTCTCTTCATTCTCGAACAACGTTGAGGCTCGCAGCTCAGATATATGTCGAGAAAAATGTCCTTATTCGCAGCCATGTTTTCTGATGTGTTTGTATGTACACGTGTAGTGCCACAAAGGCATATGCCGCCAGTGTCCTGACGCATGAGTCTCTCAGTTTAGGTTTGTTCCAGTGAGAAATTTGGCAATATTTTGGCTCAGATGTCGAGCTGGTGACTGTCTCTTCATTGATGTTCGCAGCTCAGATATATGTCGAGAACATTATCCTCATTCGCAGCCATGTTTTCTGATGTGTATGTATGTACACGTGTATTGCCACATAGGCCTATGCCGCCCGTGTCCTGACGCATGAGTCTCAAAGTTTTGGTCTCTTCCGGTGAGAATTTTGGCGATATGTTAGCTCAGATGTGGAGGTGGTGAATGTCTTTTCATTCTCCAATAACGTTGAGGTTCGTAGCTTAGATATATGTCGAGAAAAATATCCTCATTCGCAGCCATGTTTTCTGATGTGTTTGTATGTACACGTGTATTGCCACATAGGCATATGCCGCCAGTGTCCCGACGCATGAGTCTCTCAGTTTATGTTTGTTCCAGTGAGACATTTGGCAATATTTTGGCTCAGATGTCGAGCTGGTGAGTGTCCCTTCATTCTCGAACAACGTTGAGGTTCGCAGCTCAGATACATGTCGAGAACATTATCATGTCGCCAGTGTCCAGAAGCATGAGTCTCACAGTTTTGTTTTTTTTCCAGTGAGAAATTTGGCAATATTTTGGCTCGGATGTCGAGCTGGTGAGTGTCTCTTCATTCTCGAACAACGTTGAGGCTCGCAGCTCAGATATATGTCGAGAAAAATGTCCTCATTCGCAGCCATGTTTTCTGATGTGTTTGTATGTACACGTGTAGTGCCACATAGGCCTATGCCGCCAGTATCCTGACGCATGAGCCTCTCAGTTTGGGTTTTTTCCAGTGAGAAATTTTGCAATATTTTGGCTCGGATGTCGATCTGGTGAGTGTCTCTTAATTCTCGAACAACGTTGAGGCTCGCAGCTCAGTTATATGTCGAGAAAAATGTGCTCATTCGCAGCCATGTTTTCTAATGTGTTTGTATGTACACGTGTATTGCCACATAGGCATATGCCGCCAGTGTCCTGACGCATGAGTCTCTCAGTTTAGGTTTGTTCCAGTGAGACATTTGGCAATATTTTGGCTCAGATGTCGAGCTGGTGAGTGTCCCTTCATTCTCGAACAACGTTGAGGTTCGCAGCTCAGATACATGTCGAGAACATTATCATGTCGCCAGTGTCCAGAAGCATGAGTCTCACAGTTTGGTTTTTTTCCAGTGAGAAATTTGTCAATATTTTGGCTCGGATGTCGAGCTGGTGAGTGTCTCTTCATTCTCGAACAACGTTGAGGCTCGCAGCTCAGATATATGTCGAGAAAAATGTCCTTATTCGCAGCCATGTTTTCTGATGTGTTTGTATGTACACGTGTAGTGCCACAAAGGCATATGCCGCCAGTGTCCTGACGCATGAGTCTCTCAGTTTAGGTTTGTTCCAGTGAGAAATTTGGCAATATTTTGGCTCAGATGTCGAGCTGGTGACTGTCTCTTCATTGATGTTCGCAGCTCAGATATATGTCGAGAACATTATCCTCATTCGCAGCCATGTTTTCTGATGTGTATGTATGTACACGTGTATTGCCACATAGGCCTATGCCGCCCGTGTCCTGACGCATGAGTCTCAAAGTTTTGGTCTCTTCCGGTGAGAATTTTGGCGATATGTTAGCTCAGATGTGGAGGTGGTGAATGTCTTTTCATTCTCCAATAACGTTGAGGTTCGTAGCTTAGATATATGTCGATAAAAATATCCTCATTCGCAGCCATGTTTTCTGATGTGTTTGTATGTACACGTGTATTGCCACATAGGCATATGCCGCCAGTGTCCCGACGCATGAGTCTCTCAGTTTATGTTTGTTCCAGTGAGACATTTGGCAATATTTTGGCTCAGATGTCGAGCTGGTGAGTGTCCCTTCATTCTCGAACAACGTTGAGGTTCGCAGCTCAGATACATGTCGAGAACATTATCATGTCGCCAGTGTCCAGAAGCATGAGTCTCACAGTTTTGTTTTTTTTCCAGTGAGAAATTTGGCAATATTTTGGCTCGGATGTCGAGCTGGTGAGTGTCTCTTCATTCTCGAACAACGTTGAGGCTCGCAGCTCAGATATATGTCGAGAAAAATGTCCTCATTCGCAGCCATGTTTTCTGATGTGTTTGTATGTACACGTGTAGTGCCACATAGGCCTATGCCGCCAGTATCCTGACGCATGAGCCTCTCAGTTTGGGTTTTTTCCAGTGAGAAATTTTGCAATATTTTGGCTCGGATGTCGATCTGGTGAGTGTCTCTTAATTCTCGAACAACGTTGAGGCTCGCAGCTCAGTTATATGTCGAGAAAAATGTGCTCATTCGCAGCCATGTTTTCTAATGTGTTTGTATGTACACGTGTATTGCCACATAGGCATATGCCGCCAGTGTCCTGACGCATGAGTCTCTCAGTTTAGGTTTGTTCCAGTGAGAAATTTGGCAACATTTTGGCTCAGATGTCGAGCTGGTGAGTGTCCCTTCATTCTCGAACAACGTTGAGGTTCGCAGCTCAGATATATGTCGAGAACATTATCCTCATTCGCAGCCATGTTTTCTGATGTGTATGTATGTACACGTGTATTGCCATATAGGCCTATGCCGCCAGTATCCTGACGCATGAGTCTCTCAGTTTGGTTTTTTTCCAGTGAGAAATTTGGAAATATTTTGGCTCAGATGTCGAGCTGGTGAGTGTCTCTTCATTCTCCAACAACGTTGAGGTTCGCAACTCAGATATAAGTCGAGAAAATTATCCTCATTCGCAGCCATGTGTTCTGCTATCTATGTATGTACACGTGTATTGCCTCCTAGGCCTATGCCGCCAGTGTCCTGACGCATGAGTCTCAAAGTTTTGGTCTCTTCCGGTGAGAATTTTGGCGATATGTTAGCTCAGATGTGGAGGTGGTGAATGTCTCTTCATTCTCCAACAACGTTGAGGTTCGTAGCTCAGATATATGTCGAGAAAAATATCCTCATTCGCAGCCATGTTTTCTGATGTGTTTGTATGTACACGTGTATTGCCACATAGGCATATGCCGCCATTGTCCTGACGCATGAGTCTCTCAGTTTAGGTTTGTTCCAGTGAGACATTTGGCAATATTTTGGCTCAGATGTCGAGCTGGTGAGTGTCCCTTCATTCTCGAACAACGTTGAGTTTCGCAGCTCAGATAAATGTCGAGAACATTATCATGTCGCCAGTGTCCAGAAGCATGAGTCTCACAGTTTTGTTTTTTTTCCAGTGAGAAATTTGGCAATATTTTGGCTCGGATGTCGAGCTGGTGAGTGTCTCTTCATTCTCGAACAACGTTGAGGCTCGCAGCTCAGATATATGTCGAGAAAAATGTCCTCATTCGCAGCCATGTTTTCTGATGTGTTTGTATGTACACGTGTAGTGCCACATAGTCCTATGCCGCCAGTATCCTGACGCATGAGTCTCTCAGTTTGGGTTTTTTCCAGTGAGAAATTTTGCAATATTTTGGCTCGGATGTCGAGCTGGTGAGTGTCTCTTAATTCTCGAACAACGTTGAGGCTCGCAGCTCAGTTATATGTCGAGAAAAATGTGCTCATTCGCAGCCATGTTTTCTAATGTGTTTGTATGTACACGTGTATTGCCACATAGGCATATGCCGCCAGTGTCCTGACGCATGAGTCTCTCAGTTTAGGTTTGTTCCAGTGAGAAATTTGGCAACATTTTGGCTCAGATGTCGAGCTGGTGAGTGTCCCTTCATTCTCGAACAACGTTGAGGTTCGCAGCTCAGATATATGTCGAGAACATTATCCTCATTCGCAGCCATGTTTTCTGATGTGTATGTATGTACACGTGTATTGCCATATAGGCCTATGCCGCCAGTATCCTGACGCATGAGTCTCTCAGTTTGGTTTTTTCCCAGTGAGAAATTTGGAAATATTTTGGCTCAGATGTCGAGCTGGTGAGTGTCTCTTCATTCTCCAACAACGTTGAGGTTCGCAACTCAGATATAAGTCGAGAAAATTATCCTCATTCGCAGCCATGTGTTCTGCTATCTATGTATGTACACGTGTATTGCCTCCTAGGCCTATGCCGCCAGTGTCCTGACGCATGAGTCTCAAAGTTTTGGTCTCTTCCGGTGAGAATTTTGGCGATATGTTAGCTCAGATGTGGAGGTGGTGAATGTCTCTTCATTCTCCAACAACGTTGAGGTTCGTAGCTCAGATATATGTCGAGAAAAATATCCTCATTCGCAGCCATGTTTTCTGATGTGTTTGTATGTACACGTGTATTGCCACATAGGCATATGCCGCCATTGTCCTGACGCATGAGTCTCTCAGTTTAGGTTTGTTCCAGTGAGACATTTGGCAATATTTTGGCTCAGATGTCGAGCTGGTGAGTGTCCCTTCATTCTCGAACAACGTTGAGTTTCGCAGCTCAGATAAATGTCGAGAACATTATCATGTCGCCAGTGTCCAGAAGCATGAGTCTCACAGTTTTGTTTTTTTTCCAGTGAGAAATTTGGCAATATTTTGGCTCGGATGTCGAGCTGGTGAGTGTCTCTTCATTCTCGAACAACGTTGAGGCTCGCAGCTCAGATATATGTCGAGAAAAATGTCCTCATTCGCAGCCATGTTTTCTGATGTGTTTGTATGTACACGTGTAGTGCCACATAGTCCTATGCCGCCAGTATCCTGACGCATGAGTCTCTCAGTTTGGGTTTTTTCCAGTGAGAAATTTTGCAATATTTTGGCTCGGATGTCGAGCTGGTGAGTGTCTCTTAATTCTCGAACAACGTTGAGGCTCGCAGCTCAGATATATGTCGAGAAAAATGTGCTCATTCGCAGCCATGTTTTATAATGTGTTTGTATGTACACGTGTATTGCCACATAGCCATATGCCGCCAGTGTCCTGACGCATGAGTCTCTCAGTTTAGGTTTGTTCCAGTGAGAAATTTGGCAACATTTTGGCTCAGATGTCGAGCTGGTGAGTGTCCCTTCATTCTCGAACAACGTTGAGGTTCGCAGCTCAGATATATGTCGAGAACATTATCCTCATTCGCAGCCATGTTTTCTGATGTGTATGTATGTACACGTGTATTGCCATATAGGCCTATGCCGCCAGTATCCTGACGCATGAGTCTCTCAGTTTGGTTTTTTTCCAGTGAGAAATTTGGTAATATTTTGGCTCGGATGTCGAGCTGGTGAGTGTCTCTTCATTTTCGAACAACGTTGAGGCTCGCAGCTCAGATATATGTCGAGAAAATTATCCTCATTCGCAGCCATGTTTTCTTATGTGTATGTATGTATACGTGTATTGCCAAATAGGCATATGCCGCCAGTGTCCTGACGCATGAGTCTCTCAGTTTGGTTTTTTTCCAGTGAGAAATTTGGAAATATTTTGGCTCAGATGTCGAGCTGGTGAGTGTCTCTACATTCTCCAACAACGTTGAGGTTCGCAACTCAGATATAAGTCGAGAAAATTATCCTCATTCGCAGCCATGTGTTCTGCTATCTATGTATGTACACGTGTATTGCCTCCTAGGCCTATGCCGCCAGTGTCCTGACGCATGAGTCTCAAAGTTTTGGTCTCTTCCGGTGAGAATTTTGGCGATATGTTAGCTCAGATGTGGAGGTGGTGAATGTCTCTTCATTCTCCAACAACGTTGAGGCTCGTAGCTCAGATATATGTCGAGAAAAATATCCTCATTCGCAGCCATGTTTTCTGATGTGTTTGTATGTACACGTGTATTGCCACATAGGCATATGCCGCCATTGTCCTGACGCATGAGTCTCTCAGT
Organism: Crossaster papposus; assembly: GCA_037893245.1. Lineage (NCBI taxonomy): Eukaryota > Metazoa > Echinodermata > Asteroidea > Velatida > Solasteridae > Crossaster > Crossaster papposus. The sequence continues at coordinate 3,182,556 of JBAIAA010000337.1, read as the reverse complement.
TTAGGTTTGTTCCAGTGAGACATTTGGCAATATTTTGGCTCAGATGTCGAGCTGGTGAGTGTCCCTTCATTCTCGAACAACGTTGAGTTTCGCAGCTCAGATAAATGTTGAGAACATTATCATGTCGCCAGTGTCCAGAAGCATGAGTCTCACAGTTTTGTTTTTTTTCCAGTGAGAAATTTGGCAATATTTTGGCTCGGATGTCGAGCTGGTGAGTGTCTCTTTATTCTCGAACAACGTTGAGGCTCGCAGCTCAGATATATGTCGAGAAAAATGTCCTCATTCGCAGCCATGTTTTCTGATGTGTTTGTATGTACACGTGTAGTGCCACATAGGCCTATGCCGCCAGTATCCTGACGCATGAGTCTCTCAGTTTGGATTTTTTCCAGTGAGAAATTTTGCAATATTTTGGCTCGGATGTCGAGCTGGTGAGTGTCTCTTAATTCTCGAACAACGTTGAGGCTCGCAGCTCAGATATATGTCGAGAAAAATGTGCTCATTCGCAGCCATGTTTTCTAATGTGTTTGTATGTACACGTGTATTGCCACATGAGTCTCTCAGTTTAGGTTTGTTCCAGTGAGAAATTTGGCAACATTTTGGCTCAGATGTCGAGCTGGTGAGTGTCCCTTCATTCTCGAACAACGTTGAGGTTCGCAGCTCAGATATATGTCGAGAACATTATCCTCATTCGCAGCCATGTTTTCTGATGTGTATGTATGTACACGTGTATTGCCATATAGGCCTATGCCGCCAGTGTCCTGACGCATGAGTCTCTCAGTTTGGGTTTTTTCCAGTGAGAAATTTTGCAATATTTTGGCTCGGATGTCGAGCTGGTGAGTGTCTCTTCATTCTCGAACAACGTTGAGGCTCGCAGCTCAGATATATGTCGAGAAAAATGTCCTCATTCGCAGCCATGTTTTCTAATGTGTTTGTATGTACACGTGTATTGCCACATAGGCATATGCCGCCAGTGTCCTGACGCATGAGTCTCTCAGTTTAGGTTTGTTCCAGTGAGAAATTTGGCAACATTTTGGCTCAGATGTCGAGCTGGTGAGTGTCCCTTCATTCTCGAACAACGTTGAGGTTCGCAGCTCAGATATATGTCTAGAACATTATCCTCATTCGCAGCCATGTTTTCTGATGTGTATGTATGTACACGTGTATTGCCATATAGGCCTATGCCGCCAGTATCCTGACGCATGAGTCTCTCAGTTTTTTTTTTTTCCAGTGAGAAATTTGGTAATATTTTGGCTCGGATGTTGAGCTGGTGAGTGTCTCTTCATTTTCGAACAACGTTGAGGCTCGCAGCTCAGATATATGTCGAGAAAATTATCCTCATTCGCAGCCATGTTTTCTTATGTGTATGTATGTATACGTGTATTGCGAAATAGGCATATGCCGCCAGTGTCCTGACGCATGAGTCTCTCAGTTTGGGTTTTTTCCAGTGAGAAATTTGGAAATATTTTGTCTCAGATGTCGAGCTGGTGAGTGTCTCTTCATTCTCCAACAACGTTGAGGTTCGCAACTCAGATATAAGTCGAGAAATGTATCCTCATTCGCAGCCATGTGTTCTGCTATGTATGTATGTACACGTGTATTGCCTCCTAGGCCTATGCCGCCAGTGTCCTGACGCATGAGTCTCAAAGTTTTGGTCTCTTCCGGTGAGAATTTTGGCGATATGTTAGCTCAGATGTGGAGGTGGTGAATGTCTCTTCATTCTCCAACAACGTTGAGGTTCGTAGCTCAGATATGTGTCGAGAAAAATATCCTCATTCGCAGCCATGTTTTCTGATGTGTTTGTATGTACACGTGTATTGCCACATAGGCATATGCCGCCAGTGTCCTGACGCATGAGTCTCTCAGTTTAGGTTTGTTCCAGTGAGACATTTGGCAATATTTTGGCTCAGATGTCGAGCTGGTGAGTGTCCCTTCATTCTCGAACAACGTTGAGGTTCGCAGCTCAGATACATGTCGAGAACATTATCATGTCGCCAGTGTCCAGAAGCATGAGTCTCACAGTTTGTTTTTTTTCAGTGAGAAATTTGGCAATATTTTGGCTCGGATGTCGAGCTGGTGAGTGTCTCTTCATTCTCGAACAACGTTGAGGCTCGCAGCTCAGATATATGTCGAGAAAAATGTCCTCATTCGCAGCCATGTTTTCTGATGTGTTTGTATGTACACGTGTAGTGCCACATAGGCCTATGCCGCCAGTATCCTGACGCATGAGTCTCTCAGTTTAGGTTTTTTCCAGTGAGAAATTTGGCAATATTTTGGCTCGGATGTCGACCTGGTGAGTGTCTCTTCATTCTCGAACAACGTTGAGGCTCGCAGCTCAGATATATGTCTAGAAAATTATCCTCATTCGTAGCCATGTTTTCTTATGTGTATGTATGTACACGTGTATTGCCTCATAGACCTATGCCGCCAGTATCCTGACGCATGAGTCTCTCAGTTTAGGTTTTTTCCAGTGAGAAATTTGGCAATATTTTGGCTCGGATGTCGACCTGGTGAGTGTCTCTTCATTCTCGAACAACGTTGAGGCTCGCAGCTCAGATATATGTCGAGAAAATTATCCTCATTCGTAGCCATGTTTTCTTATGTGTATGTATGTACACGTGTATTGCCTCATAGACCTATGCCGCCAGTGTCCTGACGCATGAGTCTCTCAGTTTAGGTTTGTTCCAGTGAAAAATTTGGCAATATTTTGGCTCGGATGTTGACCTGGTGAGTGTCTCTTCATTTTCGAACAACGTTGAGGCTCGCAGCTCAGATATATGTCGAAAAAATTATCCTCATTCGCAGCCATGTTTTCTTATGTGTATGTATGTATACGTGTATTGCCACATAGGCATATGCCGCCAGTGTCCTGACGCATGAGTTTCTCAGTTTGGTTTTTTTCCAGTGAGAAATTTTGCAATATTTTGGCTCAGATGTTTGAGCTGGTGAGTGTCTCTTCATTCTCCAACAACGTTGAGGTTCGCAACTCAGATATAAGTCCAGAAAATTATCCTCATTCGCAGCCATGTGTTCTGGTGTGTATGTATGTACACGTGTATTGCCACATAGGCCTATGCCGCCAGTATCCTGACGCATGAGTCTCTCAGTTTGGGTTTTTTCCAGTGAGAAATTTTGTAATATTTTGGCTCGGATGTCGAGCTGGTGAGTGTCTCTTCATTCTCGAACAACGTTGAGGCTCGCAGCTCAGATATATGTCGAGAAAAATGTCCTCATTCGCAGCCATGTTTTCTGATGTGTTTGTATGTACACGTGTAGTGCCACATAGGCCTATGCCGCCAGTATCCTGACGCATGAGTCTCTCAGTTTAGGTTTTTTCCAGTGAGAAATTTGGCAATATTTTGGCTCGGATGTCGACCTGGTGAGTGTCTCTTCATTCTCGAACAACGTTGAGGCTCGCAGCTCAGATATATGTCGAGAAAATTATCCTCATTCGTAGCCATGTTTTCTTATGTGTATGTATGTACACGTGTATTGCCTCATAGGCCTATGCCGCCAGTGTCCTGACGCATGAGTCTCTCAGTTTAGGTTTGTTCCAGTGAGAAATTTGGCAATATTTTGGCTCGGATGTCGACCTGGTGAGTGTCTCTTCATTTTCGAACAACGTTGAGGCTCGCAGCTCAGATATATGTCGAAAAATTATCCTCATTCGCAGCCATGTTTTCTTATGTGTATGTATGTATACGTGCATTGCCACATAGGCATATGCCGCCAGTGTCCTGACGCATGCGTCTCTCAGTTTGGTTTTTTTCCAGTGAGAAATTTGGCAATATTTTGGCTCGGATGTCGAGCTGGTGAGTGTCCCTTCATTCTTGAACAACGTTGAGGTTCGCAGCTCAGATACATGTCGAGAACATTATCCTCATTCGCAGCCATGTTTTCTGATGTGTATGTATGTACACGTGTATTGCCACATAGGCCTATGCCGCCAGTATCCTCACGCATGAGTCTCTCAGTTTGGTTTTTTTTCAGTGAGAAATTTTGCAATATTTTGGCTCAGATGTCGAGCTGGTGAGTGTCTCTTCATTCTCCAACAACGTTGAGGTTCGCAACTCAGATATAAGTCGAGAAAATTATCCTCATTCGCAGCCATGTGTTCTGATATGTATGTATGTACACGTGTATTGCCTCATAGGCCTATGCCGCCAGTGTCCTGACGCATGAGTCTCAAAGTTTTGGTCTCTTCCGGTGAGAATTTTGGCGATGTATTAGCTCAGATGTGGAGGTGGTGAATGTCTCTTCATTCTCGAACAACGTTGAGGTTGGCAGCTCAGATATATGTTGAGAACATTATCCTCATTCGCAGCCATGTTTTCTGATGTGTATGTATGTACACGTGTATTGCCACATAGGCCTATGCCGCCAGTATCCTGACGCATGAGTCTCTCCGCTTGTTTGTTTTTCCAGTGAGAAATTTGGCAATATTTTGGCTCGGATGTCGAGCTGGTGAGTGTCTTTTCATTCTCGAACAACGTTGAGGCTCGCAGCTCAGATATATGTCGAGAAAATTATCCTCATTCGCAGCCATGTTTTCTTATGTGTATGTATGTATACGTGCATTGCCACATAGGCATATGCCGCCAGTGTCCTGACGCATGAGTCTCTCAGTTTGTTTTTTTCCAGTGAGAAATTTGGAAATATTTTGGCTCAGATGTCGAGCTAGTGAGTGTCTCTTCATTCTCGAACAACGTTAAGGCTCGCAACTCAGATATATGTCGAGAAAAATATCCTCATTCGCAGCCATGTGTTCTGATATGTATGTATGTACACGTGTAGTGCCACAAAGGCATATGCCGCCAGTGTCCTGACGCATGAGTCACTCAGTTTAGGTTTGTTCCAGTGAGAAATTTGGCAATATTTTGGCTCAGATGTCGAGCGGGTGAGTGTCTCTTCATTCTCGAACAACGTTGAGGTTCGCAGCTCAGATGTATGTCGGGAAAAAATCCTCATTCGCAGCCATGTTTTCTGATGTGTTTGTATGTATACGTGTATTGCCACATAGGCATATGCCGCCAGTGTCCTGACGCATGAGTCTCTCAGTTTAGGTTTGTTCCAGTGAGAAATTTGGCAACATTTTGGCTCAGATGTCGAGCTGGTGAGTGTCCCTTCATTCTCGAACAACGTTGAGGTTCGCAGCTCAGATACATGTCGAGAACATTATCATGTCGCCAGTGTCCAGAAGCATGAGTCTCACAGTTTGGTTTATTTTCCAGTGAGAAATTTTGCAATATTTTGGCTCGGATGTCGAGCTGGTAAGTGTCTCTTCATTCTCGAACAACGTTGAGGCTCGCAGCTCAGATATATGTCGAGAAAAATGTCCTCATTCGCGGGCACGTTTTCTGATGTGTTTGTATGTACACGTGTATTGCCACATAGGCATATGCCGCCAGTGTCCTGACGCATGAGTCTCTCAGTTTGTTTTTTTTCCAGTGAGAAATTTGGAAATATTTTGGCTCGGATGTCGAGCTGGTGAGTGTCCCTTTATTCTCGAACAACGTTGAGGTTCGCAGCTCAGATACATGTCGAGAACATTATCTTCATTCGCAGCCATGTTTTCTGATGTGTATGTATGTACACGTGTATTGCCACATAGGCCTATGCCGCCAGTATCCTCACGCAGGAGTCTCTCAGTTTGTTTTTTTTCCAGTGAGAAATTTGGCAATATTTTGGCTCGGATGTCGAGCTGGTGAGTGTCTCTTCATTCTCGAACAACGTTGAGGCTCGCAGCTCAGATATATGTCGAGAAAAGTATCCTCATTCTCAGCCATGTTTTCTGATGTGTATGTATGTACACGTGTATTGCCACATAGGCCTATGCCGCCAGTGTCCTGACGCATGAGTCTCTCAGTTTGGTTTTTTTCCAGTGAGAAATTTTGCAATATTTTGGCTCAGATGTCGAGCTGGTGAGTGTCTCTTCATTCTCCAACAACGTTGAGGCTCGCAGCTCAGATATATGTCGAGAAAAGTATCCTCATTCGCAGCCATGTTTTCTGATGTGTATGTATGTACACGTGTATTGCCACATAGGCCTATGCCGCCAGTGTACTGACGCATGAGTCTCAATGTTTTGGTCTCTTCCGGTGAGAATTTTGGCGATGTATTAGCTCAGATGTGGAGGTGGTGAATGTCTCTTCATTCTCGAACAACGTTGAGGTTGGCAGCTCAGATATATGTTGAGAACATTATCCTCATTCGCAGCTATGTTTTCTGATGTGTATGTATGTACACGTGTATTGCCTCATAGGCCTATGCCGCCAGTGTCCTGACGCATGAGTCTCAAAGTTTTGGTCTCTTCCGGTGAGAATTTTGGCGATGTATCAGCTCAGATGTGGAGGTGGTGAATGTCTCTTCATTCTCGAACAACGTTGAGGTTGGCAGCTCAGATATATGTTGAGAACATTATCCTCATTCGCAGCCATGTTTTCTGATGTGTATGTATGTACACGTGTATTGCCACATAGGCCTATGCCGCCAGTATCCTGACGCATGAGTCTCTCAGTTTGGGTTTTTTCCAGTGAGAAATTTTGTAATATTTTGGCTCGGATGTCGAGCTGGTGAGTGTCTCTTCATTCTCGAACAACGTTGAGGCTCGCAGCTCAGATATATGTCGAGAAAATTATCCTCATTCGTAGCCATGTTTTCTTATGTGTATGTATGTACACGTGTATTGCCTCATAGGCCTATGCCGCCAGTGTCCTGACGCATGAGTCTCTCAGTTTAGGTTTGTTCCAGTGAGAAATTTGGCAATATTTTGGCTCGGATGTCGACCTGGTGAGTGTCTCTTCATTTTCGAACAACGTTGAGGCTCGCAGCTCAGATATATGTCGAAAAAATTATCCTCATTCGCAGCCATGTTTTCTTATGTGTATGTATGTATACGTGCATTGCCACATAGGCATATGCCGCCAGTGTCCTGACGCATGCGTCTCTCAGTTTGGTTTTTTTCCAGTGAGAAATTTGGCAATATTTTGGCTCGGATGTCGAGCTGGTGAGTGTCCCTTCATTCTTGAACAACGTTGAGGTTCGCAGCTCAGATACATGTCGAGAACATTATCCTCATTCGCAGCCATGTTTTCTGATGTGTATGTATGTACACGTGTATTGCCACATAGGCCTATGCCGCCAGTATCCTCACGCATGAGTCTCTCAGTTTGTTTGTTTTTCAGTGAGAAATTTTGCAATATTTTGGCTCAGATGTCGAGCTGGTGAGTGTCTCTTCATTCTCCAACAACGTTGAGGTTCGCAACTCAGATATAAGTCGAGAAAATTATCCTCATTCGCAGCCATGTGTTCTGATATGTATGTATGTACACGTGTATTGCCTCATAGGCCTATGCCGCCAGTGTCCTGACGCATGAGTCTCAAAGTTTTGGTCTCTTCCGGTGAGAATTTTGGCGATGTATTAGCTCAGATGTGGAGGTGGTGAATGTCTCTTCATTCTCGAACAACGTTGATGTTGGCAGCTCAGATATATGTCGAGAAAATTATCCTCATTCGCAGCCATGTTTTCTTATGTGTATGTATGTATACGTGCATTGCCACATAGGCATATGCCGCCAGTGTCCTGACGCATGAGTCTCTCAGTTTGGTTTTTTCCAGTGAGAAATTTGGAAATATTTTGGCTCAGATGTCGAGCTAGTGAGTGTCTCTTCATTCTCGAACAACGTTAAGGCTCGCAACTCAGATATATGTCGAGAAAAATATCCTCATTCGCAGCCATGTGTTCTGATATGTATGTATGTACACGTGTAGTGCCACAAAGGCATATGCCGCCAGTGTCTTGACGCATGAGTCACTCAGTTTAGGTTTGTTCCAGTGAGAAATTTGGCAATATTTTGGCTCAGATGTCGAGCGGGTGAGTGTCTCTTCATTCTCGAACAACGTTGAGGTTCGCAGCTCAGATGTATGTCGGGAAAAAATCCTCATTCGCAGCCATGTTTTCTGATGTGTTTGTATGTATACGTGTATTGCCACATAGGCATATGCCGCCAGTGTCCTGACGCATGAGTCTCTCAGTTTAGGTTTGTTCCAGTGAGAAATTTGGCAACATTTTGGCTCAGATGTCGAGCTGGTGAGTGTCCCTTCATTCTCGAACAACGTTGAGGTTCGCAGCTCAGATACATGTCGAGAACATTATCATGTCGCCAGTGTCCAGAAGCATGAGTCTCACAGTTTGGTTTATTTTCCAGTGAGAAATTTTGCAATATTTTGGCTCGGATGTCGAGCTGGTAAGTGTCTCTTCATTCTCGAACAACGTTGAGGCTCGCAGCTCAGATATATGTCGAGAAAAATGTCCTCATTCGCAGGCACGTTTTCTGATGTGTTTGTATGTACACGTGTATTGCCACATAGGCATATGCCGCCAGTGTCCTGACGCATGAGTCTCTCAGTTTGTTGTTTTTCCAGTGAGAAATTTGGAAATATTTTGGCTCGGATGTCGAGCTAGTGAGTGTCCCTTCATTCTCGAACAACGTTGAGGTTCGCAGCTCAGATACATGTCGAGAACATTATCTTCATTCGCAGCCATGTTTTCTGATGTGTATGTATGTACACGTGTATTGCCACATAGGCCTATGCCGCCAGTATCCTCACGCAGGAGTCTCTCAGTTTTTTTTTTTTTCCAGTGAGAAATTTGGCAATATTTTGGCTCGGATGTCGAGCTGGTGAGTGTCTCTTCATTCTCGAACAACGTTGAGGCTCGCAGCTCAGATATATGTCGAGAAAAGTATCCTCATTCGCAGCCATGTTTTCTGATGTGTATGTATGTACACGTGTATTGCCACATAGGCCTATGCCGCCAGTGTACTGACGCATGAGTCTCTCAGTTTGGTTATTTTCCAGTGAGAAATTTTGCAATATTTTGGCTCAGATGTCGAGCTGGTGAGTGTCTCTTCATTCTCCAACAACGTTGAGGTTCGCAACTCAGATATAAGTCGAGAAAATTATCCTCATTCGCAGCCATGTGTTCTGATATGTATGTATGTACACGTGTATTGCCTCATAGGCCTATGCCGCCAGTGTCCTGACGCATGAGTCTCAAAGTTTTGGTCTCTTCCGGTGAGAATTTTGGCGATGTATTAGCTCAGATGTGGAGGTGGTGAATGTCTCTTCATTCTCGAACAACGTTGAGGTTGGCAGCTCAGATATATGTTGAGAACATTATCCTCATTCGCAGCCATGTTTTCTGATGTGTATGTATGTACACGTGTATTGCCTCATAGGCCTATGCCGCCAGTGTCCTGACGCAGGAGTCTCAAAGTTTTGGTCCCTTCCGGTGAGAATTTTGGCGATGTATTAGCTCAGATGTGGAGGTGGTGAATGTCTCTTCATTCTCGAACAACGTTGAGGTTGGCAGCTCAGATATATGTTGAGAACATTATCCTCATTCGCAGCCATGTTTTCTGATGTGTATGTATGTACACGTGTATTGCCACATAGGCCTATGCCGCCAGTATCCTGACGCATGAGTCTCTCAGCTTGTTTGTTTTTCCAGTGAGAAATTTGGCAATATTTTGGCTCGGATGTCGAGCTGGTGAGTGTCTTTTCATTCTCGAACAACGTTGAGGCTCGCAGCTCAGATATATGTCGAGAAAATTATCCTCATTCGCAGCCATGTTTTCTTATGTGTATGTATGTATACGTGCATTGCCACATAGGCATATGCCGCCAGTGTCCTGACGCATGAGTCTCTCAGTTTGGTTTTTTCCAGTGAGAAATTTGGAAATATTTTGGCTCAGATGTCGAGCTAGTGAGTGTCTCTTCATTCTCGAACAACGTTAAGGCTCGCAACTCAGATATATGTCGAGAAAAATATCCTCATTCGCAGCCATGTGTTCTGATATGTATGTATGTACACGTGTAGTGCCACAAAGGCATATGCCGCCAGTGTCCTGACGCATGAGTCACTCAGTTTAGGTTTGTTCCAGTGAGAAATTTGGCAATATTTTGGCTCAGATGTCGAGCGGGTGAGTGTCTCTTCATTCTCGAACAACGTTGAGGTTCGCAGCTCAGATGTATGTCGGGAAAAAATCCTCATTCGCAGCCATGTTTTCTGATGTGTTTGTATGTATACGTGTATTGCCACATAGGCATATGCCGCCAGTGTCCTGACGCATGAGTCTCTCAGTTTAGGTTTGTTCCAGTGAGAAATTTGGCAACATTTTGGCTCAGATGTCGAGCTGGTGAGTGTCCCTTCATTCTCGAACAACGTTGAGGTTCGCAGCTCAGATACATGTCGAGAACATTATCATGTCGCCAGTGTCCAGAAGCATGAGTCTCACAGTTTGGTTTATTTTCCAGTGAGAAATTTTGCAATATTTTGGCTCGGATGTCGAGCTGGTAAGTGTCTCTTCATTCTCGAACAACGTTGAGGCTCGCAGCTCAGATATATGTCGAGAAAAATGTCCTCATTCGCAGGCACGTTTTCTGATGTGTTTGTATGTACACGTGTATTGCCACATAGGCATATGCCGCCAGTGTCCTGACGCATGAGTCTCTCAGTTTGGTTTTTTTCCAGTGAGAAATTTGGAAATATTTTGGGGCGGATGTCGAGCTGGTGAGTGTCCCTTCATTCTCGAACAACGTTGAGGTTCGCAGCTCAGATACATGTCGAGAACATTATCTTCATTCGCAGCCATGTTTTCTGATGTGTATGTATGTACACGTGTATTGCCACATAGGCCTATGCCGCCAGTATCCTCACGCAGGAGTCTCTCAGTTTTTTTTTTTTTCAGTGAGAAATTTGGCAATATTTTGGCTCGGATGTCGAGCTGGTGAGTGTCTCTTCATTCTCGAACAACGTTGAGGCTCGCAGCTCAGATATATGTCGAGAAAAGTATCCTCATTCGCAGCCATGTTTTCTGATGTGTATGTATGTACACGTGTATTGCCACAAAGGCCTATGCCGCCAGTGTCCTGACGCATGAGTCTCTCAGTTTGGTTTTTTTTCCAGTGAGAAATTTTGCAATATTTTGGCTCAGATGTCGAGCTGGTGAGTGTCTCTTCATTCTCCAACAACGTTGAGGTTCGCAACTCAGATATAAGTCGAGAAAATTATCCTCATTCGCAGCCATGTGTTCTGATATGTATGTATGTACACGTGTATTGCCTCATAGGCCTATGTCGCCAGTGTCCTGACGCATGAGTCTCAAAGTTTTGGTCTCTTCCGGTGAGAATTTTGGCGATGTATTAGCTCAGATGTGGAGGTGGTGAATGTCTCTTCATTCTCGAACAACGTTGAGGTTGGCAGCTCAGATATATGTTGAGAACATTATCCTCATTCGCAGCCATGTTTTCTGATGTGTATGTATGTACACGTGTATTGCCACATAGGCCTATGCCGCCAGTATCCTCACGCAGGAGTCTATCAGTTTGTTTGTTTTCCAGTGAGAAATTTGGCAATATTTTGGCTCGGATGTCGAGCTGGTGAGTGTCTCTTCATTCTCGAACAACGTTGAGGCTCGCAGCTCAGATATATGTCGAGAAAAGTATCCTCATTCGCAGCCATGTTTTCTGATGTGTATGTATGTACACGTGTATTGCCACATAGGCCTATGCCGCCAGTGTACTGACGCATGAGTCTCTCAGTTTGGTTTTTTTCCAGTGAGAAATTTTGCAATATTTTGGCTCAGATGTCGAGCTGGTGAGTGTCTCTTCATTCTCCAACAACGTTGAGGTTCGCAACTCAGATATAAGTCGAGAAAATTATCCTCATTTGCAGCCATGTGTTCTGATATGTATGTATGTACACGTGTATTGCCTCATAGGCCTATGCCGCCAGTGTCCTGACGCATGAGTCTCAAAGTTTTGGTCTCTTCCGGTGAGAATTTTGGCGATGTATTAGCTCAGATGTGGAGGTGGTGAATGTCTCTTCATTCTCGAACAACGTTGAGGTTGGCAGCTCAGATATATGTTGAGAACATTATCCTCATTCGCAGCCATGTTTTCTGATGTGTATGTATGTACACGTGTATTGCCACATAGGCCTATGCCGCCAGTATCCTGACGCATGAGTCTCTCAGTTTGTTTGTTTTTTTCCAGTGAGAAATTTGGCAATATTTTGGCTCGGATGTCGAGCTGGTAAGTGTCTTTTCATTCTCGAACAACGTTGAGGCTCGCAGCTCAGATATATGTCGAGAAAATTATCCTCATTCGCAGCCATGTTTTCTTATGTGTATGTATGTATACGTGCATTGCCACATAGGCATATGCCGCCAGTGTCCTGACGCATGAGTCTCTCAGTTTGGTTTTTTCCAGTGAGAAATTTGGAAATATTTTGGCTCAGATGTCGAGCTGGTGAGTGTCTCTTCATTCTCGAACAACGTTGAGGCTCGCAACTCAGATATATGTCGAGAAAAATATCCTCATTCGCAGCCATGTGTTCTGATATGTATGTATGTACACGTGTAGTGCCACAAAGGCATATGCCGCCAGTGTCCTGACGCATGAGTCACTCAGTTTAGGTTTGTTCCAGTGAGAACTTTGGCAATATTTTGGCTCAGATGTCGAGCGGGTGAGTGTCTCTTCATTCTCGAACAACGTTGAGGTTCGCAGCTCAGATGTATGTCGAGAAAAATATCCTCATTCGCAGCCATGTTTTCTGATGTGTTTGTATGTACACGTGTATTGCCACATAGGCATATGCCGCCAGTGTCCTGACGCATGAGTCTCTCAGTTTAGGTTTGTTCCAGTGAGAAATTTGGCAACATTTTGTCTCAGATGTCGAGCTGGTGAGTGTCCCTTCATTATCGAACAACGTTGAGGTTCGCAGCTCAGATACATGTCGAGAACATTATCCTCATTCGCAGCCATGTTTTCTGATGTGTATGTATGTACACGTGTATTGCCACATAGGCCTATGCCGCCAGTATCCTCACGCAGGAGTCTCTCAGTTTGTTTTTTTTCCAGTGAGAAATTTGGCAATATTTTGGCTCGGATGTCGAGCTGGTGAGTGTCTCTTCATTCTCGAACAACGTTGAGGCTCGCAGCTCAAATATATGTCGAGAAATTATCCTCATTCGCAGCCATGTTTTCTGATGTGTATGTATGTACACGTGTATTGCCACATAGGCCTATGCCGCCAGTGTCCTGACGCATGAGTCTCTCAGTTTGGTTTTTTTCCAGTGGGAAATTTTGCAATATTTTGGCTCAGATGTCGAGCTGGTGAGTGTCTCTTCATTCTCCAACAACGTTGATGTTCGCAACTCAGATATAAGTCGAGAAAATTATCCTCATTCGCAGCCATGTGTTCTGATATGTATGTATGTACCCGTGTATTGCCTCATAGGCCTATGCCGCCAGTGTCCTGACGCATGAGTCTCAAAGTTTTGGTCTCTTCCGGTGAGAATTTTGGCGATGTATTAGCTCAGATGTGGAGGTGGTGAATGTCTCTTCATTCTCGAACAACGTTGAGGTTAGCAGCTCAGATATATGTTGAGAACATTATCCTCATTCGCAGCCATGTTTTCTGATGTGTATGTATGTACACGTGTATTGCCACATAGGCCTATGCCGCCAGTATCCTGACGCATGAGTCTCTCAGTTTGTTTGTTTTTCCAGTGAGAAATTTGGCAATATTTTGGCTCGGATGTCGAGCGGGTGAGTGTCTCTTCATTCTCGAACAACGTTGAGGTTTGCAGCTCAGATGTATGTCGAGAAAAATATCCTCATTCGCAGCCATGTGTTCTGATATGTATGTATGTACACGTGTATTGCCTCATAGGCCTATGCCGCCAGTGTCCTGACGCATGAGTCTCAAAGTTTTGGTCTCTTCCGGTGAGAATTTTGGCGATGTATTAGCTCAGATGTGGAGGTGGTGAATGTCTCTTCATTCTCGAACAACGTTGAGGTTGGCAGCTCAGATATATGTTGAGAACATTATCCTCATTCGCAGCCATGTTTTCTGATGTGTATGTATGTACACGTGTATTGCCACATAGGCCTATGCCGCCAGTATCCTGACGCATGAGTCTCTCAGTTTGTTTGTTTTTTTCCAGTGAGAAATTTGGCAATATTTTGGCTCGGATGTCGAGCTGGTGAGTGTCTTTTCATTCTCGAACAACGTTGAGGCTCGCAGCTCAGATATATGTCGAGAAAATTATCCTCATTCGCAGCCATGTTTTCTTATGTGTATGTATGTATACGTGCATTGCCACATAGGCATATGCCGCCAGTGTCCTGACGCATGAGTCTCTCAGTTTGGTTTTTTCCAGTGAGAAATTTGGAAATATTTTGGCTCAGATGTCGAGCTGGTGAGTGTCTCTTCATTCTCGAACAACGTTGAGGCTCGCAACTCAGATATATGTCGAGAAAAATATCCTCATTCGCAGCCATGTGTTCTGATATGTATGTATGTACACGTGTAGTGCCACAAAGGCATATGCCGCCAGTGTCCTGACGCATGAGTCACTCAGTTTAGGTTTGTTCCAGTGAGAACTTTGGCAATATTTTGGCTCAGATGTCGAGCGGGTGAGTGTCTCTTCATTCTCGAACAACGTTGAGGTTCGCAGCTCAGATGTATGTCGAGAAAAATATCCTCATTCGCAGCCATGTTTTCTGATGTGTTTGTATGTACACGTGTATTGCCACATAGGCATATGCCGCCAGTGTCCTGACGCATGAGTCTCTCAGTTTAGGTTTGTTCCAGTGAGAAATTTGGCAACATTTTGTCTCAGATGTCGAGCTGGTGAGTGTCCCTTCATTCTCGAACAACGTTGAGGTTCGCAGCTCAGATACATGTCGAGAACATTATCATGTCGCCAGTGTCCAGAAGCATGAGTCTCACAGTTTGGTTTATTTTCCAGTGAGAAATTTTGCAATATTTTGGCTCGGATGTCGAGCTGGTAAGTGTCTCTTCATTCTCGAACAACGTTGAGGCTCGCAGCTCAGATATATGTCGAGAAAAATGTCCTCATTCGCAGGCACGTTTTCTGATGTGTTTGTATGTACACGTGTATTGCCACATAGGCATATGCCGCCAGTGTCCTGACGCATGAGTCTCTCAGTTTGGTTTTTTTCCAGTGAGAAATTTGGAAATATTTTGGGGCGGATGTCGAGCTGGTGAGTGTCCCTTCATTCTCGAACAACGTTGAGGTTCGCAGCTCAGATACATGTCGAGAACATTATCTTCATTCGCAGCCATGTTTTCTGATGTGTATGTATGTACACGTGTATTGCCACATAGGCCTATGCCGCCAGTATCCTCACGCAGGAGTCTCTCAGTTTTTTTTTTTTTCAGTGAGAAATTTGGCAATATTTTGGCTCGGATGTCGAGCTGGTGAGTGTCTCTTCATTCTCGAACAACGTTGAGGCTCGCAGCTCAGATATATGTCGAGAAAAGTATCCTCATTCGCAGCCATGTTTTCTGATGTGTATGTATGTACACGTGTATTGCCACAAAGGCCTATGCCGCCAGTGTCCTGACGCATGAGTCTCTCAGTTTGGTTTTTTTTCCAGTGAGAAATTTTGCAATATTTTGGCTCAGATGTCGAGCTGGTGAGTGTCTCTTCATTCTCCAACAACGTTGAGGTTCGCAACTCAGATATAAGTCGAGAAAATTATCCTCATTCGCAGCCATGTGTTCTGATATGTATGTATGTACACGTGTATTGCCTCATAGGCCTATGTCGCCAGTGTCCTGACGCATGAGTCTCAAAGTTTTGGTCTCTTCCGGTGAGAATTTTGGCGATGTATTAGCTCAGATGTGGAGGTGGTGAATGTCTCTTCATTCTCGAACAACGTTGAGGTTGGCAGCTCAGATATATGTTGAGAACATTATCCTCATTCGCAGCCATGTTTTCTGATGTGTATGTATGTACACGTGTATTGCCACATAGGCCTATGCCGCCAGTATCCTCACGCAGGAGTCTCTCAGTTTGTTTGTTTTCCAGTGAGAAATTTGGCAATATTTTGGCTCGGATGTCGAGCTGGTGAGTGTCTCTTCATTCTCGAACAACGTTGAGGCTCGCAGCTCAGATATATGTCGAGAAAAGTATCCTCATTCGCAGCCATGTTTTCTGATGTGTATGTATGTACACGTGTATTGCCACATAGGCCTATGCCGCCAGTGTCCTGACGCATGAGTCTCTCAGTTTGGTTTTTTCCAGTGAGAAATTTGGAAATATTTTGGCTCAGATGTCGAGCTGGTGAGTGTCTCTTCATTCTCGAACAACGTTGAGGCTCGCAACTCAGATATATGTCGAGAAAAATATCCTCATTCGCAGCCATGTGTTCTGATATGTATGTATGTACACGTGTAGTGCCACAAAGGCATATGCCGCCAGTGTCCTGACGCATGAGTCACTCAGTTTAGGTTTGTTCCAGTGAGAACTTTGGCAATATTTTGGCTCAGATGTCGAGCGGGTGAGTGTCTCTTCATTCTCGAACAACGTTGAGGTTCGCAGCTCAGATGTATGTCGAGAAAAATATCCTCATTCGCAGCCATGTTTTCTGATGTGTTTGTATGTACACGTGTATTGCCACATAGGCATATGCCGCCAGTGTCCTGACGCATGAGTCTCTCAGTTTAGGTTTGTTCCAGTGAGAAATTTGGCAACATTTTGTCTCAGATGTCGAGCTGGTGAGTGTCCCTTCATTATCGAACAACGTTGAGGTTCGCAGCTCAGATACATGTCGAGAACATTATCCTCATTCGCAGCCATGTTTTCTGATGTGTATGTATGTACACGTGTATTGCCACATAGGCCTATGCCGCCAGTATCCTCACGCAGGAGTCTCTCAGTTTGTTTTTTTTCCAGTGAGAAATTTGGCAATATTTTGGCTCGGATGTCGAGCTGGTGAGTGTCTCTTCATTCTCGAACAACGTTGAGGCTCGCAGCTCAAATATATGTCGAGAAATTATCCTCATTCGCAGCCATGTTTTCTGATGTGTATGTATGTACACGTGTATTGCCACATAGGCCTATGCCGCCAGTGTCCTGACGCATGAGTCTCTCAGTTTGGTTTTTTTCCAGTGGGAAATTTTGCAATATTTTGGCTCAGATGTCGAGCTGGTGAGTGTCTCTTCATTCTCCAACAACGTTGATGTTCGCAACTCAGATATAAGTCGAGAAAATTATCCTCATTCGCAGCCATGTGTTCTGATATGTATGTATGTACCCGTGTATTGCCTCATAGGCCTATGCCGCCAGTGTCCTGACGCATGAGTCTCAAAGTTTTGGTCTCTTCCGGTGAGAATTTTGGCGATGTATTAGCTCAGATGTGGAGGTGGTGAATGTCTCTTCATTCTCGAACAACGTTGAGGTTAGCAGCTCAGATATATGTTGAGAACATTATCCTCATTCGCAGCCATGTTTTCTGATGTGTATGTATGTACACGTGTATTGCCACATAGGCCTATGCCGCCAGTATCCTGACGCATGAGTCTCTCAGTTTGTTTGTTTTTCCAGTGAGAAATTTGGCAATATTTTGGCTCGGATGTCGAGCGGGTGAGTGTCTCTTCATTCTCGAACAACGTTGAGGTTCGCAGCTCAGATGTATGTCGAGAAAAATATCCTCATTCGCAGCCATGTGTTCTGATATGTATGTATGTACACGTGTATTGCCTCATAGGCCTATGCCGCCAGTGTCCTGACGCATGAGTCTCAAAGTTTTGGTCTCTTCCGGTGAGAATTTTGGCGATGTATTAGCTCAGATGTGGAGGTGGTGAATGTCTCTTCATTCTCGAACAACGTTGAGGTTGGCAGCTCAGATATATGTTGAGAACATTATCCTCATTCGCAGCCATGTTTTCTGATGTGTATGTATGTACACGTGTATTGCCACATAGGCCTATGCCGCCAGTATCCTGACGCATGAGTCTCTCAGTTTGTTTGTTTTTTTCCAGTGAGAAATTTGGCAATATTTTGGCTCGGATGTCGAGCTGGTGAGTGTCTTTTCATTCTCGAACAACGTTGAGGCTCGCAGCTCAGATATATGTCGAGAAAATTATCCTCATTCGCAGCCATGTTTTCTTATGTGTATGTATGTATACGTGCATTGCCACATAGGCATATGCCGCCAGTGTCCTGACGCATGAGTCTCTCAGTTTGTTTTTTTCCAGTGAGAAATTTGGAAATATTTTGGCTCAGATGTCGAGCTGGTGAGTGTCTCTTCATTGTCGAACAACGTTGAGGCTCGCAACTCAGATATATGTCGAGAAAAATATCCTCATTCGCAGCCATGTGTTCTGATATGTATGTATGTACACGTGTAGTGCCACAAAGGCATATGCCGCCAGTGTCCTGACGCATGAGTCACTCAGTTTAGGTTTGTTCCAGTGAGAACTTTGGCAATATTTTGGCTCAGATGTCGAGCGGGTGAGTGTCTCTTCATTCTCGAACAACGTTGAGGTTCGCAGCTCAGATGTATGTCGAGAAAAATATCCTCATTCGCAGCCATGTTTTCTGATGTGTTTGTATGTACACGTGTATTGCCACATAGGCATATGCCGCCAGTGTCCTGACGCATGAGTCTCTCAGTTTAGGTTTGTTCCAGTGAGAAATTTGGCAACATTTTGTCTCAGATGTCGAGCTGGTGAGTGTCCCTTCATTCTCGAACAACGTTGAGGTTCGCAGCTCAGATACATGTCGAGAACATTATCATGTCGCCAGTGTCCAGAAGCATGAGTCTCACAGTTTGGTTTATTTTCCAGTGAGAAATTTTGCAATATTTTGGCTCGGATGTCGAGCTGGTAAGTGTCTCTTCATTCTCGAACAACGTTGAGGCTCGCAGCTCAGATATATGTCGAGAAAAATGTCCTCATTCGCAGGCACGTTTTCTGATGTGTTTGTATGTACACGTGTATTGCCACATAGGCATATGCCGCCAGTGTCCTGACGCATGAGTCTCTCAGTTTGGTTTTTTTCCAGTGAGAAATTTGGAAATATTTTGGGGCGGATGTCGAGCTGGTGAGTGTCCCTTCATTCTCGAACAACGTTGAGGTTCGCAGCTCAGATACATGTCGAGAACATTATCTTCATTCGCAGCCATGTTTTCTGATGTGTATGTATGTACACGTGTATTGCCACATAGGCCTATGCCGCCAGTATCCTCACGCAGGAGTCTCTCAGTTTTTGTTTTTTTCAGTGAGAAATTTGGCAATATTTTGGCTCGGATGTCGAGCTGGTGAGTGTCTCTTCATTCTCGAACAACGTTGAGGCTCGCAGCTCAGATATATGTCGAGAAAAGTATCCTCATTCGCAGCCATGTTTTCTGATGTGTATGTATGTACACGTGTATTGCCACAAAGGCCTATGCCGCCAGTGTCCTGACGCATGAGTCTCTCAGTTTGGTTTTTTTTCCAGTGAGAAATTTTGCAATATTTTGGCTCAGATGTCGAGCTGGTGAGTGTCTCTTCATTCTCCAACAACGTTGAGGTTCGCAACTCAGATATAAGTCGAGAAAATTATCCTCATTCGCAGCCATGTGTTCTGATATGTATGTATGTACACGTGTATTGCCTCATAGGCCTATGTCGCCAGTGTCCTGACGCATGAGTCTCAAAGTTTTGGTCTCTTCCGGTGAGAATTTTGGCGATGTATTAGCTCAGATGTGGAGGTGGTGAATGTCTCTTCATTCTCGAACAACGTTGAGGTTGGCAGCTCAGATATATGTTGAGAACATTATCCTCATTCGCAGCCATGTTTTCTGATGTGTATGTATGTACACGTGTATTGCCACATAGGCCTATGCCGCCAGTATCCTCACGCAGGAGTCTCTCAGTTTGTTTGTTTTCCAGTGAGAAATTTGGCAATATTTTGGCTCGGATGTCGAGCTGGTGAGTGTCTCTTCATTCTCGAACAACGTTGAGGCTCGCAGCTCAGATATATGTCGAGAAAAGTATCCTCATTCGCAGCCATGTTTTCTGATGTGTATGTATGTACACGTGTATTGCCACATAGGCCTATGCCGCCAGTGTACTGACGCATGAGTCTCTCAGTTTGGTTTTTTTCCAGTGAGAAATTTTGCAATATTTTGGCTCAGATGTCGAGCTGGTGAGTGTCTCTTCATTCTCCAACAACGTTGAGGTTCGCAACTCAGATATAAGTCGAGAAAATTATCCTCATTTGCAGCCATGTGTTCTGATATGTATGTATGTACACGTGTATTGCCTCATAGGCCTATGCCGCCAGTGTCCTGACGCATGAGTCTCAAAGTTTTGGTCTCTTCCGGTGAGAATTTTGGCGATGTATTAGCTCAGATGTGGAGGTGGTGAATGTCTCTTCATTCTCGAACAACGTTGAGGTTGGCAGCTCAGATATATGTTGAGAACATTATCCTCATTCGCAGCCATGTTTTCTGATGTGTATGTATGTACACGTGTATTGCCACATAGGCCTATGCCGCCAGTATCCTGACGCATGAGTCTCTCAGTTTGTTTGTTTTTTTCCAGTGAGAAATTTGGCAATATTTTGGCTCGGATGTCGAGCTGGTGAGTGTCTTTTCATTCTCGAACAACGTTGAGGCTCGCAGCTCAGATATATGTCGAGAAAATTATCCTCATTCGCAGCCATGTTTTCTTATGTGTATGTATGTATACGTGCATTGCCACATAGGCATATGCCGCCAGTGTCCTGACGCATGAGTCTCTCAGTTTGTTTTTTTCCAGTGAGAAATTTGGAAATATTTTGGCTCAGATGTCGAGCTGGTGAGTGTCTCTTCATTCTCGAACAACGTTGAGGCTCGCAACTCAGATATATGTCGAGAAAAATATCCTCATTCGCAGCCATGTGTTCTGATATGTATGTATGTACACGTGTAGTGCCACAAAGGCATATGCCGCCAGTGTCCTGACGCATGAGTCACTCAGTTTAGGTTTGTTCCAGTGAGAACTTTGGCAATATTTTGGCTCAGATGTCGAGCGGGTGAGTGTCTCTTCATTCTCGAACAACGTTGAGGTTCGCAGCTCAGATGTATGTCGAGAAAAATATCCTCATTCGCAGCCATGTTTTCTGATGTGTTTGTATGTACACGTGTATTGCCACATAGGCATATGCCGCCAGTGTCCTGACGCATGAGTCTCTCAGTTTAGGTTTGTTCCAGTGAGAAATTTGGCAACATTTTGTCTCAGATGTCGAGCTGGTGAGTGTCCCTTCATTATCGAACAACGTTGAGGTTCGCAGCTCAGATACATGTCGAGAACATTATCCTCATTCGCAGCCATGTTTTCTGATGTGTATGTATGTACACGTGTATTGCCACATAGGCCTATGCCGCCAGTATCCTCACGCAGGAGTCTCTCAGTTTGTTTTTTTTCCAGTGAGAAATTTGGCAATATTTTGGCTCGGATGTCGAGCTGGTGAGTGTCTCTTCATTCTCGAACAACGTTGAGGCTCGCAGCTCAAATATATGTCGAGAAATTATCCTCATTCGCAGCCATGTTTTCTGATGTGTATGTATGTACACGTGTATTGCCACATAGGCCTATGCCGCCAGTGTCCTGACGCATGAGTCTCTCAGTTTGGTTTTTTTCCAGTGGGAAATTTTGCAATATTTTGGCTCAGATGTCGAGCTGGTGAGTGTCTCTTCATTCTCCAACAACGTTGATGTTCGCAACTCAGATATAAGTCGAGAAAATTATCCTCATTCGCAGCCATGTGTTCTGATATGTATGTATGTACCCGTGTATTGCCTCATAGGCCTATGCCGCCAGTGTCCTGACGCATGAGTCTCAAAGTTTTGGTCTCTTCCGGTGAGAATTTTGGCGATGTATTAGCTCAGATGTGGAGGTGGTGAATGTCTCTTCATTCTCGAACAACGTTGAGGCTCGCAGCTCAAATATATGTCGAGAAAATTATCCTCATTCGCAGCCATGTTTTCTGATGTGTATGTATGTACACGTGTATTGCCACATAGGCCTATGCCGCCAGTATCCTGACGCATGAGTCTCTCAGTTTGTTTGTTTTTCCAGTGAGAAATTTGGCAATATTTTGGCTCGGATGTCGAGCGGGTGAGTGTCTCTTCATTCTCGAACAACGTTGAGGTTCGCAGCTCAGATGTATGTCGAGAAAAATATCCTCATTCGCAGCCATGTTTTCTGATGTGTATGTATGTACACGTGTATTGCCACATAGGCCTATGCCGCCAGTATCCTGACGCATGAGTCTCTCAGTTTGTTTGTTTTTCCAGTGAGAAATTTGGCAATATTTTGGCTCGGATGTCGAGCGGGTGAGTGTCTCTTCATTCTCGAACAACGTTGAGGTTCGCAGCTCAGATGTATGTCGAGAAAAATATCCTCATTCGCAGCCATGTGTTCTGATATGTATGTATGTACACGTGTATTGCCTCATAGGCCTATGCCGCCAGTGTCCCGACGCATGAGTCTCAAAGTTTTGGTCTCTTCCGGTGAGAATTTTGGCGATGTATTAGCTCAGATGTGGAGGTGGTGAATGTCTCTTCATTCTCGAACAACGTTGAGGTTGGCAGCTCAGATATATGTTGAGAACATTATCCTCATTCGCAGCCATGTTTTCTGATGTGTATGTATGTACACGTGTATTGCCACATAGGCCTATGCCGCCAGTATCCTGACGCATGAGTCTCTCAGTTTGTTTGTTTTTTTCCAGTGAGAAATTTGGCAATATTTTGGCTCGGATGTCGAGCTGGTGAGTGTCTTTTCATTCTCGAACAACGTTGAGGCTCGCAGCTCAGATATATGTCGAGAAAATTATCCTCATTCGCAGCCATGTTTTCTTATGTGTATGTATGTATACGTGCATTGCCACATAGGCATATGCCGCCAGTGTCCTGACGCATGAGTCTCTCAGTTTGGTTTTTTCCAGTGAGAAATTTGGAAATATTTTGGCTCAGATGTCGAGCTGGTGAGTGTCTCTTCATTCTCGAACAACGTTGAGGCTCGCAACTCAGATATATGTCGAGAAAAATATCCTCATTCGCAGCCATGTGTTCTGATATGTATGTATGTACACGTGTAGTGCCACAAAGGCATATGCCGCCAGTGTCCTGACGCATGAGTCACTCAGTTTAGGTTTGTTCCAGTGAGAACTTTGGCAATATTTTGGCTCAGATGTCGAGCGGGTGAGTGTCTCTTCATTCTCGAACAACGTTGAGGTTCGCAGCTCAGATGTATGTCGAGAAAAATATCCTCATTCGCAGCCATGTTTTCTGATGTGTTTGTATGTACACGTGTATTGCCACATAGGCATATGCCGCCAGTGTCCTGACGCATGAGTCTCTCAGTTTAGGTTTGTTCCAGTGAGAAATTTGGCAACATTTTGTCTCAGATGTCGAGCTGGTGAGTGTCCCTTCATTCTCGAACAACGTTGAGGTTCGCAGCTCAGATACATGTCGAGAACATTATCCTCATTCGCAGCCATGTTTTCTGATGTGTATGTATGTACACGTGTATTGCCACATAGGCCTATGCCGCCAGTATCCTCACGCAGGAGTCTCTCAGTTTGTTTTTTTTCCAGTGAGAAATTTGGCAATATTTTGGCTCGGATGTCGAGCTGGTGAGTGTCTCTTCATTCTCGAACAACGTTGAGGCTCGCAGCTCAAATATATGTCGAGAAATTATCCTCATTCGCAGCCATGTTTTCTGATGTGTATGTATGTACACGTGTATTGCCACATAGGCCTATGCCGCCAGTGTCCTGACGCATGAGTCTCTCAGTTTGGTTTTTTTCCAGTGGGAAATTTTGCAATATTTTGGCTCAGATGTCGAGCTGGTGAGTGTCTCTTCATTCTCCAACAACGTTGATGTTCGCAACTCAGATATAAGTCGAGAAAATTATCCTCATTCGCAGCCATGTGTTCTGATATGTATGTATGTACCCGTGTATTGCCTCATAGGCCTATGCCGCCAGTGTCCTGACGCATGAGTCTCAAAGTTTTGGTCTCTTCCGGTGAGAATTTTGGCGATGTATTAGCTCAGATGTGGAGGTGGTGAATGTCTCTTCATTCTCGAACAACGTTGAGGTTAGCAGCTCAGATATATGTTGAGAACATTATCCTCATTCGCAGCCATGTTTTCTGATGTGTATGTATGTACACGTGTATTGCCACATAGGCCTATGCCGCCAGTATCCTGACGCATGAGTCTCTCAGTTTGTTTGTTTTTCCAGTGAGAAATTTGGCAATATTTTGGCTCGGATGTCGAGCGGGTGAGTGTCTCTTCATTCTCGAACAACGTTGAGGTTCGCAGCTCAGATGTATGTCGAGAAAAATATCCTCATTCGCAGCCATGTTTTCTTATGTGTATGTATGTATACGTGCATTGCCACATAGGCATATGCCGCCAGTGTCCTGACGCATGAGTCTCTCAGTTTGGTTTTTTCCAGTGAGAAATTTGGAAATATTTTGGCTCGGATGTCGAGCTGGTGAGTGTCCCTTCATTCTCGAACAACGTTGAGGCTCGCAACTCAGATACATGTCGAGAACATTATCCTCATTCGCAGCCATGTTTTCTGATGTGTATGTATGTACACGTGTATTGCCACATAGGCCTATGCCGCCAGTATCCTCACGCAGGAGTCTCTCAGTTTGTTTGTTTTCCAGTGAGAAATTTGGCAATATTTTGGCTCGGATGTCGAGCTGGTGAGTGTCTCTTCATTCTCGAACAACGTTGAGGCTCGCAGCTCAAATATATGTCGAGAAAATTATCCTCATTCGCAGCCATGTTTTCTGATGTGTATGTATGTACACGTGTATTGCCACATAGGCCTATGCCGCCAGTGTCCTGACGCATGAGTCTCTCAGTTTGGTTTCTTTCCAGTGAGAAATTTTGCAATATTTTGGCTCAGATGTCGAGCTGGTGAGTGTCTCTTCATTCTCCAACAACGTTGAGGTTCGCAACTCAGATATAAGTCGAGAAAATTATCCTCAATCGCAGCCATGTGTTCTGATATGTATGTATGTACACGTGTATTGCCTCATAGGCCTATGCCGCCAGTGTCCTGACGCATGAGTCTCAAAGTTTTGGTCTCTTCCGGTGAGAATTTTGGCGATGTATTAGCTCAGATGTGGAGGTGGTGAATGTCTCTTCATTCTCGAACAACGTTGAGGTTGGCAGCTCAGATATATGTTGAGAACATTATCCTCATTCGCAGCCATGTTTTCTGATGTGTATGTATGTACACGTGTATTGCCACATAGGCCTATGCCGCCAGTATCCTGACGCATGAGTCTCTCAGTTTGTTTGTTTTTCCAGTGAGAAATTTGGCAATATTTTGGCTCGGATGTCGAGCTGGTGAGTGTCTTTTCATTCTCGAACAACGTTGAGGCTCGCAGCTCAGATATATGTCGAGAAAATTATCCTCATTCGCAGCCATGTTTTCTTATGTGTATGTATGTATACGTGCATTGCCACATAGGCATATGCCGCCAGTGTCCTGACGCATGAGTCTCTCAGTTTGGTTTTTTCCAGTGAGAAATTTGGAAATATTTTGGCTCAGATGTCGAGCTGGTGCGTGTCTCTTCATTCTCGAACAACGTTGAGGCTCGCAACTCAGATATATGTCGAGAAAGATATCCTCATTCGAAGCCATGTGTTCTGATATGTATGTATGTACACGTGTAGTGCCACATAGGCATATGCCGCCAGTGTCCTGACGCATGAGTCTCTCAGTTTTGGTCTCTTCCGGTGAGAATTTTGGCGATGTATTAGCTCAGATGTGGAGGTGGTGAATGTCTCTTCATTCTCGAACAACGTTGAGGTTCGCAGCTCAGATACATGTCGAGAACATTATCCTCATTCGCAGCCATGTTTTCTGATGTGTATGTATGTACACGTGTATTGCCACATAGGCCTATGCCGCCAGTATCCTCACGCAGGAGTCTCTCAGTTTTTTTTTTTTCCAGTGAGAAATTTGGCAATATTTTGGCTCGGATGTCGAGCTGGTGAGTGTCTCTTCATTCTCGAACAACGTTGAGGCTCGCAGCTCAAATATATGTCGAGAAAATTATCCTCATTCGCAGCCATGTTTTCTGATGTGTATGTATGTACACGTGTATTGCCACATATGCCTATGCCGCCAGTGTCCTGACGCATGAGTCTCTCAGTTTGGTTTTTTTCCAGTGAGAAATTTTGCAATATTTTGGCTCAGATGTCGAGCTGGTGAGTGTCTTTTCATTCTCGAACAACGTTGAGGCTCGCAGCTCAGATATATGTCGAGAAAATTATCCTCATTCGCAGCCATGTTTTCTTATGTGTATGTATGTATACGTGCATTGCCACATAGGCATATGCCGCCAGTGTCCTGACGCATGAGTCTCTCAGTTTGGTTTTTTCCAGTGAGAAATTTGGAAATATTTTGGCTCAGATGTCGAGCTGGTGAGTGTCTCTTCATTCTCGAACAACGTTGAGGCTCGCAACTCAGATATATGTCGAGAAAGATATCCTCATTCGAAGCCATGTGTTCTGATATGTATGTATGTACACGTGTAGTGCCACAAAGGCATATGCCGCCAGTGTCCTGACGCATGAGTTACTCAGTTTAGGTTTGTTCCAGTGAGAAATTTGGCAATATTTTGGCTCAGATGTCGAGCGGGTGAGTGTCTCTTCATTCTCGAACAACGTTGAGGTTCGCAGCTCAGATGTATGTCGAGAAAAATATCCTCATTCGCAGCCATGTTTTCTGATGTGTTTGTATGTACACGTGTATTGCCACATAGGCATATGCCGCCAGTGTCCTGACGCATGAGTCTCTCAGTTTTGGTCTCTTCCGGTGAGAATTTTGGCGATGTATTAGCTCAGATGTGGAGGTGGTGAATGTCTCTTCATTCTCGAACAACGTTGAGGTTA
The DNA here is from genome assembly GCA_037893245.1 of Crossaster papposus. NCBI lineage: Eukaryota > Metazoa > Echinodermata > Asteroidea > Velatida > Solasteridae > Crossaster > Crossaster papposus. The sequence goes on along the minus strand of JBAIAA010000337.1, from coordinate 3,155,783 downwards.
GCAGCTCAGATATATGTTGAGAACATTATCCTCATTCGCAGCCATGTTTTCTGATGTGTATGTATGTACACGTGTATTGCCACATAGGCCTATGCCGCCAGTATCCTCACGCAGGAGTCTCTCAGTTTGTTTTTTTTCCAGTGAGAAATTTGGCAATATTTTGGCTCGGATGTCGAGCTGGTGAGTGTCTCTTCATTCTCGAACAACGTTGAGGCTCGCAGCTCAAATATATGTCGAGAAAATTATCCTCATTCGCAGCCATGTTTTCTGATGTGTATGTATGTACACGTGTATTGCCACATAGGCCTATGCCGCCAGTATCCTGACGCATGAGTCTCTCAGTTTGTTTGTTTTTCCAGTGAGAAATTTGGCAATATTTTGGCTCGGATGTCGAGCGGGTGAGTGTCTCTTCATTCTCGAACAACGTTGAGGTTCGCAGCTCAGATGTATGTCGAGAAAAATATCCTCATTCGCAGCCATGTTTTCTTATGTGTATGTATGTATACGTGCATTGCCACATAGGCATATGCCGCCAGTGTCCTGACGCATGAGTCTCTCAGTTTGGTTTTTTCCAGTGAGAAATTTGGAAATATTTTGGCTCGGATGTCGAGCTGGTGAGTGTCCCTTCATTCTCGAACAACGTTGAGGCTCGCAACTCAGATACATGTCGAGAACATTATCCTCATTCGCAGCCATGTTTTCTGATGTGTATGTATGTACACGTGTATTGCCACATAGGCCTATGCCGCCAGTATCCTCACGCAGGAGTCTCTCAGTTTGTTTTTTTTCCAGTGAGAAATTTGGCAATATTTTGGCTCGGATGTCGAGCTGGTGAGTGTCTCTTCATTCTCGAACAACGTTGAGGCTCGCAGCTCAAATATATGTCGAGAAATTATCCTCATTCGCAGCCATGTTTTCTGATGTGTATGTATGTACACGTGTATTGCCTCATAGGCCTATGCCGCCAGTGTCCTGACGCATGAGTCTCAAAGTTTTGGTCTCTTCCGGTGAGAATTTTGGCGATGTATTAGCTCAGATGTGGAGGTGGTGAATGTCTCTTCATTCTCGAACAACGTTGAGGTTAGCAGCTCAGATATATGTTGAGAACATTATCCTCATTCGCAGCCATGTTTTCTTATGTGTATGTATGTATACGTGCATTGCCACATAGGCATATGCCGCCAGTGTCCTGACGCATGAGTCTCTCAGTTTGGTTTTTTCCAGTGAGAAATTTGGAAATATTTTGGCTCAGATGTCGAGCTGGTGAGTGTCTCTTCATTCTCGAACAACGTTGAGGCTCGCAACTCAGATATATGTCGAGAAAAATATCCTCATTCGCAGCCATGTGTTCTGATATTTATGTATGTACACGTGTAGTGCCACAAAGGCATATGCCGCCAGTGTCCTGACGCATGAGTCACTCAGTTTAGGTTTGTTCCAGTGAGAAATTTGGCAATATTTTGGCTCAGATGTCGAGCGGGTGAGTGTCCCTTCATTCTCGAACAACGTTGAGGTTCGCAGCTCAGATACATGTCGAGAACATTATCATGTCGCCAGTGTCCACAAGCATGAGTCTCACAGTTTGGTTTATTTTCCAGTGAGAAATTTTGCAATATTTTGGCTCGGATGTCGAGCTGGTAAGTGTCTCTTCATTCTCGAACAACGTTGAGGCCCGCAGCTCAGATATATGTCGAGAAAAATGTCCTCATTCGCAGGCACGTTTTCTGATGTGTTTGTATGTACACGTGTATTGCCACATAGGCATATGCCGCCAGTGTCCTGACGCATGAGTCTCTCAGTTTGGTTTTTTTCCAGTGAGAAATTTGGAAATATTTTGGCTCGGATGTCGAGCTGGTGAGTGTCCCTTCATTCTCGAACAACGTTGAGGTTCGCAGCTCAGATACATGTCGAGAACATTATCCTCATTCGCAGCCATGTTTTCTGATGTGTATGTATGTACACGTGTATTGCCACATAGGCCTATGCCGCCAGTATCCTCACGCAGGAGTCTCTCAGTTTGTTTTTTTTCCAGTGAGAAATTTGGCAATATTTTGGCTCGGATGTCGAGCTGGTGAGTGTCTCTTCATTCTCGAACAACGTTGAGGCTCGCAGCTCAAATATATGTCGAGAAAATTATCCTCATTCGCAGCCATGTTTTCTGATGTGTATGTATGTACACGTGTATTGCCACATAGGCCTATGCCGCCAGTGTCCTGACGCATGAGTCTCTCAGTTTGGTTTTTTTCCAGTGAGAAATTTTGCAATATTTTGGCTCAGATGTCGAGCTGGTGAGTGTCTCTTCATTCTCCAACAACGTTGAGGTTCGCAACTCAGATATAAGTCGAGAAAATTATCCTCAATCGCAGCCATGTGTTCTGATATGTATGTATGTACACGTGTATTGCCTCATAGGCCTATGCCGCCAGTGTCCTGACGCATGAGTCTCAAAGTTTTGGTCTCTTCCGGTGAGAATTTTGGCGATGTATTAGCTCAGATGTGGAGGTGGTGAATGTCTCTTCATTCTCGAACAACGTTGAGGTTGGCAGCTCAGATATATGTTGAGAACATTATCCTCATTCGCAGCCATGTTTTCTGATGTGTATGTATGTACACGTGTATTGCCACATAGGCCTATGCCGCCAGTATCCTGACGCATGAGTCTCTCAGTTTGTTTGTTTTTCCAGTGAGAAATTTGGCAATATTTTGGCTCGGATGTCGAGCTGGTGAGTGTCTTTTCATTCTCGAACAACGTTGAGGCTCGCAGCTCAGATATATGTCGAGAAAATTATCCTCATTCGCAGCCATGTTTTCTTATGTGTATGTATGTATACGTGCATTGCCACATAGGCATATGCCGCCAGTGTCCTGACGCATGAGTCTCTCAGTTTGTTTTTTTCCAGTGAGAAATTTGGAAATATTTTGGCTCAGATGTCGAGCTGGTGAGTGTCTCTTCATTCTCGAACAACGTTGAGGCTCGCAACTCAGATATATGTCGAGAAAGATATCCTCATTCGAAGCCATGTGTTCTGATATGTATGTATGTACACGTGTAGTGCCACAAAGGCATATGCCGCCAGTGTCCTGACGCATGAGTTACTCAGTTTAGGTTTGTTCCAGTGAGAAATTTGGCAATATTTTGGCTCAGATGTCGAGCGGGTGAGTGTCTCTTCATTCTCGAACAACGTTGAGGTTCGCAGCTCAGATGTATGTCGAGAAAAATATCCTCATTCGCAGCCATGTTTTCTGATGTGTTTGTATGTACACGTGTATTGCCACATAGGCATATGCCGCCAGTGTCCTGACGCATGAGTCTCTCAGTTTAGGTTTGTTCCAGTGAGAAATTTGGCAACATTTTGGCTCAGATGTCGAGCTGGTGAGTGTCCCTTCATTCTCGAACAACGTTGAGGTTCGCAGCTCAGATACATGTCGAGAACATTATCATGTCGCCAGTGTCCAGAAGCATGAGTCTCACAGTTTGGTTTATTTTCCAGTGAGAAATTTTGCAATATTTTGGCTCGGATGTCGAGCTGGTAAGTGTCTCTTCATTCTCGAACAACGTTGAGGCTCGCAGCTCAGATATATGTCGAGAAAAATGTCCTCATTCGCAGGCACGTTTTCTGATGTGTTTGTATGTACACGTGTATTGCCACATAGGCATATGCCGCCAGTGTCCTGACGCATGAGTCTCTCAGTTTAGATTTGTTCCAGTGAGAAATTTGGCAACATTGTGGCTCAGAGGTCGAGCTGGTGAGTGTCCCTTCATTCTCGAACAACGTTGAGGTTCGCAGCTCAGATATATGTCGAGAACATTATCCTCATTCGCAGCCATGTTTTCTGATGTGTATGTATGTACACGTGTATTGCCACATAGGCCTATGCCGCCAGTATCCTGACGCATGAGTCTCTCAGTTTGGGTTTTTTCCCGTGAGAAATTTGGCAATATTTTGGCTCGGATGTCGAGCTGGTGAGTGTCTCTTCATTCTCGAACAACGTTGAGGCTCGCAGCTCAGATATATGTCGAGAAACATATCCTCATTCGCAGCCATGTTTTCTAATGTGTTTGTATGTACACGTGTAGTGCCACATAGGCCTATGCCGCCAGTATCCTGACGCATGAGTCTCTCAGTTTGGTTTTTTTCCAGTGAGAAATTTGGCAATATTTTGGCTCGGATGTCGAGCTGGTGAGTGTCTCTTCATTCTCGAACAACGTTGAGGCTCGCAGCTCAGATATATGTCGAGAAAAATGTCCTCATTCGCAGCCATGTTTTCTGATGTGTTTGTATGTACACGTGTAGTGCCACAAAGGCATATGCCGCCAGTGTCCTGACGCATGAGTCTCTCAGTTTAGGTTTGTTCCAGTGAGAAATTTGGCAATATTTTGGCTCAGATGTCGAGCGGGTGAGTGTCTATTCATTCTCGAACAACGATGAGGTTCGCAGCTTAGATATATGTCGAGAAAAATATCCTCATTCGCAGCCATGTTTTCTGATGTGTTTGTATGTACACGTGTATTGCCACATAGGCATATGCCGCCAGTGTCCTGACGCATGAGTCTCTCAGTTTAGGTTTGTTCGAGTGAGAATTTTGGCAACATTTTGGCTCAGATGTCGATCTGGTGAGTGTCCCTTCATTCTCGAACAACGTTGAGGTTCGCAGCTCAGATACATGTCGAGAACATTATCATGTCGCCAGTGTCCAGGAGCATGAGTCTCACAGTTTGGTTTATTTTCCAGTGAGAAATTTGGCAATATTTTGGCTCGGATGTCGAGCTGGTAAGTGTCTCTTCATTCTCGAACAACGTTGAGGCTCGCAGCTCAGATATATGTCGAGAAAAATATCCTCATTTGCAGCCATGTTTTCTGATGTGTTTGTATGTACACGTGTATTGCCACATAGGCATATGCCGCCAGTGTCCTGACGCATGAGTCTCTCAGTTTAGATTTGTTCCAGTGAGAAATTTGGCAACATTGTGGCTCAGAGGTCGAGCTGGTGAGTGTCCCTTCATTCTCGAACAACGTTGAGGCTCGCAGCTCAGATATATGTCGAGAAACATATCCTCATTCGCAGCCATGTTTTCTAATGTGTTTGTATGTACACGTGTATTGCCAGATAGGCATATGCCGCCAGTGTCCTGACGCATGAGTCTCTCAGTTTAGGTTTGTTCCAGTGAGAAATTTGGCAACATTTTTGCTCAGATGTCGAGCTGGTGAGTGTCCCTTCATTCTCGAACAACGTTGAGGTTCGCAGCTCAGATACATGTCGAGAACATTATCATGTCGCCAGTGTCCAGAAGCATGAGTCTCACAGTTTGGTTTATTTTCCAGTGAGAAATTTGGCAATATTTTGGCTCGGATGTCGAGCTGGTGAGTGTCTCTTTATTCTCGAACAACGTTGAGGCTCGCAGCTCAGATATGTGTCGGGAACATTATCCTCATTCGCAGCCATGTTTTCTGACGTGTATGTATGTACACGTGTATTGCCACATAGGCCTATGCCGCCAGTATCCTGACGCATGAGTCTCTCAGTTTCGTTTTTTTCCAGTGAGAAATTTGGCAATATTTTGGCTCGGATGTCGAGCTGGTGAGTGTCTCTTCATTCTCGAACAACGTTGAGGCTCGCAGCTCAGATAAATGTCGAAAAAATATCCTCATTCGCAGCCATGTTTTCTAATGTGTTTGTATGTAAACGTGTAGTGCCACATAGGCATATGCCGCCAGTGTCCTGACGCATGAGTCTCTCAGTTTAGGTTTGTTCCAGTGAGAAATTTGGCAATATTTTTGCTCAGATGTCGAGCTGGTGAGTGTCTCTTCATTCTCCAACAACGTTGAGGTTCGCAGCTCAGATAAATGTCGAGAACATTATCATGTCGCCAGTGTCCGGAAGCATGAGTTTCACAGTTTGGTTTTTTTTCCAGTGAGAAATTTGGTAATATTTTGGCTCGGATGTCGAGCTGGTGAGTGTCTCTTCATTTTCAAACAACGTTGAGGCTCGCAGCTCAGATATATGTCGAGAAAATTATCCTCATTCGCAGTCATGTTTTCTTATGTGTATGTATGTATACGTGTATTGCCACATAGGCATATGCCGCCAGTGTCCTGACGCATGAGTCTCTCAGTTTGGTTTTTTTCCAGTGAGAAATTTGGCAATATTTTGGCTCGGATGTCGAGCTGGTGAGTGTCTCTTCATTCTCGAACAACGTTGATGCTCGCAGCTCAGATATATGTCGAGAAAAATATCCTCATTCGCAGCCATGTTTTCTGATGTGTATGTATGTATACGTGTATTGCCACATATGCATATGCCGCCAGTGTCCTGACGCATGAGTCTCTCAGTTTAGGTTTGTTCCAGTGAGAAATTTGGCAACATTTTTGCTCAGATGTCGAGCTGGTGAGTGTCCCTTCATTCTCGAACAACGTTGAGGTTCGCAGCTCAGATACATGTCGAGAACATTATCATGTCGCCAGTGTCCAGAAGCATGAGTCTCACAGTTTGGTTTACTTTCCAGTGAGAAATTTGGCAATATTTTGGCTCGGATGTCGAGCTGGTGAGTGTCTCTTCATTCTCGAACAACGTTGAGGCTCGCATCTCAGATATGTGTCGGGAACATTATCCTCATTCGCAGCCATGTTTTCTGATGTGTATGTATGTACACGTGTATTGCCACATAGGCCTATGCCGCCAGTATCCTGACGCATGAGTCTCTCAGTTTGGTTTTTTTCCAGTGAGAAATTTGGTAATATTTTTGCTCGGATGTCGAGCTGGTGAGTGTCTCTTCATTCTCGAACAACGTTGAGGCTCGCAGCTCAGATAAATGTCGAAAAAATATCCTCATTCGCAGCCATGTTTTCTAATGTGTTTGTATGTAAACGTGTAGTGCCACATAGGCATATGCCGCCAGTGTCCTGACGCATGAGTCTCTCAGTTTAGGTTTGTTCCAGTGAGAAATTTGGCAATATTTTTGCTCAGATGTCGAGCTGGTGAGTGTCTCTTCATTCTCGAACAACGTTGAGGTTCGCAGCTCAGATATATGTGGAGAACATTATCCTCATTCGCAGCCATGTTTTCTGATGTGTATGTATGTACACGTGTATTGCCACATAGGCCTATGCCGCCAGTATCCTGACGCATGAGTCTCTCAGTTTGGGTTGTTTTCAGTGAAACATTTTGCAATATTTTGGCTCAGATGTCGAGCTGGTGAGTGTCTCTTCATTCTCCAACAACGTTGAGGTTCGCAGCTCAGATAAATGTCGAGAACATTATCATGTCGCCAGTGTCCGGAAGCATGAGTCTCACAGGTTGGTTTTTTTTCCAGTGAGAAATTTGGTAATATTTTGGCTCGGATGTCGAGCTGGTGAGTGTCTCTTCATTTTCAAACAACGTTGAGGCTCGCAGCTCAGATATATGTCGAGAAAATTATCCTCATTCGCAGTCATGTTTTCTTATGTGTATGTATGTATACGTGTATTGCCACATAGGCATATGCCGCCAGTGTCCTGACGCATGAGTCTCTCAGTTTGGTTTTTTTCCAGTGAGAAATTTTGCAATATTTTGGCTCAGATGTCGAGCTGGTGAGTGTCTCTTCATTCTCGAACAACGTTGAGGTTCGCAGCTCAGATAAATGTCGAGAACATTATCATGTCGCCAGTGTACGGAAGCATGAGTCTCACAGTTTGGTTTTTTTTCCAGTGAGAAATTTGGCAATATTTTGGCTCGGATGTCGAGCTGGTGAGTGTCTCTTCATTCTCGAACAACGTTGAGGCTCGCAGCTCAGATATATGTCGAGAAAAAGGTCCTCATTCGCAGCCATGTTTTCTGATGTGTTTGTATGTACACGTGTAGTGCCACATAGGCCTATGCCGCCAGTATCCTGACGCATGAGTCTCTCAGTTTGGTTTTTTTCCAGTGAGAAATTTGGCAATATTTTGGCTCGGATGTCGAGCTGGTGAGTGTCTCTTCATTCTCGAACAACGTTGATGCTCGCAGCTCAGATATATGTCTAGAAAAATTTCCTCATTCGCAGCCATGTTTTCTGATGTGTATGTATGTATACGTGTATTGCCACATAGGCATATGCCGCCAGTGTCCTGACGCATGAGTCTCTCATTTTGGTTTTTTTCCAGTGAGAAATTTTGCAATATTTTGGCTCAGATGTCGAGCTGGTGAGTGTCTCTTCATTCTCCAACAACGTTGAGGTTCGCAACTCAGATATAAGTCTAGAAAATTATCCTCATTCGCAGCCATGTTTTCTTATGTGTATGTATATATACGTGCATTGCCACATAGGCATATGCCGCCAGTGTCCTGACGCATGAGTCTCTCAGTTTGGTTTTTTTTCCAGTGAAAAATTTTGCAATATTTTGGCTCAGATGTCGAGCTGGTGAGTGTCTCTTCATTCTCCAACAACGTCGAGGTTCGCAACTCAGATATAAGTCGAGAAAATTATCCTCATTCGCAGCCATGTGTTCTGATATGTATGTATGTACACGTGTATTGCCTCATAGGCCTATGCCGCCAGTGTCCTGACGCATGAGTCTCAAAGTTTTGGTCTCTTCCGGTGAGAATTTTGGCGATGTGTTAGATCAGATGTGGAGGTGGTGAATGTCTCTTCATTCTCGAACAACGTTGAGGTTGGCAGCTCAGATATATGTTGAGAACATTATCCTCATTCGCAGCCATGTTTTCTTATGTGTATGTATGTATACGTGTATTGCCACATAGGCATATGCCGCCAGTGTCCTGACGCATTCGCAGCCATGTGTTCTGATGTGTATGTATGTACACGTGTATTGCCACATAGGCCTATGCCGCCAGTATCCTGACGCATGAGTCTCTCAGTTTGGGTTTTTTCCAGTGAGAAATTTGGTAATATTTTGGCTCGGATGTCGAGCTGGTGAGTGTTTCTTCATTTTCAAACAACGTTGAGGCTCGCAGCTCAGATATATGTCGAGAAAATTATCCTCATTCGCAGCCATGTTTTCTTATGTGTATGTATGTATACGTGTATTGCCACATAGGCATATGCCGCCAGTGTCCTGACGCATGAGTCTCTCAGTTTGTTTTTTTTCCAGTGAGAAATTTTGCAATATTTTGGCTCAGATGTCGAGCTGGTGAGTGTCTCTTCATTCTCGAACAACGTTGAGGTTCGCAGCTCAGATAAATGTCGAGAACATTATCATGTCGCCAGTGTCCGGAAGCATGAGTCTCACAGTTTGGTTTTTTTTCCAGTGAGAAATTTGGCAATATTTTGGCTCGGATGTCGAGCTGGTGAGTGTCTCTTCATTCTCGAACAACGTTGAGGCTCGCAGCTCAGATATATGTCGAGAAAAATGTCCTCATTCGCAGCCATGTTTTCTGATGTGTTTGTATGTACACGTGTAGTGCCACATAGGCCTATGCCGCCAGTATCCTGACGCATGAGTCTCTCAGTTTGGTTTTTTTCCAGTGAGAAATTTGGCAATATTTTGGCTCGGATGTCGAGCTGGTGAGTGTCTCTTCATTCTCGAACAACGTTGATGCTCGCAGCTCAGATATATGTCGAGAAAAATATCCTCATTCGCAGCCATGTTTTCTGATGTGTATGTATGTATACGTGTATTGCCACATATGCATATGCCGCCAGTGTCCTGACGCATGAGTCTCTCAGTTTGGTTTTTTTCCAGTGAGAAATTTTGCAATATTTTGGCTCAGATGTCGAGCTGGTGAGTGTCTCTTCATTTTCGAACAACGTTGAGGTTCGCAGCTCAGAAATATGTCGAGAACATTATCCTCATTCGCAGCCATGTTTTCTGATGTGTATGTATGTATACGTGTATTGCCACATAGGCATATGCCGCCAGTGTCCTGACGCATGAGTCTCTCATTTTGGTTTTTTTCCAGTGAGAAATTTTGCAATATTTTGGCTCAGATGTCGAGCTGGTGAGTGTCTCTTCATTCTCCAACAACGTTGAGGTTCGCAACTCAGATATAAGTCTAGAAAATTATCCTCATTCGCAGCCATGTTTTCTTATGTGTATGTATGTATACGTGCATTGCCACATAGGCATATGCCGCCAGTGTCCTGACGCATGAGTCTCTCAGTTTGGTTTTTTTTCCAGTGAAAAATTTTGCAATATTTTGGCTCAGATGTCGAGCTGGTGAGTGTCTCTTCATTCTCCAACAACGTCGAGGTTCGCAACTCAGATATAAGTCGAGAAAATTATCCTCATTCGCAGCCATGTGTTCTGATATGTATGTATGTACACGTGTATTGCCTCATAGGCCTATGCCGCCAGTGTCCTGACGCATGAGTCTCAAAGTTTTGGTCTCTTCCGGTGAGAATTTTGGCGATGTGTTAGATCAGATGTGGAGGTGGTGAATGTCTCTTCATTCTCGAACAACGTTGAGGTTGGCAGCTCAGATATATGTTGAGAACATTATCCTCATTCGCAGCCATGTTTTCTTATGTGTATGTATGTATACGTGTATTGCCACATAGGCATATGCCGCCAGTGTCCTGACGCATTCGCAGCCATGTGTTCTGATGTGTATGTATGTACACGTGTATTGCCACATAGGCCTATGCCGCCAGTATCCTGACGCATGAGTCTCTCAGTTTGGGTTTTTTCCAGTGAGAAATTTGGTAATATTTTGGCTCGGATGTCGAGCTGGTGAGTGTTTCTTCATTTTCAAACAACGTTGAGGCTCGCAGCTCAGATATATGTCGAGAAAATTATCCTCATTCGCAGCCATGTTTTCTTATGTGTATGTATGTATACGTGTATTGCCACATAGGCATATGCCGCCAGTGTCCTGACGCATGAGTCTCTCAGTTTGTTTTTTTTCCAGTGAGAAATTTTGCAATATTTTGGCTCAGATGTCGAGCTGGTGAGTGTCTCTTCATTCTCGAACAACGTTGAGGTTCGCAGCTCAGATAAATGTCGAGAACATTATCATGTCGCCAGTGTCCGGAAGCATGAGTCTCACAGTTTGGTTTTTTTTCCAGTGAGAAATTTGGCAATATTTTGGCTCGGATGTCGAGCTGGTGAGTGTCTCTTCATTCTCGAACAACGTTGAGGCTCGCAGCTCAGATATATGTCGAGAAAAATGTCCTCATTCGCAGCCATGTTTTCTGATGTGTTTGTATGTACACGTGTAGTGCCACATAGGCCTATGCCGCCAGTATCCTGACGCATGAGTCTCTCAGTTTGGGTTTTTTCCAGTGAGAAATTTGGCAATATTTTGGCTCGGATGTCGAGCTGGTGAGTGTCTCTTCATTCTCGAACAACGTTGAGGCTCGCAGCTCAGATATATGTCGAGAAAAATGTTCTCATTCGCAGCCATGTTTTCTGATGTGTTTGTATGTACACGTGTAGTGCCACATAGGCCTATGCCGCCAGTATCCTGACGCATGAGTCTCTCAGTTTGGGTTTTTTCCAGTGAGAAATTTGGCAATATTTTGGCTCGGATGTCGAGCTGGTGAGTGTCTCTTCATTCTCGAACAACGTTGAGGTTCGCAGCTCAGATATATGTCGAGAACATTATCCTCATTTGCAGCCATGTTTTCTGATGTGTATGTATGTATACGTGTATCGCCACATAGGCATATGCCGCCAGTGTCCTGACGCATTCGCAGCCATGTGTTCTGATGTGTATGTATGTACACGTGTATTGCCACATAGGCCTATGCCGCCAGTATCGTGACGCATGAGTCTCACGGTTTGGTTTTTTTCCAGTGAGAAATTTGGCAATATTTTGGCTCAGATGTTGAGCTGGAGAGTGTCTCTTCATTCTCGAACAACGTTGAGGTTCGCAGCTCAAATATAAGTCGAAATAATTATCCTCATTCGCCGCCACCTTTTCTTATGTGTATGTTTGTACACTTGTATTGCCGCATAGGCCTATGCCGTCAGTGCCCTGACGCATGGGTCGCACGGTTTGTTTGTTTTACAGTGAGAAATTTGGCAATATTTTGGCTCCGATGTCGAGCTGGTGAGTGTCTCTTCATTCTCGAACAACGTTGAGGTTCGCAGCTCAGATATAAGTCGAGAAAATTATCCTCATTTGCAGCCACCTTTTCTGATGTGTATGTTTGTACACGTGTATTGCCGCATAGGCCTATGCCGCCAGTGGCCTGACGCATGAGTCTCATGGTTTGGGTTTTTTCCAGTGAGAAATTTGGCAATATTTTGGCTCAGATGTCGAGTTGGTGAGTGTCTCTTCATTCTCGGACAACGTTGAGTTTCGCAGCTCAGATATAAGTCGAGAAAATTATCCTCATTCGCAGCCATGTTTTTTATGTGTATCTATGTACACGTGTATTGCCGCATTGGCCTAGGTCGCCAGTGCCCTGACGCATGAGTCTCACAGTTTGGGTTCTTTCTATTGAGAAATTTGGCAATATTTTGGCTCCGATGTCGAGCTGGTGAGTGTCTCTTCATTCTCGAACAACGTTGAGGTTCGCAGCTCAAATATAAGTCGAGAACCTTATCCTCATTCGCAGCCATGTTTTCTTATGTGTATCTATGTATACGTGTATTGCCGCATAGGCCTATGTCGCCAGTGCCCTGACGCATGAGTCTCACAGTTTGAGTTCTTTCTATTGAGAAATTTGGCAATATTTTGGTTCCGGTGTCGAGCTGGTGAGTGTCTCTTCATTCTCGACCAACGTTGAGGTTCGCAGCTCAAATATAAGTCGAGAAAATTATCCTCATTCGCAGCCACCTTTTCTGATGTGTATCTATGTACACGTGTATTGCCGCACTGGCCTATGTCGCCAACGCCCTGACTCATGAGTCTCACAGTTTGGGTTTTTTCCAGTGAGAAGTTTGGCAATATTTTGGCTCAGATGTCGAGCTGGTGAGTGTCTCTTCATTCTTGAACAACGTTGAGGTTCGCAGCTCAAATATAAGTCGAGAAAATTATCCTCATTCGCACCCACCTTTTCTGATGTGTATGTTTGTACACTTGTATTGCCACATTGGCCTAGGTCGCCAGTCCCCTGACGCATGAGTCTCACAGTTTGGGTTCTTTCTCTTGAGAAATTTGGCAATATTTTGGCTCCGATGTCGAGCTGGTGAGTGTCTCTTCATTCTCGGACAACGTTGAGGTTCGCAGCTCAGATATAAGTCTAGAAAATTATCCTCATTCGCAGCCATGTTTTCTTATGTGTATCTATGTACACGTGTATTGCCGCATTGGCCTAGGTCGCCAGTGCCCTGACGCATGAGTCTCACAGTTTGGGTTCTTTCTATAGAGAAATTTGGCAATATTTTGGCTCCGATGTCGAGCTGGTGAGTGTCTCTTCATTCTCGAACAACGTTGAGGTTCGCAGCTCAAATATAAGTCGAGAACATTATCCTCATTCGCAGCCATGTTTTCTTATGTGTATCTATGTACACGTGTATTGCCGCATAGGCCTATGTCGCCAGTCCCCTGACGCATGAGTCTCACAGTTTGGGTTCTTTCTATTGAGAAATTTGGCAATATTTTGGCTCCGATGTCGAGCTGGTGAGTGTCTCTTCATTCTCGAACAACGTTGAGGTTCGCAGCTCAAATATAAGTCGAGAACATTATCCTCATTCGCAGCCATGTTTTCTTATGTGTATCTATGTACACGTGTATTGCCGCATAGGCCTATGTCGCCAGTGCCCTGACGCATGAGTTTCACGGTTTGGTTTTTTTCCAGTGAGAAGTTTGGCAATATTTTGGCTCAGATGTCGAGCTGGTGAGTGTCTCTTCATTCTCGAACAACGTTGAGGTTCGCAGCTCAAATATAAGTCGAGAAAATTATCCTCATTTGCACCCACCTTTTCTGATGTGTATGTTTGTACACTTGTATTGCCGCGTAGGCCTATGCCGTCAGTGCCCTGATACATGGGTCTCACGGTTTGGGTTTTTTCCAGTGAGAAGTTTGGCAATATTTTGGCTTAGATGTCGAGCTGGTGAGTGTCTCTTCATTATCGAACAACGTTGAGGTTCGCAGCTCAGATATAAGTCTAGAAAATTATCCTCATTCGCAGCCATGTTTTCTTATGTGTATCTATGTACACGTGTATTGTCGCATTGGCCTAGGTCGCCAGTGCCCTGACGCATGAGTCTCACGGTTTGGGTTCTTTCTATTGAGAAATTTGGCAATATTTTGGCTCCGATGTCGAGCTGGTGAGTGTCTCTTCATTCTCGGACAACGTTGAGTTTCGCAGCTCAAATATAAGTCGAGAAAATTATCCTCATTCGCAGCCATGTTTTCTTATGTGTATGTTTGTACACTTGTATTGCCGCATAGGCCTATGCCGTCAGTGCCCTGACACATGGGTCTCACGGTTTGGGTTTTTTCCAGTGAGAAGTTTGGCAATATTTTGGCTCAGATGTCGAGCTGGTGAGTGTCTCTTCATTCTCGAACAACGTTGAGGTTCGCAGCTCAGATTTAAGTCTAGAAAATTATCCTCATTCGCAGCCATGTTTTCTTATGTGTATCTATGTACACGTGTATTGCCGCATTGGCCTAGGTCGCCAGTGCCCTGACGCATGAGTCTCACAGTTTGGGTTCTTTCTATTGAGAAATTTGGCAATATTTTGGCTCCGATGTCGAGCTGGTGAGTGTCTCTTCATTCTCGAACAACGTTGAGGTTCGCAGCTCAAATATAAGTCGAGAACATTATCCTCATTCGCAGCCATGTTTTCTTATGTGTATCTATGTACACGTGTATTGCCGCATTGGCCTAGGTCGCCAGTGCCCTGACGCATGAGTCTCACGGTTTGGGTTCTTTCTATTGAGAAATTTGGCAATATTTTGGCTCAGATGTCGAGCTGGTGAGTGTCTCTTCATTCTCGGACAACGTTGAGTTTCGCAGCTCAAATATAAGTCGAGAAAATTATCCTCATTCGCAGCCATGTTTTCTTATGTGTATGTTTGTACACTTGTATTGCCGCATAGGCCTATGCCGTCAGTGCCCTGACACATGGGTCTCACGGTTTGGGTTTTTTCCAGTGAGAAGTTTGGCAATATTTTGGCTCAGATGTCGAGCTGGTGAGTGTCTCTTCATTCTCGAACAACGTTGAGGTTCGCAGCTCAGATTTAAGTCTAGAAAATTATCCTCATTCGCAGCCATGTTTTCTTATGTGTATCTATGTACACGTGTATTGCCGCATTGGCCTAGGTCGCCAGTGCCCTGACGCATGAGTCTCACAGTTTGGGTTCTTTCTATTGAGAAATTTGGCAATATTTTGGCTCCGATGTCGAGCTGGTGAGTGTCTCTTCATTCTCGAACAACGTTGAGGTTCGCAGCTCAAATATAAGTCGAGAACATTATCCTCATTCGCAGCCATGTTTTCTTATGTGTATCTATGTACACGTGTATTGCCGCATAGGCCTATGTCGCCAGTCCCCTGACGCATGAGTCTCACAGTTTGGGTTCTTTCTATTGAGAAATTTGGCAATATTTTGGCTCCGATGTCGAGCTGGTGAGTGTCTCTTCATTCTCGAACAACGTTGAGGTTCGCAGCTCAAATATAAGTCGAGAACATTATCCTCATTCGCAGCCATGTTTTCTTATGTGTATCTATGTACACGTGTATTGCCGCATAGTCCTATGTCGCCAGTGCCCTGACGCATGAGTTTCACGGTTTGGGTTTTTTCCAGTGAGAAGTTTGGCAATATTTTGGCTCAGATGTCGAGCTGGTGAGTGTCTCTTCATTCTCGAACAACGTTGAGGTTCGCAGCTCAGATATAAGTCTAGAAAATTATCCTCATTCGCAGCCATGTTTTCTTATGTGTATCTATGTACACGTGTATTGCCGCATTGGCCTAGGTCGACAGTGCCCTGACGCATGAGTCTCACAGTTTGGGTTCTTTCTATTGAGAAATTTGGCAATATTTTGGCTCCGATGTCGAGCTGGTGAGTGTCTCTTCATTCTCGAACAACGTTGAGGTTCGCAGCTCAAATATAAGTCGAGAACATTATCCTCATTCGCAGCCATGTTTTCTTATGTGTATCTATGTACACGTGTATTGCCGCATAGGCCTATGTCGCCAGTCCCCTGACGCATGAGTCTCACAGTTTGGGTTCTTTCTATTGAGACATTTGGCAATATTTTGGCTCCGATGTCGAGCTGGTGAGTGTCTCTTCATTCTCGAACAACGTTGAGGTTCGCAGCTCAAATATAAGTCGAGAACATTATCCTCATTCGCAGCCATGTTTTCTTATGTGTATCTATGTACACGTGTATTGCCGCATAGGCCTATGTCGCAAGTGCCCTGACGCATGAGTTTCACGGTTTGGGTTTTTTCCAGTGAGAAGTTTGGCAATATTTTGGCTCAGATGTCGAGCTGGTGAGTGTCTCTTCATTCTCGAACAACGTTGAGGTTCGCAGCTCAAATATAAGTCGAGAAAATTATCCTCATTCGCACCCACCTTTTCTGATGTGTATGTTTGTACACTTGTATTGCTGCGTAGGCCTATGCCGTCAGTGCCCTGACACATGGGTCTCACGGTTTGGGTTTTTTCCAGTGAGAAGTTTGGCAATATTTTGGCTCAGATGTCGAGCTGGTGAGTGTCTCTTCATTTTCGAACAACGTTGAGGTTCGCAGCTCAGATATAAGTCTAGAAAATTATCCTCATTCGCAGCCATGTTTTCTTATATGTATCTATGTACACGTGTATTGTCGCATTGGCCTAGGTCGCCAGTGTCCTGACGCATGAGTCTCACAGTTTGGGTTCTTTCTATTGAGAAATTTGGCAATATTTTGGCTCCGATGTCGAGCTGGTGAGTGTCTCTTCATTCTCGAACAACGTTGAGGTTCGCAGCTCAAATATAAGTCGAGAAAATTATCCTCATTCGCAGCCACCTTTTCTGATGTGTATGTTTGTACACGTGTATTGCCGCATAGGCCTATGCCGCCAGTGGCCTGACGCATGAGTCTCATGGTTTGGTTTTTTTCCAGTGAGAAATTTGGCAATATTTTGGCTCCGATGTCGAGCTGGTGAGTGTCTCTTCATTCTCGGACAACGTTGAGTTTCGCAGCTCAGATATAAGTCGAGAACATTATCCTCATTCGCAGCCATGTTTTCTTATGTGTATCTATGTACACGTGTATTGCCGCATAGTCCTATGTCGCCAGTGCCCTGACGCATGAGTTTCACGGTTTGGGTTTTTTCCAGTGAGAAGTTTGGCAATATTTTGGCTCAGATGTCGAGCTGGTGAGTGTCTCTTCATTCTCGAACAACGTTGAGGTTCGCAGCTCAGATATAAGTCTAGAAAATTATCCTCATTCGCAGCCATGTTTTCTTATGTGTATCTATGTACACGTGTATTGCCGCATTGGCCTAGGTCGACAGTGCCCTGACGCATGAGTCTCACAGTTTGGGTTCTTTCTATTGAGAAATTTGGCAATATTTTGGCTCCGATGTCGAGCTGGTGAGTGTCTCTTCATTCTCGAACAACGTTGAGGTTCGCAGCTCAAATATAAGTCGAGAACATTATCCTCATTCGCAGCCATGTTTTCTTATGTGTATCTATGTACACGTGTATTGCCGCATAGGCCTATGTCGCCAGTCCCCTGACGCATGAGTCTCACAGTTTGGGTTCTTTCTATTGAGACATTTGGCAAAATTTTGGCTCCGATGTCGAGCTGGTGAGTGTCTCTTCATTCTCGAACAACGTTGAGGTTCGCAGCTCAAATATAAGTCGAGAACATTATCCTCATTCGCAGCCATGTTTTCTTATGTGTATCTATGTACACGTGTATTGCCGCATAGGCCTATGTCGCAAGTGCCCTGACGCATGAGTTTCACGGTTTGGGTTTTTTCCAGTGAGAAGTTTGGCAATATTTTGGCTCAGATGTCGAGCTGGTGAGTGTCTCTTCATTCTCGAACAACGTTGAGGTTCGCAGCTCAAATATAAGTCGAGAAAATTATCCTCATTCGCACCCACCTTTTCTGATGTGTATGTTTGTACACTTGTATTGCTGCGTAGGCCTATGCCGTCAGTGCCCTGACACATGGGTCTCACGGTTTGGGTTTTTTCCAGTGAGAAGTTTGGCAATATTTTGGCTCAGATGTCGAGCTGGTGAGTGTCTCTTCATTTTCGAACAACGTTGAGGTTCGCAGCTCAGATATAAGTCTAGAAAATTATCCTCATTCGCAGCCATGTTTTCTTATATGTATCTATGTACACGTGTATTGTCGCATTGGCCTAGGTCGCCAGTGTCCTGACGCATGAGTCTCACAGTTTGGGTTCTTTCTATTGAGAAATTTGGCAATATTTTGGCTCCGATGTCGAGCTGGTGAGTGTCTCTTCATTCTCGAACAACGTTGAGGTTCGCAGCTCAAATATAAGTCGAGAAAATTATCCTCATTCGCAGCCACCTTTTCTGATGTGTATGTTTGTACACGTGTATTGCCGCATAGGCCTATGCCGCCAGTGGCCTGACGCATGAGTCTCATGGTTTGGTTTTTTTCCAGTGAGAAATTTGGCAATATTTTGGCTCCGATGTCGAGCTGGTGAGTGTCTCTTCATTCTCGGACAACGTTGAGTTTCGCAGCTCAGATATAAGTCGAGAAAATTATCCTCATTCGCAGCCATGTTTTCTTATGTGTATCTATGTACACGTGTATTGCCGCATTGGCCTAGGTCGCCAGTGCCCTGACGCATGAGTCTCACAGTTTGGGTTCTTTCTATTGAGAAATTTGGCAATATTTTGGCTCCGATGTCGAGCTGGTGAGTGTCGCTTCATTCTCGAACAACGTTGAGGTTCGCAGCTCAAATATAAGTCGAGAACATTATCCTCATTCGCAGCCATGTTTTCTTATGTGTATCTATGTACACGTGTATTGCCGCATTGGCCTAGATCGCCAGTGCCCTGACGCATGAGTCTCACAGTTTGGGTTCTTTCTATTGAGAAATTTGGCAATATTTTGGCTCCGATGTCGAGCTGGTGAGTGTCTCTTCATTCTCGGACAACGTTGAGTTTCGCAGCTCAGATATAAGTCGAGAAAATTATCCTCATTCGCAGCCATGTTTTCTTATGTGTATGTTTGTACACTTGTATTGCCGCATAGGCCTATGCCGTCAGTGCCCTGACACATGGGTCTCACGGTTTGGGTTTTTTCCAGTGAGAAGTTTGGCAATATTTTGGCTCCGATGTCGAGCTGGTGAGTGTCTCTTCATTCTCGGACAACGTTGAGTTTCGCAGCTCAGATATAAGTTGAGAAAATTATCCTCATTCGCAGCCATGTTTTCTTATGTGTATCTATGTACACGTGTATTGCCGCATTGGCCTAGGTCGCCAGTGCCCTGACGCATGAGTCTCACAGTTTGGTTTTTTTCCATTGAGAAATTTGTCAATATTTTGGCTCATATGTCGAGCTGGTAAGTATCTCTTCATTCTCGAACAACGTTGAGGTTCCCAGCTAAGATATAAGTCGAGAAAATAATCCTCATTCGCAGCCACCTTTTCTGATGTGTATGTTTGTACACGTGTATTGCCGCATAGGACTATGCCGCCAGTGGCCTGACGCATGAATCTCATAGTTTGGGTTCTTTCCATTGAGAAAATTGGCAATATTTTGTCTCAGATGTCGAGCTGGTGAATGTCTCGTCATTCTCGAACAACGTTGAGGTTCGCAGCTCAGATATAAGTCGAGAAAATTATCCTATTCGCAGCCACCTTTTGTTAAGTGTATGTTTGTACTCGTGTATTGCCGCATTGGCCTATGTCGCCAGTGCCCTGACGCATGAGTCTCACGGTTAGGTTTTTTTCCAGTGAGAAATTTGGCAATATTTTGGCTCAGATGTTGAGCTGGTGAGTGTCTCTTCATTTTCAAACAACGTTGAGGTTTGCAGCTAAGATATAAGTCGAGAAAATTATCCTCATTCGCAGCAATGTTTTCTGATGTGTATCTATGTACACGTGTATTGCCGCACTGGCCTATGTCGCCAGTGCCCTGACTCATGAGTCTCACAGTTTGGGTTCTTTCCATTGAGAAATTTGGCAATATTTTGGCTTAGATGTCGAGCTGGAGAGTGTCTCTTCATTCTCGAACAACGTTGAGGTTCGCAGCTCAAATATAAGTCGAGAAAATTATCCTTATTCGCAGCCATGTTTTCTTATGTGTATATATGTACACGTGTATTGCCGCATTGGCCTATGTCGCCAGTGCCCTGACGCATGAGTCTCACAGTTTGGGTCCTTTCCATTGAGAAAGTTGGCAATATTTTGGTTCCGATGTCGAGCTGGTGAGTGTCTCTTCATTCTCGGACAACGTTGAGTTTCGCAGCTCAAATATAAGTCGAGAAAATTATCCTCATTCGCAGCCATGTTTTCTTATGTGTATGTTTGTACACTTGTATTGCCGCATAGGCCTATGCCGTCAGTGCCCTGACACATGGGTCTCACGGTTTGGGTTTTTTCCAGTGAGAAGTTTGGCAATATTTTGGCTCAGATGTCGAGCTGGTGTGTGTCTCTTCATTCTCGAACAACGTTGAGGTTCGCAGCTCAGATTTAAGTCTAGAAAATTATCCTCATTCGCAGCCATGTTTTCTTATGTGTATCTATGTACACGTGTATTGCCGCATTGGCCTAGGTCGCCAGTGCCCTGACGCATGAGTCTCACGGTTTGGGTTCTTTCTATTGAGAAATTTGGCAATATTTTTGCTCCGATGTCGAGCTGGTGAGTGTCTCTTCATTCTCGGACAAAGTTGAGTTTCGCAGCTCAAATATAAGTCGAGAAAATTATCCTCATTCGCAGCCATGTTTTCTTATGTGTATGTTTGTACACTTGTATTGCCGCATAGGCCTATGCCGTCAGTGCCCTGACACATGGGTCTCACGGTTTGTTTTTTTTCCAGTGAGAAGTTTGGCAATATTTTGGCTCAGATGTCGAGCTGGTGAGTGTCTCTTCATTCTTGAACAACGTTGAGGTTCGCAGCTCAGATTTAAGTCTAGAAAATTATCCTCATTCGCAGCCATGTTTTCTTATGTGTATCTATGTACACGTGTATTGCCGCATTGGCCTAGGTCGCCAGTGCCCTGACGCATGAGTCTCACAGTTTGGGTTCTTTCTATTGAGAAATTTGGCAATATTTTGGCTCCGATGTCGAGCTGGTGAGTGTCTCTTCATTCTCGAACAACGTTGAGGTTCGCAGCTCAAATATAAGTCGAGAACATTATCCTCATTCGCAGCCATGTTTTCTTATGTGTATCTATGTACACGTGTATTGCCGCATAGGCCTATGTCGCCAGTCCCCTGACGCATGAGTCTCACAGTTTGGGTTCTTTCTATTGAGAAATTTGGCAATATTTTGGCTCCGATGTCGAGCTGGTGAGTGTCTCTTCATTCTCGAACAACGTTGAGGTTCGCAGCTCAAATATAAGTCGAGAACATTATCCTCATTCGCAGCCATGTTTTCTTATGTGTATCTATGTACACGTGTATTGCCGCATAGGCCTATGTCGCCAGTGCCCTGACGCATGAGTTTCACGGTTTGGGTTTTTTCCAGTGAGAAGTTTGGCAATATTTTGGCTCAGATGTCGAGCTGGTGAGTGTCTCTTCATTCTCGAACAACGTTGAGGTTCGCAGCTCAGATATAAGTCTAGAAAATTATCCTCATTCGCAGCCATGTTTTCTTATGTGTATCTATGTACACGTGTATTGCCGCATTGGCCTAGGTCGACAGTGCCCTGACGCATGAGTCTCACAGTTTGGGTTCTTTCTATTGAGAAATTTGGCAATATTTTGGCTCCGATGTCGAGCTGGTGAGTGTCTCTTCATTCTCGAACAACGTTGAGGTTCGCAGCTCAAATATAAGTCGAGAACATTATCCTCATTCGCAGCCATGTTTTCTTATGTGTATCTATGTACACGTGTATTGCCGCATAGGCCTATGTCGCCAGTCCCCTGACGCATGAGTCTCACAGTTTGGGTTCTTTCTATTGAGACATTTGGCAATATTTTGGCTCCGATGTCGAGCTGGTGAGTGTCTCTTCATTCTCGAACAACGTTGAGGTTCGCAGCTCAAATATAAGTCGAGAACATTATCCTCATTCGCAGCCATGTTTTCTTATGTGTATCTATGTACACGTGTATTGCCGCATAGGCCTATGTCGCAAGTGCCCTGACGCATGAGTTTCACGGTTTGGGTTTTTTCCAGTGAGAAGTTTGGCAATATTTTGGCTCAGATGTCGAGCCGGTGAGTGTCTCTTCATTCTCGAACAACGTTGAGGTTCGCAGCTCAAATATAAGTCGAGAAAATTATCCTCATTCGCACCCACCTTTTCTGATGTGTATGTTTGTACACTTGTATTGCCGCGTAGGCCTATGCCGTCAGTGCCCTGACACATGGGTCTCACGGTTTGGGTTTTTTCCAGTGAGAAGTTTGGCAATATTTTGGCTCAGATGTCAAGCTGGTGAGTGTCTCTTCATTCTCGAACAACGTTGAGGTTCGCAGCTCAGATATAAGTCTAGAAAATTATCCTCATTCGCAGCCATGTTTTCTTATGTGTATCTATGTACACGTGTATTGTCGCATTGGCCTAGGTCGCCAGTGCCCTGACGCATGAGTCTCACAGTTTGGGTTCTTTCTATTGAGAAATTTGGCAATATTTTGGCTCCGATGTCGAGCTGGTGAGTGTCTCTTCATTCTCGAACAACGTTGAGGTTCGCAGCTCAAATATAAGTCGAGAAAATTATCCTCATTCGCAGCCACCTTTTCTGATGTGTATGTTTGTACACGTGTATTGCCGCATAGGCCTATGCCGCCAGTGGCCTGACGCATGAGTCTCATGGTTTGGTTTTTTTCCAGTGAGAAATTTGGCAATATTTTGGCTCCGATGTCGAGCTGGTGAGTGTCTCTTCATTCTCGGACAACGTTGAGTTTCGCAGCTCAGATATAAGTCGAGAAAATTATCCTCATTCGCAGCCATGTTTTCTTATGTGTATCTATGTACACGTGTATTGCCGCATTGGCCTAGGTCGCCAGTGCCCTGACGCATGAGTCTCACAGTTTGGGTTCTTTCTATTGAGAAATTTGGCAATATTTTGGCTCCGATGTCGAGCTGGTGAGTGTCGCTTCATTCTCGAACAACGTTGAGGTTCGCAGCTCAAATATAAGTCGAGAACATTATCCTCATTCGCAGCCATGTTTTCTTATGTGTATCTATGTACACGTGTATTGCCGCATTGGCCTAGGTCGCCAGTACCCTGACGCATGAGTCTCACAGTTTGGGTTCTTTCTATTGAGAAATTTGGCAATATTTTGGCTCCGATGTCGAGCTGGTGAGTGTCTCTTCATTCTCGGACAACGTTGAGTTTCGCAGCTCAGATATAAGTCGAGAAAATTATCCTCATTCGCAGCCATGTTTTCTTATGTGTATGTTTGTACACTTGTATTGCCGCATAGGCCTATGCCGTCAGTGCCCTGACACATGGGTCTCACGGTTTGGGTTTTTTCCAGTGAGAAGTTTGGCAATATTTTGGCTCCGATGTCAAGCTGGTGAGTGTCTCTTCATTCTCGGACAACGTTGAGTTTCGCAGCTCAGATATAAGTTGAGAAAATTATCCTCATTCGCAGCCATGTTTTCTTATGTGTATCTATGTACACGTGTATTGCCGCATAGGACTATGCCGCCAGTGGCCTGACGCATGAATCTCATAGTTTGGGTTCTTTCCATTGAGAAAATTGGCAATATTTTGTCTCAGATGTCGAGCTGGTGAATGTCTCGTCATTCTCGAACAACGTTGAGGTTCGCAGCTCAGATATAAGTCGAGAAAATTATCCTATTCGCAGCCACCTTTTGTTAAGTGTATGTTTGTACTCGTGTATTGCCGCATTGGCCTATGTCGCCAGTGCCCTGACGCATGAGTCTCACGGTTTGGTTTTTTTCCAGTGAGAAAATTGGCAATATTTTGGCTCAGATGTTGAGCTGGTGAGTGTCTCTTCATTTTCAAACAACGTTGAGGTTTGCAGCTAAGATATAAGTCGAGAAAATTATCCTCATTCGCAGCAATGTTTTCTGATGTGTATCTATGTACACGTGTATTGCCGCACTGGCCTATGTCGCCAGTGCCCTGACTCATGAGTCTCACAGTTTGGGTTCTTTCCATTGAGAAATTTGGCAATATTTTGGCTTAGATGTCGAGCTGGAGAGTGTCTCTTCATTCTCGAACAACGTTGAGGTTCGCAGCTAAGATATAAGTCGAGAAAATTATCCTCATTCGCAGCCACCTTTTCTTATGTGTATGTTTGTACACGTGTATTGCCGCATTGGCCTATGCCGCCAGTGCCCTGACGCATGAGTCTCACAGTTTGGGTTCTTTCTATTGAGAAATTTGGCAATATTTTGGCTCCGATGTCGAGCTGGTGAGTGTCTCTTCATTCTCGAACAACGTTGAGGTTCGCAGCTCAAATATAAGTCGAGAAAATTATCCTCATTCGCAGCCATGTTTTCTTATGTGTATATATGTACACGTGTATTGCAGCATTGGCCTATGTCGCCAGTGCCCTGACGCATGAGTCTCACAGTTTGGGTCCTTTCCATTGAGAAATTTGGCAATATTTTGGCTCAGATGTCGAGGTGGTGAGTATCTCTTCATTCTCGAACAACGTTGAGGTTCCCAGCTAAGATATAAGTCGAGAAAATAATCCTCATTCGCAGCCACCTTTTCTGATGTGTATGTCTGTACACGTGTATTGCCGCATAGGCCTATGCCCCCAGTGGCCTGACGCATGAATCTCATAGTTTGGGTTCTTTCCATTGATAAATTTGGCAATATTTTGTCTCAGATGTCGAGCTGGTGAATGTCTCTTCATTCTCGAACAACGTTGAGGTTCGCAGCTCAGATATAAGTCGAGAAAATTATCCTCATTCGCAGCCACCTTTTGTTATGTGTATGTTTGTACACGTGTATTGCCGCATTGGCCTATGTCGCCAGTGCCCTGACGCATGAGTCTCACGGTTTGGGTTTTTTCCAGTGAGAAATTTGGCAATATTTTGGCTCAGATGTTGAGCTGGTGAGTGTCTCTTCATTTTCAAACAACGTTGAGGTTTGCAGCTAAGATATAAGTCGAGAAAATTATCCTCATTCGCAGCAATGTTTTCTGATGTGTATCTATGTACATGTGTATTGCCGCACTGGCCTATGTCGCCAGTGCCCTGACTCATGAGTCTCACAGTTTGGGTTCTTTCCATTGAGAAATTTGGCAATATTTTGGCTTAGATGTCGAGCTGGAGAGTGTCTCTTCATTCTCGAACAACGTTGAGGTTCGCAGCTCAAATATAAGTCGAGAAAATTATCCTCATTCGCAGCCATGTTTTCTTATGTGTATATATGTACACGTGTATTGCCGCATTGGCCTATGTCGCCAGTGCCCTGACGCATGAGTCTCACAGTTTGGGTCCTTTCCATTGAGAAAGTTGGCAAAATTTTGGCTCAGATGTCGAGCTGGTGAGTATCTCTTCATTCTCGAACAACGTTGAGGTTTGCAGCTAAGATATAAGTCGAGAAAATTATCCTCATTCGCAGCAATGTTTTCTTATGTGTATCTATGTACACGTGTATTGCCGCACTGGCCTATGTCGCCCGTGCCCTGACTCATGAGTCTCACAGTTTGGGTTCTTTCCATTGAGAAATTTGGCAATATTTTGGCTTAGATGTCGAGCTGGAGAGTGTCTCTTCATTCTCGAACAACGTTGAGGTTCGCAGCTAAGATATAAGTCGAGAAAATTATCCTCATTCGCAGCCACCTTTTCTTATGTGTATGTTTGTACACGTGTATTGCCGCATTGGCATATGTAGCCAGTGCCCTGACGCATGAGTCTTATGTGTATCTATGTACACGTGTATTGCCGCATTGGCCTATGTAGCCAGTGCCCTGACGCATGAGTCTCACAGTTTGGGTTCTTTCCATTTCGAAATTTGGCAATAATTTGGCTCAGATGTCGAGATGGTGAGTGTCTCTTCATTCTCGAACAACGTTGTGGTTCGCAGCTAAGATATAAGTCGAAATAATTATCCTCATTCGCCGTCACCTTTTCTTATGTGTATGTTTGTACACGTGTATTGCCGCATAGGCCTATGCCGCCAGTGGCCTGACGCATGAGTCTCACGGTTTGGGTTTTTCCAGTGAGAAGTTTGGCAATATTTTGGCTCAGATGCTCAGATGTCGAGCTGGTGAGTGTCTCTTCATTCTCAAACAACGTTGAGGTTCGCAGCTCAAATATAAGTCGAGAAAATTATCCTCATTCGCAGCCATGTTTTCTTATGTGTATCTATGTACACGTGTATTGCCGCATTGGCCTATGTTGCCCGTGCCCTGACGCATGAGTCTCACAGCTTGGGTTCTTTCCATTGAGAAATTTGGCAATATTTTGGCTCAGATGTCGAGCTGGTGAGTGTCTCTTCATTCTCAAACAACGTTGAGTTTCGCAGCTCAAATATAAGTCGAGAAAATTATCCTCATTCGCAGCCACCTTTTCTGATGTGTATGTTTGTACACTTGTATTGCCGCATAGGCCTATGCCGTCAGTGCCCTGACGCATGGGTCTCACGGTTTGGTTTTTTTACAGTGAGAAATTTGGCAATATTTTGGCTCCGATGTCGAGCTGGTGAGTGTCTCTTCATTCTCAAACAACGTTGAGGTTCGCAGCTCAAATATAAGTCGAGAAAATTATCCTCATTCGCAGCCATGTTTTTTTATGTGTATCTATGTACACATGTATTGCCGCACTGGCCTATGTCGCCAGTGCCCTGACTCATGAGTCTCACAGTTTGGGTTATTTCCATTGAGGAATTTGGCAATATTTTGGCTCAGATGTCGAGCTGGAGAGTGTCTCTTCATTCTCGAACAACGTTGAGGTTCGCAGCTCAGATACAAGTCGAAAACATTATCCTCATTCGCAGCCATGTTTTCTTATGTGTATCTATGTACACGTGTATTGCCGCATAGGCCTATGTCGCCAGTGCCCTGACGCATGAGTCTCACAGTTTGGGTCCTTTCCATTGAGAAAGTTGGCAATATTTTGGCTCAGATGTCGAGCTGGTGAGTATCTCTTCATTCTCGAACAACGTTGAGGTTCCCAGCTAAGATATAAGTCGAGAAAATAATCCTCATTCGCAGCCACCTTTTCTTATGTGTATCTATGTACACGTGTATTGCCGCACTGGCCTATGCCGCCAGTGGCCTGACGCATGAATCTCATAGTTTGGGTTCTTTCCATTGATAAATTTGGCAATATTTTGTCTCAGATGTCGAGCTGGTGAATGTCTCTTCATTCTCGAACAACGTTGAGGTTCGCAGCTCAGATATAAGTCGAGAAAATTATCCTCATTCGCAGCAACCTTTTGTTATGTGTATGTTTGTACACGTGTATTGCCGCATTGGCCTATGTCGCCAGTGCCCTGACGCATGAGTCTCACGGTTTGGGTTTTTTCCAGTGAGAAATTTGGCAATATTTTGGCTCAGATGTTGAGCTGGTGAGTGTCTCTTCATTTCCAAACAACGTTGAGGTTTGCAGCTAATATATAAGTCGAGAAAATTATCCTCATTCGCAGCAATGTTTTCTTATGTGTATCTATGTACACGTGTATTGCCGCACTGGCCTATGTCGCCAGTGCCCTGACTCATGAGTCTCACAGTTTGGGTTCTTTCCATTGAGAAATTTGGCAATAATTTGGCTCAGATGTCGAGATGGTGAGTGTCTCTTCATTCTCGAACAACGTTGTGGTTCGCAGCTAAGATATAAGTCGAAATAATTATCCTCATTCGCCGTCACCTTTTCTTATGTGTATGTTTGTACACGTGTATTGCCGCATAGGCCTATGCCGCCAGTGGCCTGACGCATGAGTCTCACGGTTTGGGTTTTTCCAGTGAGAAGTTTGGCAATATTTTGGCTCAGATGCTCAGATGTCGAGCTGGTGAGTGTCTCTTCATTCTCAAACAACGTTGAGGTTCGCAGCTCAAATATAAGTCGAGAAAATTATCCTCATTCGCAGCCATGTTTTCTTATGTGTATCTATGTACACGTGTATTGCCGCATTGGCCTATGTTGCCCGTGCCCTGACGCATGAGTCTCACAGTTTGGGTTCTTTCCATTGAGAAATTTGGCAATATTTTGGCTCAGATGTCGAGCTGGTGAGTGTCTCTTCATTCTCAAACAACGTTGAGTTTCGCAGCTCAAATATAAGTCGAGAAAATTATCCTCATTCGCAGCCACCTTTTCTGATGTGTATGTTTGTACACTTGTATTGCCGCATAGGCCTATGCCGTCAGTGCCCTGACGCATGGGTCTCACGGTTTGGTTTTTTTACAGTGAGAAATTTGGCAATATTTTGGCTCCGATGTCGAGCTGGTGAATGTCTCTTCATTCTCGAACAACGTTGAGGTTCGCAGCTCAGATATAAGTCGAGAAAATTATCCTCATTCGCAGCAACCTTTTGTTATGTGTATGTTTGTACACGTGTATTGCCGCATTGGCCTATGTCGCCAGTGCCCTGACGCATGAGTCTCACGGTTTGGGTTTTTTCCAGTGAGAAATTTGGCAATATTTTGGCTCAGATGTTGAGCTGGTGAGTGTCTCTTCATTTCCAAACAACGTTGAGGTTTGCAGCTAATATATAAGTCGAGAAAATTATCCTCATTCGCAGCAATGTTTTCTTATGTGTATCTATGTACACGTGTATTGCCGCACTGGCCTATGTCGCCAGTGCCCTGACTCATGAGTCTCACAGTTTGGGTTCTTTCCATTGAGAAATTTGGCAATATTTTGGCTTAGATGTTGAGCTGGAGAGTGTCTCTTCATTCTCGAACAACGTTGAGGTTCGCAGCTAAGATATAAGTCGAGAAAATTATCCTCATTTGCAGCCACCTTTTCTTATGTGTATGTTTGTACACTTGTATTGCCGCATTGGCCTATGTAGCCAGTGCCCTGACGCATGAGTCTTATGTGTATCTATGTACACGTGTATTGCCGCATTGGCCTATGTAGCCAGTGCCCTGACGCATGAGTCTCACAGTTTGGGTTTTTTCCATTTCGAAATTGGGCAATAATTTGGCTCAGATGTCGAGCTGGTGAATGTCTCTTCATTCTCGAACAACGTTGAGGTTCGCAGCTCAAATATAAGTCAAGAAAATTATCCTCATTCGCAGCCACCTTTTCTGATGTGTATGTTTGTACACGTGTATTGCCGCATAGGCCTATGCCGCCAGTGGCCTGACGCATGTGTCTCATGGTTTGGGTTTTTTCCAGTGAGAAATTTGGCAATATTTTGGCTCAGATGTCGAGCTGGTGAGTGTCTCTTCATTCTCGAACAAAGTTGAGTTTCGCAGCTCAGATATAAGTCGAGAAAATAATCCTCATTCGCAGCAATGTTTTCTTTTGTGTATCTATGTACACGTGTATTGCCGCACTGGCCTATGTCGCCAGTGCCCTGACTCATGAGTCTCACAGTTTTGGTTCTTTCCATTGAGAAATTTGGCAATATTTTGGCTGAGGTGTCGAGCTGGAGAGTGTCTCTTCATTCTCGAACAACGTTGAGGTTCGCAGCTCAGATACAAGTCGAGAAAATTATCCTCATTCGCCGCCATGTTTTCTTATGTGTATCTATGTACACGTGTATTGCCGCATAGGCCTATGTCGCCAGTGCCCTGACGCATGAGTCTCACGGTTTGGTTTTTTCCATTGAGAAGTTTGGCAATATTTTGGCTCAGATGTCGAGCTGGTGAGTGTCTCTTCATTCTCGAACAACGTTGAGGTTCACAGCTCAAATATAAGTCGAGAAAATTATCCTCATTCGCAGCCACCTTTTCTGATGTGTATGTTTGTACACTTGTATTGCCACATTGGCCTATGTCGCCAGTGCCCTGACGCATGAGTCTCACAGTTTGGGTCCTTTCCATTGAGAAAGTTGGCAATATTTTGGCTCCGATGTCGAGCTGGTGAGTGTCTCTTCATTCTCGAACAACGTTGAGGTTCGCAGCTCAAATATAATTCGAGAACATTATCCTCATTCGCAGCCATGTTTTCTTATGTGTATCTATGTACACGTGTATTGCCGCATAGGCCTATGCCGTCAGTGCCCTGACACATGGGTCTCACGGTTTGGGTTTTTTCCATTGAGGAATTTGGCAATATTTTGGCTCAGATGTCGAGCTGGAGAGTGTCTCTTCATTCTCGAACAACGTTGAGGTTCGCAGCTCAGATACAAGTCGAAAACAATATCCTCATTCGCAGCCATGTTTTCTTATGTGTATCTATGTACACGTGTATTGCCGCATAGGCCTATGTCGCCAGTGCCCTGACGCATGAGTCTCACAGTTTGGGTCCTTTCCATTGAGAAAGTTGGCAATATTTTGGCTCAGATGTCGAGCTGGTGAGTATCTCTTCATTCTCGAACAACGTTGATGTTCCCAGCTAAGATATAAGTCGAGAAAATAATCCTCATTCGCAGCCACCTTTTCTTATGTGTATCTATGTACACGTGTATTGCCGCACTGGCCTATGCCGCCAGTGGCCTGACGCATGAATCTCATAGTTTGGGTTCTTTCCATTGATAAATTTGGCAATATTTTGTCTCAGATGTCGAGCTGGTGAATGTCTCTTCATTCTCGAACAACGTTGAGGTTCGCAGCTCAGATATAAGTCGAGAAAATTATCCTCATTCGCAGCAACCTTTTGTTATGTGTATGTTTGTACACGTGTATTGCCGCATTGGCCTATGTCGCCAGTGCCCTGACGCATGAGTCTCACGGTTTGGGTTTTTTCCAGTGAGAAATTTGGCAATATTTTGGCTCAGATGTTGAGCTGGTGAGTGTCTCTTCATTTTCAAACAACGTTGAGGTTTGCAGCTAATATATAAGTCGAGAAAATTATCCTCATTCGCAGCAATGTTTTCTTATGTGTATCTATGTACACGTGTATTGCCGCACTGGCCTATGTCGCCAGTGCCCTGACTCATGAGTCTCACAGTTTGGGTTCTTTCCATTGAGAAATTTGGCAATATTTTGGCTTAGATGTTGAGCTGGAGAGTGTCTCTTCATTCTCGAACAACGTTGAGGTTCGCAGCTAAGATATAAGTCGAGAAAATTATCCTCATTTGCAGCCACCTTTTCTTATGTGTATGTTTGTACACTTGTATTGCCGCATTGGCCTATGTAGCCAGTGCCCTGACGCATGAGTCTTATGTGTATCTATGTACACGTGTATTGCCGCATTGGCCTATGTAGCCAGTGCCCTGACGCATGAGTCTCACAGTTTGGGTTTTTTCCATTTCGAAATTGGGCAATAATTTGGCTCAGATGTCGAGCTGGTGAATGTCTCTTCATTCTCGAACAACGTTGAGGTTCGCAGCTCAAATATAAGTCAAGAAAATTATCCTCATTCGCAGCCACCTTTTCTGATGTGTATGTTTGTACACGTGTATTGCCGCATAGGCCTATGCCGCCAGTGGCCTGACGCATGTGTCTCATGGTTTGGGTTTTTTCCAGTGAGAAATTTGGCAATATTTTGGCTCAGATGTCGAGCTGGTGAGTGTCTCTTCATTCTCGAACAAAGTTGAGTTTCGCAGCTCAGATATAAGTCGAGAAAATAATCCTCATTCGCAGCAATGTTTTCTTTTGTGTATCTATGTACACGTGTATTGCCGCACTGGCCTATGTCGCCAGTGCCCTGACTCATGAGTCTCACAGTTTTGGTTCTTTCCATTGAGAAATTTGGCAATATTTTGGCTGAGGTGTCGAGCTGGAGAGTGTCTCTTCATTCTCGAACAACGTTGAGGTTCGCAGCTCAGATACAAGTCGAGAAAATTATCCTCATTCGCCGCCATGTTTTCTTATGTGTATCTATGTACACGTGTATTGCCGCATAGGCCTATGTCGCCAGTGCCCTGACGCATGAGTCTCACGGTTTGGTTTTTTCCATTGAGAAGTTTGGCAATATTTTGGCTCAGATGTCGAGCTGGTGAGTGTCTCTTCATTCTCGAACAACGTTGAGGTTCACAGCTCAAATATAAGTCGAGAAAATTATCCTCATTCGCAGCCACCTTTTCTGATGTGTATGTTTGTACACTTGTATTGCCACATTGGCCTATGTCGCCAGTGCCCTGACGCATGAGTCTCACAGTTTGGGTCCTTTCCATTGAGAAAGTTGGCAATATTTTGGCTCCGATGTCGAGCTGGTGAGTGTCTCTTCATTCTCGAACAACGTTGAGGTTCGCAGCTCAAATATAATTCGAGAACATTATCCTCATTCGCAGCCATGTTTTCTTATGTGTATCTATGTACACGTGTATTGCCGCATAGGCCTATGCCGTCAGTGCCCTGACACATGGGTCTCACGGTTTGGGTTTTTTCCAGTGAGAAGTTTGGCAATATTTTGGCTCAGATGTTGAGCTGGTGAGTGTCTCTTCATTTTCAAACAACGTTGAGGTTTGCAGCTAAGATATAAGTCGAGAAAATTATCCTCATTCGCAGCAATGTTTTCTTATGTGTATCTATGTACACGTGTATTGCCGCACTGGCCTATGTCGCCAGTGCCCTGACTCATGAGTCTCACAGTTTGGGTTCTTTCCATTGAGAAATTTGGCAATATTTTGGCTTATATGTCGAGCTGGAGAGTGTCTCTTCATTCTCGAACAACATTGAGGTTCGCAGCTAAGATATAAGTCGAGAAAATTATCCTCATTCGCAGCCACATTTTCTTATGTGTATATTTGTACACTTGTATTGCCGCATTAGCCTATGTAGCCAGTGCCCTGACGCATGAGTCTTATGTGTATCTATGTACACGTGTATTGCCGCATTGGCCTATGTAGCCAGTGACCTGACACATGAGTCTCACAGTTTGGGTTTTTTCCATTTCGAAATTTGGCAATAATTTGGCTCAGATGTCGAGCTGGTGAATGTCTCTTCATTCTCGAACAACGTTGAGGTTCGCAGCTCAAATATAAGTCGAGAAAATTATCCTCATTCGCAGCCACCTTTTCTGATGTGTATGTTTGTACACGTGTATTGCCGCATAGGCCTATGCCGCCAGTGCCCTGACGCATGTGTCTCATGGTTTGGGTTTTTTCCAGTGAGAAATTTGGCAATATTTTGGCTCAGATGTCGAGCTGGTGAGTGTCTCTTCATTCTCGAACAAAGTTGAGTTTCGCAGCTCAGATATAAGTCGAGAAAATAATCCTCATTCGCAGCAATGTTTTCTTATGTGTATCTATGTACACGTGTATTGCCGCACTGGCCTATGTCGCCAGTGCCCTGACTCATGAGTCTCACAGTTTTGGTTCTTTCCATTGAGAAATTTGGCAATATTTTGGCTCAGGTGTCGAGCTGGAGAGTGTCTCTTCATTCTCGAACAACGTTGAGGTTCGCAGCTCAGATACAATTCGAAAAAAATTATCCTCATTCGCAGCCATGTTTTCTTATGTGTATCTATGTACACGTGTATTGCCGCATAGGCCTATGTCGCCAGTGCC
The DNA here is from genome assembly GCA_037893245.1 of Crossaster papposus. Classification (NCBI taxonomy): domain Eukaryota; kingdom Metazoa; phylum Echinodermata; class Asteroidea; order Velatida; family Solasteridae; genus Crossaster; species Crossaster papposus. Next base: position 3,122,343 of record JBAIAA010000337.1, on the reverse strand, counting down.
CTGACGCATGAGTCTCACAGTTTGGGTTCTTTCTATTGAGAAATTTGACAATATTTTGGCTCCGATGTCGAGCTGGTGAGTGTCTCTTCATTCTCGAACAACGTTGAGGTTCGCAGCTCAAATATAAGTCGAGAAAATTATTCTCATTCGCAGCCACCTTTTCTGATGTGTATCTATGTACACGTGTATTGCCGCATAGGCCTATGCCGTCAGTGCCCTGACACATGGGTCTCACGGTTTGGGTTTTTTCCAGTGAGAAGTTTGGCAATATTTTGGCTCAGATGTTGAGCTGGTGAGTGTCTCTTCATTTTCAAACAACGTTGAGGTTTGCAGCTAAGATATAAGTCGAGAAAATTATCCTCATTCGCAGCAATGTTTTCTTATGTGTATCTATGTACACGTGTATTGCCGCACTGGCCTATGTCGCCAGTGCCCTGACTCATGAGTCTCACAGTTTGGGTTCTTTCCATTGAGAAATTTGGCAATATTTTGGCTTATATGTCGAGCTGGAGAGTGTCTCTTCATTCTCGAACAACATTGAGGTTCGCAGCTAAGATATAAGTCGAGAAAATTATCCTCATTCGCAGCCACATTTTCTTATGTGTATATTTGTACACTTGTATTGCCGCATTGGCCTATGTAGCCAGTGCCCTGACGCATGAGTCTTATGTGTATCTATGTACACGTGTATTGCCGCATTGGCCTATGTAGCCAGTGACCTGACACATGAGTCTCACAGTTTGGGTTTTTTCCATTTCGAAATTTGGCAATAATTTGGCTCAGATGTCGAGCTGGTGAATGTCTCTTCATTCTCGAACAACGTTGAGGTTCGCAGCTCAAATATAAGTCGAGAAAATTATCCTCATTCGCAGCCACCTTTTCTGATGTGTATGTTTGTACACGTGTATTGCCGCATAGGCCTATGCCGCCAGTGCCCTGACGCATGTGTCTCATGGTTTGGGTTTTTTCCAGTGAGAAATTTGGCAATATTTTGGCTCAGATGTCGAGCTGGTGAGTGTCTCTTCATTCTCGAACAAAGTTGAGTTTCGCAGCTCAGATATAAGTCGAGAAAATAATCCTCATTCGCAGCAATGTTTTCTTATGTGTATCTATGTACACGTGTATTGCCGCACTGGCCTATGTCGCCAGTGCCCTGACTCATGAGTCTCACAGTTTTGGTTCTTTCCATTGAGAAATTTGGCAATATTTTGGCTCAGGTGTCGAGCTGGAGAGTGTCTCTTCATTCTCGAACAACGTTGAGGTTCGCAGCTCAGATACAATTCGAAAAAAATTATCCTCATTCGCAGCCATGTTTTCTTATGTGTATCTATGTACACGTGTATTGCCGCATAGGCCTATGTCGCCAGTGCCCTGACGCATGAGTCTCACAGTTTGGGTTCTTTCTATTGAGAAATTTGACAATATTTTGGCTCCGATGTCGAGCTGGTGAGTGTCTCTTCATTCTCGAACAACGTTGAGGTTCGCAGCTCAAATATAAGTCGAGAAAATTATTCTCATTCGCAGCCACCTTTTCTGATGTGTATGTTTGTACACTTGTATTGCCACATTGGCCTATGTCGCCAGTGCCCTGACGCATGAGTCTCACAGTTTGGGTCCTTTCCATTGAGAAAGTTGGCAATATTTTGGCTCCGATGTCGAGCTGGTGAGTGTCTCTTCATTCTCGAACAACGTTGAGGTTCGCAGCTCAAATATAAGTCGAGAACATTATCCTCATTCGCAGCCATGTTTTCTTATGTGTATCTATCTACACGTGTATTGCCGCATAGGCCTATGCCGTCAGTGCCCTGACACATGGGTCTCACGGTTTGGGTTTTTTCCAGTGAGAAGTTTGGCAATATTTTGGCTCCGATGTCGAGCTGGTGAGTGTCTCTTCATTCTCGGACAACGTTGAGTTTCGCAGCTCAGATATAAGTTGAGAAAATTATCCTCATTCGCAGCCATGTTTTCTTATGTGTATCTATGTACACGTGTATTGCCGCATTGGCCTAGGTCGCCAGTGCCCTGACGCATGAGTCTCACAGTTTGGTTTTTTTCCATTGAGAAATTTGTCAATATTTTGGCTCATATGTCGAGCTGGTAAGTATCTCTTCATTCTCGAACAACGTTGAGGTTCCCAGCTAAGATATAAGTCGAGAAAATAATCCTCATTCGCAGCCACCTTTTCTGATGTGTATGTTTGTACACGTGTATTGCCGCATAGGACTATGCCGCCAGTGGCCTGACGCATGAATCTCATAGTTTGGGTTCTTTCCATTGAGAAAATTGGCAATATTTTGTCTCAGATGTCGAGCTGGTGAATGTCTCGTCATTCTCGAACAACGTTGAGGTTCGCAGCTCAGATATAAGTCGAGAAAATTATCCTATTCGCAGCCACCTTTTGTTAAGTGTATGTTTGTACTCGTGTATTGCCGCATTGGCCTATGTCGCCAGTGCCCTGACGCATGAGTCTCACGGTTTGGTTTTTTTCCAGTGAGAAATTTGGCAATATTTTGGCTCAGATGTTGAGCTGGTGAGTGTCTCTTCATTTTCAAACAACGTTGAGGTTTGCAGCTAAGATATAAGTCGAGAAAATTATCCTCATTCGCAGCAATGTTTTCTGATGTGTATCTATGTACACGTGTATTGCCGCACTGGCCTATGTCGCCAGTGCCCTGACTCATGAGTCTCACAGTTTGGGTTCTTTCCATTGAGAAATTTGGCAATATTTTGGCTTAGATGTCGAGCTGGAGAGTGTCTCTTCATTCTCGAACAACGTTGAGGTTCGCAGCTCAAATATAAGTCGAGAAAATTATCCTCATTCGCAGCCATGTTTTCTTATGTGTATATATGTACACGTGTATTGCCGCATTGGCCTATGTCGCCAGTGCCCTGACGCATGAGTCTCACAGTTTGGGTCCTTTCCATTGAGAAAGTTGGCAATATTTTGGTTCCGATGTCGAGCTGGTGAGTGTCTCTTCATTCTCGGACAACGTTGAGTTTCGCAGCTCAAATATAAGTCGAGAAAATTATCCTCATTCGCAGCCATGTTTTCTTATGTGTATGTTTGTACACTTGTATTGCCGCATAGGCCTATGCCGTCAGTGCCCTGACACATGGGTCTCACGGTTTGGGTTTTTTCCAGTGAGAAGTTTGGCAATATTTTGGCTCAGATGTCGAGCTGGTGTGTGTCTCTTCATTCTCCAACAACGTTGAGGTTCGCAGCTCAGATTTAAGTCTAGAAAATTATCCTCATTCGCAGCCATGTTTTCTTATGTGTATCTATGTACACGTGTATTGCCGCATTGGCCTAGGTCGCCAGTGCCCTGACGCATGAGTCTCACAGTTTGGGTTCTTTCTATTGAGAAATTTGGCAATATTTTGGCTCCGATGTCGAGCTGGTGAGTGTCTCTTCATTCTCGAACAACGTTGAGGTTCGCAGCTCAAATATAAGTCGAGAACATTATCCTCATTCGCAGCCATGTTTTCTTATGTGTATCTATGTACACGTGTATTGCCGCATTGGCCTAGGTCGCCAGTGCCCTGACGCATGAGTCTCACGGTTTGGGTTCTTTCTATTGAGAAATTTGGCAATATTTTTGCTCCGATGTCGAGCTGGTGAGTGTCTCTTCATTCTCGGACAAAGTTGAGTTTCGCAGCTCAAATATAAGTCGAGAAAATTATCCTCATTCGCAGCCATGTTTTCTTATGTGTATGTTTGTACACTTGTATTGCCGCATAGGCCTATGCCGTCAGTGCCCTGACACATGGGTCTCACGGTTTGGGTTTTTTCCAGTGAGAAGTTTGGCAATATTTTGGCTCAGATGTCGAGCTGGTGAGTGTCTCTTCATTCTCGAACAACGTTGAGGTTCGCAGCTCAGATTTAAGTCTAGAAAATTATCCTCATTCGCAGCCATGTTTTCTTATGTGTATCTATGTACACGTGTATTGCCGCATTGGCCTAGGTCGCCAGTGCCCTGACGCATGAGTCTCACAGTTTGGGTTCTTTCTATTGAGAAATTTGGCAATATTTTGGCTCCGATGTCGAGCTGGTGAGTGTCTCTTCATTCTCGAACAACGTTGAGGTTCGCAGCTCAAATATAAGTCGAGAACATTATCCTCATTCGCAGCCATGTTTTCTTATGTGTATCTATGTACACGTGTATTGCCGCATAGGCCTATGTCGCCAGTCCCCTGACGCATGAGTCTCACAGTTTGGGTTCTTTCTATTGAGAAATTTGGCAATATTTTGGCTCCGATGTCGAGCTGGTGAGTGTCTCTTCATTCTCGAACAACGTTGAGGTTCGCAGCTCAAATATAAGTCGAGAACATTATCCTCATTCGCAGCCATGTTTTCTTATGTGTATCTATGTACACGTGTATTGCCGCATAGGCCTATGTCGCCAGTGCCCTGACGCATGAGTTTCACGGTTTGGGTTTTTTCCAGTGAGAAGTTTGGCAATATTTTGGCTCAGATGTCGAGCTGGTGAGTGTCTCTTCATTCTCGAACAACGTTGAGGTTCGCAGCTCAGATATAAGTCTAGAAAATTATCCTCATTCGCAGCCATGTTTTCTTATGTGTATCTATGTACACGTGTATTGCCGCATTGGCCTAGGTCGACAGTGCCCTGACGCATGAGTCTCACAGTTTGGGTTCTTTCTATTGAGAAATTTGGCAATATTTTGGCTCCGATGTCGAGCTGGTGAGTGTCTCTTCATTCTCGAACAACGTTGAGGTTTGCAGCTCAAATATAAGTCGAGAACATTATCCTCATTCGCAGCCATGTTTTTTTATGTGTATCTATGTACACGTGTATTGCCGCATAGGCCTATGTCGCCAGTCCCCTGACGCATGAGTCTCACAGTTTGGGTTCTTTCTATTGAGACATTTGGCAATATTTTGGCTCAGATGTCGAGCTGGTGAGTGTCTCTTCATTCTCGAACAACGTTGAGGTTCGCAGCTCAGATATAAGTCTAGAAAATTATCCTCATTCGCAGCCATGTTTTCTTATGTGTATCTATGTACACGTGTATTGCCGCATAGGCCTATGTCGCCAGTGCCCTGACGCATGAGTCTCACAGTTTGGGTTCTTTCTATTGAGAAATTTGACAATATTTTGGCTCCGATGTCGAGCTGGTGAGTGTCTCTTCATTCTCGAACAACGTTGAGGTTCGCAGCTCAAATATAAGTCGAGAAAATTATCCTCATTCGCAGCCACCTTTTCTGATGTGTATGTTTGTACACTTGTATTGCCACATTGGCCTATGTCGCCAGTGCCCTGACGCATGAGTCTCACAGTTTGGGTCCTTTCCATTGAGAAAGTTGGCAATATTTTGGCTCCGATGTCGAGCTGGTGAGTGTCTCTTCATTCTCGAACAACGTTGAGGTTCGCAGCTCAAATATAAGTCGAGAACATTATCCTCATTCGCAGCCATGTTTTCTTATGTGTATCTATCTACACGTGTATTGCCGCATAGGCCTATGCCGTCAGTGCCCTGACACATGGGTCTCACGGTTTGGGTTTTTTCCAGTGAGAAGTTTGGCAATATTTTGGCTCAGATGTCGAGCTGGTGAGTGTCTCTTCATTCTCGAACAACGTTGAGGTTCGCAGCTCAGATATAAGTCTAGAAAATTATCCTCATTCGCAGCCATGTTTTCTTATGTGTATCTATGTACACGTGTATTGCCGCATTGGCCTATGTCGCCAGTGCCCTGACGCATGAGTCTCACAGTTTGGGTCCTTTCCATTGAGAAAGTTGGCAATATTTTGGCTCAGATGTCGAGCTGGTGAGTGTCTCTTCATTCTCGAACAACGTTGAGGTTCGCAGCTCAAATATAAGTCGAGAAAATTATCCTCATTTGCAGCCACCTTTTCTGATGTGTATGTTTGTACACGTGTATTGCCGCATAGGCCTATGCCGCCAGTGGCCTGACGCATGAGTCTCATGGTTTGGGTTTTTTGTCAGTGAGAAATTTGGCAATATTTTGGCTCAGATGTCGAGTTGGTGAGTGTCTCTTCATTCTCGGACAACGTTGAGTTTCGCAGCTCAGATATAAGTCGAGAAAATTATCCTCATTCGCAGCCATGTTTTTGTATGTGTATCTATGTACACGTGTATTGCCGCATTGGCCTAGGTCGCCAGTGCCCTGACGCATGAGTCTCACAGTTTGGGTTCTTTCTATTGAGAAATTTGGCAATATTTTGGCTCCGATGTCGAGCTGGTGAGTGTCCCTTCATTCTCGAACAACGTTGAGGTTCGCAGCTCAAATATAAGTCGAGAACCTTATCCTCATTCGCAGCCATGATTTCTTATGTGTATCTATGTATACGTGTATTGCAGCATAGGCCTATGTCGCCAGTGCCCTGACGCATGAGTCTCACAGTTTGGGTTCTTTCTATTGAGAAATTTGGCAATATTTTGGCTCCGGTGTCGAGCTGGTGAGTGTCTCTTCATTCTCGAACAACGTTGAGGTTCGCAGCTCAAATATAAGTCGAGAACATTATCCTCATTCGCAGCAATGTTTTCTTATGTGTATCTATGTACACGTGTATTGCCGCATAGGCCTATGTCGCCAGTGCCCTGACGCATGAGTCTCACAGTTTGGGTTCTTTCTATTGAGAAATTTGGCAATATTTTGGCTTAGATGTCGAGCTGGAGAGTGTCTCTTCATTCTCGAACAACGTTGAGGTTCGCAGCTAAGATATAAGTCGAGAAAATTATCCTCATTCGCAGCCACCTTTTCTTATGTGTATGTTTGTACACGTATATTGCCGCATTGGCCTATGCCGCCAGTGCCCTGACGCATGAGTCTCACAGTTTGGGTTCTTTCTATTGAGAAATTTGGCAATATTTTGGCTGCGATGTCGAGCTGGTGAGTGTCTCTTCATTCTCGAACAACGTTGAGGTTCGCAGCTCAAATATAAGTCGAGAAAATTATCCTCATTCGCAGCCATGTTTTCTTATGTGTATCTATGTACACGTGTATTGCCGCATTGGCCTATGTTGCCCGTGCCCTGACGCATGAATCTCACAGTTTGGGTTCTTTCCATTGAGAAATTTGGCAATATTTTGGCTCAGATGTCGAGCTGGTGAGTGTCTCTTCATTCTCGAACAACGTTGAGTTTCGCAGCTCAAATATAAGTCGAGAAAATTATCCTCATTCGCAGTCACCTTTTCTGATGTGTATGTTTGTACACGTGTATTGCCGCATAGGCCTATGCCGTCAGTGCCCTGACGCATGGGTCTCACGGTTTGTTTGTTTTACAGTGAGAAATTTGGCAATATTTTGGCTCCGATGTCGAGCTGGTGAGTGTCTCTTCATTCTCGAACAACGTTGAGGTTCGCAGCTCAGATATAAGTCGAGAAAATTATCCTCATTCGCAGCCACCTTTTCTGATGTGTATCTATCTACACGTGTATTGCCGCACTGGCCTATGTCGCCAATGCCCTGACTCATGAGTCTCACAGTTTGGGTTCTTTCCATTGAGAAATTTGGCAATATTTTGGTTCAGATGTCCAGCTGGTGAGTGTCTCTTCATTCTCGAACAACGTTGAGGTTCGCAGCTCAAATATAAGTCGAGACAATTATCCTCATTCGCAGCCACCTTTTCTGATGTGTATGTTTGTACACGTGTATTGCCGCATAGGCCTATGCCGCCAGTGGCCTGACGCATGAGTCTCATGGTTTGGGTTTTTTCCAGTGAGAAATTTGGCAATATTTTGGCTCAGATGTCGAGTTGGTGAGTGTCTCTTCATTCTCGGACAACGTTGAGTTTCGCAGCTCAGATATAAGTCGAGAAAATTATCCTCATTCGCAGCCATGTTTTTTATGTGTATCTATGTACACGTGTATTGCCGCATTGGCCTAGGTCGCCAGTGCCCTGACGCATGAGTCTCACAGTTTGGGTTCTTTCTATTGAGAAATTTGGCAATATTTTGGCTCCGATGTCGCGCTGGTGAGTGTCTCTTCATTCTCGAACAACGTTGAGGTTCGCAGCTCAAATATAAGTCGAGAACCTTATCCTCATTCGCAGCCATGTTTTCTTATGTGTATCTATGTATACGTGTATTGCCGCATAGGCCTATGTCGCCAGTGCCCTGACGCATGAGTCTCACAGTTTGAGTTCTTTCTATTGAGAAATTTGGCAATATTTTGGTTCCGGTGTCGAGCTGGTGAGTGTCTCTTCATTCTCGAACAACGTTGAGGTTCGCAGCTCAAATATAAGTCGAGAACATTATCCTCATTCGCAGCCATGTTTTCTTATGTGTATCTATGTACACGTGTATTGCCGCATAGGCCTATGTCGCCAGTGCCCTGACGCATGAGTTTCACGGTTTGGTTTTTTTCCAGTGAGAAGTTTGGCAATATTTTGGCTCAGATGTCGAGCTGGTGAGTGTCTCTTCATTCTCGAACAACGTTGAGGTTTGCAGCTCAAATATAAGTCGAGAAAATTATCCTCATTCGCACCCACCTTTTCTGATGTGTATGTTTGTACACTTGTATTGCCGCGTAGGCCTATGCCGTCAGTGCCCTGACACATGGGTCTCACGGTTTGGGTTTTTTCCAGTGAGAAGTTTGGCAATATTTTGGCTTAGATGTCGAGCTGGTGAGTGTCTCTTCATTATCGAACAACGTTGAGGTTCGCAGCTCAGATATAAGTCTAGAAAATTATCCTCATTCGCAGCCATGTTTTCTTATGTGTATCTATGTACACGTGTATTGCCGCATTGGCCTAGGTCGCCAGTGCCCTGACGCATGAGTCTCACGGTTTGGGTTCTTTCTATTGAGAAATTTGGCAATATTTTGGCTCCGATGTCGAGCTGGTGAGTGTCTCTTCATTCTCGGACAACGTTGAGTTTCGCAGCTCAGATATAAGTCGAGAAAATTATCCTCATTCGCAGCCATGTTTTCTTATGTGTATGTTTGTACACTTGTATTGCCGCATAGGCCTATGCCGTCAGTGCCCTGACACATGGGTCTCACGGTTTGGGTTTTTTCCAGTGAGAAGTTTGGCAATATTTTGGCTCAGATGTCGAGCTGGTGAGTGTCTCTTCATTCTCGAACAACGTTGAGGTTCGCAGCTCAGATATAAGTCTAGAAAATTATCCTCATTCGCAGCCATGTTTTCGTATGTGTATCTATGTACACGTGTATTGCCGCATTGGCCTAGGTCGCCAGTGCCCTGACGCATGAGTCTCACAGTTTGGGTTCTTTCTATTGAGAAATTTGGCAATATTTTGGCTCCGATGTCGAGCTGGTGAGTGTCTCTTCATTCTCGAACAACGTTGAGGTTCCCAGCTCAAATATAAGTCGAGAACATTATCCTCATTCGCAGCCATGTTTTCTTATGTGTATCTATGTACACGTGTATTGCCGCATAGGCCTATGTCGCCAGTCCCCTGACGCATGAGTCTCACAGTTTGGGTTCTTTCTATTGAGAAATTTGGCAATATTTTGGCTCCGATGTCGAGCTGGTGAGTGTCTCTTCATTCTCAAACAACGTTGAGGTTCGCAGCTCAAATATAAGTCGAGAACATTATCCTCATTCGCAGCCATGTTTTCTTATGTGTATCTATGTACACGTGTATTGCCGCATAAGCCTATGTCGCCAGTGCCCTGACGCATGAGTTTCACGGTTTGGGTTTTTTCCAGTGAGAAGTTTGGCAATATTTTGGCTCAGATGTCGAGCTGGTGAGTGTCTCTTCATTCTCGAACAACGTTGAGGTTCGCAGCTCAGATATAAGTCTAGAAAATTATCCTCATTCGCAGCCATGTTTTCTTATGTGTATCTATGTACACGTGTATTGCCGCATTGGCCTAGGTCGCCAGTGCCCTGACGCATGAGTCTCACAGTTTGGGTTCTTTCTATTGAGACATTTGGCAATATTTTGGCTCCGATGTCGAGCTGGTGAGTGTCTCTTCATTCTCGAACAACGTTGAGGTTCGCAGCTCAAATATAAGTCGAGAACATTATCCTCATTCGCAGCCATGTTTTCTTATGTGTATCTATGTACACGTGTATTGCCGCATAGGCCTATGTCGCCAGTCCCCTGACGCATGAGTCTCACAGTTTGGGTTCTTTCTATTGAGAAATTTGGCAATATTTTGGCTCCGATGTCGAGCTGGTGAGTGTCTCTTCATTCTCGAACAACGTTGAGGTTCACAGCTCAAATATAAGTCGAGAAAATTATCCTCATTCGCAGCCACCTTTTCTGATGTGTATGTTTGTACACTTCTATTGCCACATTGGCCTATGTCGCCAGTGCCCTGACGCATGAGTCTCACAGTTTGGGTCCTTTCCATTGAGAAAGTTGGCAATATTTTGGCTCCGATGTCGAGCTGGTGAGTGTCTCTTCATTCTCGAACAACGTTGAGGTTCGCAGCTCAAATATAAGTCGAGAACATTATCCTCATTCGCAGCCATGTTTTCTTATGTGTATCTATGTACACGTGTATTGCCGCATAGGCCTATGCCGTCAGTGCCCTGACACATGGGTCTCACGGTTTGGGTTTTTTCCAGTGAGAAGTTTGGCAATATTTTGGCTCAGATGTTGAGCTGGTGAGTGTCTCTTCATTTTCAAACAACGTTGAGGTTTGCAGCTAAGATATAAGTCGAGAAAAATATCCTCATTCGCAGCAATGTTTTCTTATGTGTATCTATGTACACGTGTATTGCCGCACTGGCCTATGTCGCCAGTGCCCTGACTCATGAGTCTCACAGTTTGGGTTCTTTCCATTGAGAAATTTGGCAATATTTTGGCTTATATGTCGAGCTGGAGAGTGTCTCTTCATTCTCGAACAACGTTGAGGTTCGCAGCTAAGATATAAGTCGAGAAAATTATCCTCATTCGCAGCCACATTTTCTTATGTGTATATTTGTACACTTGTATTGCCGCATTGGCCTATGTAGCCAGTGCCCTGACGCATGAGTCTTATGTGTATCTATGTACACGTGTATTGCAGCATTGGCCTATGTAGCCAGTGCCCTGACACATGAGTCTCACAGTTTGGGTTTTTTCCATTTCGAAATTTGGCAATAATTTGGCTCAGATGTCGAGCTGGTGAATGTCTCTTCATTCTCGAACAACGTTGAGGTTCGCAGCTCAAATATAAGTCGAGAAAATTATCCTCATTCGCAGCCACCTTTTCTGATGTGTATGTTTGTACACGTGTATTGCCGCATAGGCCTATGCCGCCAGTGCCCTGACGCATGTGTCTCATGGTTTGGGTTTTTTCCAGTGAGAAATTTGGCAATATTTTGGCTCAGATGTCGAGCTGGTGAGTGTCTCTTCATTCTCGAACAAAGTTGAGTTTCGCAGCTCAGATATAAGTCGAGAAAATAATCCTCATTCGCAGCAATGTTTTCTTATGTGTATCTATGTACACGTGTATTGCCGCACTGGCCTATGTCGCCAGTGCCCTGACTCATGAGTCTCACAGTTTTGGTTCTTTCCATTGAGAAATTTGGTAATATTTTGGCTCAGGTGTCGAGCTGGAGAGTGTCTCTTCATTCTCGAACAACGTTGAGGTTCGCAGCTCAGATACAATTCGAAAAAAAGTATCCTCATTCGCAGCCATGTTTTCTTATGTGTATCTATGTACACGTGTATTGCCGCATAGGCCTATGTCGCCAGTGCCCTGACGCATGAGTCTCACAGTTTGGGTTCTTTCTATTGAGAAATTTGACAATATTTTGGCTCCGATGTCGAGCTGGTGAGTGTCTCTTCATTCTCGAACAACGTTGAGGTTCGCAGCTCAAATATAAGTCGAGAAAATTATCCTCATTCGCAGCCACCTTTTCTGATGTGTATGTTTGTACACTTGTATTGCCACATTGGCCTATGTCGCCAGTGCCCTGACGCATGAGTCTCACAGTTTGGGTCCTTTCCATTGAGAAAGTTGGCAATATTTTGGCTCCGATGTCGAGCTGGTGAGTGTCTCTTCATTCTCGAACAACGTTGAGGTTCGCAGCTCAAATATAAGTCGAGAACATTATCCTCATTCGCAGCCATGTTTTCTTATGTGTATCTATCTACACGTGTATTGCCGCATAGGCCTATGCCGTCAGTGCCCTGACACATGGGTCTCACGGTTTGGGTTTTTTCCAGTGAGAAGTTTGGCAATATTTTGGCTCAGATGTTGAGCTGGTGAGTGTCTCTTCATTTTCAAACAACGTTGAGGTTTGCAGCTAAGATATAAGTCGAGAAAAATATCCTCATTCGCAGCAATGTTTTCTTATGTGTATCTATGTACACGTGTATTGCCGCACTGGCCTATGTCGCCAGTGCCCTGACTCATGAGTCTCACAGTTTGGGTTCTTTCCATTGAGAAATTTGGCAATATTTTGGCTTATATGTCGAGCTGGAGAGTGTCTCTTCATTCTCGAACAACGTTGAGGTTCGCAGCTAAGATATAAGTCGAGAAAATTATCCTCATTCGCAGCCACATTTTCTTATGTGTATATTTGTACACTTGTATTGCCGCATTGGCCTATGTAGCCAGTGCCCTGACGCATGAGTCTTATGTGTATCTATGTACACGTGTATTGCAGCATTGGCCTATGTAGCCAGTGCCCTGACACATGAGTCTCACAGTTTGGGTTTTTTCCATTTCGAAATTTGGCAATAATTTGGCTCAGATGTCGAGCTGGTGAATGTCTCTTCATTCTCGAACAACGTTGAGGTTCGCAGCTCAAATATAAGTCGAGAAAATTATCCTCATTCGCAGCCACCTTTTCTGATGTGTATGTTTGTACACGTGTATTGCCGCATAGGCCTATGCCGCCAGTGCCCTGACGCATGTGTCTCATGGTTTGGGTTTTTTCCAGTGAGAAATTTGGCAATATTTTGGCTCAGATGTCGAGCTGGTGAGTGTCTCTTCATTCTCGAACAAAGTTGAGTTTCGCAGCTCAGATATAAGTCGAGAAAATAATCCTCATTCGCAGCAATGTTTTCTTATGTGTATCTATGTACACGTGTATTGCCGCACTGGCCTATGTCGCCAGTGCCCTGACTCATGAGTCTCACAGTTTTGGTTCTTTCCATTGAGAAATTTGGTAATATTTTGGCTCAGGTGTCGAGCTGGAGAGTGTCTCTTCATTCTCGAACAACGTTGAGGTTCGCAGCTCAGATACAATTCGAAAAAAAGTATCCTCATTCGCAGCCATGTTTTCTTATGTGTATCTATGTACACGTGTATTGCCGCATAGGCCTATGTCGCCAGTGCCCTGACGCATGAGTCTCACAGTTTGGGTTCTTTCTATTGAGAAATTTGACAATATTTTGGCTCCGATGTCGAGCTGGTGAGTGTCTCTTCATTCTCGAACAACGTTGAGGTTCGCAGCTCAAATATAAGTCGAGAAAATTATCCTCATTCGCAGCCACCTTTTCTGATGTGTATGTTTGTACACTTGTATTGCCACATTGGCCTATGTCGCCAGTGCCCTGACGCATGAGTCTCACAGTTTGGGTCCTTTCCATTGAGAAAGTTGGCAATATTTTGGCTCCGATGTCGAGCTGGTGAGTGTCTCTTCATTCTCGAACAACGTTGAGGTTCGCAGCTCAAATATAAGTCGAGAACATTATCCTCATTCGCAGCCATGTTTTCTTATGTGTATCTATCTACACGTGTATTGCCGCATAGGCCTATGCCGTCAGTGCCCTGACACATGGGTCTCACGGTTTGGGTTTTTTCCAGTGAGAAGTTTGGCAATATTTTGGCTCAGATGTCGAGCTGGTGAGTGTCTCTTCATTCTCGAACAACGTTGAGGTTCGCAGCTCAGATATAAGTCTAGAAAATTATCCTCATTCGCAGCCATGTTTTCTTATGTGTATCTATGTACACGTGTATTGCCGCATTGGCCTATGTCGCCAGTGCCCTGACGCATGAGTCTCACAGTTTGGGTCCTTTCCATTGAGAAAGTTGGCAATATTTTGGCTCAGATGTCGAGCTGGTGAGTGTCTCTTCATTCTCGAACAACGTTGAGGTTCGCAGCTCAAATATAAGTCGAGAAAATTATCCTCATTCGCAGCCACCTTTTCTGATGTGTATGTTTGTACACGTGTATTGCCGCATAGGCCTATGCCGCCAGTGGCCTGACGCATGAGTCTCATGGTTTGGGTTTTTTGTCAGTGAGAAATTTGGCAATATTTTGGCTCAGATGTCGAGTTGGTGAGTGTCTCTTCATTCTCGGACAACGTTGAGTTTCGCAGCTCAGATATAAGTCGAGAAAATTATCCTCATTCGCAGCCATGTTTTTGTATGTGTATCTATGTACACGTGTATTGCCGCATAGGCCTATGCCGTCAGTGCCCTGACACATGGGTCTCACGGTTTGGGTTTTTTCCAGTGAGAAGTTTGGCAATATTTTGGCTCAGATGTTGAGCTGGTGAGTGTCTCTTCATTTTCAAACAACGTTGAGGTTTGCAGCTAAGATATAAGTCGAGAAAATTATCCTCATTCGCAGCAATGTTTTCTTATGTGTATCTATGTACACGTGTATTGCCGCACTGGCCTATGTCGCCAGTGCCCTGACTCATGAGTCTCACAGTTTGGGTTCTTTCCATTGAGAAATTTGGCAATATTTTGGCTTATATGTCGAGCTGGAGAGTGTCTCTTCATTCTCGAACAACGTTGAGGTTCGCAGCTAAGATATAAGTCGAGAAAATTATCCTCATTCGCAGCCACATTTTCTTATGTGTATATTTGTACACTTGTATTGCCGCATTGGCCTATGTAGCCAGTGCCCTGACGCATGAGTCTTATGTGTATCTATGTACACGTGTATTGCAGCATTGGCCTATGTAGCCAGTGCCCTGACACATGAGTCTCACAGTTTGGGTTTTTTCCATTTCGAAATTTGGCAATAATTTGGCTCAGATGTCGAGCTGGTGAATGTCTCTTCATTCTCGAACAACGTTGAGGTTCGCAGCTCAAATATAAGTCGAGAAAATTATCCTCATTCGCAGCCACCTTTTCTGATGTGTATGTTTGTACACGTGTATTGCCGCATAGGCCTATGCCGCCAGTGCCCTGACGCATGTGTCTCATGGTTTGGGTTTTTTCCAGTGAGAAATTTGGCAATATTTTGGCTCAGATGTCGAGCTGGTGAGTGTCTCTTCATTCTCGAACAAAGTTGAGTTTCGCAGCTCAGATATAAGTCGAGAAAATAATCCTCATTCGCAGCAATGTTTTCTTATGTGTATCTATGTACACGTGTATTGCCGCACTGGCCTATGTCGCCAGTGCCCTGACTCATGAGTCTCACAGTTTTGGTTCTTTCCATTGAGAAATTTGGTAATATTTTGGCTCAGGTGTCGAGCTGGAGAGTGTCTCTTCATTCTCGAACAACGTTGAGGTTTGCAGCTCAGATACAATTCGAAAAAAAGTATCCTCATTCGCAGCCATGTTTTCTTATGTGTATCTATGTACACGTGTATTGCCGCATAGGCCTATGTCGCCAGTGCCCTGACGCATGAGTCTCACAGTTTGGGTTCTTTCTATTGAGAAATTTGACAATATTTTGGCTCCGATGTCGAGCTGGTGAGTGTCTCTTCATTCTCGAACAACGTTGAGGTTCGCAGCTCAAATATAAGTCGAGAAAATTATCCTCATTCGCAGCCACCTTTTCTGATGTGTATGTTTGTACACTTGTATTGCCACATTGGCCTATGTCGCCAGTGCCCTGACGCATGAGTCTCACAGTTTGGGTCCTTTCCATTGAGAAAGTTGGCAATATTTTGGCTCCGATGTCGAGCTGGTGAGTGTCTCTTCATTCTCGAACAACGTTGAGGTTCGCAGCTCAAATATAAGTCGAGAACATTATCCTCATTCGCAGCCATGTTTTCTTATGTGTATCTATCTACACGTGTATTGCCGCATAGGCCTATGCCGTCAGTGCCCTGACACATGGGTCTCACGGTTTGGGTTTTTTCCAGTGAGAAGTTTGGCAATATTTTGGCTCAGATGTCGAGCTGGTGAGTGTCTCTTCATTCTCGAACAACGTTGAGGTTCGCAGCTCAGATATAAGTCTAGAAAATTATCCTCATTCGCAGTCACCTTTTCTGATGTGTATGTTTGTACACTTGTATTGCCGCATAGGCCTATGCCGTCAGTGCCCTGACGCATGGGTCTCACGGTTTGTTTGTTTTACAGTGAGAAATTTGGCAATATTTTGGCTCCGATGTCGAGCTGGTGAGTGTCTCTTCATTCTCGAACAACGTTGAGGTTCGCAGCTCAGATATAAGTCGAGAAAATTATCCTCATTCGCAGCCACCTTTTCTGATGTGTATCTATCTACACGTGTATTGCCGCACTGGCCTATGTCGCCAATGCCCTGACTCATGAGTCTCACAGTTTGGGTTCTTTCCATTGGGAAATTTGGCAATATTTTGGTTCAGATGTCCAGCTGGTGAGTGTCTCTTCATTCTCGAACAACGTTGAGGTTCGCAGCTCAAATATAAGTCGAGACAATTATCCTCATTCGCAGCCACCTTTTCTGATGTGTATGTTTGTACACGTGTATTGCCGCATAGGCCTATGCCGCCAGTGGCCTGACGCATGAGTCTCATGGTTTGGGTTTTTTCCAGTGAGAAATTTGGCAATATTTTGGCTCAGATGTCGAGTTGGTGAGTGTCTCTTCATTCTCGGACAACGTTGAGTTTCGCAGCTCAGATATAAGTCGAGAACATTATCCTCATTCGCAGCCATGTTTTCTTATGTGTATCTATGTATACGTGTATTGCCGCATAGGCCTATGTCGCCAGTGCCCTGACGCATGAGTCTCACAGTTTGAGTTCTTTCTATTGAGAAATTTGGCAATATTTTGGTTCCGGTGTCGAGCTGGTGAGTGTCTCTTCATTCTCGAACAACGTTGAGGTTCGCAGCTCAAATATAAGTCGAGAACATTATCCTCATTCGCAGCCATGTTTTCTTATGTGTATCTATGTACACGTGTATTGCCGCATAGGCCTATGTCGCCAGTGCCCTGACGCATGAGTTTCACGGTTTGGTTTTTTTCCAGTGAGAAGTTTGGCAATATTTTGGCTCAGATGTCGAGCTGGTGAGTGTCTCTTCATTCTCGAACAACGTTGAGGTTCGCAGCTCAAATATAAGTCGAGAAAATTATCCTCATTCGCACCCACCTTTTCTGATGTGTATGTTTGTACACTTGTATTGCCGCGTAGGCCTATGCCGTCAGTGCCCTGACACATGGGTCTCACGGTTTGGGTTTTTTCCAGTGAGAAGTTTGGCAATATTTTGGCTTAGATGTCGAGCTGGTGAGTGTCTCTTCATTATCGAACAACGTTGAGGTTCGCAGCTCAGATATAAGTCTAGAAAATTATCCTCATTCGCAGCCATGTTTTCTTATGTGTATCTATGTACACGTGTATTGCCGCATTGGCCTAGGTCGCCAGTGCCCTGACGCATGAGTCTCACAGTTTGGGTTCTTTCTATTGAGAAATTTGGCAATATTTTGGCTCCGATGTCGAGCTGGTGAGTGTCTCTTCATTCTCGAACAACGTTGAGGTTCCCAGCTCAAATATAAGTCGAGAACATTATCCTCATTCGCAGCCATGTTTTCTTATGTGTATCTATGTACACGTGTATTGCCGCATAGGCCTATGTCGCCAGTCCCCTGACGCATGAGTCTCACTGTTTGGGTTCTTTCTATTGAGAAATTTGGCAATATTTTGGCTCCGATGTCGAGCTGGTGAGTGTCTCTTCATTCTCAAACAACCTTGAGGTTCGCAGCTCAAATATAAGTCGAGAACATTATCCTCATTCGCAGCCATGTTTTCTTATGTGTATCTATGTACACGTGTATTGCCGCATAAGCCTATGTCGCCAGTGCCCTGACGCATGAGTTTCACGGTTTGGGTTTTTTCCAGTGAGAAGTTTGGCAATATTTTGGCTCAGATGTCGAGCTGGTGAGTGTCTCTTCATTCTCGAACAACGTTGAGGTTCGCAGCTCAGATATAAGTCTAGAAAATTATCCTCATTCGCAGCCATGTTTTCTTATGTGTATCTATGTACACGTGTATTGCCGCATTGGCCTAGGTCGCCAGTGCCCTGACGCATGAGTCTCACAGTTTGGGTTCTTTCTATTGAGAAATTTGGCAATATTTTGGCTCCGATGTCGAGCTGGTGAGTGTCTCTTCATTCTCGAACAACGTTGAGGTTCGCAGCTCAAATATAAGTCGAGAACATTATCCTCATTCGCAGCCATGTTTTCTTATGTGTATCTATGTACACGTGTATTGCCGCATAGGCCTATGTCGCCAGTCCCCTGACGCATGAGTCTCACAGTTTGGGTTCTTTCTATTGAGAAATTTGGCAATATTTTGGCTCCGATGTCGAGCTGGTGAGTGTCTCTTCATTCTCGAACAACGTTGAGGTTCCCAGCTCAAATATAAGTCGAGAACATTATCCTCATTCGCAGCCATGTTTTCTTATGTGTATCTATGTACACGTGTATTGCCGCATAGGCCTATGTCGCCAGTCCCCTGACGCATGAGTCTCACAGTTTGGGTTCTTTCTATTGAGAAATTTGGCAATATTTTGGCTCCGATGTCGAGCTGGTGAGTGTCTCTTCATTCTCAAACAACGTTGAGGTTCGCAGCTCAAATATAAGTCGAGAACATTATCCTCATTCGCAGCCATGTTTTCTTATGTGTATCTATGTACACGTGTATTGCCGCATAGGCCTATGTCGCCAGTGCCCTGACGCATGAGTTTCACGGTTTGGGTTTTTTCCAGTGAGAAGTTTGGCAATATTTTGGCTCAGATGTCGAGCTGGTGAGTGTCTCTTCATTCTCGAACAACGTTGAGGTTCGCAGCTCAGATATAAGTCTAGAAAATTATCCTCATTCGCAGCCATGTTTTCTTATGTGTATCTATGTACACGTGTATTGCCGCATTGGCCTAGGTCGCCAGTGCCCTGACGCATGAGTCTCACAGTTTGGGTTCTTTCTATTGAGAAATTTGGCAATATTTTGGCTCCGATGTCGAGCTGGTGAGTGTCTCTTCATTCTCGAACAACGTTGAGGTTCGCAGCTCAAATATAAGTCGAGAACATTATCCTCATTCGCAGCCATGTTTTCTTATGTGTATCTATGTACACGTGTATTGCCGCATAGGCCTATGTCGCCAGTCCCCTGACGCATGAGTCTCACAGTTTGGGTTCTTTCTATTGAGAAATTTGGCAATATTTTGGCTCCGATGTCGAGCTGGTGAGTGTCTCTTCATTCTCGAACAACGTTGAGGTTCGCAGCTCAAATATAAGTCGAGAACATTATCCTCATTCGCAGCCATGTTTTCTTATGTGTATCTATGTACACGTGTATTGCCGCATAGGCCTATGTCGCAAGTGCCCTGACGCATGAGTTTCACGGTTTGGGTTTTTTTCCAGTGAGAAGTTTGGCAATATTTTGGCTCAGATGTCGAGCTGGTGAGTGTCTCTTCATTCTCGAACAACGTTGAGGTTCGCAGCTCAAAAATAAGTCGAGAAAATTATCCTCATTCGCACCCACCTTTTCTGATGTGTATGTTTGTACACTTGTATTGCCGCGTAGGCCTATGCCGTCAGTGCCCTGACACATGGGTCTCACGGTTTGGTTTTTTTCCAGTGAGAAGTTTGGCAATATTTTGGCTCAGATGTCGAGCTGGTGAGTGTCTCTTCATTCTCGAACAACGTTGAGGTTCGCAGCTCAGATATAAGTCTAGAAAATTATCCTCATTCGCAGCCATGTTTTCTTATGTGTATCTATGTACACGTGTATTGTCGCATTGGCCTAGGTCGCCAGTGCCCTGACGCATGAGTCTCACAGTTTGGGTTCTTTCTATTGAGAAATTTGGCAATATTTTGGCTCCGATGTCGAGCTGGTGAGTGTCTCTTCATTCTCGAACAACGTTGAGGTTCGCAGCTCAAATATAAGTCGAGAACATTATCCTCATTCGCAGCCATGTTTTCTTATGTGTATCTATGTACACGTGTATTGCCGCATAAGCCTATGTCGCCAGTGCCCTGACGCATGAGTTTCACGGTTTGGGTTTTTTCCAGTGAGAAGTTTGGCAATATTTTGGCTCAGATGTCGAGCTGGTGAGTGTCTCTTCATTCTCGAACAACGTTGAGGTTCGCAGCTCAGATATAAGTCTAGAAAATTATCCTCATTCGCAGCCATGTTTTCTTATGTGTATCTATGTACACGTGTATTGCCGCATTGGCCTAGGTCGCCAGTGCCCTGACGCATGAGTCTCACAGTTTGGGTTCTTTCTATTGAGAAATTTGGCAATATTTTGGCTCCGATGTCGAGCTGGTGAGTGTCTCTTCATTCTCGAACAACGTTGAGGTTCGCAGCTCAAATATAAGTCGAGAACATTATCCTCATTCGCAGCCATGTTTTCTTATGTGTATCTATGTACACGTGTATTGCCGCATAGGCCTATGTCGCCAGTCCCCTGACGCATGAGTCTCACAGTTTGGGTTCTTTCTATTGAGAAATTTGGCAATATTTTGGCTCCGATGTCGAGCTGGTGAGTGTCTCTTCATTCTCGAACAACGTTGAGGTTCCCAGCTCAAATATAAGTCGAGAACATTATCCTCATTCGCAGCCATGTTTTCTTATGTGTATCTATGTACACGTGTATTGCCGCATAGGCCTATGTCGCCAGTCCCCTGACGCATGAGTCTCACAGTTTGGGTTCTTTCTATTGAGAAATTTGGCAATATTTTGGCTCCGATGTCGAGCTGGTGAGTGTCTCTTCATTCTCAAACAACGTTGAGGTTCGCAGCTCAAATATAAGTCGAGAACATTATCCTCATTCGCAGCCATGTTTTCTTATGTGTATCTATGTACACGTGTATTGCCGCATAGGCCTATGTCGCCAGTGCCCTGACGCATGAGTTTCACGGTTTGGGTTTTTTCCAGTGAGAAGTTTGGCAATATTTTGGCTCAGATGTCGAGCTGGTGAGTGTCTCTTCATTCTCGAACAACGTTGAGGTTCGCAGCTCAGATATAAGTCTAGAAAATTATCCTCATTCGCAGCCATGTTTTCTTATGTGTATCTATGTACACGTGTATTGCCGCATTGGCCTAGGTCGCCAGTGCCCTGACGCATGAGTCTCACAGTTTGGGTTCTTTCTATTGAGAAATTTGGCAATATTTTGGCTCCGATGTCGAGCTGGTGAGTGTCTCTTCATTCTCGAACAACGTTGAGGTTCGCAGCTCAAATATAAGTCGAGAACATTATCCTCATTCGCAGCCATGTTTTCTTATGTGTATATATGTACACGTGTATTGCCGCATAGGCCTATGTCGCCAGTCCCCTGACGCATGAGTCTCACAGTTTGGGTTCTTTCTATTGAGAAATTTGGCAATATTTTGGCTCCGATGTCGAGCTGGTGAGTGTCTCTTCATTCTCGAACAACGTTGAGGTTCCCAGCTCAAATATAAGTCGAGAACATTATCCTCATTCGCAGCCATGTTTTCTTATGTGTATCTATGTACACGTGTATTGCCGCATAGGCCTATGTCGCCAGTCCCCTGACGCATGAGTCTCACAGTTTGGGTTCTTTCTATTGAGAAATTTGGCAATATTTTGGCTCCGATGTCGAGCTGGTGAGTGTCTCTTCATTCTCAAACAACGTTGAGGTTCGCAGCTCAAATATAAGTCGAGAACATTATCCTCATTCGCAGCCATGTTTTCTTATGTGTATCTATGTACACGTGTATTGCCGCATAGGCCTATGTCGCCAGTGCCCTGACGCATGAGTTTCACGGTTTGGGTTTTTTCCAGTGAGAAGTTTGGCAATATTTTGGCTCAGATGTCGAGCTGGTGAGTGTCTCTTCATTCTCGAACAACGTTGAGGTTCGCAGCTCAGATATAAGTCTAGAAAATTATCCTCATTCGCAGCCATGTTTTCTTATGTGTATCTATGTACACGTGTATTGCCGCATTGGCCTAGGTCGCCAGTGCCCTGACGCATGAGTCTCACAGTTTGGGTTCTTTCTATTGAGAAATTTGGCAATATTTTGGCTCCGATGTCGAGCTGGTGAGTGTCTCTTCATTCTCGAACAACGTTGAGGTTCGCAGCTCAAATATAAGTCGAGAACATTATCCTCATTCGCAGCCATGTTTTCTTATGTGTATCTATGTACACGTGTATTGCCGCATAGGCCTATGTCGCCAGTCCCCTGACGCATGAGTCTCACAGTTTGGGTTTTTTCTATTGAGAAATTTGGCAATATTTTGGCTCCGATGTCGAGCTGGTGAGTGTCTCTTCATTCTCGAACAACGTTGAGGTTCGCAGCTCAAATATAAGTCGAGAACATTATCCTCATTCGCAGCCATGTTTTCGTATGTGTATCTATGTACACGTGTATTGCCGCATAGGCCTATGTCGCAAGTGCCCTGACGCATGAGTTTCACGGTTTGGGTTTTTTCCAGTGAGAAGTTTGGCAATATTTTGGCTCAGATGTCGAGCTGGTGAGTGTCTCTTCATTCTCGAACAACGTTGAGGTTCGCAGCTCAAAAATAAGTCGAGAAAATTATCCTCATTCGCACCCACCTTTTCTGATGTGTATGTTTGTACACTTGTATTGCCGCGTAGGCCTATGCCGTCAGTGCCCTGACACATGGGTCTCACGGTTTGGTTTTTTTCCAGTGAGAAGTTTGGCAATATTTTGGCTCAGATGTCGAGCTGGTGAGTGTCTCTTCATTCTCGAACAACGTTGAGGTTCGCAGCTCAGATATAAGTCTAGAAAATTATCCTCATTCGCAGCCATGTTTTCTTATGTGTATCTATGTACACGTGTATTGTCGCATTGGCCTAGGTCGCCAGTGCCCTGACGCATGAGTCTCACAGTTTGGGTTCTTTCTATTGAGAAATTTGGCAATATTTTGGCTCCGATGTCGAGCTGGTGAGTGTCTCTTCATTCTCGAACAACGTTGAGGTTCGCAGCTCAAATATAAGTCGAGAAAATTATCCTCATTCGCAGCCACCTTTTCTGATGTGTATGTTTGTACACGTGTATTGCCGCATAGGCCTATGCCGCCAGTGGCCTGACGCATGAGTCTCATGGTTTGGTTTTTTTCCAGTGAGAAATTTGGCAATATTTTGGCTCCGATGTCGAGCTGGTGAGTGTCTCTTCATTCTCGGACAACGTTGAGTTTCGCAGCTCAGATATAAGTCGAGAAAATTATCCTCATTCGCAGCAATGTTTTCTTATGTGTATCTATGTACACGTGTATTGCCGCATAGGCCTATGTCGCAAGTGCCCTGACGCATGAGTTTCACGGTTTGGGTTTTTTCCAGTGAGAAGTTTGGCAATATTTTGGCTCAGATTTCGAGCTGGTGAGTGTCTCTTCATTCTCGAACAACGTTGAGGTTCGCAGCTCAAATATAAGTCGAGAAAATTATCCTCATTCGCACCCACCTTTTCTGATGTGTATGTTTGTACACTTGTATTGCCGCGTAGGCCTATGCCGTCAGTGCCCTGACACATGAGTCTCATGGTTTGGTTTTTTTCCAGTGAGAAATTTGGCAATATTTTAGCTCCGATGTCGAGCTGGTGAGTGTCTCTTCATTCTCGGACAACGTTGAGTTTCGCAGCTCAGATATAAGTCGAGAAAATTATCCTCATTCGAAGCCATGTATTCTTATGTGTATCTATGTACACGTTGCCGCATTGGCCTAGGTCGCCAGTGCCCTGACGCATGAGTCTCACAGTTTGGGTTCTTTCTATTGAGAAATTTGGCAATATTTTGGCTCCGATGTCGAGCTGGTGAGTGTCTCTTCATTCTCGAACAACGTTGAGGTTCGCAGCTCAAATATAAGTCGAGAACATTATCCTCATTCGCAGCCATGTTTTCTTATGTGTATCTATGTACACGTGTATTGCCGCATATGCCTATGTCGCCAGTCCCCTGACGCATGAGTCTCACAGTTTGGGTTCTTTCTATTGAGAAATTTGGCAATATTTTGGCTCCGATGTCGAGCTGGTGAGTGTCTCTTCATTCTCGAACAACATTGAGGTTCGCAGCTCAAATATAAGTCGAGAACATTATCCTCATTCGCAGCCATGTTTTCTTATGTGTATCTATGTACACGTGTATTGCCGCATAGGCCTATGTCGCCAGTGCCCTGACGCATGAGTTTCACGGTTTGGGTTTTTTCCAGTGAGAAGTTTGGCAATATTTTGGCTCAGATGTCGAGCTGGTGAGTGTCTCTTCATTCTCGAACAACGTTGAGGTTCGCAGCTCAGATATAAGTCTAGAAAATTATCCTCATTCGCAGCCATGTTTTCTTATGTGTATCTATGTACACGTGTATTGCCGCATTGGCCTAGGTCGCCAGTGCCCTGACGCATGAGTCTCACAGTTTGGGTTCTTTCTATTGAGAAATTTGGCAATATTTTGGCTCCGATGTCGAGCTGGTGAGTGTCTCTTCATTCTCGAACAACGTTGAGGTTCGCAGCTCAAATATAAGTCGAGAACATTATCCTCATTCGCAGCCATGTTTTCTTATGTGTATCTATGTACACGCGTATTGCCGCATAGGCCTATGTCGCCAGTCCCCTGACGCATGAGTCTCACAGTTTGGGTTCTTTCTATTGAGAAATTTGGCAATATTTTGGCTCCGATGTCGAGCTGGTGAGTGTCTCTTCATTCTCGAACAACGTTGAGGTTCGCAGCTCAAATATAAGTCGAGAACATTATCCTCATTCGCAGCCATGTTTTCTTATGTGTATCTATGTACACGTGTATTGCCGCATAGGCCTATGTCGCCAGTGCCCTGACGCATGAGTTTCACGGTTTGGTTTTTTTCCAGTGAGAAGTTTGGCAATATTTTGGCTCAGATGTCGAGCTGGTGAGTGTCTCTTCATTCTCGAACAACGTTGAGGTGCGCAGCTCAAATATAAGTCGAGAAAATTATCCTCATTCGCACCCACCTTTTTTGATGTGTATGTTTGTACACTTGTATTGCCGCGTAGGCCTATGCCGTCAGTGCCCTGACACATGGGTCTCACGGTTTGGGTTTTTTCCAGTGAGAAGTTTGGCAATATTTTGGCTTAGATGTCGAGCTGGTGAGTGTCTCTTCATTATCGAACAACGTTGAGGTTCGCAGCTCAGATATAAGTCTAGAAAATTATCCTCATTCGCAGCCATGTTTTCTTATGTGTATCTATGTACACGTGTATTGTCGCATTGGCCTAGGTCGCCAGTGCCCTGACGCATGAGTCTCACAGTTTGGGTTCTTTCTATTGAGAAATTTGGCAATATTTTGGCTCCGATGTCGAGCTGGTGAGTGTCTCTTCATTCTCGAACAACGTTGAGGTTCGCAGCTCAAATATAAGTCGAGAAAATTATCCTCATTCGCAGCCACCTTTTCTGATGTGTATGTTTGTACACGTGTATTGCCGCATAGGCCTATGCCGCCAGTGGCCTGACGCATGAGTCTCATGGTTTGTTTTTTTTCCAGTGAGAAATTTGGCAATATTTTGGCTCCGATGTCGAGCTGGTGAGTGTCTCTTCATTCTCGGACAACGTTGAGTTTCGCAGCTCAGATATAAGTCGAGAAAATTATCCTCATTCGCAGCCATGTTTTCTTATGTGTATCTATGTACACGTGTATTGCCGCATAGGCCTATGTCGCAAGTGCCCTGACGCATGAGTTTCACGGTTTGGTTTTTTTCCAGTGAGAAGTTTGGCAATATTTTGGCTCAGATGTCGAGCTGGTGAGTGTCTCTTCATTCTCGAACAACGTTGAGGTTCGCAGCTCAAATATAAGTCGAGAAAATTATATTCATTCGCACCCACCTTTTCTGATGTGTATGTTTGTACACTTGTATTGCCGCGTAGGCCTATGCCGTCAGTGCCCTGACACATGGGTCTCACGGTTTGGGTTTTTTCCAGTGAGAAGTTTGGCAATATTTTGGCTCAGATGTCGAGCTGGTGAGTGTCTCTTCATTCTCGAACAACGTTGAGGTTTGCAGCTCAGATATAAGTCTAGAAAATTATCCTCATTCGCAGCCACCTTTTCTGATGTGTATGTTTGTACATGTGTATTGCCGCATAGGCCTATGCCGCCAGTGGCCTGACGCATGAGTCTCATGGTTTGGGTTTTTTCCAGTGAGAAATTTGGCAATATTTTGGCTCCGATGTCGAGCTGGTGAGTGTCTCTTCATTCTCGGACAACGTTGAGTTTCGCAGCTCAGATATAAGTCGAGAAAATTATCCTCATTCGCAGCCATGTTTTCTTATGTGTATCTATGTACACGTGTATTGCCGCATTGGCCTAGGTCGCCAGTGCCCTGACGCATGAGTCTCACAGTTTGGGTTCTTTCTATTGAGAAATTTGGCAATATTTTGGCTCCGATGTCGAGCTGGTGAGTGTCTCTTCATTCTCGAACAACGTTGAGGTTCGCAGCTCAAATATAAGTCGAGAACATTATCCTCATTCGCAGCCATGTTTTCTTATGTGTATCTATGTACACGTGTATTGCCGCATAGGCCTATGTCGCCAGTCCCCTGACGCATGCGTCTCACAGTTTGGGTTCTTTCTATTGAGAAATTTGGCAATATTTTGGCTCCGATGTCGAGCTGGTGAGTGTCTCTTCATTCTCGAACAACATTGAGGTTCGCAGCTCAAATATAAGTCGAGAACATTATCCTCATTCGCAGCCATGTTTTCTTATGTGTATCTATGTACACGTGTATTGCCGCATAGGCCTATGTCGCCAGTGCCCTGACGCATGAGTTTCACGGTTTGGTTTTTTTCCAGTGTGAAGTTTGGCAATATTTTGGCTCAGATGTCGAGCTGGTGAGTGTCTCTTCATTCTCGAACAACGTTGAGGTTCGCAGCTCAAATATAAGTCGAGAAAATTATCCTCATTCGCACCCACCTTTTCTGATGTGTATGTTTGTACACTTGTATTGCCGCGTAGGCCTATGCCGTCAGTGCCCTGACACATGGGTCTCACGGTTTGGGTTTTTTCCAGTGAGAAGTTTGGCAATATTTTGGCTTAGATGTCGAGCTGGTGAGTGTCTCTTCATTATCGAACAACGTTGAGGTTCGCAGCTCAGATATAAGTCTAGAAAATTATCCTCATTCGCAGCCATGTTTTCTTATGTGTATCTATGTACACGTGTATTGTCGCATTGGCCTAGGTTGCCAGTGCTCTGACGCATGAGTCTCACAGTTTGGGTTTTTTCCAGTGAGAAGTTTGGCAATATTTTGGCTCAGATGTCGAGCTGGTGAGTGTCTCTTCATTCTCGAACAACGTTGAGGTTCGCAGCTCAAATATAAGTCGAGAAAATTATCCTCATTCGCACCCACCTTTTCTGATGTGTATGTTTGTACACTTGTATTGCCGCGTAGGCCTATGCGTCAGTGCCCTGACACATGGGTCTCACGGTTTGGGTTTTTTCCAGTGAGAAGTTTGGCAATATTTTGGCTCAGATGTCGAGCTGGTGAGTGTCTCTTCATTCTCGAACAACGTTGAGGTTCGCAGCTCAGATATAAGTCTAGAAAATTATCCTCATTCGCAGCCATGTTTTCTTATGTGTCTCTATGTACACGTATATTGTCGCATTGGCCTAGGTCGCCAGTGCCCTGACGCATGAGTCTCACAGTTTGGGTTCTTTCTATTGAGAAATTTGGCAATATTTAGGCTCCGATGTTGAGCTGGTGAGTGTCTCTTCATTCTCGAACAACGTTGAGGTTCGCAGCTCAAATATAAGTCGAGAAAATTATCCTCATTCGCAGCCACCTTTTCCGATGTGTATGTTTGTACACGTGTATTGCCGCATAGGCCTATGCCGCCAGTGGCCTGACGCATGAGTCTCATGGTTTGGTTTTTTTCCAGTGAGAAATTTGGCAATATTTTGGCTCCGATGTCGAGCTGGTGAGTGTCTCTTCATTCTCGGACAACGTTGAGTTTCGCAGCTCAGATATAAGTCGAGAAAATTATCCTCATTCGCAGCCATGTTTTCTTATGTGTATCTATGTACACGTGTATTGCCGCATTGGCCTAGGTCGCCAGTGCCCTGACGCATGAGTCTCACAGTTTGGGTTCTTTCTATTGAGAAATTTGGCAATATTTTGGCTCCGATGTCGAGCTGGTGAGTGTCTCTTCATTCTCGAACAACGTTGAGGTTCGCAGCTCAAATATAAGTCGAGAACATTATCCTCATTCGCAGCCATGTTTTCTTATGTGTATCTATGTACACGTGTATTGCCGCATAGGCCTATGTCGCCAGTGCCCTGACGCATGAGTTTCACGGTTTGGTTTTTTTCCAGTGAGAAGTTTGGCAATATTTTGGCTCAGATGTCGAGCTGGTGAGTGTCTCTTCATTCTCGAACAACGTTGAGGTTCGCAGCTCAAATATAAGTCGAGAAAATTATCCTCATTCGCACCCACCTTTTCTGATGTGTATGTTTGTACACTTGTATTGCCGCGTAGGCCTATGCCGTCAGTGCCCTGACACATGGGTCTCACGGTTTGGGTTTTTTCCAGTGAGAAGTTTGGCAATATTTTGGCTTAGATGTCGAGCTGGTGAGTGTCTCTTCATTATCGAACAACGTTGAGGTTCGCAGCTCAGATATAAGTCTAGAAAATTATCCACATTCGCAGCCATGTTTTCTTATGTGTATCTATGTACACGTGTATTGTCGCATTGGCCTAGGTCGCCAGTGCCCTGACGCATGAGTCTCACAGTTTGGGTTCTTTCTATTGAGAAATTTGGCAATATTTTGGCTCCGATGTCGAGCTGGTGAGTGTCTCTTCATTCTCGAACAACGTTGAGGTTCGCAGCTCAAATATAAGTCGAGAAAATTATCCTCATTCGCAGCCACCTTTTCTGATGTGTATGTTTGTACACGTGTATTGCCGCATAGGCCTATGCCGCCAGTGGCCTGACGCATGAGTCTCATGGTTTGTTTTTTTTCCAGTGAGAAATTTGGCAATATTTTGGCTCCGATGTCGAGCTGGTGAGTGTCTCTTCATTCTCGGACAACGTTGAGTTTCGCAGCTCAGATATAAGTCGAGAAAATTATCCTCATTCGCAGCCATGTTTTCTTATGTGTATCTATGTACACGTGTATTGCCGCATAGGCCTATGTCGCAAGTGCCCTGACGCATGAGTTTCACGGTTTGGTTTTTTTCCAGTGAGAAGTTTGGCAATATTTTGGCTCAGATGTCGAGCTGGTGAGTGTCTCTTCATTCTCGAACAACGTTGAGGTTCGCAGCTCAAATATAAGTCGAGAAAATTATCCTCATTCGCACCCACCTTTTCTGATGTGTATGTTTGTACACTTGTATTGCCGCGTAGGCCTATGCCGTCAGTGCCCTGACACATGGGTCTCACGGTTTGGGTTTTTTCCAGTGAGAAGTTTGGCAATATTTTGGCTCAGATGTCGAGCTGGTGAGTGTCTCTTCATTCTCGAACAACGTTGAGGTTCGCAGCTCAGATATAAGTCTAGAAAATTATCCTCATTCGCAGCCATGTTTTCTTATGTGTATCTATGTACACGTGTATTGTCGCATTGGCCTAGGTCGCCAGTGCCCTGACGCATGAGTCTCACAGTTTGGGTTCTTTCTATTGAGAAATTTGGCAATATTTTGGCTCCGATGTCGAGCTGGTGAGTGTCTCTTCATTCTCGAACAACGTTGAGGTTCGCAGCTCAAATATAAGTCGAGAAAATTATCCTCATTCGCAGCCACCTTTTCTGATGTGTATGTTTGTACACGTGTATTGCCGCATAGGCCTATGCCGCCAGTGGCCTGACGCATGAGTCTCATAGTTTGGTTTTTTTCCAGTGAGAAATTTGGCAATATTTTGGCTCCGATGTCGAGCTGGTGAGTGTCTCTTCATTCTCGGACAACGTTGAGTTTCGCAGCTCAGATATAAGTCGAGAAAATTATCCTCATTCGCAGCCATGTTTTCTTATGTGTATCTATGTACACGTGTATTGCCGCATTGGCCTAGGTCGCCAGTGCCCTGACGCATGAGTCTCACAGTTTGGGTTCTTTCTATTGAGAAATTTGGCAATATTTTGGCTCCGATGTCGAGCTGGTGAGTGTCTCTTCATTCTCGAACAACGTTGAGGTTCGCAGCTCAAATATAAGTCGAGAACATTATCCTCATTCGCAGCCATGTTTTCTTATGTGTATCTATGTACACGTGTATTGCCGCATAGGCCTATGTCGCCAGTCCCCTGACGCATGAGTCTCACAGTTTGGGTTCTTTCTATTGAGAAATTTGGCAATATTTTGGCTCCGATGTCGAGCTGGTGAGTGTCTCTTCATTCTCGAACAACATTGAGGTTCGCAGCTCAAATATAAGTCGAGAACATTATCCTCATTCGCAGCCATGTTTTCCTATGTGTATCTATGTACACGTGTATTGCCGCATAGGCCTATGTTGCCAGTGCCCTGACGCATGAGTTTCACGGTTTGGGTTTTTTCCAGTGAGAAGTTTGGCAATATTTTGGCTCAGATGTCGAGCTGGTGAGTGTCTCTTCATTCTCGAACAACGTTGAGGTTCGCAGCTCAGATATAAGTCTAGAAAATTATCCTCATTCGCAGCCATGTTTTCTTATGTGTATCTATGTACACGTGTATTGCCGCATTGGCCTAGGTCGCCAGTGCCCTGACGCATGAGTCTCACAGTTTGGGTTCTTTCTATTGAGAAATTTGGCAATATTTTGGCTCCGATGTCGAGCTGGTGAGTGTCTCTTCATTCTCGAACAACGTTGAGGTTCGCAGCTCAAATATAAGTCGAGAACATTATCCTCATTCGCAGCCATGTTTTCTTATGTGTATCTATGTACACGTGTATTGCCGCATAGGCCTATGTCGCCAGTCCCCTGACGCATGAGTCTCACAGTTTGGGTTCTTTCTATTGAGAAGTTTGGCAATATTTTGGCTCCGATGTCGAGCTGGTGAGTGTCTCTTCATTCTCGAACAACGTTGAGGTTCGCAGCTCAAATATAAGTCGAGAACATTATCCTCATTCGCAGCCATGTTTTCTTATGTGTATCTATGTACACGTGTATTGCCGCATAGGCCTATGTCGCCAGTGCCCTGACGCATGAGTTTCACGGTTTGGTTTTTTTCCAGTGAGAAGTTTGGCAATATTTTGGCTCAGATGTCGAGCTGGTGAGTGTCTCTTCATTCTCGAACAACGTTGAGGTTCGCAGCTCAAATATAAGTCGAGAAAATTATCCTCATTCGCACCCACCTTTTCTGATGTGTATGTTTGTACACTTGTATTGCCGCGTAGGCCTATGCCGTCAGTGCCCTGACACATGGGTCTCACGGTTTGGGTTTTTTCCAGTGAGAAGTTTGGCAATATTTTGGCTTAGATGTCGAGCTGGTGAGTGTCTCTTCATTATCGAACAACGTTGAGGTTCGCAGCTCAGATATAAGTCTAGAAAATTATCCTCATTCGCAGCCATGTTTTCTTATGTGTATCTATGTACACGTGTATTGTCGCATTGGCCTAGGTCGCCAGTGCCCTGACGCATGAGTCTCACAGTTTGGGTTCTTTCTATTGAGAAATTTGGCAATATTTTGGCTCCGATGTCGAGCTGGTGAGTGTCTCTTCATTCTCGAACAACGTTGAGGTTCGCAGCTCAAATATAACTCGAGAACATTATCCTCATTCGCAGCCATGTTTTCTTATGTGTATCTATGTACACGTGTATTGCCGCATTGGCCTAGGTCGCCAGTGCCCTGACGCATGAGTCTCACGTTTTGGGTTCTTTCTATTGAGAAATTTGGCAATATTTTGGCTCCGATGTCGAGCTGGTGAGTGTCTCTTCATTCTCGGACAACGTTGAGTTTCGCAGCTCAGATATAAGTCGAGAAAATTATCCTCATTCGCAGCCATGTTTTCTTATGTGTATGTTTGTACACTTGTATTGCCGCATAGGCCTATGCCGTCAGTGCCCTGACACATGGGTCTCACGGTTTGGGTTTTTTCCAGTGAGAAGTTTGGCAATATTTTGGCTCAGATGTCGAGCTGGTGAGTGTCTCTTCATTATCGAACAACGTTGAGGTTCGCAGCTCAGATATAAGTCTAGAAAATTATCCTCATTCGCAGCCATGTTTTCTTATGTGTATCTATGTACACGTGTATTGCCGCATTGGCCTAGGTCGCCAGTGCCCTGACGCATGAGTCTCACAGTTTGGGTTCTTTCTATTGAGAAATTTGGCAATATTTTGGCTCCGATGTCGAGCTGGTGAGTGTCTCTTCATTCTCGAACAACGTTGAGGTTCGCAGCTCAAATATAAGTCGAGAACATTATCCTCATTCGCAGCCATGTTTTCTTATGTGTATCTATGTACACGTGTATTGCCGCATAGGCCTATGTCGCCAGTCCCCTGACGCATGAGTCTCACAGTTTGGGTTCTTTCTATTGAGAAATTTGGCAATATTTTGGCTCCGATGTCGAGCTGGTGAGTGTCTCTTCATTCTCGAACAACGTTGATGTTCGCAGCTCAGATATAAGTCTAGAAAATTATCCTCATTCGCAGCCATGTTTTCTTATGTGTATCTATGTACACGTGTATTGCCGCATTGGCCTAGGTCGCCAGTGCCCTGACGCATGAGTCTCACAGTTTGGGTTCTTTCTATTTAGAAATTTGGCAATATTTTGGCTCCGATGTCGAGCTGGTGAGTGTCTCTTCATTCTCGAACAACGTTGAGGTTAGCAGCTCAAATATAAGTCGAGAACATTATCCTCATTCGCAGCCATGTTTTCTTATGTGTATCTATGTACACGTGTATTGCCGCATAGGCCTATGTTGCCAGTCCCCTGACGCATGAGTCTCACAGTTTGGGTTCTTTCTATTGAGAAATTTGGCAATATTTTGGCTCCGATGTCGAGCTGGTGAGTGTCTCTTCATTCTCGAACAACGTTGAGGTTCGCAGCTCAAATATAAGTCGAGAACATTATCCTCATTCGAAGCCATGTTTTCTTATGTGTATCTATGTACACGTGTATTGCCGCATAGGCCTATGTCGCAAGTGCCCTGACGCATGAGTTTCACGATTTGGGTTTTTTCCAGTGAGAAGTTTGGCAATATTTTGGCTCAGATGTCGAGCTGGTGAGTGTCTCTTCATTCTCGAACAACGTTGAGGTTCGCAGCTCAAATATAAGTCGAGAAAATTATCCTCATTCGCACCCACCTTTTCTGATGTGTATGTTTGTACACTTGTATTGCCGCGTAGGCCTATGCCGTCAGTGCCCTGACACATGGGTCTCACGGTTTGGGTTTTTTCCAGTGAGAAGTTTGGCAATATTTTGGCTCCGATGTCGAGCTGGTGAGTGTCTCTTCATTCTCGAACAACGTTGAGGTTCGCAGCTCAAATATAAGTCGAGAACATTATCCTCATTCGCAGCCATGTTTTCTTATGTGTATCTATGTACACGTGTATTGCCGCATAGGCCTATGTCGCCAGTGCCCTGACGCATGAGTTTCACGGTTTGGTTTTTTTCCAGTGAGAAGTTTGGCAATATTTTGGCTCAGATGTCGAGCTGGTGAGTGTCTCTTCATTCTCGAACAACGTTGAGGTTCGCAGCTCAAATATAAGTCGAGAAAATTATCCTCATTCGCACCCACCTTTTCTGATGTGTATGTTTGTACA
Source organism: Crossaster papposus (assembly GCA_037893245.1). Taxonomy (NCBI): domain Eukaryota; kingdom Metazoa; phylum Echinodermata; class Asteroidea; order Velatida; family Solasteridae; genus Crossaster; species Crossaster papposus. The sequence goes on along the minus strand of JBAIAA010000337.1, from coordinate 3,088,688 downwards.
CTTGTATTGCCGCGTAGGCCTATGCCGTCAGTGCCCTGACACATGGGTCTCACGGTTTGGGTTTTTTCCAGTGAGAAGTTTGGCAATATTTTGGCTCAGATGTCGAGCTGGTGAGTGTCTCTTCATTATCGAACAACGTTGAGGTTCGCAGCTCAGATATAAGTCTAGAAAATTATCCTCATTCGCAGCCATGTTTTCTTATGTGTATCTATGTACACGTGTATTGCCGCATTGGCCTAGGTCGCCAGTGCCCTGACGCATGAGTCTCACAGTTTGGGTTCTTTCTATTGAGAAATTTGGCAATATTTTGGCTCCGATGTCGAGCTGGTGAGTGTCTCTTCATTCTCGAACAACGTTGAGGTTCGCAGCTCAAATATAAGTCGAGAACATTATCCTCATTCGCAGCCATGTTTTCTTATGTGTATCTATGTACACGTGTATTGCCGCATAGGCCTATGTCGCCAGTCCCCTGACGCATGAGTCTCACAGTTTGGGTTCTTTCTATTGAGAAATTTGGCAATATTTTGGCTCCGATGTCGAGCTGGTGAGTGTCTCTTCATTCTCGAACAACGTTGAGGTTCGCAGCTCAAATATAAGTCGAGAACATTATCCTCATTCGCAGCCATGTTTTCTTATGTGTATCTATGTACACGTGTATTGCCGCATAGGCCTATGTCGCCAGTGCCCTGACGCATGAGTTTCACGGTTTGGTTTTTTTCCAGTGAGAAGTTTGGCAATATTTTGGCTCAGATGTCGAGCTGGTGAGTGTCTCTTCATTCTCGAACAACGTTGATGTTCGCAGCTCAGATATAAGTCTAGAAAATTATCCTCATTTGCAGCCATGTTTTCTTATGTGTATCTATGTACACGTGTATTGCCGCATTGGCCTAGGTCGCCAGTGCCCTGACGCATGAGTCTCACAGTTTGGGTTCTTTCTATTGAGAAATTTGGCAATATTTTGGCTCCGATGTCGAGCTGGTGAGTGTCTCTTCATTCTCGAACAACGTTGAGGTTCGCAGCTCAAATATAAGTCGAGAACATTATCCTCATTCGCAGCCATGTTTTCTTATGTGTATCTATGTACACGTGTATTGCCGCATAGGCCTATGTCGCCAGTCCCCTGACGCATGAGTCTCACAGTTTGGGTTCTTTCTATTGAGAAATTTGGCAATATTTTGGCTCCGATGTCGAGCTGGTGAGTGTCTCTTCATTCTCGAACAACGTTGAGGTTCGCAGCTCAAATATAAGTCGAGAACATTATCCTCATTCGCAGCCATGTTTTCTTATGTGTATCTATGTACACGTGTATTGCCGCATAGGCCTATGTCGCAAGTGCCCTGACGCATGAGTTTCACGATTTGGTTTTTTTCCAGTGAGAAGTTTGGCAATATTTTGGCTCAGATGTCGAGCTGGTGAGTGTCTCTTCATTCTCGAACAACGTTGAGGTTCGCAGCTCAAATATAAGTCGAGAAAATTATCCTCATTCGCACCCACCTTTTCTGATGTGTATGTTTGTACACTTGTATTGCCGCGTAGGCCTATGCCGTCAGTGCCCTGACACATGGGTCTCACGGTTTGGGTTTTTTCCAGTGAGAAGTTTGGCAATATTTTGGCTCCGATGTCGAGCTGGTGAGTGTCTCTTCATTCTCGAACAACGTTGAGGTTCGCAGCTCAAATATAAGTCGAGAACATTATCCTCATTCGCAGCCATGTTTTCTTATGTGTATCTATGTACACGTGTATTGCCGCATAGGCCTATGTCGCCAGTCCCCTGACGCATGAGTCTCACAGTTTGGGTTCTTTCTATTGAGAAATTTGGCAATATTTTGGCTCCGATGTCGAGCTGGTGAGTGTCTCTTCATTCTCGAACAACGTTGAGGTTCGCAGCTCAAATATAAGTCGAGAACATTATCCTCATTCGCAGCCATGTTTTATTATGTGTATCTATGTACACGTGTATTGCCGCATAGGCCTATGTCGCCAGTGCCCTGACGCATGAGTTTCACGGTTTGGTTTTTTTCCAGTGAGAAGTTTGGCAATATTTTGGCTCAGATGTCGAGCTGGTGAGTGTCTCTTCATTCTCGAACAACGTTGATGTTCGCAGCTCAGATATAAGTCTAGAAAATTATCCTCATTCGCAGCCATGTTTTCTTATGTGTATCTATGTACACGTGTATTGCCGCATTGGCCTAGGTCGCCAGTGCCCTGACGCATGAGTCTCACAGTTTGGGTTCTTTCTATTGAGAAATTTGGCAATATTTTGGCTCCGATGTCGAGCTGGTGAGTGTCTCTTCATTCTCGAACAACGTTGAGGTTCGCAGCTCAAATATAAGTCGAGAACATTATCCTCATTCGCAGCCATGTTTTCTTATGTGTATCTATGTACACTTGTATTGCCGCATAGGCCTATGTCGCCAGTCCCCTGACGCATGAGTCTCACAGTTTGGGTTCTTTCTATTGAGAAATTTGGCAATATTTTGGCTCCGATGTCGAGCTGGTGAGTGTCTCTTCATTCTCGAACAACGTTGAGGTTCGCAGCTCAAATATAAGTCGAGAACATTATCCTCATTCGCAGCCATGTTTTCTTATGTGTATCTATGTACACGTGTATTGCCGCATAGGCCTATGTCGCCAGTCCCCTGACGCATGAGTCTCACAGTTTGGGTTCTTTCTATTGAGAAATTTGGCAATATTTTGGCTCCGATGTCGAGCTGGTGAGTGTCTCTTCATTCTCGAACAACGTTGAGGTTCGCAGCTCAAATATAAGTCGAGAACATTATCCTCATTCGCAGCCATGTTTTCTTATGTGTATCTATGTACACGTGTATTGCCGCATAGGCCTATGTCGCCAGTGCCCTGACGCATGAGTTTCACGGTTTGGTTTTTTTCCAGTGAGAAGTTTGGCAATATTTTGGCTCAGATGTCGAGCTGGTGAGTGTCTCTTCATTCTCGAACAACGTTGATGTTCGCAGCTCAGATATAAGTCTAGAAAATTATCCTCATTCGCAGCCATGTTTTCTTATGTGTATCTATGTACACGTGTATTGCCGCATTGGCCTAGGTCGCCAGTGCCCTGACGCATGAGTCTCACAGTTTGGGTTCTTTCTATTGAGAAATTTGGCAATATTTTGGCTCCGATGTCGAGCTGGTGAGTGTCTCTTCATTCTCGAACAACGTTGAGGTTCGCAGCTCAAATATAAGTCGAGAACATTATCCTCATTCGCAGCCATGTTTTCTTATGTGTATCTATGTACACGTGTATTGCCGCATAGGCCTATGTCGCCAGTCCCCTGACGCATGAGTCTCACAGTTTGGGTTCTTTCTATTGAGAAATTTGGCAATATTTTGGCTGCGATGTCGAGCTGGTGAGTGTCTCTTCATTCTCGAACAACGTTGAGGTTCGCAGCTCAAATATAAGTCGAGAACATTATCCTCATTCGCAGCCATGTTTTCTTATGTGTATCTATGTACACGTGTATTGCCGCATAGGCCTATGTCGCAAGTGCCCTGACGCATGAGTTTCACGATTTGGGTTTTTTCCAGTGAGAAGTTTGGCAATATTTTGGCTCAGATGTCGAGCTGGTGAGTGTCTCTTCATTCTCGAACAACGTTGAGGTTCGCAGCTCAAATATAAGTCGAGAAAATTATCCTCATTCGCACCCACCTTTTCTGATGTGTATGTTTGTACACTTGTATTGCCGCGTAGGCCTATGCCGTCAGTGCCCTGACACATGGGTCTCACGGTTTGGGTTTTTTCCAGTGAGAAGTTTGGCAATATTTTGGCTCCGATGTCGAGCTGGTGAGTGTCTCTTCATTCTCGAACAACGTTGAGGTTCGCAGCTCAAATATAAGTCGAGAACATTATCCTCATTCGCAGCCATGTTTTCTTATGTGTATCTATGTACACGTGTATTGCCGCATAGGCCTATGTCGCCAGTCCCCTGACGCATGAGTCTCACAGTTTGGGTTCTTTCTATTGAGAAATTTGGCAATATTTTGGCTCCGATGTCGAGCTGGTGAGTGTCTCTTCATTCTCGAACAACGTTGAGGTTCGCAGCTCAAATATAAGTCGAGAACATTATCCTCATTCGCAGCCATGTTTTATTATGTGTATCTATGTACACGTGTATTGCCGCATAGGCCTATGTCGCCAGTGCCCTGACGCATGAGTTTCACGGTTTGGGTTTTTTCCAGTGAGAAGTTTGGCAATATTTTGGCTCAGATGTCGAGCTGGTGAGTGTCTCTTCATTCTCGAACAACGTTGATGTTCGCAGCTCAGATATAAGTCTAGAAAATTATCCTCATTCGCAGCCATGTTTTCTTATGTGTATCTATGTACACGTGTATTGCCGCATTGGCCTAGGTCGCCAGTGCCCTGACGCATGAGTCTCACAGTTTGGGTTCTTTCTATTGAGAAATTTGGCAATATTTTGGCTCCGATGTCGAGCTTGTGAGTGTCTCTTCATTCTCGAACAACGTTGAGGTTCGCAGCTCAAATATAAGTCGAGAACATTATCCTCATTCGCAGCCATGTTTTCTTATGTGTATCTATGTACACGTGTATTGCCGCATAGGCCTATGTCGCCAGTCCCCTGACGCATGAGTCTCACAGTTTGGGTTCTTTCTATTGAGAAATTTGGCAATATTTTGGCTCCGATGTCGAGCTGGTGAGTGTCTCTTCATTCTCGAACAACGTTGAGGTTCGCAGCTCAAATATAAGTCGAGAACATTATCCTCATTCGCAGCCATGTTTTCTTATGTGTATCTATGTACACGTGTATTGCCGCATAGGCCTATGTCGCAAGTGCCCTGACGCATGAGTTTCACGATTTGGGTTTTTTCCAGTGAGAAGTTTGGCAATATTTTGGCTCAGATGTCGAGCTGGTGAGTGTCTCTTCATTCTCGAACAACGTTGAGGTTCGCAGCTCAAATATAAGTCGAGAAAATTATCCTCATTCGCACCCACCTTTTCTGATGTGTATGTTTGTACACTTGTATTGCCGCGTAGGCCTATGCCGTCAGTGCCCTGACACATGGGTCTCACGGTTTGGGTTTTTTCCAGTGAGAAGTTTGGCAATATTTTGGCTCAGATGTCGAGCTGGTGAGTGTCTCTTCATTCTCGAACAACGTTGAGGTTCGCAGCTCAGATATAAGTCTAGAAAATTATCCTCATTCGCAGCCATGTTTTCTTATGTGTATCTATGTACACGTGTATTGTCGCATTGGCCTAGGTCGCCAGTGCCCTGACGCATGAGTCTCACAGTTTGGGTTCTTTCTATTGAGAAATTTGGCAATATTTTGGCTCCGATGTCGAGCTGGTGAGTGTCTCTTCATTCTCGAACAACGTTGAGGTTCGCAGCTCAAATATAAGTCGAGAAAATTATCCTCATTCGCAGCCACCTTTTCTGATGTGTATGTTTGTACACGTGTATTGCCGCATAGGCCTATGCCGCCAGTGGCCTGACGCATGAGTCTCATGGTTTGGTTTTTTTTCCAGTGAGAAATTTGGCAATATTTTGGCTCCGATGTCGAGCTGGTGAGTGTCTCTTCATTCTCGGACAACGTTGAGTTTCGCAGCTCAGATATAAGTCGAGAAAATTATCCTCATTCGCAGCCATGTTTTCTTATGTGTATCTATGTACACGTGTATTGCCGCATAGGCCTATGTCGCCAGTGCCCTGACGCATGAGTTTCACGGTTTGGTTTTTTTCCAGTGAGAAGTTTGGCAATATTTTGGCTCAGATGTCGAGATGGTGAGTGTCTCTTCATTCTCGAACAACGTTGAGGTTCGCAGCTCAAATATAAGTCGGGAAAATTATCCTCATTCGCACCCACCTTTTCTGATGTGTATGTTTGTACACTTGTATTGCCGCGTAGGCCTATGCCGTCAGTGCCCTGACACATGGGTCTCACGGTTTGGGTTTTTTCCAGTGAGAAGTTTGGCAATATTTTGGCTCCGATGTCGAGCTGGTGAGTGTCTCTTCATTCTCGAACAACGTTGAGGTTCGCAGCTCAAATATAAGTCGAGAACATTATCCTCATTCGCAGCCATGTTTTCTTATGTGTATCTATGTACACGTGTATTGCCGCATAGGCCTATGTCGCAAGTGCCCTGACGCATGAGTTTCACGATTTGGGTTTTTTCCAGTGAGAAGTTTGGCAATATTTTGGCTCAGATGTCGAGCTGGTGAGTGTCTCTTCATTCTCGAACAACGTTGAGGTTCGCAGCTCAAATATAAGTCGAGAAAATTATCCTCATTCGCACCCACCTTTTCTGATGTGTATGTTTGTACACTTGTATTGCCGCGTAGGCCTATGCCGTCAGTGCCCTGACACATGGGTCTCACGGTTTGGGTTTTTTCCAGTGAGAAGTTTGGCAATATTTTGGCTCAGATGTCGAGCTGGTGAGTGTCTCTTCATTCTCGAACAACGTTGATGTTCGCAGCTCAGATATAAGTCTAGAAAATTATCCTCATTCGCAGCCATGTTTTCTTATGTGTATCTATGTACACGTGTATTGCCGCATTGGCCTAGGTCGCCAGTGCCCTGACGCATGAGTCTCACAGTTTGGGTTCTTTCTATTGAGAAATTTGGCAATATTTTGGCTCCGATGTCGAGCTGGTGAGTGTCTCTTCATTCTCGAACAACGTTGAGGTTCGCAGCTCAAATATAAGTCGAGAACATTATCCTCATTCGCAGCCATGTTTTCTTATGTGTATCTATGTACACGTGTATTGCCGCATAGGCCTATGTCGCCAGTCCCCTGACGCATGAGTCTCACAGTTTGGGTTCTTTCTATTGAGAAATTTGGCAATATTTTGGCTCCGATGTCGAGCTGGTGAGTGTCTCTTCATTCTCGAACAACGTTGAGGTTCGCAGCTCAAATATAAGTCGAGAACATTATCCTCATTCGCAGCCATGTTTTCTTATGTGTATCTATGTACACGTGTATTGCCGCATAGGCCTATGTCGCAAGTGCCCTGACGCATGAGTTTCACGATTTGGGTTTTTTCCAGTGAGAAGTTTGGCAATATTTTGGCTCAGATGTCGAGCTGGTGAGTGTCTCTTCATTCTCGAACAACGTTGAGGTTCGCAGCTCAAATATAAGTCGAGAAAATTATCCTCATTCGCACCCACCTTTTCTGATGTGTATGTTTGTACACTTGTATTGCCGCGTAGGCCTATGCCGTCAGTGCCCTGACACATGGGTCTCACGGTTTGGGTTTTTTCCAGTGAGAAGTTTGGCAATATTTTGGCTCAGATGTCGAGCTGGTGAGTGTCTCTTCATTCTCGAACAACGTTGAGGTTCGCAGCTCAGATATAAGTCTAGAAAATTATCCTCATTCGCAGCCATGTTTTCTTATGTGTATCTATGTACACGTGTATTGTCGCATTGGCCTAGGTCGCCAGTGCCCTGACGCATGAGTCTCACAGTTTGGGTTCTTTCTATTGAGAAATTTGGCAATATTTTGGCTCCGATGTCGAGCTGGTGAGTGTCTCTTCATTCTCGAACAACGTTGAGGTTCGCAGCTCAAATATAAGTCGAGAAAATTATCCTCATTCGCAGCCACCTTTTCTGATGTGTATGTTTGTACACGTGTATTGCCGCATAGGCCTATGCCGCCAGTGGCCTGACGCATGAGTCTCATGGTTTGGTTTTTTTTCCAGTGAGAAATTTGGCAATATTTTGGCTCCGATGTCGAGCTGGTGAGTGTCTCTTCATTCTCGGACAACGTTGAGTTTCGCAGCTCAGATATAAGTCGAGAAAATTATCCTCATTCGCAGCCATGTTTTTAATGTGTATCTATGTACACGTGTATTGCCGCATAGGCCTATGTCGCCAGTGCCCTGACGCATGAGTTTCACGGTTTGGTTTTTTTCCAGTGAGAAGTTTGGCAATATTTTGGCTCAGATGTCGAGATGGTGAGTGTCTCTTCATTCTCGAACAACGTTGAGGTTCGCAGCTCAAATATAAGTCGGGAAAATTATCCTCATTCGCACCCACCTTTTCTGATGTGTATGTTTGTACACTTGTATTGCCGCGTAGGCCTATGCCGTCAGTGCCCTGACACATGGGTCTCACGGTTTGGGTTTTTTCCAGTGAGAAGTTTGGCAATATTTTGGCTTAGATGTCGAGCTGGTGAGTGTCTCTTCATTATCGAACAACGTTGAGGTTCGCAGCTCAGATATAAGTCTAGAAAATTATCCTCATTCGCAGCCATGTTTTCTTATGTGTATCTATGTACACGTGTATTGTCGCATTGGCCTAGGTCGCCAGTGCCCTGACGCATGAGTCTCACAGTTTGGGTTCTTTCTATTGAGAAATTTGGCAATATTTTGGCTCCGATGTCGAGCTGGTGAGTGTCTCTTCATTCTCGAACAACGTTGAGGTTCGCAGCTCAAATATAAGTCGAGAACATTATCCTCATTCGCAGCCATGTTTTCTTATGTGTATCTATGTACACGTGTATTGCCGCATTGGCCTAGGTCGCCAGTGCCCTGACGCATGAGTCTCACGGTTTGGGTTCTTTCTATTGAGAAATTTGGCAATATTTTGGCTCAGATGTCGAGCTGGTGAGTGTCTCTTCATTCTCGAACAACGTTGAGGTTCGCAGCTCAAATATAAGTCGAGAAAATTATCCTCATTCGCACCCACCTTTTCTGATGTGTATGTTTGTACACTTGTATTGCCGCGTAGGCCTATGCCGTCAGTGCCCTGACACATGGGTCTCACGGTTTGGGTTTTTTCCAGTGAGAAGTTTGGCAATATTTTGGCTCAGATGTCGAGCTGGTGAGTGTCTCTTCATTCTCGAACAACGTTGAGGTTCGCAGCTCAGATATAAGTCTAGAAAATTATCCTCATTCGCAGCCATGTTTTCTTATGTGTATCTATGTACACGTGTATTGTCGCATTGGCCTAGGTCGCCAGTGCCCTGACGCATGAGTCTCACAGTTTGGGTTCTTTCTATTGAGAAATTTGGCAATATTTTGGCTCCGATGTCGAGCTGGTGAGTGTCTCTTCATTCTCGAACAACGTTGAGGTTCGCAGCTCAAATATAAGTCGAGACAATTATCCTCATTCGCAGCCACCTTTTCTGATGTGTATGTTTGTACACGTGTATTGCCGCATAGGCCTATGCCGCCAGTGGCCTGACGCATGAGTCTCATGGTTTGGTTTTTTTCCAGTGAGAAATTTGGCAATATTTTGGCTCCGATGTCGAGCTGGTGAGTGTCTCTTCATTCTCGGACAACGTTGAGTTTCGCAGCTCAGATATAAGTCGAGAAAATTATCCTCATTCGCAGCCATGTTTTCTTATGTGTATCTATGTACACGTGTATTGCCGCATTGGCCTAGGTCGCCAGTGCCCTGACGCATGAGTCTCACAGTTTGGGTTCTTTCTATTGAGAAATTTGGCAATATTTTGGCTCCGATGTCGAGCTGGTGAGTGTCTCTTCATTCTCGAACAACGTTGAGGTTCGCAGCTCAAATATAAGTCGAGAACATTATCCTCATTCGCAGCCATGTTTTCTTATGTGTATCTATGTACACGTGTATTGCCGCATAGGCCTATGTCGCCAGTCCCCTGACGCATGAGTCTCACAGTTTGGGTTCTTTCTATTGAGAAATTTGGCAATATTTTGGCTCCGATGTCGAGCTGGTGAGTGTCTCTTCATTCTCGAACAACGTTGAGGTTCGCAGCTCAAATATAAGTCGAGAACATTATCCTCATTCGCAGCCATGTTTTCTTATGTGTATCTATGTACACGTGTATTGCCGCATAGGCCTATGTCGCAAGTGCCCTGACGCATGAGTTTCACGGTTTGGGTTTTTTCCAGTGAGAAGTTTGGCAATATTTTGGCTCAGATGTCGAGCTGGTGAGTGTCTCTTCATTCTCGAACAACGTTGAGGTTCGCAGCTCAAATATAAGTCGAGAAAATTATCCTCATTCGCACCCACCTTTTCTGATGTGTATGTTTGTACACGTGTATTGCCGCATAGGCCTATGCCGCCAGTGGCCTGACGCATGAGTCTCATGGTTTGGTTTTTTTCCAGTGAGAAATTTGGCAATATTTTGGCTCCGATGTCGAGCTGGTGAGTGTCTCTTCATTCTCGGACAACGTTGAGTTTCGCAGCTCAGATATAAGTCGAGAAAATTATCCTCATTCGCAGCCATGTTTTCTTATGTGTATCTATGTACACGTGTATTGCCGCATTGGCCTAGGTCGCCAGTGCCCTGACGCATGAGTCTCACAGTTTGGGTTCTTTCTATTGAGAAATTTGGCAATATTTTGGCTCCGATGTCGAGCTGGTGAGTGTCTCTTCATTCTCGAACAACGTTGAGGTTCGCAGCTCAAATATAAGTCGAGAACATTATCCTCATTCGCAGCCATGTTTTCTTATGTGTATCTATGTACACGTGTATTGCCGCATAGGCCTATGTCGCCAGTCCCCTGACGCATGAGTCTCACAGTTTGGGTTCTTTCTATTGAGAAATTTGGCAATATTTTGGCTCCGATGTCGAGCTGGTGAGTGTCTCTTCATTCTCGAACAACGTTGAGGTTCGCAGCTCAAATATAAGTCGAGAACATTATCCTCATTCGCAGCCATGTTTTCTTATGTGTATCTATGTACACGTGTATTGCAGCATAGGCCTATGTCGCAAGTGCCCTGACGCATGAGTTTCACGGTTTGGGTTTTTTCCAGTGAGAAGTTTGGCAATATTTTGGCTCAGATGTCGAGCTGGTGAGTGTCTCTTCATTCTCGAACAACGTTGAGGTTCGCAGCTCAAATATAAGTCGAGAAAATTATCCTCATTCGCACCCACCTTTTCTGATGTGTATGTTTGTACACTTGTATTGCCGCGTAGGCCTATGCCGTCAGTGCCCTGACACATGGGTCTCACGGTTTGGGTTTTTTCCCGTGAGAAGTTTGGCAATATTTTGGCTCAGATGTCGAGCTGGTGAGTGTCTCTTCATTCTCGAACAACGTTGAGGTTCGCAGCTCAGATATAAGTCTAGAAAATTATCCTCATTCGCAGCCATGTTTTCTTATGTGTATCTATGTACACGTGTATTGTCGCATTGGCCTAGGTCGCCAGTGCCCTGACGCATGAGTCTCACAGTTTGGGTTCTTTCTATTGAGAAATTTGGCAATATTTTGGCTCCGATGTCGAGCTGGTGAGTGTCTCTTCATTCTCGAACAACGTTGAGGTTCGCAGCTCAAATATAAGTCGAGAAAATTATCCTCATTCGCAGCCACCTTTTCTGATGTGTATGTTTGTACACGTGTATTGCCGCATAGGCCTATGCCGCCAGTGGCCTGACGCATGAGTCTCATGGTTTGGTTTTTTTCCAGTGAGAAATTTGGCAATATTTTGGCTCCGATGTCGAGCTGGTGAGTGTCTCTTCATTCTCGGACAACGTTGAGTTTCGCAGCTCAGATATAAGTCGAGAAAATTATCCTCATTCGCAGCCATGTTTTCTTATGTGTATCTATGTACACGTGTATTGCCGCATTGGCCTAGGTCGCCAGTGCCCTGACGCATGAGTCTCACAGTTTGGGTTCTTTCTATTGAGAAATTTGGCAATATTTTGGCTCCGATGTCGAGCTGGTGAGTGTCGCTTCATTCTCGAACAACGTTGAGGTTCGCAGCTCAAATATAAGTCGAGAACATTATCCTCATTCGCAGCCATGTTTTCTTATGTGTATCTATGTACACGTGTATTGCCGCATTGGCCTAGGTCGCCAGTGCCCTGACGCATGAGTCTCACAGTTTGGGTTCTTTCTATTGAGAAATTTGGCAATGTTTTGGCTCCGATGTCGAGCTGGTGAGTGTCTCTTCATTCTCGGACAACGTTGAGTTTCGCAGCTCAGATATAAGTCGAGAAAATTATCCTCATTCGCAGCCATGTTTTCTCATGTGTATGTTTGTACACTTGTATTGCCGCATAGGCCTATGCCGTCAGTGCCCTGACACATGGGTCTCACGGTTTGGGTTTTTTCCAGTGAGAAGTTTGGGAATATTTTGGCTCCGATGTCGAGCTGGTGAGTGTCTCTTCATTCTCGGACAACGTTGAGTTTCGCAGCTCAGATATAAGTTGAGAAAATTATCCTCATTCGCAGCCATGTTTTCTTATGTGTATCTATGTACACGTGTATTGCCGCATTGGCCTAGGTCGCCAGTGCCCTGACGCATGAGTCTCACAGTTTGGTTTTTTCCATTGAGAAATTTGTCAATATTTTGGCTCAGATGTCGAGCTAGTAAGTATCTCTTCATTCTCGAACAACGTTGAGGTTCCCAGCTAAGATATAAGTCGAGAAAATAATCCTCATTCGCAGCCACCTTTTCTGATGTGTATGTTTGTACACGTGTATTGCCGCATAGGACTATGCCGCCAGTGGCCTGACGCATGAATCTTATAGTTTGGGTTCTTTCCATTGAGAAAATTGGCAATATTTTGTCTCAGATGTCGAGCTGGTGAATGTCTCGTCATTCTCGAACAACGTTGAGGTTCGCAGCTCAGATATAAGTCGAGAAAATTATCCTCATTCGCAGCCACCTTTTGTTAAGTGTATGTTTGTACTCGTGTATTGCCGCATTGGCCTATGTCGCCAGTGCCCTGACGCATGAGTCTCACGGTTTGGTTTTTTTCCAGTGAGAAAATTGGCAATATTTTGGCTCAGATGTTGAGCTGGTGAGTGTCTCTTCATTTTCAAACAACGTTGAGGTTTGCAGCTAAGATATAAGTCGAGAAAATTATCCTCATTCGCAGCAATGTTTTCTGATGTGTATCTATGTACACGTGTATTGCCGCAATGGCCTATGTCGCCAGTGCCCTGACTCATGAGTGTCACAGTTTGGGTTCTTTCCATTGAGAAATTTGGCAATATTTTGGCTTAGATGTCGAGCTGGAGAGTGTCTCTTCATTCTCGAACAACGTTGAGGTTCGCAGCTAAGATATAAGTCGAGAAAATTATCCTCATTCGCAGCCACCTTTTCTTATGTGTATGTTTGTACACGTGTATTGCCGCATTGGCCTATGTAGCCAGTGCCCTGACGCGTGAGTCTTATGTGTATCTATGTACACGTGTATTGCCGCATTGGCCTATGTAGCCAGTGCCCTGACGCATGAGTCTCACAGTTTGGGTTCTTTCCATTTCGAAATTTGGCAATAATTTGGCTCAGATGTCGAGATGGTGAGTGTCTCTTCATTCTCGAACAACGTTGTGGTTCGCAGCTAAGATATAAGTCGAAATAATTATCCTCATTCGCCGCCACCTTTTCTTATGTGTATGTTTGTACACGTGTATTGCCGCATAGGCCTATGCCGCCAGTGGCCTGACGCATGAGTCTCACAGTTTGGGTTCTTTCTATTGAGAAATTTGGCAATATTTTGGCTCCGATGTCGAGCTGGTGAGTGTCGCTTCATTCTCGAACAACGTTGAGGTTCGCAGCTCAAATATAAGTCGAGAACATTATCCTCATTCGCAGCCATGTTTTCTTATGTGTATCTATGTACACGTGTATTGCCGCATTGGCCTAGGTCGCCAGTGCCCTGACGCATGAGTCTCACAGTTTGGGTTCTTTCTATTGAGAAATTTGGCAATATTTTGGCTCCGATGTCGAGCTGGTGAGTGTCTCTTCATTCTCGGACAACGTTGAGTTTCGCAGCTCAGATATAAGTCGAGAAAATTATCCTCATTCGCAGCCATGTTTTCTTATGTGTATGTTTGTACACTTGTATTGCCGCATAGGCCTATGCCGTCAGTGCCCTGACACATGGGTCTCACGGTTTGGGTTTTTTCCAGTGAGAAGTTTGGGAATATTTTGGCTCCGATGTCGAGCTGGTGAGTGTCTCTTCATTCTCGGACAACGTTGAGTTTCGCAGCTCAGATATAAGTTGAGAAAATTTTCCTTATTCGCAGCCATGTTTTCTTATGTGTATCTATGTACACGTGTATTGCCGCATTGGCCTAGGTCGCCAGTGCCCTGACGCATGAGTCTCACAGTTTGGTTTTTTTCCATTGAGAAATTTGTCAATATTTTGGCTCAGATGTCGAGCTGGTAAGTATCTCTTCATTCTCGAACAACGTTGAGGTTCCCAGCTAAGATATAAGTCGAGAAAATAATCCTCATTCGCAGCCACCTTTTCTGATGTGTATGTTTGTACACGTGTATTGCCGCATAGGACTATGCCGCCAGTGGCCTGACGCATGAATCTTATAGTTTGGGTTCTTTCCATTGAGAAAATTGGCAATATTTTGTCTCAGATGTCGAGCTGGTGAATGTCTCGTCATTCTCGAACAACGTTGAGGTTCGCAGCTCAGATATAAGTCGAGAAAATTATCCTCATTCGCAGCCACCTTTTGTTAAGTGTATGTTTGTACTCGTGTATTGCCGCATTGGCCTATGTCGCCAGTGCCCTGACGCATGAGTCTCACGGTTTGGTTTTTTTCCAGTGAGAAAATTGGCAATATTTTGGCTCAGATGTTGAGCTGGTGAGTGTCTCTTCATTTTCAAACAACGTTGAGGTTTGCAGCTAAGATATAAGTCGAGAAAATTATCCTCATTCGCAGCAATGTTTTCTGATGTGTATCTATGTACACGTGTATTGCCGCAATGGCCTATGTCGCCAGTGCCCTGACTCATGAGTCTCACAGTTTGGGTTCTTTCCATTGAGAAATTTGGCAATATTTTGGCTTAGATGTCGAGCTGGAGAGTGTCTCTTCATTCTCGAACAACGTTGAGGTTCGCAGCTAAGATATAAGTCGAGAAAATTATCCTCATTCGCAGCCACCTTTTCTCATGTGTATGTTTGTACACGTGTATTGCCGCATTGGCCTATGTAGCCAGTGCCCTGACGCATGAGTCTTATGTGTATCTATGTACACGTGTATTGCCGCATTGGCCTATGTAGCCAGTGCCCTGACGCATGAGTCTCACAGTTTGGGTTCTTTCCATTTCGAAATTTGGCAATAATTTGGCTCAGATGTCGAGATGGTGAGTGTCTCTTCATTCTCGAACAACGTTGTGGTTCGCAGCTAAGATATAAGTCGAAATAATTATCCTCATTCGCCGCCACCTTTTCTTATGTGTATGTTTGTACACGTGTATTGCCGCATAGGCCTATGCCGCCAGTGGCCTGACGCATGAGTCTCACGGTTTGGGTTTTTTCCAGTGAGAAGTTTGGCAATATTTTGGCTCAGATGTCGAGCTGGTGAGTGTCTCTTCATTCTCGAACAACGTTGAGGTTCGCAGCTCAAATATAAGTCGAGAAAATTATCCTCATTCGCAGCCATGTTTTCTTATGTGTATCTATGTACACGTGTATTGCCGCATTGGCCTATGTTGCCCGTGCCCTGACGCATGAGTCTCACAGTTTGGGTTCTTTCCATTGAGAAATTTAGCAATATTTTGGCTCAGATGTCGAGCTGGTGAGTGTCTCTTCATTCTCGAACAACGTTGAGTTTCGCAGCTCAAATATAAGTCGAGAAAATTATCCTCATTCGCAGCCACCTTTTCTGATGTGTATGTTTGTACACTTGTATTGCCGCATAGGCCTATGCCGTCAGTGCCCTGACGCATGGGTCTCACGGTTTGGTTTTTTTACAGTGAGAAATTTGGCAATATTTTGAGTCCGATGTCGAGCTGGTGAGTGTCTCTTCATTCTCGAACAACGTTGAGGTTCGCAGCTCAAATATAAGTCGAGAAAATTATCCTCATTCGCAGCCATGTTTTTTTATGTGTATCTATGTACACATGTATTGCCGCACTGGCCTATGTCGCCAGTGCCCTGACTCATGAGTCTCACAGTTTGGGTTCATTCCATTGAGGAATTTGGCAATATTTTGGCTCAGATGTCGAGCTGGAGAGTGTCTCTTCATTCTCGAACAACGTTGAGGTTCGCAGCTCAGATACAAGTCGAAAACATTATCCTCATTCGCAGCCATGTTTTCTTATGTGTATCTATGTACACGTGTATTGCCGCATAGGCCTATTTTGCCAGTGCCCTGACGCACGAGTCTCACAGTTTGGGTCCTTTCCATTGAGAAAGTTGGCAATATTTTGGCTCAGATGTCGAGCTGGTGAGTATCTCTTCATTCTCGAACAACGTTGAGGTTCCCAGCTAAGATATAAGTCGAGAAAATAATCCTCATTCGCAGCCACCTTTTCTTATGTGTATCTATGTACACGTGTATTGCCGCACTGGCCTATGCCGCCAGTGGCCTGACGCATGAATCTCATAGTTTGGGTTCTTTCCATTGAGAAATTTGGCAATATTTTGTCTCAGATGTCGAGCTGGTGAATGTCTCTTCATTCTCGAACAACGTTGAGGTTCGCAGCTCAGATATAAGTCGAGAAAATTATCATCATTCGCAGCCACCTTTTGTTATGTGTATGTTTGTACACGTGTATTGCCGCATTGGCCTATGTCGCCAGTGCCCTGACGCATGAGTCTCACGGTTTGGGTTTTTTCCAGTGAGAAATTTGGCAATATTTTGGCTCAGATGTTGAGCTGGTGAGTGTCTCTTCATTTTCAAACAACGTTGAGGTTTGCAGCTAAGATATAAGTCGAGAAAATTATCCTCATTCGCAGCAATGTTTTCTTATGTGTATCTATGTACACGTGTATTGCCGCACTGGCCTATGTCGCCAGTGCCCTGACTCATGAGTCTTACAGTTTGGGTTCTTTCCATTGAGAAATTTGGCAATATTTTGGCTTAGATGTCGAGCTGGAGAGTGTCTCTTCATTCTCGAACAACGTTGAGGTTCGCAGCTAAGATATAAGTCGAGAAAATTATCCTCATTCGCAGCCACCTTTTCTTATGTGTATGTTTGTACACTTGTATTGCCGCATTGGCCTATGTAGCCAGTGCCCTGACGCATGAGTCTTATGTGTATCTATGTACACGTGTATTGCCGCATTGGCCTATGTAGCCAGTGCCCTGACGCATGAGTCTCACAGTTTGGGTTTTTTCCATTTCGAAATTTGGCAATAATTTGGCTCAGATGTCGAGCTGGTGAATGTCTCTTCATTCTCGAACAACGTTGAGGTTCGCAGCTCAAATATAAGTCGAGAAAATTATCCTCATTCGCAGCCACCTTTTCTGATGTGTATGTTTGTACACGTGTATTGCCGCATAGGCCTATGCCGCCAGTGGCCTGACGCATGTGTCTCATGGTTTGGTTTTTTTTTAGTGAGAAATTTGGCAATATTTTGGCTCAGATGTCGAGCTGGTGAGTGTCTCTTCATTCTCGAACAAAGTTGAGTTTCGCAGCTCAGATATAAGTCGAGAAAATAATCCTCATTCGCAGCAATGTTTTCTTATGTGTATCTATGTACACGTGTATTGCCGCACTGGCCTATGTCGCCAGTGCCCTGACTCATGAGTCTCACAGTTTTGGTTCTTTCCATTGAGAAATTTGGCAATATTTTGGCTCAGGTGTCGAGCTGGAGAGTGTCTCTTCATTCTCGAACAACGTTGAGGTTCGCAGCTCAGATACAAGTCGAGAAAATTATCCTCATTCGCAGCCATGTTTTCTTATGTGTATCTATGTACACGTGTATTGCCGCATAGGCCTATGTCGCCAGTGCCCTGACGCATGAGTCTCACGGTTTGGTTTTTTCAGTTGAGAAGTTTGGCAATATTTTGGCTCAGATGTCGAGCTGGTGAGTGTCTCTTCATTCTCGAACAACGTTGAGGTTCGCAGCTCAAATATAAGTCGAGAAAATTATCCTCATTCGCAGCCACCTTTTCTGATGTGTATGTTTGTACACTTGTATTGCCACATTGGCCTATGTCGCCAGCGCCCTGACGCATGAGTCTCACAGTTTGGGTCCTTTCCATTGAGAAAGTTGGCAATATTTTGGCTCCGATGTCGAGCTGGTGAGTGTCTCTTCATTCTCGAACAACGTTGAGGTTCGCAGCTCAAATATAAGTCGAGAACATTATCCTCATTCGCAGCCATGTTTTCTTATGTGTATCTATGTACACGTGTATTGCCGCATAGGCCTATGCCGTCAGTGCCCTGACACATGGGTCTCACGGTTTGGGTTTTTTCCAGTGAGAAGTTTGGCAATATTTTGGCTCAGATGTCGAGCTGGTGAGTGTCTCTTCATTCTCGAACAACGTTGAGGTTCGCAGCTCAGATATAAGTCTAGAAAATTATCCTCATTCGCAGCCATGTTTTCTTATGTGTATCTATGTACACGTGTATTGCCGCATTGGCCTATGTCGCCAGTGCCCTGACGCATGAGTCTCACAGTTTGGGTCCTTTCCATTGAGAAAGTTGGCAATATTTTGGCTCCGATGTCGAGCTGGTGAGTGTCTCTTCATTCTCGAACAACGTTGAGGTTCGCAGCTTAAATATAAGTCGAGAACCTTATCCTCATTCGCAACCATGTTTTTGTATGTGTATCTATGTACACGTGTATTGCCGCATTGGCCTAGGTTGCCAGTGCCCTGACGCATGAGTCTCACGGTTTGGGTTTTTTCCAGTGAGAAATTTGGCAATATTTTGGCTCAGATGTTGAGCTGGTGAGTGTCTCTTCATTTTCAAACAACGTTGAGGTTTGCAGCTAAGATATAAGTCGAGAAAAGTATCCTCATTCGCAGCAATGTTTTCTTATGTGTATCTATGTACACGTGTATTGCCGCACTGGCCTATGTCGCCAGTGCCCTGACTCATGAGTCTCACAGTTTGGGTTCTTTCCATTGAGAAATTTGGCAATATTTTGGCTTAGATGTCGAGCTGGAGAGTGTCTCTTCATTCTCGAACAACGTTGAGGTTCGCAGCTAAGATATAAGTCGAGAAAATTATCCTCATTCGCAGCCACATTTTCTTATGTGTATGTTTGTACACTTGTATTGCCGCATTGGCCTATGTAGCCAGTGCCCTGACGCATGAGTCTTATGTGTATCTATGTACACGTGTATTGCCGCATTGGCCTATGTAGCCAGTGCCCTGACGCATGAGTCTCACAGTTTGGGTTTTTTCCATTTCGAAATTTGGCAATAATTTGGCTCAGATGTCGAGCTGGTGAATGTCTCTTCATTCTCGAACAACGTTGAGGTTCGCAGCTCAAATATAAGTCGAGAAAATTATCCTCATTCGCAGCCACCTTTTCTGATGTGTATGTTTGTACACGTGTATTGCCGCATAGGCCTATGCCGCCAGTGCCCTGACGCATGTGTCTCATGGTTTGGTTTTTTTCCAGTGAGAAATTTGGCAATATTTTGGCTCAGATGTCGAGCTGGAGAGTGTCTCGTCATTCTCGAACAAAGTTGAGTTTCGCAGCTCAGATATAAGTCGAGAAAATAATCCTCATTCGCAGCAATGTTTTCTTATGTGTATCTATGTACACGTGTATTGCCGCACTGGCCTATGTCGCCAGTGCCCTGACTCATGAGTCTCACAGTTTGGGTTCTTTCCATTGAGAAATTTGGCAATATTTTGGCTCAGGTGTCAAGCTGGAGAGTGTCTCTTCATTCTCGAACAACGTTGAGGTTCGCAGCTCAAATATAAGTCGAGAAAATTATCCTCATTCGCAGCCATGTTTTCTTATGTGTATCTATGTACACGTGTATTGCCGTATAGGCCTATGTCGCCAGTGCCCTGACGCATGAGTCTCACGGTTTGGTTTTTTCCATTGAGAAGTTTGGCAATATTTTGGCTCAGATGTCGAGCTGGTGAGTGTCTCTTCATTCTCGAACAACGTTGAGGTTCGCAGCTCAAATATAAGTCGAAAAAATTATCCTCATTCGCAGCCACCTTTTCTGATGTGTATGTTTGTACACTTGTATTGCCACATTGGCCTATGTCGCCAGTGCCCTGACGCATGAGTCTCACAGTTTGGGTCCTTTCCATTGAGAAAGTTGGCAATATTTTGGCTCCGATGTCGAGCTGGTGAGTGTCTCTTCATTCTCGAACAACGTTGAGGTTCGCAGCTCAAATATAAGTCGAGAACATTATCCTCATTCGCAGCCATGTTTTCTTATGTGTATCTATGTACACGTGTATTGCCGCATAGGCCTATGCCGTCAGTGCCCTGACACATGGGTCTCACGGTTTGGGTTTTTTCCAGTGAGAAGTTTGGCAATATTTTGGCTCAGATGTCGAGCTGGTGAGTGTCTCTTCATTCTCGAACAACGTTGAGGTTCGCAGCTCAGATATAAGTCTAGAAAATTATCCTCATTCGCAGCCATGTTTTCTTATGTGTATCTATGTACACGTGTATTGCCGCATTGGCCTATGTCGCCAGTGCCTGGCCTGACGCATGAGTCTCACAGTTTGGGTCCTTTCCATTGAGAAAGTTGGCAATATTTTGGCTCAGATGTCGAGCTGGTGAGTGTCTCTTCATTCTCGAACAACGTTGAGGTTCGCAGCTCAAATATAAGTCGAGAAAATTATCCTCATTCGCAGCCGCCTTTTCTGATGTGTATGTTTGTACACGTGTATTGCAACATAGGCCTATGCCGCCAGTGGCCTGACGCATGAGTCTCATGGTTTGGTTTTTTTCCAGTGAGAAATTTGGCAATATTTTGGCTCAGATGTCGAGTTGGTGAGTGTCTCTTCATTCTCGGACAACGTTGAGTTTCGCAGCTCAAATATAAGTCGAGAAAATTATCCTCATTCGCAGCCACCTTTTCTGATGTGTATGTTTGTACACTTGTATTGCCACATTGGCCTATGTCGGCAGTGCCCTGACGCATGAGTCTCACAGTTTGGGTCCTTTCCATTGAGAAAGTTAGCAATATTTTGGCTCCGATGTCGAGCTGGTGAGTGTCTCTTCATTCTCGAACAACGTTGAGGTTCGCAGCTCAAATATAAGTCGAGAACATTATCCTCATTCGCAGCCATGTTTTCTTATGTGTATCTATGTACACGTGTATTGCCGCATAGGCCTATGCCGTCAGTGCCCTGACACATGGGTCTCACGGTTTGGGTTTTTTCCAGTGAGAAGTTTGGCAATATTTTGGCTCAGATGTCGAGCTAGTGAGTGTCTCTTCATTCTCGAACAACGTTGAGGTTCGCAGCTCAGATATAAGTCTAGAAAATTATCCTCATTCGCAGCCATGTTTTCTTATGTGTATCTATGTACACGTGTATTGCCGCATTGGCCTATGTCGCCAGTGCCCTGACGCATGAGTCTCACAGTTTGGGTCCTTTCCATTGAGAAAGTTGGCAATATTTTGGCTCAGATGTCGAGCTGGTGAGTGTCTCTTCATTCTCGAACAACGTTGAGGTTCGCAGCTCAAATATAAGTCGAGAAAATTATCCTCATTCGCAGCCACCTTTTCTGATGTGTATGTTTGTACACGTGTATTGCAGCATAGGCCTATGCCGCCAGTGGCCTGACGCATGAGTCTCATGGTTTGGGTTTTTTCCAGTGAGAAATTTGGCAATATTTTGGCTCAGATGTCGAGTTGGTGAGTGTCTCTTCATTCTCGGACAACGTTGAGTTTCGCAGCTCAGATATAAGTCGAGAAAATTATCCTCATTCGCAGCCATGTTTTTGTATGTGTATCTATGTACACGTGTATTGCCGCATTGGCCTAGGTCGCCAGTGCCCTGACGCATGAGTTTCACAGTTTGGGTTCTTTCTATTGAGAAATTTGGCAATATTTTGGCTCCGATGTCGAGCTGGTGAGTGTCTCTTCATTCTCGAACAACTTTGAGGTTCGCAGCTCAAATATAAGTAGAGAACCTTATCCTCATTCGCAGCCATGATTTCTTATGTGTATCTATGTATACGTGTATTGCCGCATAGGCCTATGTCGCCAGTGCCCTGATGCATGAGTCTCACAGTTTGGGTTCTTTCTATTGAGAAATTTGGCAATATTTTGGCTTAGATGTCGAGCTGGAGAATGTCTCTTCATTCTCGAACAACGTTGAGGTTCGCAGCTAAGATATAAGTCGAGAAAATTATCCTCATTCGCAGCCACCTTTTCTTATGTGTATGTTTGTACACGTATATTGCCGCATTGGCCTATGCCGCCAGTGCCCTGACGCATGAGTCTCACAGTTTGGGTTCTTTCTATTGAGAAATGTGGCAATATTTTGGCTGCGATGTCGAGCTGGTGAGTGTCTCTTCATTCTCGAACAACGTTGAGGTTCGCAGCTCAAATATAAGTCGAGAAAATTATCCTCATTCGCAGCCATGTTTTCTTATGTGTATCTATGTACACGTATATTGCCGCATTGGCCTATGCCGCCAGTGCCCTGACGCATGAGTCTCACAGTTTGGGTTCTTTCTATTGAGAAATTTGGCAATATTTTGGCTCAGATGTCGAGCTGGTGAGTGTCTCTTCATTCTCGAACAACGTTGAGTTTCGCAGCTCAAATATAAGTCGAGAAAATTATCCTCATTCGCAGTCACCTTTTCTGATGTGTATGTTTGTACACTTGTATTGCCGCATAGGCCTATGCCGTCAGTGCCCTGACGCATGGGTCTCACGGTTTGTTTGTTTTACAGTGAGAAATTTGGCAATATTTTGGCTCCGATGTCGAGCTGGTGAGTGTCTCTTCATTCTCGAACAACGTTGAGGTTCGCAGCTCAGATATAAGTCGAGAAAATTATCCTCATTCGCAGCCACCTTTTCTGATGTGTATCTATCTACACGTGTATTGCCGCACTGGCCTATGTCGCCAATGCCCTGACTCATGAGTCTCACAGTTTGGGTTCTTTCCATTGAGAAATTTGGCAATATTTTGGTTCAGATGTCCAGCTGGTGAGTGTCTCTTCATTCTCGAACAACGTTGAGGTTCGCAGCTCAAATATAAGTCGAGGACCTTATCCTCATTCGCAGCCATGTTTTCTTATGTGTATCTATGTATACGTGTATTGCCGCATAGGCCTATGTCGCCAGTGCCCTGACGCATGAGTCTCACAGTTTGGGTTCTTTCTATTGAGAAATTTGGCAATATTTTGGCTTAGATGTCGAGCTGGAGAGTGTCTCTTCATTCTCGAACAACGTTGAGTTTCGCAGCTCAAATATAAGTCGAGAAAATTATCCTCATTCGCAGTCACCTTTTCTGATGTGTATGTTTGTACACTTGTATTGCCGCATAGGCCTATGCCGTCAGTGCCCTGACGCATGGGTCTCACGGTTTGGTTTTTTTACAGTGAGAAATTTGGCAATATTTTGGCTCCGATGTCGAGCTGGTGAGTGTCTCTTCATTCTCGAACAACGTTGAGGTTCGCAGCTCAGATATAAGTCGAGAAAATTATCCTCATTCGCAGCCACCTTTTCTGATGTGTATCTATGTACACGTGTATTGCCGCACTGGCCTATGTCGCCAATGCCCTGACTCATGAGTCTCACAGTTTGGGTTCTTTCCATTGAGAAATTTGGCAATATTTTGGCTCAGATGTCGAGCTGGAGAGTGTCTCTTCATTCTCGAACAACGTTGAGGTTCGCAGCTCAGATACAAGTCGAAAAAAATTATCCTCATTCGCAGCCATGTTTTCTTATGTGTATCTATGTACACGTGTATTGCCGCATAGGCCTATGCCGCCAGTGGCCTGACGCATGAATCTCATAGTTTGGGTTCTTTCCATTGAGAAATTTGGCAATATTTTGTCTCAGATGTCGAGCTGGTGAATGTCTCTTCATTCTCGAACAACCTTGAGGTTCGCAGCTCAGATATAAGTCGAGAAACTTATCCTCATTCGCAGCCACCTTTTGTTATGTGTATGTTTGCACACGTGTATTGCCGCATTGGCCTATGTCGCCAGTGCCCTGACGCATGAGTCTCACGGTTTGATTTTTTTCCAGTGAGAAATTTGGCAATATTTTGGCTCAGATGTTGAGCTGGTGAGTGTCTCTTCATTTTCAAACAACGTTGAGGTTTGCAGCTAAGATATAATTCGAGAAAATTATCCTCATTCGCAGCAATGTTTTCTTATGTGTATCTATGTACACGTGTATTGCCGCACTGGCCTATGTCGCCAGTGCCCTGACTCATGAGTCTCACAGTTTGGGTTCTTTCCATTGAGAAATTTGGCAATATTTTGGCTTAGATGTCGAGCTGGAGAGTGTCTCTTCATTCTCGAACAACGTTGAGGTTCGCAGCTAAGATATAAGTCGAGAAAATTATCCTCATTCGCAGCCACCTTTTCTTATGTGTATGTTTGTACACGTGTATTGCCGCATTGGCCTATGCCGCCAGTGCCCTGACGCATGAGTCTCACAGTTTGGGTTCTTTCTATTGAGTAATTTGGCAATATTTTGGCTCCGATGTCGAGCTGGTGAGTGTCTTTTCATTCTCGAACAACGTTGAGGTTCGCAGCTCAGATATAAGTCGAGAACATTATCCTCATTCGCAGCCACCTTTTCTGATGTGTATCTATGTACACGTGTATTGCCGCATTGGCCTATGTCGCCAATGCCCTGACTCATGAGTCTCACAGTTTGGGTTCTTTCCATTGAGAAATTTGGCAATATTTTGGCTCAGATGTCGAGCTGGTGAGTGTCTCTTCATTCTCGAACAACGTTGAGGTTCGCAGCTCAAATATAAGTCGAGAAAATTATTGGCTCAGATGTCGAGCTGGTGAGTGTCTCTTCATTCTCGAACAACGTTGAGGTTCGCAGCTCAAATAAAAGTCCAGAAAATTATCCTCATTCGCAGCCACCTTTTCTGATGTGTATGTTTGTACACGTGTATTGCCGCATAGGCCTATGCCGCCAGTGGCCTGACGCATGAGTCTCATGGTTTGGGTTTTTTCCAGTGAGAAATTTGGCAATATTTTGGCTCAGATGTCGAGTTGGTGAGTGTCTCTTCATTCTCGGACAACGTTGAGTTTCGCAGCTCAGATATAAGTCGAGAAAATTATCCTCATTCGCAGCCATGTTTTTTTATGTGTATCTATGTACACGTGTATTGCCGCATTGGCCTAGGTCGCCAGTGCCCTGACGCATGAGTCTCACAGTTTGGGTTCTTTCTATTGAGAAATTTGGCAATATTTTGGCTCCGATGTCGAGCTGGTGAGTGTCTCTTCATTCTCGAACAACGTTGAGGTTCGCAGCTCAAATATAAGTCGAGAACATTATCCTCATTCGCAGCAATGTTTTCTTATGTGTATCTATGTACACGTGTTGTGCCGCATAGGCCTATGTCGCCAGTGCCCTGACGCATGAGTCTCACAGTTTGGGTTCTTTCTATTGAGAAATTTGGCAATATTTTGGCTCCGATGTCGAGCTGGTGAGTGACTCTTCATTCTCGAACAACGTTGAGGTTCGCAGCTCAAATATAAGTCGAGAAAATTATCCTCATTCGCAGCCACCTTTTCTGATGTGTATGTTTGTACACGTGTATTGCCGCATAGGCCTATGCCGCCAGTGGCCTGACGCATGAGTCTCATGGTTTGGGTTTTTTCCAGTGAGAAATTTGGCAATATTTTGGCTCCGATGTCGAGCTGGTGAGTGTCTCTTCATTCTCGGACAACGTTGAGTTTCGCAGCTCAAATATAAGTCGAGAAAATTATCCTCATTCGCAGCCATGTTTTCTTATGTGTATCTATGTACACGTGTATTGCCGCATTGGCCTAGGTCGCCAGTGCCCTGACGCATGAGTCTCACAGTTTGGGTTCTTTCTATTGAGAAATTTGGCAATATTTTGGCTCCGATGTCGAGCTGGTGAGTGTCTCTTCATTCTCGAACAACGTTGAGGTTCGCAGCTCAAATATAAGTCGAGAACATTATCCTCATTCGCAGCCATGTTTTCTTATGTGTATCTATGTACACGTGTATTGCCGCATAGGCCTATGTCGCCAGTGCCCTGACGCATGAGTCTCACAGTTTGGGTTCTTTCTATTGAGAAATTTGGCAATATTTTGGCTCCGATGTCGAGCTGGTGAGTGTCTCTTCATTCTCGAACAAAGTTGAGGTTCGCAGCTCAAATATAAGTCGAGAACATTATCCTCATTCGCAGCAATGTTTTCTTATGTGTATCGATGTACACGTGTATTGCCGCATAGGCCTATGTCGCCAGTGCCCTGACGCATGAGTCTCACAGTTTGGGTTCTTTCTATTGAGAAATTTGGCAATATTTTGGCTCCGATGTCGAGCTGGTGAGTGTCTCTTCATTCTCGAACAACGTTGAGGTTCGCAGCTCAAATATAAGTCGAGAACATTATCCTCATTCGCAGCCATGTTTTCTTATGTGTATCTATGTACACGTGTATTGCCGCATAGGCCTATGTCGCCAGTGCCCTGACGCATGAGTTTCGCAGTTTGGGTTTTTTTCAGTGAGAAGTTTGGCAATATTGTGGCTCAGATGTCGAGCTGGTGAGTGTCTCTTCGTTCTCGAACAACGTTGAGGTTCGCAGCTCAAATATAAGTCGAGAAAATTATCCTCATTCGCACCCACCTTTTCTGATGTGTATGTTTGTACACTTGTATTGCCGCATAGGCCTATGCCGTCAGTGCCCTGACACATGGGTCTCACGGTTTGGGTTTTTTTCCAGTGAGAAGTTTGGCAATATTTTGGCTCAGATGTCGAGCTGGTGAGTGTCTCTTCATTCTCGAACAACGTTGAGGTTCGCAGCTCAGATATAAGTCTAGAAAATTACCCTCATTCGCAGCCATGTTTTCTTATGTGTATCTATGTACACGTGTATCTATTTCCAGTGAGAAGTTTGGCAATATTTTGGCTCAGATGTCGAGCTGGTGAGTGTCTCTTCATTCTCGAACAACGTTGAGGTTCGCAGCTCAGATATAAGTCTAGAAAATTATCCTCATTCGCAGCCATGTTTTCTTATGTGTATCTATGTACACGTGTATTGCCGCATAGGCCTATGTCGCCAGTGCCCTGACGCATGAGTCTCACAGTTTGGGTTCTTTCTATTGAGAAATTTGGCAATATTTTGGCTCCGATGTCGAGCTGGTGAGTGTCTCTTCATTCTCGAACAACGTTGAGGTTCGCAGCTGAAATATAAGTCGAGAACCTTATCCTCATTCGCAGCCATGTTTTCTTATGTGTATCTATGTATACGTGTATTGCCGCATAGGCCTATGTCGCCAGTGCCCTGACGCATGAGTCTCACAGTTTGGGTTCTTTCTATTGAGAAATTTGGCAATATGTTGGCTCCGATGTCGAGCTGGTGAGTGTCTCTTCATTCTCGAACAACGTTGAGGTTCGCAGCTCAAATATAAGTCGAGAACATTATCCTCATTCGCAGCAATGTTTTCTTATGTGTATCTATGTACACGTGTTGTGCCGCATAGGCCTATGTCGCCAGTGCCCTGACGCATGAGTCTCACAGTTTGGGTTCTTTCTATTGAGAAATTTGGCAATATTTTGGCTCCGATGTCGAGCTGGTGAGTGTCTCTTCATTCTCGAACAACGTTGAGGTTCGCAGCTCAAATATAAGTCGAGAAAATTATCCTCATTCGCAGCCACCTTTTCTGATGTGTATGTTTGTACACGTGTATTGCCGCATTGGCCTAGGTCGCCAGTGCCCTGACGCATGAGTCTCACAGTTTGGGTTCTTTCTATTGAGAAATTTGGCAATATTTTGGCTCCGATGTCGAGCTGGTGAGTGTCTCTTCATTCTCGAACAACGTTGAGGTTCGCAGCTCAAATATAAGTCGAGAAAATTATCCTCATTCGCAGCCACCTTTTCTGATGTGTGTGTTTGTACACGTGTATTGCCGCATAGGCCTATGCCGCCAGTGGCCTGACGCATGAGTCTCATGGTTTGGGTTTTTTCCAGTGAGAAATTTGGCAATATTTTGGCTACGATGTCGAGCTGGTGAGTGTCTCTTCATTCTCGGACAACGTTGAGTTTCGCAGCTCAAATATAAGTCGAGAAAATTATCCTCATTCGCAGCCATGTTTTCTTATGTGTATATATGTACACGTGTATTGCCGCATTGGCCTAGGTCGCCAGTGCCCAGACGCATGAGTCTCACAGTTTGGGTTCTTTCTATTGAGAAATTTGGCAATATTTTGGCTCCGATGTCGAGCTGGTGAGTGTCTCTTCATTCTCGGACAACGTTGAGTTTCGCAGCTCAGATATAAGTCGAGAAAATTATCCTCATTCGCAGCCATGTTTTCTTATGTGTATCTATGTACACGTGTATTGCCGCATTGGCCTAGGTCGCCAGTGCCCTGACGCATTAGTCTCACAGTTTGGGTTCTTTCTATTGAGAAATTTGGCAATATTTTGGCTCCGATGTCGAGCTGGTGAGTGTCTCTTCATTCTCGAACAACGTTGAGGTTCGCAGCTCAAATATAAGTCGAGAACATTATCCTCATTTCTTATGTGTATCTTTGTACACGTGTATTGCCGCATTGGCCTATGCCGCCAGTGCCCTGACGCATGAGTCTCACAGTTTGGGTTCTTTCTATTGAGTAATTTGGCAATATTTTGGCTCCGATGTCGAGCTGGTGAGTGTCTTTTCATTCTCGAACAACGTTGAGGTTCGCAGCTCAGATATAAGTCGAGAACATTATCCTCATTCGCAGCCACCTTTTCTGATGTGTATCTATGTACACGTGTATTGCCGCATTGGCCTATGTCGCCAATGCCCTGACTCATGAGTCTCACAGTTTGGGTTCTTTCCATTGAGAAATTTGGCAATATTTTGGCTCAGATGTCGAGCTGGTGAGTGTCTCTTCATTCTCGAACAACGTTGAGGTTCGCAGCTCAAATATAAGTCGAGAAAATTATTGGCTCAGATGTCGAGCTGGTGAGTGTCTCTTCATTCTCGAACAACGTTGAGGTTCGCAGCTCAAATAAAAGTCCAGAAAATTATCCTCATTCGCAGCCACCTTTTCTGATGTGTATGTTTGTACACGTGTATTGCCGCATAGGCCTATGCCGCCAGTGGCCTGACGCATGAGTCTCATGGTTTGGGTTTTTTCCAGTGAGAAATTTGGCAATATTTTGGCTCAGATGTCGAGTTGGTGAGTGTCTCTTCATTCTCGGACAACGTTGAGTTTCGCAGCTCAGATATAAGTCGAGAAAATTATCCTCATTCGCAGCCATGTTTTTTTATGTGTATCTATGTACACGTGTATTGCCGCATTGGCCTAGGTCGCCAGTGCCCTGACGCATGAGTCTCACAGTTTGGGTTCTTTCTATTGAGAAATTTGGCAATATTTTGGCTCCGATGTCGAGCTGGTGAGTGTCTCTTCATTCTCGAACAACGTTGAGGTTCGCAGCTCAAATATAAGTCGAGAACATTATCCTCATTCCCAGCAATGTTTTCTTATGTGTATCTATGTACACGTGTTGTGCCGCATAGGCCTATGTCGCCAGTGCCCTGACGCATGAGTCTCACAGTTTGGGTTCTTTCTATTGAGAAATTTGGCAATATTTTGGCTCCGATGTCGAGCTGGTGAGTGTCTCTTCATTCTCGAACAACGTTGAGGTTTGCAGCTCAAATATAAGTCGAGAAAATTATCCTCATTCGCAGCCACCTTTTCTGATGTGTATGTTTGTACACGTGTATTGCCGCATAGGCCTATGCCGCCAGTAGCCTGACGCATGAGTCTCATGGTTTGGGTTTTTTCCAGTGAGAAATTTGGCAATATTTTGGCTCCGATGTCGAGCTGGTGAGTGTCTCTTCATTCTCGGACAACGTTGAGTTTCGCAGCTCAAATATAAGTCGAGAAAATTATCCTCATTCGCAGCCATGTTTTCTTATGTGTATCTATGTACACGTGTATTGCCGCATTGGCCTAGGTCGCCAGTGCCCTGACGCATGAGTCTCACAGTTTGGGTTCTTTCTATTGAGAAATTTGGCAATATTTTGGCTCCGATGTCGAGCTGGTGAGTGTCTCTTCATTCTCGAACAACGTTGAGGTTCGCAGCTCAAATATAAGTCGAGAACATTATCCTCATTCGCAGCCATGTTTTCTTATGTGTATCTATGTACACGTGTATTGCCGCATAGGCCTATGTCGCCAGTGCCCTGACGCATGAGTCTCACAGTTTGGGTTCTTTCTATTGAGAAATTTGGCAATATTTTGGCTCCGATGTCGAGCTGGTGAGTGTCTCTTCATTCTCAAACAAAGTTGAGGTTCGCAGCTCAAATATAAGTCGAGAACATTATCCTCATTCGCAGCAATGTTTTCTTATGTGTATCGATGTACACGTGTATTGCCGCATAGGCCTATGTCGCCAGTGCCCTGACGCATGAGTCTCACAGTTTGGGTTCTTTCTATTGAGAAATTTGGCAATATTTTGGCTCCGATGTCGAGCTGGTGAGTGTCTCTTCATTCTCGAACAACGTTGAGGTTCGCAGCTCAAATATAAGTCGAGAACATTATCCTCATTCGCAGCCATGTTTTCTTATGTGTATCTATGTACACGTGTATTGCCGCATAGGCCTATGTCGCCAGTGCCCTGACGCATGAGTTTCGCAGATTGGGTTTTTTCCAGTGAGAAGTTTGGCAATATTGTGGCTCAGATGTCGAGCTGGTGAGTGTCTCTTCATTCTCGAACAACGTTGAGGTTCGCAGCTCAAATATAAGTCGAGAAAATTATCCTCATTCGCACCCACCTTTTCTGATGTGTATGTTTGTACACTTGTATTGCCGCATAGGCCTATGCCGTCAGTGCCCTGACACATGGGTCTCACGGTTTGGGTTTTTTTCCAGTGAGAAGTTTGGCAATATTTTGGCTCAGATGTCGAGCTGGTGAGTGTCTCTTCATTCTCGAACAACGTTGAGGTTCGCAGCTCAGATATAAGTCTAGAAAATTACCCTCATTCGCAGCCATGTTTTCTTATGTGTATCTATGTACACGTGTATCTATTTCCAGTGAGAAGTTTGGCAATATTTTGGCTCAGATGTCGAGCTGGTGAGTGTATCTTCATTCTCGAACAACGTTGAGGTTCGCAGCTCAGATATAAGTCTAGAAAATTATCCTCATTCGCAGCCATGTTTTCTTATGTGTATCTATGTACACGTGTATTGCCGCATAGGCCTATGTCGCCAGTGCCCTGACGCATGAGTCTCACAGTTTGGGTTCTTTCTATTGAGAAAGTTGGCAATATTTTGGCTCCGATGTCGAGCTGGTGAGTGTCTCTTCATTCTCGAACAACGTTGAGATTCGCAGCTCAAATATAAGTCGAGAACATTATCCTCATTCGCAGCAATGTTTTCTTATGTGTATCTATGTACACGTGTATTGCCGCATAGGCCTATGTCGCCAGTGCCCTGACGCATGAGTCTCACAGTTTGGGTTCTTTCTATTGAGAAATTTGGCAATATTTTGGCTCCGATGTCGAGCTGGTGAGTGTCTCTTCATTCTCGAACAACGTTGAGGTTCGCAGCTGAAATATAAGTCGAGAACCTTATCCTCATTCGCAGCCATGTTTTCTTATGTGTATCTATGTATACGTGTATTGCCGCATAGGCCTATGTCGCCAGTGCCCTGACGCATGAGTCTCACAGTTTGGGTTCTTTCTATTGAGAAATTTGGCAATATTTTGGCTCCGATGTCGAGCTGGTGAGTGTCTCTTCATTCTCGAACAACGTTGAGGTTCGCAGCTCAAATATAAGTCGAGAACATTATCCTCATTCGCAGCAATGTTTTCTTATGTGTATCTATGTACACGTGTTGTGCCGCATAGGCCTATGTCGCCAGTGCCCTGACGCATGAGTCTCACAGTTGGGGTTCTTTCTATTGAGAAATTTGGCAATATTTTGGCTCCGATGTCGAGCTGGTGAGTGTCTCTTCATTCTCGAACAACGTTGAGGTTCGCAGCTCAAATATAAGTCGAGAAAATTATCCTCATTCGCAGCCACCTTTTCTGATGTGTATGTTTGTACACGTGTATTGCCGCATTGGTCTAGGTCGCCAGTGCCCTGACGCATGAGTCTCACAGTTTGGGTTCTTTCTATTGAGAAATTTGGCAATATTTTGGCTCCGATGTCGAGCTGGTGAGTGTCTCTTCATTCTCGAACAACGTTGAGGTTCGCAGCTCAAATATAAGTCGAGAAAATTATCCTCATTCGCAGCCACCTTTTCTGATGTGTATGTTTGTACACGTGTATTGCCGCATAGGCCTATGCCGCCAGTGGCCTGACGCATGAGTCTCATGGTTTGGGTTTTTTCCAGTGAGAAATTTGGCAATATTTTGGCTACGATGTCGAGCTGGTGAGTGTCTCTTCATTCTCGGACAACGTTGAGTTTCGCAGCTCAAATATAAGTCGAGAAAATTATCCTCATTCGCAGCCATGTTTTCTTATGTGTATATATGTACACGTGTATTGCCGCATTGGCCTATGTCGCCAGTGCCCAGACGCATGAGTCTCACAGTTTGGGTTCTTTCTATTGAGAAATTTGGCAATATTTTGGCTCCGATGTCGAGCTGGTGAGTGTCTCTTCATTCTCGGACAACGTTGAGTTTCGCAGCTCAGATATAAGTCGAGAAAATTATCCTCATTCGCAGCCATGTTTTCTTATGTGTATCTATGTACACGTGTATTGCCGCATTGGCCTAGGTCGCTAGTGCCCTGACGCATTAGTCTCACAGTTTGGGTTCTTTCTATTGAGAAATTTGGCAATATTTTGGCTCCGATGTCGAGCTGGTGAGTGTCTCTTCATTCTCGAACAACGTTGAGGTTCGCAGCTCAAATATAAGTCGAGAACATTATCCTCATTCGCAGCCATGTTTTCTTATGTGTATCTATGTACACGTGTATTGCCGCATAGGCCTATGTCGCCAGTGCCCTGACGCATGAGTCTCACAGTTTGGGTTCTTTCTATTGAGAAATTTGGCAATATTTTGGCTCCGATGTTGAGCTGGTGAGTGTCTTTTCATTCTCGAACAAAGTTGAGGTTCGCAGCTCAAATATAAGTCGAGAACATTATCCTCATTCGCAGCAATGTTTTCTTATGTGTATCGATGTACACGTGTATTGCCGCATAGGCCTATGTCGCCAGTGCCCTGACGCATGAGTCTCACAGTTTGGGTTCTTTCTATTGAGAAATTTGGCAATATTTTGGCTCCGATGTCGAGCTGGTGAGTGTCTCTTCATTCTCGAACAACGTTGAGGTTCGCAGCTCAAATATAAGTCGAGAACATTATCCTCATTCGCAGCCATGTTTTCTTATGTGTATCTATGTACACGTGTATTGCCGCATAGGCCTATGTCGCCAGTGCCCTGACGCATGAGTTTCGCAGTTTGGGTTTTTTCCAGTGAGAAGTTTGGCAATATTGTGGCTCAGATGTCGAGCTGGTGAGTGTCTCTTCATTCTCGAACAACGTTGAGGTTCGCAGCTCAAATATAAGTCGAGAAAATTATCCTCATTCGCACCCACCTTTTCTGATGTGTATGTTTGTACACTTGTATTGCCGCATAGGCCTATGCCGTCAGTGCCCTGACACATGGGTCTCACGGTTTGGTTTTTTTTCCAGTGAGAAGTTTGGCAATATTTTGGCTCAGATGTCGAGCTGGTGAGTGTCTCTTCATTCTCGAACAACGTTGAGGTTCGCAGCTCAGATATAAGTCTAGAAAATTACCCTCATTCGCAGCCATGTTTTCTTATGTGTATCTATGTACACGTGTATCTATTTCCAGTGAGAAGTTTGGCAATATTTTGGCTCAGATGTCGAGCTGGTGAGTGTCTCTTCATTCTCGAACAACGTTGAGGTTCGCAGCTCAGATATAAGTCTAGAAAATTATCCTCATTCGCAGCCATGTTTTCTTATGTGTATCTATGTACACGTGTATTGCCGCATTGGCCTAGGTCGCCAGTGCCCTGACGCATGAGTCTCACAGTTTGGGTTCTTTCTATTGAGAAATTTGGCAATATTTTGGCTCCGATGTCGAGCTGGTGAGTGTCTCTTCATTCTCGAACAACGTTGAGGTTCGCAGCTCAAATATAAGTCGAGAACAGTATCCTCATTCGCAGCCATGTTTTCTTATGTGTATCTATGTACACGTGTATTGCCGCATAGGCCTATGTCGCCAGTGCCCTGACGCATGAGTCTCACAGTTTGGGTTCTTTCTATTGAGAAAGTTGGCAATATTTTGGCTCCGATGTCGAGCTGGTGAGTGTCTCTTCATTCTCGAACAACGTTGAGATTCGCAGCTCAAATATAAGTCGAGAACATTATCCTCATTCGCAGCAATGTTTTCTTATGTGTATCTATGTACACGTGTATTGCCGCATAGGCCTATGTCGCCAGTGCCCTGACGCATGAGTCTCACAGTTTGGGTTCTTTCTATTGAAAAAATTGGCAATATATTGGCTCCGATGTCGAGCTGGTGAGTGTCTCTTCATTCTCAAACAACGTTGAGGTTCGCAGCTCAAATATAAGTCGAGAAAATTATCCTCATTCGCAGCCACCTTTTCTGATGTGTATGTTTGTACACGTGTATTGCCGCATAGGCCTATGCCGCCAGTGGCCTGACGCATGAGTCTCATGGTTTGGGTTTTTACCAGTGAGAAATTTGGCAATATTGTGGCTCAGATGTCGAGCTCTTGAGTGTCTCTTCATTCTCGGACAACGTTGAGTTTCGCAGCTCAAATATAAGTCGAGAAAATTATCCTCATTCGCAGCCATGTTTTCTTATGTGTATATATGTACACGTGTATTGCCGCATTGGCCTAGGTCGCCAGTGCCCTGACGCATGAGTCTCACAGTTTGGGTTCTTTCTATTGAGAAATTTGGCAATATTTTGGCTCCGATGTCGAGCTGGTGAGTGTCTCTTCATTCTCGAACAACGTTGAGGTTCGCAGCTCAGATATAAGTCGAGAAAATTATCCTCATTCGCAGCCACCTTTTCTGATGTGTATGTTTGTACACGTGTATTGCCGCATAGGCCTATGCCGCCAGTGGCCTGACGCATGAGTCTCATGGTTTGGGTTTTTTCCAGTGAGAAGTTTGGCAATATTTTGGCTCAGATGTCGAGCTGGTGAGTGTCTCTTCAATCTCGGACAACGTTGAGTTTCGCAGCTCAAATATAAGTCGAGAAAATTATCCTCATTCGCAGCCATGTTTTCTTTTGTGTATATATGTACACGTGTATTGCCGCATAGGCCTATGTCGCCAGTGCCCTGACGCATGAGTCTCACAGTTTGGGTTCTTTCTATTGAGAAATTTGGCAATATTTTGGCTCCGATGTCGCGCTGGTGAGTGTCTCTTCATTCTCGAACAACGTTGAGGTTCGCAGCTCAAATATAAGTCGAGAAAATTATCCTCATTCGCAGCCACCTTTTCTGATGTGTATGTTTGTACACGTGTATTGCCGCATAGGCCTATGCCGCCAGTGGCCTGACGCATGAGTCTCATGGTTTGGGTTTTTTCCAGCGAGAAATTTGGCAATATTTTGGCTCAGATGTCGAGCTGGTGAGTGTCTCTTCATTCTCGGACAACGTTGAGTTTCGCAGCTCAAATATAAGTCGAGAAAATTATCCTCATTCGCAGCCATGTTTTCTTATGTGTATATATGTACACGTGTATTGCCGCATTGGCCTAGGTCGCCAGTGCCCTGACGCATGAGTCTCACAGTTTGGGTTCTTTCTATTGAGAAATTTGGCAATATTTTGGCTCCGATGTCGAGCTGGTGAGTGTCTCTTCATTCTCGAACAACGTTGAGGTTCGCAGCTCAGATATAAGTCGAGAAAATTATCCTCATTCGCAGCCACCTTTTCTGATGTGTATGTTTGTACACGTGTATTGCCGCATAGGCCTATGCCGCCAGTGGCCTGACGCATGAGTCTCATGGTTTGGGTTTTTTCCAGTGAGAAGTTTGGCAATATTTTGGCTCAGATGTCGAGCTGGTGAGTGTCTCTTCAATCTCGGACAACGTTGAGTTTCGCAGCTCAAATATAAGTCAAGAAAATTATCCTCATTCGCAGCCATGTTTTCTTATGTGTATCTATGTACACTTGTATTGCCGCATAGGCCTATGTCGCCAGTCCCCTGACGCATAAGTCTCACAGTTTGGGTTTTTTCTATTGAGAAATTTGGCAATATTTTGGCTCCGATGTCGAGCTGGTGAGTGTCTCTTCATTCTCGAACAACGTTGAGGTTCGCAGCTCAAATATAAGTCGAGAAAATTATCCTCATTCGCAGCCACCTTTTCTGATGTGTATGTTTGTACACGTGTATTGCCGCATAGGCCTATGCCGCCAGTGGCCTGACGCATGAGTCTCATGGTTTGGGTTTTTTCCAGCGAGAAATTTGGCAATATTTTGGCTCAGATGTAGAGCTGGTGAGTGTCTCTTCATTCTCGGACAACGTTGAGTTTCGCAGCTCAAATATAAGTCGAGAAAATTATCCTCATTCGCAGCCATGTTTTCTTATGTGTATATATGTACACGTGTATTGCCGCATTGGCCTAGGTCGCCAGTGCCCTGACGCATGAGTCTCACAGTTTGGGTTCTTTCTTTTGAGAAATTTTGCAATATTTTGGCTCCGATGTCGAGCTGGAGAGTGTCTCCTCATTCTCGAACAACGTTGAGGTTCGCAGCTCAGATATAAGTCGAGAAAATTATCCTCATTCGCAGCCACCTTTTCTGATGTGTATGTTTGTACACGTGTATTGCCGCATAGGCCTATGCCGCCAGTGGCCTGACGCATGAGTCTCATGGTTTGGTTTTGTTCCAGTGAGAAATTTGGCAATATTTTGGCTCCGATGTCGAGCTGGTGAGTGTCTCTTCATTCTCGGACAACGTTGAGTTTCGCAGCTCAGATATAAGTCGAGAAAATTATCCTCATTCGCAGCAATGTTTTCTTATGTGTATCTATGTACACGTGTATTGCCGCATAGGCCTATGTCGCCAGTGCCCTGACGCATGAGTCTCACAGTTTGTGTTCTTTCTATCGAGAAATTTGGCAATATTTTGGCTCCGATGTCGAGCTGGTGAGTGTCTCTTCATTCTCGAACAACGTTGAGGTTCGCAGCTCAAATATAAGTCGAGAACATTATCCTCATTCGCAGCCATGTTTTCTTATGTGTATCTATGTACACGTGTATTGCCGCATTGGCCTAGGTCGCCAGTGGCCTGACGCATGAGTCTCACGGTTTGGTTTTTTTCCAGTGAGAAGTTTTGCAATATTTTGGCTCAGATGTCGAGCTGGTGAGTGTCTCTTCATTCTCGAACAACGTTGAGGTTCGCAGCTCAAATATAAGTCGAGAGAATTATCCTCATTCGCAGCCATGTTTTCTTATGTGTATCTATGTACACGTGTATTGCCGCATAAGCCTATGTCGCCAGTGCCCTGACGCATGAATTTCACGGTTTGGGTTTTTTCCAGTGAGCAGTTTGGCAATATTGTGGCTCAGATGTCGAGCTGGTGAGTGTCTCTTCATTCTCGAACAACGTTGAGGTTCGCAGCTCAAATAAAAGTCCAGAAAATTATCCTCATTCGCAGCCACCTTTTCTGATGTGTATGTTTGTACACGTGTATTGCCGCATATGCCTATGCCGCCAGTGGCCTGACGCATGAGTCTCATGGTTTGGGTTTTTTCCAGTGAGAAATTTGGCAATATTTTGGCTCAGATGTCGAGTTGGTGAGTGTCTCTTCATTCTCGGACAACGTTGAGTTTCGAAGCTCAGATATAAGTCGAGAAAATTATCCTCATTCGCAGCCATGTTTTTTGTTGTGTATCTATGTACACGTGTATTGCCGCATTGGCCTAGGTCGCCAGTGCCCTGACGCATGAGTCTCACAGTTTGGGTTATTTCTATTAAGAAATTTGGCAATATTTTGGCTCCGATGTCGAGCTGGTGAGTGTCTCTTCATTCTCGAACAACGTTGAGGTTCGCAGCTCAAATATAAGTCGAGAACCTTATCCTCATTCGCAGCCATGTTTTCTTATGTGTATCTATGTATACGTGTATTGCCGCATAGGCCTATGTCGCCAGTGCCCTGACGCATGAGTCTCACAGTTTGGGTTCTTTCTATTGAGAAATTTGGCAATATTTTGGCTCCGATGTCGAGCTGGTGAGTGTCTCTTCATTCTCGAACAACGTTGAGGTTCGCAGCTCAAATATAAGTCGAGAACATTATCCTCATTCGCAGCAATGTTTTCTTATGTGTATCTATGTACACGTGTATTGCCGCATAGGCCTATGTCGCCAGTGCCCTGACGCATGAGTCTCACAGTTTGGGTTCTTTCTATTGAGAAATTTGGCAATATTTTGGCTCCGATGTCGAGCTGGTGAGTGTCTCTTCATTCTCTAACAACGTTGAGGTTCGCAGCTCAAATATAAGTCGAGAAAATTATCCTCATTCGCAGCCACCTTTTCTGATGTGTATGTTTGTACACGTGTATTGCCGCATTGGCCTAGGTCGCCAGTGGCCTGACGCATGAGTCTCACGGTTTGGGTTTTTTCCAGTGAGAAGTTTTGCAATATTTTGGCTCAGATGTCGAGCTGGTGAGTGTCTCTTCATTCTCGAACAACGTTGAGGTTCGCAGCTCAAATATAAGTCGAGAAAATTATCCTCATTCGCAGCCATGTTTTCTTATGTGTATCTATGTACACGTGTATTGCCGCATAAGCCTATGTCGCCAGTGCCCTGACGCATGAATTTCACGGTTTGGGTTTTTTCCAGTGAGAAGTTTGGCAATATTGTGGCTCAGATGTCGAGCTGGTGAGTGTCTCTTCATTCTCGAACAACGTTGAGGTTCGCAGCTCAAATAAAAGTCCAGAAAATTATCCTCATTCGCAGCCACCTTTTCTGATGTGTATGTTTGTACACGTGTATTGCCGCATATGCCTATGCCGCCAGTGGCCTGACGCATGAGTCTCATGGTTTGGGTTTTTTCCAGTGAGAAATTTGGCAATATTTTGGCTAAGATGTCGAGTTGGTGAGTGTCTCTTCATTCTCGGACAACGTTGAGTTTCGAAGCTCAGATATAAGTCGAGAAAATTATCCTCATTCGCAGCCATGTTTTTTGTTGTGTATCTATGTACACGTGTATTGCCGCATTGGCCTAGGTCGCCAGTGCCCTGACGCATGAGTCTCACAGTTTGGGTTATTTCTATTGAGAAATTTGGCAATATTTTGGCTCCGATGTCGAGCTGGTGAGTGTCTCTTCATTCTCGAACAACGTTGAGGTTCGCAGCTCAAATATAAGTCGAGAACCTTATCCTCATTCGCAGCCATGTTTTCTTATGTGTATCTATGTATACGTGTATTGCCGCATAGGCCTATGTCGCCAGTGCCCTGACGCATGAGTCTCACAGTTTGGGTTCTTTCTATTGAGAAATTTGGCAATATTTTGGCTCCGATGTCGAGCTGGTGAGTGTCTCTTCATTCTCGAACAACGTTGAGGTTCGCAGCTCAAATATAAGTCGAGAACATTATCCTCATTCGCAGCAATGTTTTCTTATGTGTATCTATGTACACGTGTATTGCCGCATAGGCCTATGTCGCCAGTGCCCTGACGCATGAGTCTCACAGTTTGGGTTCTTTCTATTGAGAAATTTGGCAATATTTTGGCTCCGATGTCGAGCTGGTGAGTGTCTCTTCATTCTCTAACAACGTTGAGGTTCGCAGCTCAAATATAAGTCGAGAAAATTATCCTCATTCGCAGCCACCTTTTCTGATGTGTATGTTTGTACACGTGTATTGCCGCATTGGCCTAGGTCGCCAGTGGCCTGACGCATGAGTCTCACGGTTTGGGTTTTTTCCAGTGAGAAGTTTTGCAATATTTTGGCTCAGATGTCGAGCTGGTGAGTGTCTCTTCATTCTCGAACAACGTTGAGGTTCGCAGCTCAAATATAAGTCGAGAAAATTATCCTCATTCGCAGCCATGTTTTCTTATGTGTATCTATGTACACGTGTATTGCCGCATAAGCCTATGTCGCCAGTGCCCTGACGCATGAATTTCACGGTTTGGGTTTTTTCCAGTGAGAAGTTTGGCAATATTGTGGCTCAGATGTCGAGCTGGTGAGTGTCTCTTCATTCTCGAACAACGTTGAGGTTCGCAGCTCAAATAAAAGTCCAGAAAATTATCCTCATTCGCAGCCACCTTTTCTGATGTGTATGTTTGTACACGTGTATTGCCGCATATGCCTATGCCGCCAGTGGCCTGACGCATGAGTCTCATGGTTTGGGTTTTTTCCAGTGAGAAATTTGGCAATATTTTGGCTAAGATGTCGAGTTGGTGAGTGTCTCTTCATTCTCGGACAACGTTGAGTTTCGAAGCTCAGATATAAGTCGAGAAAATTATCCTCATTCGCAGCCATGTTTTTTGTTGTGTATCTATGTACACGTGTATTGCCGCATTGGCCTAGGTCGCCAGTGCCCTGACGCATGAGTCTCACAGTTTGGGTTATTTCTATTGAGAAATTTGGCAATATTTTGGCTCCGATGTCGAGCTGGTGAGTGTCTCTTCATTCTCGAACAACGTTGAGGTTCGCAGCTCAAATATAAGTCGAGAACCTTATCCTCATTCGCAGCCATGTTTTCTTATGTGTATCTATGTATACGTGTATTGCCGCATAGGCCTATGTCGCCAGTGCCCTGACGCATGAGTCTCACAGTTTGGGTTCTTTCTATTGAGAAATTTGGCAATATTTTGGCTCCGATGTCGAGCTGGTGAGTGTCTCTTCATTCTCGAACAACGTTGAGGTTCGCAGCTCAAATATAAGTCGAGAACATTATCCTCATTCGCAGCAATGTTTTCTTATGTGTATCTATGTACACGTGTATTGCCGCATAGGCCTATGTCGCCAGTGCCCTGACGCATGAGTCTCACAGTTTGGGTTCTTTCTATTGAGAAATTTGGCAATATTTTGGCTCCGATGTCGAGCTGGTGAGTGTCTCTTCATTCTCTAACAACGTTGAGGTTCGCAGCTCAAATATAAGTCGAGAAAATTATCCTCATTCGCAGCCACCTTTTCTGATGTGTATGTTTGTACACGTGTATTGCCGCATTGGCCTATGCCGCCAGTGGCCTGACGCATGAGTCTCATGGTTTGGGTTTTTTCCAGCGAGAAATTTGGCAATATTTTGGCTCAGATGTCGAGCTGGTGAGTGTCTCTTCATTCTCGGACAACGTTGAGTTTCGCAGCTCAAATATAAGTCGAGAAAATTATCCTCATTCGCAGCCATGTTTTCTTATGTGTATATATGTACACGTGTATTGCCGCATTGGCCTAGGTCGCCAATTCCCTGACGCATGAGTCTCACAGTTTGGGTTCTTTCTATTGAGAAATTTGGCAATATTTTGGCTCCGATGTCGAGCTGGTGAGTGTCTCTTCATTCTCGAACAACGTTGAGGTTCGCAGCTCAGATATAAGTCGAGAAAATTATCCTCATTCGCAGCCACCTTTTCTGATGTGTATGTTTGTACACGTGTATTGCCGCATAGGCCTATGCCGCCAGTGGCCTGACGCATGAGTCTCATGGTTTGGTTTTGTTCCAGTGAGAAATTTTGCAATATTTTGGCTCCGATGTCGAGCTGGAGAGTGTCTCTTCATTCTCGAACAACGTTGAGGTTCGCAGCTCAGATATAAGTCGAGAAAATTATCCTCATTCGCAGCCACCTTTTCTGATGTGTATGTTTGTACACGTGTATTGCCGCATAGGCCTATGCCGCCAGTGGCCTGACGCATGAGTCTCATGGTTTGGTTTTGTTCCAGTGAGAAATTTGGCAATATTTTGGCTCCGATGTCGAGCTGGTGAGTGTCTCTTCATTCTCGGACAACGTTGAGTTTCGCAGCTCAGATATAAGTCGAGAAAATTATCCTCATTCGCAGCAATGTTTTCTTATGTGTATCTATGTACACGTGTATTGCCGCATAGGCCTATGTCGCCAGTGCCCTGACGCATGAGTCTCACAGTTTGTGTTCTTTCTATTGAGAAATTTGGCAATATTTTGGCTCCGATGTCGAGCTGGTGAGTGTCTCTTCATTCTCGAACAACGTTGAGGTTCGCAGCTCAAATATAAGTCGAGAACATTATCCTCATTCGCAGCCATGTTTTCTTATGTGTATCTATGTACACGTGTATTGCCGCATTGGCCTAGGTCGCCAGTGGCCTGACGCATGAGTCTCACGGTTTGGGTTTTTTCCAGTGAGAAGTTTTGCAATATTTTGGCTCAGATGTCGAGCTGGTGAGTGTCTCTTCATTCTCGAACAACGTTGAGGTTCGCAGCTCAAATATAAGTCGAGAAAATTATCCTCATTCGCAGCCATGTTTTCTTATGTGTATCTATGTACACGTGTATTGCCGCATAAGCCTATGTCGCCAGTGCCCTGACGCATGAATTTCACGGTTTGGGTTTTTTCCAGTGAGAAGTTTGGCAATATTGTGGCTCAGATGTCGAGCTGGTGAGTGTCTCTTCATTCTCGAACAACGTTGAGGTTCGCAGCTCAAATAAAAGTCCAGAAAATTATCCTCATTCGCAGCCACCTTTTCTGATGTGTATGTTTGTACACGTGTATTGCCGCATATGCCTATGCCGCCAGTGGCCTGACGCATGAGTCTCATGGTTTGGGTTTTTTCCAGTGAGAAATTTGGCAATATTTTGGCTCAGATGTCGAGTTGGTGAGTGTCTCTTCATTCTCGGACAACGTTGAGTTTCGAAGCTCAGATATAAGTCGAGAAAATTATCCTCATTCGCAGCCATGTTTTTTGTTGTGTATCTATGTACACGTGTATTGCCGCATTGGCCTAGGTCGCCAGTGCCCTGACGCATGAGTCTCACAGTTTGGGTTATTTCTATTGAGAAATTTTGCAATATTTTGGCTCCGATGTCGAGCTGGTGAGTGTCTCTTCATTCTCGAACAACGTTGAGGTTCGCAGCTCAAATATAAGTCGAGAACCTTATCCTCATTCGCAGCCATGTTTTCTTATGTGTATCTATGTATACGTGTATTGCCGCATAGGCCTATGTCGCCAGTGCCCTGACGCATGAGTCTCACAGTTTGGGTTCTTTCTATTGAGAAATTTGGCAATATTTTGGCTCCGATGTCGAGCTGGTGAGTGTCTCTTCATTCTCGAACAACGTTGAGGTTCGCAGCTCAAATATAAGTCGAGAACATTATCCTCATTCGCAGCAATGTTTTCTTATGTGTATCTATGTACACGTGTATTGCCGCATAGGCCTATGTCGCCAGTGCCCTGACGCATGAGTCTCACAGTTTGGGTTCTTTCTATTGAGAAATTTGGCAATATTTTGGCTCCGATGTCGAGCTGGTGAGTGTCTCTTCATTCTCTAACAACGTTGAGGTTCGCAGCTCAAATATAAGTCGAGAAAATTATCCTCATTCGCAGCCACCTTTTCTGATGTGTATGTTTGTACACGTGTATTGCCGCATAGGCCTATGCCGCCAGTGGCCTGACGCATGAGTCTCATGGTTTGGGTTTTTTCCAGCGAGAAATTTGGCAATATTTTGGCTCAGATGTCGAGCTGGTGAGTGTCTCTTCATTCTCGGACAACGTTGAGTTTCGCAGCTCAAATATAAGTCGAGAATATTATCCTCATTCGCAGCCATGTTTTCTTATGTGTATATATGTACACGTGTATTGCCGCATTGGCCTAGGTCGCCAGTTCCCTGACGCATGAGTCTCACAGTTTGGGTTCTTTCTATTGAGAAATTTGGCAATATTTTGGCTCCGATGTCGAGCTGGTGAGTGTCTCTTCATTCTCGAACAACGTTGAGGTTCGCAGCTCAGATATAAGTCGAGAAAATTATCCTCATTCGCAGCCACCTTTTCTGATGTGTATGTTTGTACACGTGTATTGCCGCATAGGCCTATGCCGCCAGTGGCCTGACGCATGAGTCTCATGGTTTGGTTTTGTTCCAGTGAGAAATTTGGCAATATTTTGGCTCCGATGTCGAGCTGGTGAGTGTCTCTTCATTCTCGGACAACGTTGAGTTTCGCAGCTCAGATATAAGTCGAGAAAATTATCCTCATTCGCAGCCATGTTTTCTTATGTGTATCTATGTACACGTGTATTGCCGCATTGGCCTAGGTCGCCAGTGCCCTGACGCATGACTCTCACAGTTTGGGTTCTTTCTATTGAGAAATTTGGCAATATTTTGGCTCCGATGTCGAGCTGGTGAGTGTCTCTTCATTCTCGAACAACGTTGAGGTTCGCAGCTCAAATATAAGTCGAGAACATTATCCTCATTCG
Source organism: Crossaster papposus (assembly GCA_037893245.1). Classification (NCBI taxonomy): domain Eukaryota; kingdom Metazoa; phylum Echinodermata; class Asteroidea; order Velatida; family Solasteridae; genus Crossaster; species Crossaster papposus. The sequence goes on along the minus strand of JBAIAA010000337.1, from coordinate 3,044,613 downwards.
CAGCCATGTTTTCTTATGTGTATCTATGTACACGTGTATTGCCGCATTGGCCTAGGTCGCCAGTGGCCTGACGCATGAGTCTCACGGTTTGGGTTTTTTCCAGTGAGAAGTTTTGCAATATTTTGGCTCAGATGTCGAGCTGGTGAGTGTCTCTTCATTCTCGAACAACGTTGATGTTCGCAGCTCAAATATAAGTCGAGAAAATTATCCTCATTCGCAGCCATGTTTTCTTATGTGTATCTATGTACACGTGTATTGCCGCATAAGCCTATGTCGCCAGTGCCCTGACGCATGAATTTTTACGGTTTGGGTTTTTTCCAGTGAGAAGTTTGGCAATATTGTGGCTCAGATGTCGAGCTGGTGAGTGTCTCTTCATTCTCGAACAACGTTGAGGTTCGCAGCTCAAATAAAAGTCCAGAAAATTATCCTCATTCGCAGCCACCTTTTCTGATGTGTATGTTTGTACACGTGTATTGCCGCATAGGCCTATGCCGCCAGTGGCCTGACGCATGAGTCTCATGGTTTGGGTTTTTTCCAGTGAGAAATTTGGCAATATTTTGGCTCAGATGTCGAGTTGGTGAGTGTCTCTTCATTCTCGGACAACGTTGAGTTTCGAAGCTCAGATATAAGTCGAGAAAATTATCCTCATTCGCAGCCATGTTTTTTTGTGTGTATCTATGTACACGTGTATTGCCGCATTGGCCTAGGTCGCCAGTTCCCTGACGCATGAGTCTCACAGTTTGGGTTCTTTCTATTGAGAAATTTGGCAATATTTTGGCTCCGATGTCGAGCTGGTGAGTGTCTCTTCATTCTCGAACAACGTTGAGGTTCGCAGCTCAGATATAAGTCGAGAAAATTATCCTCATTCGCAGCCACCTTTTCTGATGTGTATGTTTGTACACGTGTATTGCCGCATAGGCCTATGCCGCCAGTGGCCTGACGCATGAGTCTCATGGTTTGGTTTTGTTCCAGTGAGAAATTTGGCAATATTTTGGCTCCGATGTCGAGCTGGTGAGTGTCTCTTCATTCTCGGACAACGTTGAGTTTCGCAGCTCAGATATAAGTCGAGAAAATTATCCTCATTCGCAGCCATGTTTTCTTATGTGTATCTATGTACACGTGTATTGCCGCATTGGCCTAGGTCGCCAGTGCCCTGACGCATGACTCTCACAGTTTGGGTTCTTTCTATTGAGAAATTTGGCAATATTTTGGCTCCGATGTCGAGCTGGTGAGTGTCTCTTCATTCTCGAACAACGTTGAGGTTCGCAGCTCAAATATAAGTCGAGAACATTATCCTCATTCGCAGCCATGTTTTCTTATGTGTATCTATGTACACGTGTATTGCCGCATTGGCCTAGGTCGCCAGTGGCCTGACGCATGAGTCTCACGGTTTGGTTTTTTTCCAGTGAGAAGTTTTGCAATATTTTGGCTCAGATGTCGAGCTGGTGAGTGTCTCTTCATTCTCGAACAACGTTGATGTTCGCAGCTCAAATATAAGTCGAGAAAATTATCCTCATTCGCAGCCATGTTTTCTTATGTGTATCTATGTACACGTGTATTGCCGCATAAGCCTATGTCGCCAGTGCCCTGACGCATGAATTTTTACGGTTTGGGTTTTTTCCAGTGAGAAGTTTGGCAATATTGTGGCTCAGATGTCGAGCTGGTGAGTGTCTCTTCATTCTCGAACAACGTTGAGGTTCGCAGCTCAAATAAAAGTCCAGAAAATTATCCTCATTCGCAGCCACCTTTTCTGATGTGTATGTTTGTACACGTGTATTGCCGCATAGGCCTATGCCGCCAGTGGCCTGACGCATGAGTCTCATGGTTTGGGTTTTTTCCAGTGAGAAATTTGGCAATATTTTGGCTCAGATGTCGAGTTGGTGAGTGTCTCTTCATTCTCGGACAACGTTGAGTTTCGAAGCTCAGATATAAGTCGAGAAAATTATCCTCATTCGCAGCCATGTTTTTTTGTGTGTATCTATGTACACGTGTATTGCCGCATTGGCCTAGGTCGCCAGTGCCCTGACGCATGAGTCTCACAGTTTGGGTTATTTCTATTGAGAAATTTGGCAATATTTTGGCTCCGATGTCGAGCTGGTGAGTGTCTCTTCATTCTCGAACAACGTTGAGGTTCGCAGCTCAAATATAAGTCGAGAACCTTATCCTCATTCGCAGCCATGTTTTCTTATGTGTATCTATGTTTACGTGTATTGCCGCATAGGCCTATGTCGCCAGTGCCCTGACGCATGAGTCTCACAGTTTGGGTTCTTTCTATTGAGAAATTTGGCAATATTTTGGCTCCGATGTCGAGCTGGTGAGTGTCTCTTCATTCTCGAACAACGTTGAGGTTCGCAGCTCAAATATAAGTCGAGAACATTATCCTCATTCGCAGCAATGTTTTCTTATGTGTATCTATGTACACGTGTATTGCCGCATTGGCCTAGGTCGCCAGTGGCCTGACGCATGAGTCTCACGGTTTGGGTTTTTTTCCAGTGAGAAGTTTTGCAATATTTTGGCTCAGATGTCGAGCTGGTGAGTGTCTCTTCATTCTTGAACAACATTGAGGTTCGCAGCTCAAATATAAGTCGAGAAAATTATCCTCATTCGCAGCCATGTTTTCTTATGTGTATCTATGTACACGTGTATTGCCGCATAAGCCTATGTCGCCAGTGCCCTGACGCATGAATTTCACGGTTTGGGTTTTTTCCAGTGAGAAGTTTGGCAATATTGTGGCTCAGATGTCGAGCTGGTGAGTGTCTCTTCATTCTCGAACAACGTTGAGGTTCGCAGCTCAAATAAAAGTCCAGAAAATTATCCTCATTCGCAGCCACCTTTTCTGATGTGTATGTTTGTACACGTGTATTGCCGCATAGGCCTATGCCGCCAGTGGCCTGACGCATGAGTCTCATGGTTTGGGTTTTTTCCAGTGAGAAATTTGGCAATATTTTGGCTCAGATGTCGAGTTGGTGAGTGTCTCTTCATTCTCGGACAACGTTGAGTTTCGAAGCTCAGATATAAGTCGAGAAAATTATCCTCATTCGCAGCCATGTTTTTTTGTGTGTATCTATGTACACGTGTATTGCCGCATTGGCCTAGGTCGCCAGTGCCCTGACGCATGAGTCTCACAGTTTGGGTTATTTCTATTGAGAAATTTGGCAATATTTTGGCTCCGATGTCGAGCTGGTGAGTGTCTCTTCATTCTCGAACAACGTTGAGGTTCGCAGCTCAAATATAAGTCGAGAACCTTATCCTCATTCGCAGCCATGTTTTCTTATGTGTATCTATGTATACGTGTATTGCCGCATAGGCCTATGTCGCCAGTGCCCTGACGCATGAGTCTCACAGTTTGGGTTCTTTCTATTGAGAAATTTGGCAATATTTTGGCTCCGATGTCGAGCTGGTGAGTGTCTCTTCATTCTCGAACAACGTTGAGGTTCGCAGCTCAAATATAAGTCGAGAACATTATCCTCATTCGCAGCAATGTTTTCTTATGTGTATCTATGTACACGTGTATTGCCGCATAGGCCTATGTCGCCAGTGCCCTGACGCATGAGTCTCACAGTTTGGGTTCTTTCTATTGAGAAATTTGGCAATATTTTGGCTCCGATGTCGAGCTGGTGAGTGTCTCTTCATTCTCGAACAACGTTGAGGTTCGCAGCTCAAATATAAGTCGAGAAAATTATCCTCATTCGCAGCCACCTTTTCTGATGTGTATGTTTGTACACGTGTATTGCAGCATAGGCCTATGCCGCCAGTGGCCTGACGCATGAGTCTCATGGTTTGGGTTTTTTCCAGCGAGAAATTTGGCAATATTTTGGCTCAGATGTCGAGCTGGTGAGTGTCTCTTCATTCTCGGACAACGTTGAGTTTCGCAGCTCAAATATAAGTCGAGAAAATTATCCTCATTCGCAGCCATGTTTTCTTGTGTGTATATATGTACACGTGTATTGCCGCATTGGCCTAGGTCGTCAGTGCCCTGACGCATGAGTCTCACAGCTTGGGTTCTTTCTATTGAGAAATTTGGCAATATTTTGGCTCCGATGTCGAGCTGGTGAGTGTCTCTTCATTCTCGAACAACGTTGAGGTTCGCAGCTCAGATATAAGTCGAGAAAATTATCCTCATTCGCAGCCACCTTTTCTGATGTGTATGTTTGTACACGTGTATTGCCGCATAGGCCTATGCCGCCAGTGGCCTGACGCATGAGTCTCATGGTTTGGTTTTGTTCCAGTGAGAAATTTGGCAATATTTTGGCTCCGATGTCGAGCTGGTGAGTGTCTCTTCATTCTCGGACAACGTTGAGTTTCGCAGCTCAGATATAAGTCGAGAAAATTATCCTCATTCGCAGCCATGTTTTATTATGTGTATCTATGTACACGTGTATTGCCGCATTGGCCTAGGTCGCCAGTGCCCTGACGCATGAGTCTCACAGTTTGGGTTCTTTCTATTGAGAAATTTGGCAATATTTTGGCTCCGATGTCGAGCTGGTGAGTGTCTCTTCATTCTCGAACAACGTTGAGGTTCGCAGCTCAGATATAAGTCGAGAAAATTATCCTCATTCGCAGCCACCTTTTCTGATGTGTATGTTTGTACACGTGTATTGCCGCATAGGCCTATGCCGCCAGTGGCCTGACGCATGAGTCTCATGGTTTGGTTTTGTTCCAGTGAGAAATTTGGCAATATTTTGGCTCCGATGTCGAGCTGGTGAGTGTCTCTTCATTCTCGGACAACGTTGAGTTTCGCAGCTCAGATATAAGTCGAGAAAATTATCCTCATTCGCAGCCATGTTTTATTATGTGTATCTATGTACACGTGTATTGCCGCATTGGCCTAGGTCGCCAGTGCCCTGACGCATGACTCTCACAGTTTGGGTTCTTTCTATTGAGAAATTTGGCAATATTTTGGCTCCGATGTCGAGCTGGTGAGTGTCTCTTCATTCTCGAACAACGTTGAGGTTCGCAGCTCAAATATAAGTCGAGAACATTATCCTCATTCGCAGCCATGTTTTCTTATGTGTATCTATGTACACGTGTATTGCCGCATTGGCCTAGGTCGCCAGTGGCCTGACGCATGAGTCTCACGGTTTGGGTTTTTTCCAGTGAGAAGTTTGGCAATATTGTGGCTCAGATGTCGAGCTGGTGAGTGTCTCTTCATTCTCGAACAACGTTGAGGTTCGCAGCTCAAATAAAAGTCCAGAAAATTATCCTCATTCGCAGCCACCTTTTCTGATGTGTATGTTTGTACACGTGTATTGCCGCATAGGCCTATGCCGCCAGTGGCCTGACGCATGAGTCTCATGGTTTGGGTTTTTTCCAGTGAGAAATTTGGCAATATTTTGGCTCAGATGTCGAGTTGGTGAGTGTCTCTTCATTCTCGGACAACGTTGAGTTTCGAAGCTCAGATATAAGTCGAGAAAATTATCCTCATTCGCAGCCATGTTTTTGTGTGTGTATCTATGTACACGTGTATTGCCGCATTGGCCTAGGTCGCCAGTGCCCTGACGCATGAGTCTCACAGTTTGGGTTATTTCTATTGAGAAATTTGGCAATATTTTGGCTCCGATGTCGAGCTGGTGAGTGTCTCTTCATTCTCGAACAACGTTGAGGTTCGCAGCTCAAATATAAGTCGAGAACCTTATCCTCATTCGCAGCCATGTTTTCTTATGTGTACCTATGTATACGTGTATTGCCGCATAGGCCTATGTCGCCAGTGCCCTGACGCATGAGTCTCACAGTTTGGGTTCTTTCTATTGAGAAATTTGGCAATATTTTGGCTCCGATGTCGAGCTGGTGAGTGTCTCTTCATTCTCGAACAACGTTGAGGTTCGCAGCTCAAATATAAGTCGAGAACATTATCCTCATTCGCAGCAATGTTTTCTTATGTGTATCTATGTACACGTGTATTGCCGCATAGGCCTATGTCGCCAGTGCCCTGACGCATGAGTCTCACAGTTTGGGTTCTTTCTATTGAGAAATTTGGCAATATTTTGGCTCCGATGTCGAGCTGGTGAGTGTCTCTTCATTCTCGAACAACGTTGAGGTTCGCAGCTCAAATATAAGTCGAGAAAATTATCCTCATTCGCAGCCACCTTTTCTGATGTGTATGTTTGTACACGTGTATTGCCGCATAGGCCTATGCCGCCAGTGGCCTGACGCATGAGTCTCATGGTTTGGGTTTTTTCCAGCGAGAAATTTGGCAATATTTTGGCTCAGATGTCGAGCTGGTGAGTGTCTCTTCATTCTCGGACAACGTTGAGTTTCGCAGCTCAAATATAAGTCGAGAAAATTATCCTCATTCGCAGCCATGTTTTCTTGTGTGTATATATGTACACGTGTATTGCCGCATTGGCCTAGGTCGCCAGTGCCCTGACGCATGAGTCTCACAGTTTGGGTTCTTTCTATTGAGAAATTTGGCAATATTTTGGCTCCGATGTCGAGCTGGTGAGTGTCTCTTCATTCTCGAACAACGTTGAGGTTCGCAGCTCAGATATAAGTCGAGAAAATTATCCTCATTCGCAGCCACCTTTTCTGATGTGTATGTTTGTACACGTGTATTGCCGCATAGGCCTATGCCGCCAGTGGCCTGACGCATGAGTCTCATGGTTTGGTTTTGTTCCAGTGAGAAATTTGGCAATATTTTGGCTCCGATGTCGAGCTGGTGAGTGTCTCTTCATTCTCGGACAACGTTGAGTTTCGCAGCTCAGATATAAGTCGAGAAAATTATCCTCATTCGCAGCCATGTTTTCTTATGTGTATCTATGTACACGTGTATTGCCGCATTGGCCTAGGTCGCCAGTGCCCTGACGCATGAGTCTCACAGTTTGGGTTCTTTCTATTGAGAAATTTGGCAATATTTTGGCTCCGATGTCGAGCTGGTGAGTGTCTCTTCATTCTCGAACAACGTTGAGGTTCGCAGCTCAAATATAAGTCGAGAACATTATCCTCATTCGCAGCCATGTTTTCTTATGTGTATCTAAGTACACGTGTATTGCCGCATAGGCCTATGTCGCCAGTGCCCTGACGCATGAGTCTCACAGTTTGGGTTCTTTCTATTGAGGAATTTGGCAATATTTTGGCTCCGTTGTCGAGCTGGTGAGTGTCTCTTCATTCTCGAACAACGTTGAGGTTCGCAGCTCAAATATAAGTCGAGAACATTATCCTCATTCGCAGCAATGTTTTCTTATGTGTATCTATGTACACGTGTATTGCCGCATAGGCCTATGTCGCCAGTGCCCTGACGCATGAGTCTCACAGTTTGGGTTCTTTCTGTTGAGAAATTTGGCAATATTTTGGCTCCGATGTCGAGCTGGTGAGTGTCTCTTCATTCTCGAACAACGTTGAGGTTCGCAGCTCAAATATAAGTCGAGAACATTATCCTCATTCGCAGCCATGTTTTCTTATGTGTATCTATGTACACGTGTATTGCCGCATTGGCCTAGGTCGCCAGTGGCCTGACGCATGAGTCTCACGGTTTGGGTTTTTTCCAGTGAGAAGTTTTGCAATATTTTGTCTCAGATGTCGAGCTGGTGAGTGTCTCTTCATTCTCGAACAACGTTGAGGTTCGCAGCTCAAATATAAGTCGAGAAAATTATCCTCATTCGCACCCACCTTTTCTGATGTGTATGTTTGTACACTTGTATTGCCGCATAGGCCTATGCCGTCAGTGCCCTGACACATGGGTCTCACGGTTTGGTTTTTTTTCCAGTGAGAAGTTTGGCAATATTTTGGCTCAGATGTCGAGCTGGTGAGTGTCTCTTCATTCTCGAACAACGTTGAGGTTCGCAGCTCAGATATAAGTCGAGAAAATTATCCTCATTCGCAGCCATCTTTTCTGATGTGTATGTTTGTACACGTGTATTGCCGCATAGGCCTATGCCGCCAGTGGCCTGACGCATGAGTCTCATGGTTTGGTTTTGTTCCAGTGAGAAATTTGGCAATATTTTGGCTCCGATGTCGAGCTGGTGAGTGTCTCTTCATTCTCGGACAACGTTGAGTTTCGCAGCTCAGATATAAGTCGAGAAAATTATCCTCATTCGCAGCAATGTTTTCTTATGTGTATCTATGTACACGTGTATTGCCGCATAGGCCTATGTCGCCAGTGCCCTGACGCATGAGTCTCACAGTTTGGGTTCTTTCTATTAAGAAATTTGGCAATATTTTGGCTCCGATGTCGAGCAGGTGAGTGTCTCTTCATTCTCGAACAACGTTGAGGTTCGCAGCTCAAATATAAGTCGAGAACATTATCCTCATTCGCAGCCATGTTTTCTTATGTGTATCTATGTACACGTGTATTGCCGCATTGGCCTAGGTCGCCAGTGGCCTGACGCATGAGTCTCACGGTTTGGGTTTTTTCCAGTGAGAAGTTTTGCAATATTTCCGCTCAGATGTCGAGCTGGTGAGTGTCTCTTCATTCTCGAACAACGTTGAGGTTCGCAGCTCAAATATAAGTCGAGAACATTATCCTCATTCGCAGCCATGTTTTCTTATGTGTATCTATGTACACGTGTATTGCCGCATAGGCCTATGTCGCCAGTGCCCTGACGCATGAGTTTCACGGTTTGGATTTTTTTCCAGTGAGAAGTTTGGCAATATTGTGGCTCAGATGTCGAGCTGGTGAGTGTCTCTTCATTCTCGAACAACGTTGAGGTTCGCAGCTCAAATATAAGTCGAGAACATTATCCTCATTCGCAGCAATGTTTTCTTATGTGTATCTATGTACACGTGTATTGCCGCATAGGCCTATGTCGCCAGTCCCCTGATGCATGAGTCTCACAGTTTGGGTTCTTTCTATTGAGAAATTTGGCAATATTTTGGCTCCGATGTCGAGCTGGTGAGTGTCTCTTCATTCTCGAACAACGTTGAGGTTCGCAGCTCAAATATAAGTCGAGAACATTATCCTCATTCGCAGCAATGTTTTCTTATGTGTATCTATGTACACGTGTATTGCCGCATAGGCCTATGTCGCCAGTGCCCTGACGCATGAGTCTCACAGTTTGGGTTCTTTCTATTGAGAAATTTGGCAATATTTTGGCTCCGATGTCGAGCTGGTGAGTGTCTCTTCATTCTCGAACAACGTTGAGGTTCGTAGCTCAAATATAAGTCGAGAACATTATCCTCATTCGCAGCCATGTTTTCTTCTGTGAATCTATGTACACGTGTATTGCCGCATAGGCCTATGCCGTCAGTGCCCTGACACATGGGTCTCACGGTTTGGGTTTTTTCCAGTGAGAAGTTTGGCAATATTTTGGCTCAGATGTCGAGCTGGTGAGTGTCTCTTCATTCTCGAACAACGTTGAGGTTCGCAGCTCAGATATAAGTCTAGAAAATTATCCTCATTCGCAGCCATGTTTTCTTATGTGTATCTATGTACACGTGTATTGCCGCATTGGCCTAGGTCGCCAGTGCCCTGACGCATGAGTCTCACAGTTTGGGTTCTTTCTATTGAGAAATTTGGCAATATTTTGGCTCCGATGTCGAGCTGGTGAGTGTCTCTTCATTCTCGAACAACGTTGAGGTTCGCAGCTCAAATATAAGTCGAGAACATTATCCTCATTCGCAGCAATGTTTTCTTATGTGTATCTATGTACACGTGTATTGCCGCATAGGCCTATGTCGCCAGTGCCCTGACGCATGAGTCTCACAGTTTGGGTTCTTTCTATTGAGAAATTTGGCAATATTTTGGCTCCGATGTCGAGCTGGTGAGTGTCTCTTCATTCTCGAACAACGTTGAGGTTCGCAGCTCAAATATAAGTCGAGAACATTATCCTCATTCGCAGCCATGTTTTCTTATGTTTATCTATGTACACGTGTATTGCCGCATTGGCCTAGGTCGCCAGTGGCCTGACGCATGAGTCTCACGGTTTGGGTTTTTTCCAGTGAGAAGTTTTGCAATATTTTGGCTCAGATGTCGAGCTGGTGAGTGTCTCTTCATTCTCGAACAACGTTGAGGTTCGCAGCTCAAATATAAGTCGAGAAAATTATCCTCATTCGCAGCCATGTTTTCGTATGTGTATCTATGTACACGTGTATTGCCGTATTGGCCTAGGTCGCCAGTGCCCTGACGCATGAGTCTCACAGTTTGGGTTCTTTCTATTGAGAAATTTGGCAATATTTTGGCTCCGATGTCGAGCTGGTGAGTGTCTCTTCATTCTCGAACAACGTTGAGGTTCGCAGCTCAAATATAAGTCGAGAACATTATCCTCATTCGCAGCAATGTTTTCTTATGTGTATCTATGTACACGTGTATTGCCGCATAGGCCTATGTCGCCAGTGCCCTGACGCATGAGTCTCACAGTTTGGGTTCTTTCTATTGAGAAATTTGGCAATATTTTGGCTCCGATGTCGAGCTGGTGAGTGTCTCTTCATTCTCGAACAACGTTGAGGTTCGTAGCTCAAATATAAGTCGAGAACATTATCCTCATTCGCAGCCATGTTTTCTTCTGTGAATCTATGTACACGTGTATTGCCGCATAGGCCTATGCCGTCAGTGCCCTGACACATGGGTCTCACGGTTTGGGTTTTTTCCAGTGAGAAGTTTGGCAATATTTTGGCTCCGATGTCGAGCTGGTGAGTGTCTCTTCATTCTCGAACAACGTTGAGGTTCGCAGCTCAGATATAAGTCTAGAAAATTATCCTCATTCGCAGCAATGTTTTCTTATGTGTATCTATGTACACGTGTATTGCCGCATAGGCCTATGTCGCCAGTGCCCTGACGCATGAGTCTCACAGTTTGGGTTCTTTCTATTGAGAAATTTGGCAATATTTTGGCTCCGATGTCGAGCTGGTGAGTGTCTCTTCATTCTCGAACAACGTTGAGGTTCGTAGCTCAAATATAAGTCGAGAACATTATCCTCATTCGCAGCCATGTTTTCTTCTGTGAATCTATGTACACGTGTATTGCCGCATAGGCCTATGCCGTCAGTGCCCTGACACATGGGTCTCACGGTTTGGGTTTTTTCCAGTGAGAAGTTTGGCAATATTTTGGCTCAGATGTCGAGCTGGTGAGTGTCTCTTCATTCTCGAACAACGTTGAGGTTCGCAGCTCAGATATAAGTCTAGAAAATTATCCTCATTCGCAGCCATGTTTTCTTATGTGTATCTATGTACACGTGTATTGCCGCATTGGCCTAGGTCGCCAGTGCCCTGACGCATGAGTCTCACAGTTTGGGTTCTTTCTATTGAGAAATTTGGCAATATTTTGGCTCCGATGTCGAGCTGGTGAGTGTCTCTTCATTCTCGAACAACGTTGAGGTTCGCAGCTCAAATATAAGTCGAGAACATTATCCTCATTCGCAGCAATGTTTTCTTATGTGTATCTATGTACACGTGTATTGCCGCATAGGCCTATTTCGCCAGTGCCCTGACGCATGAGTCTCACAGTTTGGGTTCTTTCTATTGAGAAATTTGGCAATATTTTGGCTCCGATGTCGAGCTGGTGAGTGTCTCTTCATTCTCGAACAACGTTGAGGTTCGCAGCTCAAATATAAGTCGAGAACATTATCCTCATTCGCAGCCATGTTTTCTTATGTTTATCTATGTACACGTGTATTGCCGCATTGGCCTAGGTCGCCAGTGGCCTGACGCATGAGTCTCACGGTTTGGGTTTTTTCCAGTGAGAAGTTTTGCAATATTTTGGCTCAGATGTCGAGCTGGTGAGTGTCTCTTCATTCTCGAACAACGTTGAGGTTCGCAGCTCAAATATAAGTCGAGAAAATTATCCTCATTCGCAGCCATGTTTTCTTATGTTTATCTATGTACACGTGTATTGCCGCATTGGCCTAGGTCGCCAGTGGCCTGACGCATGAGTCTCACGGTTTGGGTTTTTTCCAGTGAGAAGTTTTGCAATATTTTGGCTCAGATGTCGAGCTGGTGAGTGTCTCTTCATTCTCGAACAACGTTGAGGTTCGCAGCTCAAATATAAGTCGAGAAAATTATCCTCATTCGCAGCCATGTTTTCTTATGTGTATCTATGTACAAGTGTATTGCCGTATTGGCCTAGGTCGCCAGTGCCCTGACGCATGAGTCTCACAGTTTGGGTTCTTTCTATTGAGAAATTTGGCAATATTTTGGCTCCGATGTCGAGCTGGTGAGTGTCTCTTCATTCTCGAACAACGTTGAGGTTCGCAGCTCAAATATAAGTCGAGAACATTATCCTCATTCGCAGCCATGTTTTCTTATGTGTATCTATGTACACGTGTATTGCCGCATAGGCCTATGTCGCCAGTGCCCTGACGCATGAGTCTCACAGTTTGGGTTCTTTCTATTGATAAATTTGGCAATATTTTGGCTCCGATGTCGAGCTGGTGAGTGTCTCTTCATTCTCGAACAACGTTGAGGTTCGCAGCTCAAATATAAGTCGAGAACATTATCCTCATCCGCAGCAATGTTTTCTTGTGTGTATCTATGTACACGTGTATTGCCGCACTGGCCTATGTCGCCAATGCCCTGACTCATGAGTCTCACAGTTTGGGTTCTTTCCATTGAGAAATTTGGCAATATTTTGGCTCAGATGTCGAGCTGGTGAGTGTCTCTTCATTCTCGAACAACGTTGAGGTTCGCAGCTCAAATATAAGTCGAGAAAATTATCCTCATTCGCAGCCATGTTTTCTTATGTGTATCTATGTACACGTGTATTGCCGCATTGGCCTATGTAGCCAGTGCCCTGACGCATGAGTCTTATGTGTATCTATGTACACGTGTATTGCCGCATTGGCCTATGTAGCCAGTGCCCTGACGCATGAGTCTCACAGTTTGGGTTCTTTCCATTTCGAAATTTGGCAATAATTTGACTCAGATGTCGAGATGGTGAGTGTCTCTTCATTCTCGAACAAAGTTGAGTTTCGCAGCTCAGATATAAGTCGAGAAAATAATCCTCATTCGCACCAATGTTTTCTTATGTGTATCTATGTACACGTGTATTGCCGCACTGGCCTATGTCGCCAGTGCCCTGACGCATGAGTCTCACAGTTTGGGTTCTTTCTATTGAGAAATTTGGCAATATTTTGGCTCCGATGTCGAGCTGGTGAGTGTCTCTTCATTCTCGAACAACGTTGAGGTTCGCAGCTCAAATATAAGTCGAGAACATTATCCTCATTCGCAGCCATGTTTTCTTATGTTTATCTATGTACACGTGTATTGCCGCATTGGCCTAGGTCGCCAGTGGCCTGACGCATGAGTCTCACGGTTTGGGTTTTTTCCAGTGAGAAGTTTTGCAATATTGTGGCTCAGATGTCGAGCTGGTGAGTGTCTCTTCATTCTTGAACAACGTTGAGGTTCGCAGCTCAAATATAAGTCGAGAAAATTATCCTCATTCGCAGCCATGTTTTCTTATGTGTATCTATGTACACGTGTATTGCCGTATTGGCCTAGGTCGCCAGTGCCCTGACGCATGAGTCTCACAGTTTGGGTTCTTTCTATTGAGAAATTTGGCAATATTTTGGCTCCGATGTCGAGCTGGTGAGTGTCTCTTCATTCTCGAACAACGTTGAGGTTCGCAGCTCAAATATAAGTCGAGAACATTATCCTCATTCGCAGCCATGTTTTCTTATGTGTATCTATGTACACGTGTATTGCCGCATAGGCCTATGTCGCCAGTGCCCTGACGCATGAGTCTCACAGTTTGGGTTCTTTCTATTGAGAAATTTGGCAATATTTTGGCTCCGATGTCGAGCTGGTGAGTGTCTCTTCATTCTCGAACAACGTTGAGGTTCGCAGCTCAAATATAAGTCGAGAACATTATCCTCATTCGCAGCCATGTTTTCTTATGTGTATCTATGTACACGTGTATTGCCGCATTGGCCTATGTAGCCAGTGCCCTGACGCATGAGTCTTATGTGTATCTATGTACACGTGTATTGCCGCATTGGCCTATGTAGCCAGTGCCCTGACGCATGAGTCTCACAGTTTGGGTTCTTTCCATTTCGAAATTTGGCAATAATTTGACTCAGATGTCGAGATGGTGAGTGTCTCTTCATTCTCGAACAAAGTTGAGTTTCGCAGCTCAGATATAAGTCGAGAAAATAATCCTCATTCGCACCAATGTTTTCTTATGTGTATCTATGTACACGTGTATTGCCGCACTGGCCTATGTCGCCAGTGCCCTGACGCATGAGTCTCACAGTTTGGGTTCTTTCTATTGAGAAATTTGGCAATATTTTGGCTCAGATGTCGAGCTGGTGAGTGTCTCTTCATTCTCGAACAACGTTGAGGTTCGCAGCTCAAATATAAGTCGAGAACATTATTGGCTCAGATGTCGAGCTGGTGAGTGTCTCTTCATTCTCGAACAACGTTGAGGTTCGCAGCTCAAATAAAAGTCCAGAAAATTATCCTCATTCGCAGCCACTTTTTTTGATGTGTATGTTTGTACACTTGTATTGCCGCATAGGCCTATGCCGTCAGTGCCCTGACACATGGGTCTCACGGTTTGGGTTTTTTCCAGTGAGAAAGTTGGCAATATTTTGGCTCAGATGTCGAGCTGGTGAGTGTCTCTTCATACTCGAACAACGTTGAGGTTCGCAGCTCAAATATAAGTTGAGAAAATTATCCTCATTCGCAGCCATGTTTTCTTATGTGTGTCTATGTACACGTGTATTGCCGCATTGGCCTATGTAGCCAGTGCCCTGACGCATGAGTCTTATGTTTATCTATGTACACGTGTATTGCCGCATTGGCCTATGTAGCCAGTGCCCTGACGCACGAGTCTCACAGTTTGGGTTCTTTCCATTTCGAAATTTGGCAATAATTTGGCTCAGATGTCGAGATGGTGAGTGTCTCTTCATTCTCGAACAACGTTGAGGTTCGCAGCTAAGATATAAGTCGAAATAATTATCCTCATTCGCCGCCACCTTTTCTTATGTGTAATGTTTGTACACGTGTATTGCCGCATAGGCCTATGCCGTCAGTGCCCTGACACATGGGTCCCACGGTTTGGGTTTTTTCCAGTGAGAAGTATGGCAATATTTTGGCTCAGATGTCGAGCTGGTGAGTGTCTCTTCATTCTCGAACAACGTTGAGGTTCGCAGCTCAAATATAAGTCGAGAAAATTATCCTCATTCGCAGCCATGTTTTCGTATGTGTATCTATGTACACGTGTATTGCAGTATTGGCCTAGGTCGCCAGTGCCCTGACGCATGAGTCTCACAGTTTGGGTTATTTCTATTGAGAAATTTGGCAATATTTTGGCTCCGATGTCGAGCTGGTGAGTGTCTCTTCATTCTCGAACAACGTTGAGGTTCGCAGCTCAAATATAAGTCGAGAAAATTGTCCTCATTCGCAGCCATTTTTTCTTATGTGTATCTATGTACACGTGTATTGCCGCATTGGCCTAGGTCGCCAGTGCCCTGACGCATGAGTCTCACAGTTTGGGTTCTTTCTATTGCGAAATTTGGCAATATTTTGGCTCCGATGTCGAGCTGGTGAGTGTCTCTTCATTCTCGAACAACGTTGAGGTTCGCAGCTCAAATATAAGTCGAGAACATTATCCTCATTCGCAGCAATGTTTTCTTATGTGTATCTATGTACACGTGTATTGCCGCATAGGCCTATTTCGCCAGTGCCCTGACGCATGAGTCTCACAGTTTGGGTTCTTTCTATTGAGAAATTTGGCAATATTTTGGCTCCGATGTCGAGCTGGTGAGTGTCTCTTCATTCTCGAACAACGTTGAGGTTCGCAGCTCAAATATAAGTCGAGAACATTATCCTCATTCGCAGCCATGTTTTCTTATGTTTATCTATGTACACGTGTATTGCCGCATTGGCCTAGGTCGCCAGTGGCCTGACGCATGAGTCTCACGGTTTGGGTTTTTTCCAGTGAGAAGTTTTGCAATATTTTGGCTCAGATGTCGAGCTGGTGAGTGTCTCTTCATTCTCGAACAACGTTGAGGTTCGCAGCTCAAATATAAGTCGAGAAAATTATCCTCATTCGCAGCCATGTTTTCTTATGTGTATCTATGTACACGTGTATTGCCGTATTGGCCTAGGTCGCCAGTGCCCTGACGCATGAGTCTCACAGTTTGGGTTCTTTCTATTGAGAAATTTGGCAATATTTTGGCTCCGATGTCGAGCTGGTGAGTGTCTCTTCATTCTCGAACAACGTTGAGGTTCGCAGCTCAAATATAAGTCGAGAACATTATCCTCATTCGCAGCCATGTTTTCTTATGTGTATCTATGTACACGTGTATTGCCGCATAGGCCTATGTCGCCAGTGCCCTGACGCATGAGTCTCACAGTTTGGGTTCTTTCTATTGATAAATTTGGCAATATTTTGGCTCCGATGTCGAGCTGGTGAGTGTCTCTTTATTCTCGAACAACGTTGAGGTTCGCAGCTCAAATATAAGTCGAGAACATTATCCTCATTCGCAGCAATGTTTTCTTGTGTGTATCTATGTACACGTGTATTGCCGCACTGGCCTATGTCGCCAATGCCCTGACTCATGAGTCTCACAGTTTGGGTTCTTTCCATTGAGAAATTTGGCAATATTTTGGCTCAGATGTCGAGCTGGTGAGTGTCTCTTCATTCTCTAACAACGTTGAGGTTCGCAGCTCAAATATAAGTCGAGAAAATTATCCTCATTCGCAGCCATGTTTTCTTATGTGTATCTATGTACACGTGTATTGCCGCATTGGCCTATGTAGCCAGTGCCCTGACGCATGAGTCTTATGTGTATCTATGTACACGTGTATTGCAGCATTGGCCTATGTAGCCAGTGCCCTGACGCATGAGTCTCACAGTTTGGGTTCTTTCCATTTCGAAATTTGGCAATAATTTGACTCAGATGTCGAGATGGTGAGTGTCTCTTCATTCTCGAACAAAGTTGAGTTTCGCAGCTCAGATATAAGTCGAGAAAATAATCCTCATTCGCACCAATGTTTTCTTATGTGTATCTATGTACACGTGTATTGCCGCACTGGCCTATGTCGCCAGTGCCCTGACGCATGAGTCTCACAGTTTGGGTTCTTTCTATTGAGAAATTTGGCAATATTTTGGCTCCGATGTCGAGCTGGTGAGTGTCTCTTCATTCTCGAACAACGTTGAGGTTCGCAGCTCAAATATAAGTCGAGAACATTATCCTCATTCGCAGCCATGTTTTCTTATGTTTATCTATGTACACGTGTATTGCCGCATTGGCCTAGGTCGCCAGTGGCCTGACGCATGAGTCTCACGGTTTGGGTTTTTTCCAGTGAGAAGTTTTGCAATATTTTGGCTCAGATGTCGAGCTGGTGAGTGTCTCTTCATTCTCGAACAACGTTGAGGTTCGCAGCTCAAATATAAGTCGAGAAAATTATCCTCATTCGCAGCCATGTTTTCTTATGTGTATCTATGTACACGTGTATTGCCGTATTGGCCTAGGTCGCCAGTGCCCTGACGCATGAGTATCACAGTTTGGGTTCTTTCTATTGAGAAATTTGGCAATATTTTGGCTCCGATGTCGAGCTGGTGAGTGTCTCTTCATTCTCGAACAACGTTGAGGTTCGCAGCTCAAATATAAGTCGAGAACATTATCCTCATTCGCAGCCATGTTTTCTTATGTGTATCTATGTACACGTGTATTGCCGCATAGGCCTATGTCGCCAGTGCCCTGACGCATGAGTCTCACAGTTTGGGTTCTTTCTATTGATAAATTTGGCAATATTTTGGCTCCGATGTCGAGCTGGTGAGTGTCTCTTCATTCTCGAACAACGTTGAGGTTCGCAGCTCAAATATAAGTCAAGAACATTATCCTCATTCGCAGCAATGTTTTCTTGTGTGTATCTATGTACACGTGTATTGCCGCACTGGCCTATGTCGCCAATGCCCTGACTCATGAGTCTCACAGTTTGGGTTCTTTCCATTGAGAAATTTGGCAATATTTTGGCTCAGATGTCGAGCTGGTGAGTGTCTCTTCATTCTCGAACAACGTTGAGGTTTGCAGCTCAAATATAAGTCGAGAAAATTATCCTCATTCGCAGCCATGTTTTCTTATGTGTATCTATGTACACGTGTATTGCCGCATTGGCCTATGTAGCCAGTGCCCTGACGCATGAGTCTTATGTGTAATTATGTACACGTGTATTGCCGCATTGGCCTATGTAGCCAGTGCCCTGACGCATGAGTCTCACAGTTTGGGTTCTTTCCATTTCGAAATTTGGCAATAATTTGACTCAGATGTCGAGATGGTGAGTGTCTCTTCATTCTCGAACAAAGTTGAGTTTCGCAGCTCAGATATAAGTCGAGAAAATAATCCTCATTCGCACCAATGTTTTCTTATGCGTATCTATGTACACGTGTATTGCCGCATTGGCCTATGTAGCCAGTGCCCTGACGCATGAGTCTTATGTGTAATTATGTACACGTGTATTGCCGCACTGGCCTATGTCGCCAGTGCCCTGACGCATGAGTCTCACAGTTTGGGTTCTTTCTATTGAGAAATTTGGCAATATTTTGGCTCAGATGTCGAGCTGGTGAGTGTCTCTTCATTCTCGAACAACGTTGAGGTTCGCAGCTCAAATATAAGTCGAGAACATTATTGGCTCAGATGTCGAGCTGGTGAGTGTCTCTTCATTCTCGAACAACGTTGAGGTTCGCAGCTCAAATAAAAGTCCAGAAAATTATCCTCATTCGCAGCCACTTTTTTTGATGTGTATGTTTGTACACTTGTATTGCCGCATAGGCCTATGCCGTCAGTGCCCTGACACATGGGTCTCACGGTTTGGGTTTTTTCCAGTGAGAAAGTTGGCAATATTTTGGCTCAGATGTCGAGCTGGTGAGTGTCTCTTCATACTCGAACAACGTTGAGGTTCGCAGCTCAAATATAAGTTGAGAAAATTATCCTCATTCGCAGCCATGTTTTCTTATGTGTGTCTATGTACACGTGTATTGCCGCATTGGCCTATGTAGCCAGTGCCCTGACGCATGAGTCTTATGTGTATCTATGTACACGTGTATTGCCGCATTGGCCTATGTAGCCAGTGCCCTGACGCATGAGTCTCACAGTTTGGGTTCTTTCCATTTCAAAATTTGGCAATAATTTGGCTCAGATGTCGAGATGGTGAGTGTCTCTTCATTCTCGAACAACGTTGAGGTTCGCAGCTAAGATATAAGTCGAAATAATTATCCTCATTCGCCGCCACCTTTTCTTATGTGTAATGTTTGTACACGTGTATTGCCGCATAGGCCTATGCCGTCAGTGCCCTGACACATGGGTCCCACGGTTTGGGTTTTTTCCAGTGAGAAGTTTGGCAATATTTTGGCTCAGATGTCGAGCTGGTGAGTGTCTCTTCATTCTCGAACAACGTTGAGGTTCGCAGCTCAAATATAAGTAGAGAAAATTATCCTCATTCGCAGCCACCTTTTCTGATGTGTATGTTTGTACACGTGTATTGCCGCATAGGCCTATGCCGCCAGTGGCATGACGCATGTGTCTCATGGTTTGGGTTTTTTCCAGTGAGAAATTTGGCAATATTTTGGCTCAGATGTCGAGCTGGTGAGTGTCTCTTCATTCTCGAACAAAGTTGAGTTTCGCAGCTCAGATATAAGTCGAGAAAATAATCCTCATTCGCAGCAATATTTTCTTATGTGTATCTATGTACACGTGTATTGCCGCATAGGCCTATGTCGCCAGTGCCCTGACGCATGAGTCTCACGGTTTGGTTTTTTTCCAGTGAGAAGTTTGGCAATATTTTGGCTCAGATGTCGAGCTGGTGAGTGTCTCTTCATTCTCGAACAACGTTGAGGTTCGCAGCTCAAATATAAGTCGAGAAAATTATCCTCATTCGCAGCCACCTTTTCTGATGTGTATGTTTGTACACTTGTATTGCCACATTGGCCTATGTCGCCAGTGCCCTGACGCATGAGTCTCACAGTTTGGGTCCTTTCCATTGAGAAAGTTGGCAATATTTTGGCTCCAATGTCGAGCTGGTGAGTGTCTCTTCATTCTCGAACAACGTTGAGGTTCGCAGCTCAAATATAAGTCGAGAACATTATCCTCATTCGCAGCCATGTTTTCTTATGTGTATCTATGTACACGAGTATTGCCGCATAGGCCTATGTCGCCAGTGCCCTGACGCATGAGTCTCACAGTTTGGGTTCTTTCTTTTGAGAAATTTGGCAATATTTTGGCTCCGATGTCGAGCTGGTGAGTGTCTCTTCATTCTCGAACAACGTTGAGGTTCGCAGCTCAAATAAAAGTCCAGAAAATTATCCTCATTCGCAGCCACCTTTTCTGATGTGTATGTTTGTACACTTGTATTGCCGCAAAGGCCTATGCCGTCAGTGCCCTGACACATGGGTCTCACGGTTTGGGTTTTTTTCCAGTGAGAAGTTTGGCAATATTTTGGCTCAGATGTCGAGCTGGTGAGTGTCTCTTCATTCTCGAACAAAGTTGAGTTTCGCAACTCAGATATAAGTCGAGAAAATAATCCTCATTCGCAGCAATATTTTCTTATGTGTATCTATGTACACGTGTATTGCCGCATAGGCCTATGTCGCCAGTGCCCTGACGCATGAGTCTCACGGTTTGGTTTTTTTCCAGTGAGAAGTTTGGCAATATTTTGGCTCAGATGTCGAGCTGGTGAGTGTCTCTTCATTCTCGAACAACGTTGAGGTTCGCAGCTCAAATATAAGTCGAGAAAATTATCCTCATTCGCAGCCACCTTTTCTGATGTGTATGTTTGTACACTTGTATTGCCACATTGGCCTATGTCGCCAGTGCCCTGACGCATGAGTCTCACAGTTTGGGTCCTTTCCATTGAGAAAGTTGGCAATATTTTGGCTCCAATGTCGAGCTGGTGAGTGTCTCTTCATTCTCGAACAACGTTGAGGTTCGCAGCTCAAATATAAGTCGAGAACATTATCCTCATTCGCAGCCATGTTTTCTTATGTGTATCTATGTACACGAGTATTACCGCATAGGCCTATGTCGCCAGTGCCCTGACGCATGAGTCTCACAGTTTGGGTTCTTTCTATTGAGAAATTTGGCAATATTTTGGCTCCGATGTCGAGCTGGTGAGTGTCTCTTCATTCTCGAACAACGTTGAGGTTCGCAGCTCAAATAAAAGTCCAGAAAATTATCCTCATTCGCAGCCACCTTTTCTGATGTGTATGTTTGTACACTTGTATTGCCGCATAGGCCTATGCCGTCAGTGCCCTGACACATGGGTCTCACGGTTTGGGTTTTTTTCCAGTGAGAAGTTTGGCAATATTTTGGCTCAGATGTCGAGCTGGTGAGTGTCTCTTCATTCTCGAACAAAGTTGAGTTTCGCAGCTCAGATATAAGTCGAGAAAATAATCCTCATTCGCAGCAATATTTTCTTATGTGTATCTATGTACACGTGTATTGCCGCATAGGCCTATGTCGCCAGTGCCCTGACGCATGAGTCTCACGGTTTGGTTTTTTTCCAGTGAGAAGTTTGGCAATATTTTGGCTCAGATGTCGAGCTGGTGAGTGTCTCTTCATTCTCGAACAACGTTGAGGTTCGCAGCTCAAATATAAGTCGAGAAAATTATCCTCATTCGCAGCCACCTTTTCTGATGTGTATGTTTGTACACTTGTATTGCCACATTGGCCTATGTCGCCAGTGCCCTGACGCATGAGTCTCACAGTTTGGGTCCTTTCCATTGAGAAAGTTGGCAATATTTTGGCTCCAATGTCGAGCTGGTGAGTGTCTCTTCATTCTCGAACAACGTTGAGGTTCGCAGCTCAAATATAAGTCGAGAACATTATCCTCATTCGCAGCCATGTTTTCTTATGTGTATCTATGTACACGTGTATTGCCGCATAGGCCTATGTCGCCAGTGCCCTGACGCATGAGTCTCACAGTTTGGGTTCTTTCTATTGAGAAATTTGGCAATATTTTGGCTCCGATGTCGAGCTGGTGAGTGTCTCTTCATTCTCGAACAACGTTCAGGTTCGCAGCTCAAATAAAAGTCCAGAAAATTATCCTCATTCGCAGCCACCTTTTCTGATGTGTATGTTTGTACACTTGTATTGCCGCATAGGCCTATGCCGTCAGTGCCCTGACACATGGGTCTCACGGTTTGGGTTTTTTCCAGTGAGAAGTTTGGCAATATTTTGGCTCAGATGTCGAGCTGGTGAGTTTCTCTTCATTCTCGAACAACGTTGAGGTTCGCAGCTCAGATATAAGTCTAGAAAATTAACCTCATTCGCAGCCATGTTTTCTTATGTGTATCTATGTACACGTGTATTGCCGCATTGGCCTATGTCGCCAGTGCCCTGACGCATGAGTCTCACAGTTTGGGTCCTTTCCATTGAGAAAGTTGGCAATATTTTGGCTCAGATGTCGAGCTGGTGAGTGTCTCTTCATTCTCGAACAACGTTGAGGTTCGCAGCTCAAATATAAGTCGAGAAAATTATCCTCATTCGCAGCCACCTTTTCTGATGTGTATCTATGTACACGTGTATTGCCGCACTGGCCTATGTCGCCAACGCCCTGACTCATGAGTCTCACAGTTTGGGTTCTTTCCATTGAGAAATTTGGCAATATTTTGGCTCAGATGTCAGGCTGGTGAGTGTCTCTTCATTCTCGAACAACGTTGAGGTTCGCAGCTCAAATATAAGTCGAGAAAATTATCCTCATTCGCAGCAATGTTTTCTTATGTGTATCTATGTACACGTGTATTGCCGCATAGGCCTATGTCGCCAGTGCCCTGACGCATGAGTCTCACAGTTTGGGTTCTTTCTATTGAGAAATTTGGCAATATTTTGGCTCCGATGTCGAGCTGGTGAGTGTCTCTTCATTCTCGAACAACGTTGAGGTTCGCAGCTCAAATATAAGTCGAGAAAATTATCCTCATTCGCAGCCACCTTTTCTGATGTGTATCTATGTACACGTGTATTGCCGCACTGGCCTATGTCGCCAACGCCCTGACTCATGAGTCTCACAGTTTGGGTTCTTTCCATTGAGAAATTTGGCAATATTTTGGCTCAGATGTCAGGCTGGTGAGTGTCTCTTCATTCTCGAACAACGTTGAGGTTCGCAGCTCAAATATAAGTCGAGAAAATTATCCTCATTCGCAGCCATGTTTTCTTATGTGCATCTATGTACACGTGTATTGCCGCATTGGCCTATGTAGCCAGTGCCCTGACGCATGAGTCTTATGTGTATCTATGTACACGTGTATTGCCGCATTGGCCTATGTAGCCAGTGCCCTGACGCATGAGTCTCACAGTTTGGGTTCTTTCTATTGAGAAATTTGACAATATTTTGGCTCCGACGTCGAGATGGTGAGTGTCTCTTCATTCTCGAACAACGTTGAGGTTCGCAGCTCAAATAAAAGTCCAGAAAATTATCCTCATTCGCAGCCACTTTTTTTGATGTGTATGTTTGTACACTTGTATTGCCGCATAGGCCTATGCCGTCAGTGCCCTGACACATGGGTCTCACGGTTTGGGTTTTTTCCAGTGAGAAAGTTGGCAATATTTTGGCTCAGATGTCGAGCTGGTGAGTGTCTCTTCATACTCGAACAACGTTGAGGTTCGCAGCTCAAATATAAGTTGAGAAAATTATCCTCATTCGCAGCCATGTTTTCTTATGTGTGTCTATGTACACGTGTATTGCCGCATTGGCCTATGTAGCCAGTGCCCTGACGCATGAGTCTTATGTGTATCTATGTACACGTGTATTGCCGCATTGGCCTATGTAGCCAGTGCCCTGACGCATGAGTCTCACAGTTTGGGTTCTTTCCATTTCGAAATTTGGCAATAATTTGGCTCAGATGTCGAGATGGTGAGTGTCTCTTCATTCTCGAACAACGTTGAGGTTCGCAGCTAAGATATAAGTCGAAATAATTATCCTCATTCGCCGCCACCTTTTCTTATGTGTAATGTTTGTACACGTGTATTGCCGCATAGGCCTATGCCGTCAGTGCCCTGACACATGGGTCCCACGGTTTGGGTTTTTTCCAGTGAGAAGTTTGGCAATATTTTGGCTCAGATGTCGAGCTGGTGAGTGTCTCTTCATTCTCGAACAACGTTGAGGTTCGCAGCTCAAATATAAGTAGAGAAAATTATCCTCATTCGCAGCCACCTTTTCTGATGTGTATGTTTGTACACGTGTATTGCCGCATAGGCCTATGCCGCCAGTGGCCTGACGCATGTGTCTCATGGTTTGGGTTTTTTCCAGTGAGAAATTTGGCAATATTTTGGCTCAGATGTCGAGCTGGTGAGTGTCTCTTCATTCTCGAACAAAGTTGAGTTTCGCAGCTCAGATATAAGTCGAGAAAATAATCCTCATTCGCAGCAATATTTTCTTATGTGTATCTATGTACACGTGTATTGCCGCATAGGCCTATGTCGCCAGTGCCCTGACGCATGAGTCTCACGGTTTGGTTTTTTTCCAGTGAGAAGTTTGGCAATATTTTGGCTCAGATGTCGAGCTGGTGAGTGTCTCTTCATTCTCGAACAACGTTGAGGTTCGCAGCTCAAATATAAGTCGAGAAAATTATCCTCATTCGCAGCCACCTTTTCTGATGTGTATGTTTGTACACTTGTATTGCCACATTGGCCTATGTCGCCAGTGCCCTGACGCATGAGTCTCACAGTTTGGGTCCTTTCCATTGGGAAAGTTGGCAATATTTTGGCTCCAATGTCGAGCTGGTGAGTGTCTCTTCATTCTCGAACAACGTTGAGGTTCGCAGCTCAAATATAAGTCGAGAACATTATCCTCATTCGCATCCATGTTTTCTTATGTGTATCTATGTACACGAGTATTGCCGCATAGGCCTATGTCGCCAGTGCCCTGACGCATGAGTCTCACAGTTTGGGTTCTTTCTATTGAGAAATTTGGCAATATTTTGGCTCCGATGTCGAGCTGGTTAGTGTCTCTTCATTCTCGAACAACGTTGAGGTTTGCAGCTCAAATAAAAGTCCAGAAAATTATCCTCATTCGCAGCCACCTTTTCTGATGTGTATGTTTGTACACTTGTATTGCCGCATAGGCCTATGCCGTCAGTGCCCTGACACATGGGTCTCACGGTTTGGGTTTTTTCCAGTGAGAAGTTTGGCAATATTTTGGCTCAGATGTCGAGCTGGTGAGTGTCTCTTCATTCTCGAACAAAGTTGAGTTTCGCAGCTCAGATATAAATCGAGAAAATAATCCTCATTCGCAGCAATATTTTCTTATGTGTATCTATGTACACGTGTATTGCCGCATAGGCCTATGTCGCCAGTGCCCTGACGCATGAGTCTCACGGTTTGGTTTTTTTCCAGTGAGAAGTTTGGCAATATTTTGGCTCAGATGTCGAGCTGGTGAGTGTCTCTTCATTCTCGAACAACGTTGAGGTTCGCAGCTCAAATATAAGTCGAGAAAATTATCCTCATTCGCAGCCACCTTTTCTGATGTGTATGTTTGTACACTTGTATTGCCACATTGGCCTATGTCGCCAGTGCCCTGACGCATGAGTCTCACAGTTTGGGTCCTTTCCATTGAGAAAGTTGGCAATATTTTGGCTCCAATGTCGAGCTGGTGAGTGTCTCTTCATTCTCGAACAACGTTGAGGTTCGCAGCTCAAATATAAGTCGAGAACATTATCCTCATTCGCAGCCATGTTTTCTTATGTGTATCTATGTACACGTGTATTGCCGCATAGGCCTATGTCGCCAGTGCCCTGACGCATGAGTCTCACAGTTTGGGTTCTTTCTATTGAGAAATTTGGCAATATTTTGGCTCCGATGTCGAGCTGGTGAGTGTCTCTTCATTCTCGAACAACGTTGAGGTTCGCAGCTCAAATAAAAGTCCAGAAAATTATCCTCATTCGCAGCCACCTTTTCTGATGTGTATGTTTGTACACTTGTATTGCCGCATAGGCCTATGCCGTCAGTGCCCTGACACATGGGTCTCACGGTTTGGGTTTTTTCCAGTGAGAAGTTTGGCAATATTTTGGCTCAGATGTCGAGCTGGTGAGTTTCTCTTCATTCTCGAACAACGTTGAGGTTCGCAGCTCAGATATAAGTCTAGAAAATTAACCTCATTCGCAGCCATGTTTTCTTATGTGTATCTATGTACACGTGTATTGCCGCATTGGCCTATGTCGCCAGTGCCCTGACGCATGAGTCTCACAGTTTGGGTCCTTTCCATTGAGAAAGTTGGCAATATTTTGGCTCAGATGTCGAGCTGGTGAGTGTCTCTTCATTCTCGAACAACGTTGAGGTTTGCAGCTCAAATATAAGTCGAGAAAATTATCCTCATTCGCAGCCACCTTTTCTGATGTGTATCTATGTACACGTGTATTGCCGCACTGGCCTATGTCGCCAACGCCCTGACTCATGAGTCTCACAGTTTGGGTTCTTTCCATTGAGAAATTTGGCAATATTTTGGCTCAGATGTCAGGCTGGTGAGTGTCTCTTCATTCTCGAACAACGTTGAGGTTCGCAGCTCAAATATAAGTCGAGAAAATTATCCTCATTCGCAGCAATGTTTTCTTATGTGTATCTATGTACACGTGTATTGCCGCATAGGCCTATGTCGCCAGTGCCCTGACGCATGAGTCTCACAGTTTGGGTTCTTTCTATTGAGAAATTTGGCAATATTTTGGCTCCGATGTCGAGCTGGTGAGTGTCTCTTCATTCTCGAACAACGTTGAGGTTCGCAGCTCAAATATAAGTCGAGAAAATTATCCTCATTCGCAGCCACCTTTTCTGATGTGTATCTATGTACACGTGTATTGCCGCACTGGCCTATGTCGCCAACGCCCTGACTCATGAGTCTCACAGTTTGGGTTCTTTCCATTGAGAAATTTGGCAATATTTTGGCTCAGATGTCAGGCTGGTGAGTGTCTCTTCATTCTCGAACAACGTTGAGGTTCGCAGCTCAAATATAAGTCGAGAAAATTATCCTCATTCGCAGCCATGTTTTCTTATGTGCATCTATGTACACGTGTATTGCCGCATTGGCCTATGTAGCCAGTGCCCTGACGCATGAGTCTTATGTGTATCTATGTACACGTGTATTGCCGCATTGGCCTATGTAGCCAGTGCCCTGACGCATGAGTCTCACAGTTTGGGTTCTTTCTATTGAGAAATTTGACAATATTTTGGCTCCGACGTCGAGATGGTGAGTGTCTCTTCATTCTCGAACAACGTTGAGGTTCGCAGCTCAAATAAAAGTCCAGAAAATTATCCTCATTCGCAGCCACTTTTTTTGATGTGTATGTTTGTACACTTGTATTGCCGCATAGGCCTATGCCGTCAGTGCCCTGACACATGGGTCTCACGGTTTGGGTTTTTTCCAGTGAGAAAGTTGGCAATATTTTGGCTCAGATGTCGAGCTGGTGAGTGTCTCTTCATACTCGAACAACGTTGAGGTTCGCAGCTCAAATATAAGTTGAGAAAATTATCCTCATTCGCAGCCATGTTTTCTTATGTGTGTCTATGTACACGTGTATTGCCGCATTGGCCTATGTAGCCAGTGCCCTGACGCATGAGTCTTATGTGTATCTATGTACACGTGTATTGCCGCATTGGCCTATGTAGCCAGTGCCCTGACGCATGAGTCTCACAGTTTGGGTTCTTTCCATTTCGAAATTTGGCAATAATTTGGCTCAGATGTCGAGATGGTGAGTGTCTCTTCATTCTCGAACAACGTTGAGGTTCGCAGCTAAGATATAAGTCGAAATAATTATCCTCATTCGCCGCCACCTTTTCTTATGTGTAATGTTTGTACACGTGTATTGCCGCATAGGCCTATGCCGTCAGTGCCCTGACACATGGGTCCCACGGTTTGGGTTTTTTCCAGTGAGAAGTTTGGCAATATTTTGGCTCAGATGTCGAGCTGGTGAGTGTCTCTTCATTCTCGAACAACGTTGAGGTTCGCAGCTCAAATATAAGTAGAGAAAATTATCCTCATTCGCAGCCACCTTTTCTGATGTGTATGTTTGTACACGTGTATTGCCGCATAGGCCTATGCCGCCAGTGGCCTGACGCATGTGTCTCATGGTTTGGGTTTTTTCCAGTGAGAAATTTGGCAATATTTTGGCTCAGATGTCGAGCTGGTGAGTGTCTCTTCATTCTCGAACAAAGTTGAGTTTCGCAGCTCAGATATAAGTCGAGAAAATAATCCTCATTCGCAGCAATATTTTCTTATGTGTATCTATGTACACGTGTATTGCCGCATAGGCCTATGTCGCCAGTGCCCTGACGCATGAGTCTCACGGTTTGGTTTTTTTCCAGTGAGAAGTTTGGCAATATTTTGGCTCAGATGTCGAGCTGGTGAGTGTCTCTTCATTCTCGAACAACGTTGAGGTTCGCAGCTCAAATATAAGTCGAGAAAATTATCCTCATTCGCAGCCACCTTTTCTGATGTGTATGTTTGTACACTTGTATTGCCACATTGGCCTATGTCGCCAGTGCCCTGACGCATGAGTCTCACAGTTTGGGTCCTTTCCATTGGGAAAGTTGGCAATATTTTGGCTCCAATGTCGAGCTGGTGAGTGTCTCTTCATTCTCGAACAACGTTGAGGTTCGCAGCTCAAATATAAGTCGAGAACATTATCCTCATTCGCATCCATGTTTTCTTATGTGTATCTATGTACACGAGTATTGCCGCATAGGCCTATGTCGCCAGTGCCCTGACGCATGAGTCTCACAGTTTGGGTTCTTTCTATTGAGAAATTTGGCAATATTTTGGCTCCGATGTCGAGCTGGTTAGTGTCTCTTCATTCTCGAACAACGTTGAGGTTTGCAGCTCAAATAAAAGTCCAGAAAATTATCCTCATTCGCAGCCACCTTTTCTGATGTGTATGTTTGTACACTTGTATTGCCGCATAGGCCTATGCCGTCAGTGCCCTGACACATGGGTCTCACGGTTTGGGTTTTTTCCAGTGAGAAGTTTGGCAATATTTTGGCTCAAATGTCGAGCTGGTGAGTGTCTCTTCATTCTCGAACAAAGTTGAGTTTCGCAGCTCAGATATAAATCGAGAAAATAATCCTCATTCGCAGCAATATTTTCTTATGTGTATCTATGTACACGTGTATTGCCGCATAGGCCTATGTCGCCAGTGCCCTGACGCATGAGTCTCACGGTTTGGTTTTTTTCCAGTGAGAAGTTTGGCAATATTTTGGCTCAGATGTCGAGCTGGTGAGTGTCTCTTCATTCTCGAACAACGTTGAGGTTCGCAGCTCAAATATAAGTCGAGAAAATTATCCTCATTCGCAGCCACCTTTTCTGATGTGTATGTTTGTACACTTGTATTGCCACATTGGCCTATGTCGCCAGTGCCCTGACGCATGAGTCTCACAGTTTGGGTCCTTTCCATTGAGAAAGTTGGCAATATTTTGGCTCCAATGTCGAGCTGGTGAGTGTCTCTTCATTCTCGAACAACGTTGAGGTTCGCAGCTCAAATATAAGTCGAGAACATTATCCTCATTCGCAGCCATGTTTTCTTATGTGTATCTATGTACACGTGTATTGCCGCATAGGCCTATGTCGCCAGTGCCCTGACGCATGAGTCTCACAGTTTGGGTTCTTTCTATTGAGAAATTTGGCAATATTTTGGCTCCGATGTCGAGCTGGTGAGTGTCTCTTCATTCTCGAACAACGTTGAGGTTCGCAGCTCAAATAAAAGTCCAGAAAATTATCCTCATTCGCAGCCACCTTTTCTGATGTGTATGTTTGTACACTTGTATTGCCGCATAGGCCTATGCCGTCAGTGCCCTGACACATGGGTCTCACGGTTTGGGTTTTTTCCAGTGAGAAGTTTGGCAATATTTTGGCTCAGATGTCGAGCTGGTGAGTTTCTCTTCATTCTCGAACAACGTTGAGGTTCGCAGCTCAGATATAAGTCTAGAAAATTAACCTCATTCGCAGCCATGTTTTCTTATGTGTATCTATGTACACGTGTATTGCCGCATTGGCCTATGTCGCCAGTGCCCTGACGCATGAGTCTCACAGTTTGGGTCCTTTCCATTGAGAAAGTTGGCAATATTTTGGCTCAGATGTCGAGCTGGTGAGTGTCTCTTCATTCTCGAACAACGTTGAGGTTTGCAGCTCAAATATAAGTCGAGAAAATTATCCTCATTCGCAGCCACCTTTTCTGATGTGTATCTATGTACACGTGTATTGCCGCACTGGCCTATGTCGCCAACGCCCTGACTCATGAGTCTCACAGTTTGGGTTCTTTCCATTGAGAAATTTGGCAATATTTTGGCTCAGATGTCAGGCTGGTGAGTGTCTCTTCATTCTCGAACAACGTTGAGGTTCGCAGCTCAAATATAAGTCGAGAAAATTATCCTCATTCGCAGCCATGTTTTCTTATGTGCATCTATGTACACGTGTATTGCCGCATTGGCCTATGTAGCCAGTGCCCTGACGCATGAGTCTTATGTGTATCTATGTACACGTGTATTGCCGCATTGGCCTATGTAGCCAGTGCCCTGACGCATGAGTCTCACAGTTTGGGTTCTTTCTATTGAGAAATTTGACAATATTTTGGCTCCGACGTCGAGATGGTGAGTGTCTCTTCATTCTCGAACAACGTTGAGGTTCGCAGCTCAAATATAAGTCGAGAAAATTATCCTCATTCGAAGCCATGTTTTCTTATGTGTATCTATGTACACGTGTATTGCCGCATAGGCCTATGTCGCCAGTGCCCTGACGCATGAGTCTCACGGTTTGGTTTTTTTCCAGTGAGAAGTTTGGCAATGTTTTGGCTCAGATGTCGAGCTGGTGAGTGTCTCTTCATTCTCGAACAACGTTGAGGTTCGCAGCTCAAATAAAAGTCCAGAAAATTATCCTCATTCGCAGCCACCTTTTCTGATGTGTATGTTTGTACACTTGTATTGCCGCATAGGCCTATGCCGTCAGTGCCCTGACACATGGGTCTCACGGTTTGGGTTTTTTCCAGTGAGAAGTTTGGCAATATTTTGGCTCAGATGTCGAGCTGGTGAGTGTCTCTTCATTCTCGAACAACGTTGAGGTTCGCAGCTCAGATATAAGTCTAGAAAATTATCCTCATTCGCAGCCATGTTTTCTTATGTGTATCTATGTACACGTGTATTGCCGCATTGGCCTATGTCGCCAGTGCCCTGACGCATGAGTCTCACAGTTTGGGTCCTTTCCATTGAGAAAGTTGGCAATATTTTGGCTCAGATGTCGAGCTGGTGAGTGTCTCTTCATTCTCGAACAACGTTGAGGTTCGCAGCTCAAATATAAGTCGAGAAAATTATCCTCATTCGCAGCCACCTTTTCTGATGTGTATCCATGTACACGTGTATTGCCGCACTGGCCTATGTCGCCAACGCCCTGACTCATGAGTCTCACAGTTTGGGTTCTTTCCATTGAGAAATTTGGCAATATTTTGGCTCAGATGTCGAGCTGGTGAGTGTCTCTTCATTATCGAACAACGTTGAGGTTCGCAGCTCAAATATAAGTCGAGAAAATTATCCTCATTCGCAGCCATGTTTTCTTATGTGTATCTATGTACACGTGTATTGCCGCATTGGCCTATGTAGCCAGTGCCCTGACGCATGAGTCTTATGTGTATCTATGTACACGTGTATTGCCGCATTGGCCTATGTAGCCAGTGCCCTGACGCATGAGTCTCACAGTTTGGGTTCTTTCTATTGAGAAATTTGACAATATTTTGGCTCCGATGTCGAGATGGTGAGTGTCTCTTCATTCTCGAACAACGTTGAGGTTCGCAGCTCAAATATAAGTCGAGAAAATTATCCTCATTCGCAGCCATGTTTTCTTATGTGTATCTATGTACACGTGTATTGCCGCATAGGCCTATGTCGCCAGTGCCCTGACGCATGAGTCTTACGGTTTGGTTTTTTTCCAGTGAGAAGTTTGGCAATATTTTCGCTCAGATGTCGAGCTGGTGAGTGCCTCTTCATTCTCGAACAACGTTGAGGTTCGCAGCTCAAATATAAGTCGAGAAAATTATCCTCATTCGCAGCCATGTTTTCTTATGTGTATCTATGTACACGTGTATTGCCGCATAGGCCTATGTCGCCAGTGCCCTGACGCATGAGTCTTACGGTTTGGTTTTTTTCCAGTGAGAAGTTTGGCAATATTTTCGCTCAGATGTCGAGCTGGTGAGTGTCT
The DNA here is from genome assembly GCA_037893245.1 of Crossaster papposus. NCBI lineage: Eukaryota > Metazoa > Echinodermata > Asteroidea > Velatida > Solasteridae > Crossaster > Crossaster papposus. Next base: position 3,012,582 of record JBAIAA010000337.1, on the reverse strand, counting down.
CTTCATTCTCGAACAACGTTGAGGTTCGCAGCTCAAATATAAGTCGAGAACATTATCCTCATTCGCAGCCATGTTTTCTTATGTGTATCTATGTACACGTGTATTGCCGCATAGGCCTATGTCGCCAGTGCCCTGACGCATGAGTCTCACAGTTTGGGTTCTTTCTATTGAGAAATTTGGCAATATATTGGCTCCGATGTCGAGCTGGTGAGTGTCTCTTTATTCTCGAACAACGTTGAGGTTCGCAGCTCAAATATAAGTCGAGAAAATTATTGGCTCAGATGTCGAGCTGGTGAGTGTCTCTTCATTCTCGAACAACGTTGAGGTTCGCAGCTCAAATAAAAGTCCAGAAAATTATCCTCATTCGCAGCCACCTTTTCTGATGTGTATGTTTGTACACTTGTATTGCCGCATAGGCCTATGCCGTCAGTGCCCTGACACATGGGTCTCGCGGTTTGGGTTTTTTCCAGTGAGAAGTTTGGCAATATTTTGGCTCAGATGTCGAGCTGGTGAGTGTCTCTTCATTCTCGAACAACGTTGAGGTTCGCAGCTCAGATATAAGTCTAGAAAATTATCCTCATTCGCAGCCATGTTTTCTTATGTGTATCTATGTACACGTGTATTGCCGCATTGGCCTATGTCGCCAGTGCCCTGACGCATGAGTCTCACAGTTTGGGTCCTTTCCATTGAGAAAGTTGGCAATATTTTGGCTCAGATGTCGAGCTGGTGAGTGTCTCTTCATTCTCGAACAACGTTGAGGTTCGCAGCTCAAATATAAGTCGAGAAAATTATCCTCATTCGCAGCCACCTTTTCTGATGTGTATCTATGTACACGTGTATTGCCCTACTGGCCAATGTCGCCAACGCCCTGACTCATGAGTCTCACAGTTTGGGTTCTTTCCATTGAGAAATTTGGCAATATTTTGGCTCAGATGTCGAGCTGGTGAGTGTCTCTTCATTCTCGAACAACGTTGAGGTTCGCAGCTCAAATATAAGTCGAGAAAATTATCCTCATTCGCAGCCATGTTTTCTTATGTGTATCTATGTACACGTGTATTGCCGCATTGGCCTATGTAGCCAGTGCCCTGACGCATGCGTCTTATGTGTATCTATGTACACGTGTATTGCCGCATTGGCCTATGTAGCCAGTGCCCTGACGCATGAGTCTCACAGTTTGGGTTCTTTCTATTGAGAAATTTGACAATATTTTGGCTCCGATGTCGAGATGGTGAGTGTCTCTTCATTCTCGAACAACGTTGAGGTTCGCAGCTCAAATATAAGTCAAGAAAATTATCCTCATTCGCAGCCATGTTTTCTTATGTGTATCTATGTACACGTGTATTGCCGCATAGGCCTATGTCGCCAGTGCCCTGACGCATGAGTCTCACGGTTTGGTTTTTTTCCAGTGAGAAGTTTGGCAACATTTTGGCTCAGATGTCGAGCTGGTGAGTGTCTCTTCATTCTCGAACAACGTTGAGGTTCGCAGCTCAAATATAAGTCGAGAAAATTATCCTCATTCGCAGCCACCTTTTCTGATGTGTATGTTTGTACACTTGTATTGCCACATTGGCCTATGTCGCCAGTGCCCTGACGCATGAGTCTCACAGTTTGGGTCCTTTCCATTGAGAAAGTTGGCAATATTTTGGCTCCGATGTCGAGCTGGTGAGTGTCTCTTCATTCTCGGACAACGTTGGGGTTCGCAGCTCAAATATAAGTCGAGAACATTATCCTCATTCGCAGCCATGTTTTCTTATGTGTATCTATGTACACGTGTATTGCCGCATAGGCCTATGTCGCCTGTGCCCTGACGCATGAGTCTCACAGTTTGGGTTCTTTCTATTGAGAAATTTGGCAATATTTTGGCTCCGATGTCGAGCTGGTGAGTGTCTCTTCATTCTCGAACAACGTTGATGTTCGCAGCTCAAATATAAGTCGAGAAAATTATTGGCTCAGATGTCGAGCTGGTGAGTGTCTCTTCATTCTCGAACAACGTTGAGGTTCGCAGCTCAAATAAAAGTCCAGAAAATTATCCTCATTCGCAGCAACCTTTTCTGATGTGTATGTTTGTACACTTGTATTGCCGCATAGGCCTATGCCGTCAGTGCCCTGACACATGGGTCTCACGGTTTGGGTTTTTTCCAGTGAGAAGTTTGGCAATATTTTGGCTCAGATGTCGAGCTGGTGAGTGTCTCTTCATTCTCGAACAACGTTGAGGTTCGCAGCTCAGATATAAGTCTAGAAAATTATCCTCATTCGCAGCCATGTTTTCTTATGTGTATCTATGTACACGTGTATTGCCGCATTGGCCTATGTCGCCAGTGCCCTGACGCATGAGTATCACAGTTTAGGTCCTTTCCATTGAGAAAGTTGGCAATATTTTGGCTCAGATGTCGAGCTGGTGAGTGTCTCTTCATTCTCGAACAACGTTGAGGTTCGCAGCTCAAATATAAGTCGAGAAAATTATCCTCATTCGCAGCCACCTTTTCTGATGTGTATCTATGTACACGTGTATTGCCGCACTGGCCTATGTCGCCAATGCCCTGACTCATGAGTCTCACAGTTTGGGTTCTTTCCATTGAGAAATTTGGCAATATTTTGGCTCAGATGTCGAGCTGGTGAGTGTCTCTTCATTCTCGAACAACGTTGAGGTTCGCAGCTCAAATATAAGTCGAGAAAATTATCCTCATTCGCAGCCATGTTTTCTTATGTGTATCTATGTACACGTGTATTGCCGTATTGGCCTATGTAGCCAGTGCCCTGACGCATGAGTCTTATGTGTATCTATGTACATGTGTATTGCCGCATTGGCCTATGTAGCCAGTGCCCTGACGCATGAGTCTCACAGTTTGGGATCTTTCCATTTCGAAATTTGGCAATAATTTGGCTCAGATGTCGATATGGTGAGTGTCTCTTCATTCTCGAACAAAGTTGAGTTTCGCAGCTCAGATATAAGTCGAGAAAATAATCCTCATTCGCACCAATGTTTTCTTATGTGTATCTATGTACACGTGTATTGCCGCACTGGCCTATGTCGCCAGTGCCCTGACGCATGAGTCTCACAGTTTGGGTTCTTTCTATTGATAAATTTGGCAATATTTTGGCTCCGATGTCGAGCTGGTGAGTGTCTCTTCATTCTCGAACAACGTTGAGGTTCGCAGCTCAAATAAAAGTCCAGAAAATTATCCTCATTCGCAGCCACCTTTTCTGATGTGTATGTTTGTACACTTGTATTGCCGCATAGGCCTATGCCGTCAGTGCCCTGACACATGGGTCTCACGGTTTGGGTTTTTTCCAGTGAGAAAGTTGGCAATATTTTGGCTCAGATGTCGAGCTGGTGAGTGTCTCTTCATTCTCGAACAACGTTGAGGTTCGCAGCTCAAATATAAGTTGAGAAAATTATCCTCATTCGCAGCCATGTTTTCTTATGTGTATCTATGTACACGTGTATTGCCGCATTGGCCTATGTCGCCAGTGCCCTGACGCATGAGTCTCACAGTTTAGGTCCTTTCCATTGAGAAAGTTGGCAATATTTTGGCTCAGATGTCGAGCTGGTGAGTGTCTCTTCATTCTCGAACAACGTTGAGGTTCGCAGCTCAAATATAAGTCGAGAAAATTATCCTCATTCGCAGCCACCTTTTTGATGTGTATCTATGTACACGTGTATTGCCGCACTGGCCTATGTCGCCAATGCCCTGACTCATGAGTCTCACAGTTTGGGTTCTTTCCATTGAGAAATTTGGCAATATTTTGGCTCAGATGTCGAGCTGGTGAGTGTCTCTTCATTCTCGAACAACGTTGAGGTTCGCAGCTCAAATATAAGTCGAGAAAATTATCCTCATTCGCAGCCATGTTTTCTTATGTGTATCTATGTACACGTGTATTGCCGCACTGGCCTATGTAGCCAGTGCCCTGACGCATGAGTCTTATGTGTATCTATGTACACGTGTATTGCCGCATTGGCCTATGTAGCCAGTGCCCTGACGCATGAGTCTTATGTGTATCTATGTACACGTGTATTGCCGCATTGGCCTATGTCGCCAGTGCCCTGACGCATGAGTCTCACGGTTTGGTTTTTTTCCAGTGAGAAGTTTGGCAACATTTTGGCTCAGATGTCGGGCTGGTGAGTGTCTCTTCATTCTCGAACAACGTTGAGGTTCGCAGCTCAAATATAAGTCGAGAAAATTATCCTCATTCGCAGCCACCTTTTCTGATGTGTATGTTTGTACACTTGTATTGCCACATTGGCCTATGTCGCCAGTGCCCTGACGCATGAGTCTCACAGTTTGGGTCCTTTCCATTGAGAAAGTTGGCAATATTTTGGCTCCGATGTCGAGCTGGTGAGTGTCTCTTCATTCTCGAACAACGTTGGGGTTCGCAGCTCAAATATAAGTAGAGAACATTATCCTCATTCGCAGCCATGTTTTCTTATGTGTATCTATGTACACGTGTATTGCCGCATAGGCCTATGTCGCCAGTGCCCTGACGCATGAGTCTCACAGTTTGGGTTCTTTCTATTGAGAAATTTGGCAATATTTTGGCTCCGATGTCGAGCTGGTGAGTGTCTCTTCATTCTCGAACAACGTTGAGGTTCGCAGCTCAAATATAAGTCGAGAAAATTATTGGCTCAGATGTCGAGCTGGTGAGTGTCTCTTCATTCTCGAACAACGTTGAGGTTCGCAGCTCAAATAAAAGTCCAGAAAATTATCCTCATTCGCAGCAACCTTTTCTGATGTGTATGTTTGTACACTTGTATTGCCGCATAGGCCTATGCCGTCAGTGCCCTGACACATGGGTCTCACGGTTTGGGTTTTTTCCAGTGAGAAGTTTGGCAATATTTTGGCTCAGATGTCGAGCTGGTGAGTGTCTCTTCATTCTCGAACAACGTTGAGGTTCGCAGCTCAGATATAAGTCTAGAAAATTATCCTCATTCGCAGCCATGTTTTCTTATGTGTATCTATGTACACGTGTATTGCCGCATTGGCCTATGTCGCCAGTGCCCTGACGCATGAGTATCACAGTTTAGGTCCTTTCCATTGAGAAAGTTGGCAATATTTTGGCTCAGATGTCGAGCTGGTGAGTGTCTCTTCATTCTCGAACAACGTTGAGGTTCGCAGCTCAAATATAAGTCGAGAAAATTATCCTCATTCGCAGCCACCTTTTCTGATGTGTATCTATGTACACGTGTATTGCCGCACTGGCCTATGTCGCCAATGCCCTGACTCATGAGTCTCACAGTTTGGGTTCTTTCCATTGAGAAATTTGGCAATAATTTGGCTCAGGAGTCGAGATGGTGAGTGTCTCTTCATTCTCGAACAAAGTTGAGTTTCGCAGCTCAGATATAAGTCGATAAAATAATCCTCATTCGCACCAATGTTTTCTTATGTGTATCTATGTACACGTGTATTGCCGCACTGGCCTATGTCGCCAGTGCCCTGACGCATGAGTCTCACAGTTTGGGTTCTTTCTATTGATAAATTTGGCAATATTTTGGCTCCGATGTCGAGCTGGTGAGTGTCTCTTCATTCTCGAACAACGTTGAGGTTCGCAGCTCAAATAAAAGTCCAGAAAATTATCCTCATTCGCAGCCACCTTTTCTGATGTGTATGTTTGTACACTTGTATTGCCGCATAGGCCTATGCCGTCAGTGCCCTGACACATGGGTCTCACGATTTGGTTTTTTTCCAGTGAGAAAGTTGGCAATATTTTGGCTCAGATGTCGAGCTGGTGAGTGTCTCTTCATTCTCGAACAACGTTGAGGTTCGCAGCTCAAATATAAGTTGAGAAAATTATCCTCATTCGCAGCCATGTTTTCTTATGTGTATCTATGTACACGTGTATTGCCGCATTGGCCTATGTCGCCAGTGCCCTGACGCATGAGTCTCACAGTTTAGGTCCTTTCCATTGAGAAAGTTGGCAATATTTTGGCTCCAATGTCGAGCTGGTGAGTGTCTCTTCATTCTCGAACAACGTTGAGGTTCGCAGCTCAAATATAAGTCGAGAACATTATCCTCATTCGCAGCCATGTTTTCTTATGTGTATCTATGTACACGTGTATTGCCGCATAGGCCTATGTCGCCAGTGCCCTGACGCATGAGTCTCACAGTTTGGGTTCTTTCTATTGAGAAATGTGGCAATATTTTGGCTCCGATGTCGAGCTGGTGAGTGTCTCTTCATTCTCGAACAACGTTGAGGTTCGCAGCTCAAATAAAAGTCCAGAAAATTATCCTCATTCGCAGCCACCTTTTCTGATGTGTATGTTTGTACACTTGTATTGCCGCATAGGCCTATGCCGTCAGTGCCCTGACACATGGGTCTCACGGTTTGGGTTTTTTCCAGTGAGAAGTTTGGCAATATTTTGGCTCAGATGTCGAGCTGGTGAGTTTCTCTTCATTCTCGAACAACGTTGAGGTTCGCAGCTCAGATATAAGTCTAGAAAATTAACCTCATTCGCAGCCATGTTTTCTTATGTGTATCTATGTACACGTGTATTGCCGCATTGGCCTATGTCGCCAGTGCCCTGACGCATGAGTCTCACAGTTTGGGTCCTTTCCATTGAGAAAGTTGGCAATATTTTGGCTCAGATGTCGAGCTGGTGAGTGTCTCTTCATTCTCGAACAACGTTGAGGTTCGCAGCTCAAATATAAGTCGAGAAAATTATCCTCATTCGCAGCCACCTTTTCTGATGTGTATCTATGTACACGTGTATTGCCGCACTGGCCTATGTCGCCAACGCCCTGACTCATGAGTCTCACAGTTTGGGTTCTTTCCATTGAGAAATTTGGCAATATTTTGGCTCAGATGTCAGGCTGGTGAGTGTCTCTTCATTCTCGAACAACGTTGAGGTTCGCAGCTCAAATATAAGTCGAGAAAATTATCCTCATTCGCAGCCATGTTTTCTTATGTGCATCTATGTACACGTGTATTGCCGCATTGGCCTATGTAGCCAGTGCCCTGACGCATGAGTCTTATGTGTATCTATGTACACGTGTATTGCCGCATTGGCCTATGTAGCCAGTGCCCTGACGCATGAGTCTCACAGTTTGGGTTCTTTCTATTGAGAAATTTGACAATATTTTGGCTCCGACGTCCTGATGGTGAGTGTCTCTTCATTCTCGAACAACGTTGAGGTTCGCAGCTCAAATATAAGTCGAGAAAATTATCCTCATTCGAAGCCATGTTTTCTTATGTGTATCTATGTACACGTGTATTGCCGCATAGGCCTATGTCGCCAGTGCCCTGACGCATGAGTCTCACGGTTTGGTTTTTTTCCAGTGAGAAGTTTGGCAATATTTTGGCTCAGATGTCGAGCTGGTGAGTGTCTCTTCATTCTCGAACAACGTTGAGGTTCGCAGCTCAAATAAAAGTCCAGAAAATTATCCTCATTCGCAGCCACCTTTTCTGATGTGTATGTTTGTACACTTGTATTGCCGCATAGGCCTATGCCGTCAGTGCCCTGACACATGGGTCTCACGGTTTGGGTTTTTTCCAGTGAGAAGTTTGGCAATATTTTGGCTCAGATGTCGAGCTGGTGAGTGTCTCTTCATTCTCGAACAACGTTGAGGTTCGCAGCTCAGATATAAGTCTAGAAAATTATCCTCATTCGCAGCCATGTTTTCTTATGTGTATCTATGTACACGTGTATTGCCGCATTGGCCTATGTCGCCAGTGCCCTGACGCATGAGTCTCACAGTTTGGGTCCTTTCCATTGAGAAAGTTGGCAATATTTTGGCTCAGATGTCGAGCTGGTGAGTGTCTCTTCATTCTCGAACAACGTTGAGGTTCGCAGCTCAAATATAAGTCGAGAAAATTATCCTCATTCGCAGCCACCTTTTCTGATGTGTATCTATGTACACGTGTATTGCCGCACTGGCCTATGTCGCCAACGCCCTGACTCATGAGTCTCACAGTTTGGGTTCTTTCCATTGAGAAATTTGGCAATATTTTGGCTCAGATGTCGAGCTGGTGAGTGTCTCTTCATTATCGAACAACGTTGAGGTTCGCAGCTCAAATATAAGTCGAGAAAATTATCCTCATTCGCAGCCATGTTTTCTTATGTGTATCTATGTACACGTGTATTGCCGCATTGGCCTATGTAGCCAGTGCCCTGACGCATGAGTCTTATGTGTATCTATGTACACGTGTATTGCCGCATTGGCCTATGTAGCCAGTGCCCTGACGCATGAGTCTCACAGTTTGGGTTCTTTCTATTGAGAAATTTGACAATATTTTGGCTCCGATGTCGAGATGGTGAGTGTCTCTTCATTCTCGAACAACGTTGAGGTTCGCAGCTCAAATATAAGTCGAGAAAATTATCCTCATTCGCAGCCATGTTTTCTTATGTGTATCTATGTACACGTGTATTGCCGCATAGGCCTATGTCGCCAGTGCCCTGACGCATGAGTCTTACGGTTTGGTTTTTTTCCAGTGAGAAGTTTGGCAATATTTTCGCTCAGATGTCGAGCTGGTGAGTGTCTCTTCATTCTCGAACAACGTTGAGGTTCGCAGCTCAAATATAAGTCGAGAAAATTATCCTCATTCGCAGCCACCTTTTCTGATGTGTATGTTTGTACACTTGTATTGCCACATTGGCCTATGTCGCCAGTGCCCTGACGCATGAGTCTCACAGTTTGGGTCCTTTCCCTTGAGAAAGTTGGCAATATTTTGGCTCCAATGTCGAGCTGGTGAGTGTCTCTTCATTCTCGAACAACGTTGAGGTTCGCAGCTCAAATATAAGTCGAGAACATTATCCTCATTCGCAGCCATGTTTTCTTATGTGTATCTATGTACACGTGTATTGCCGCATAGGCCTATGTCGCCAGTGCCCTGACGCATGAGTCTCACAGTTTGGGTTCTTTCTATTGAGAAATTTGGCAATAGTTTGGCTCCGATGTCGAGCTGGTGAGTGTCTCTTCATTCTCGAACAACGTTGAGGTTCGCAGCTCAAATATAAGTCGATACAATTATTGGCTCAGATGTCGAGCTGGTGAGTGTCTCTTCATTCTCGAACAACGTTGAGGTTCGCAGCTCAAATAAAAGTCCAGAAAATTATCCTCATTCGCAGCCACTTTTTCTGATGTGTATGTTTGTACACTTGTATTGCCGCATAGGCCTATGCCGTCAGTGCCCTGACACATGGGTCTCACGGTTTGGGTTTTTTCCAGTGAGAAGTTTGGCAATATTTTGGCTCAGATGTCGAGCTGGTGAGTGTCTCTTCATTCTCGAACAACGTTGAGGTTCGCAGCTCAGATATAAGTCTAGAAAATTATCCTCATTCGCAGCCATGTTTTCTTATGTGTATCTATGTACACGTGTATTGCCGCATTGGCCTATGTCGCCAGTGCCCTGACGCATGAGTCTCACAGTTTGGGTCCTTTCCATTGAGAAAGTTGGCAATATTTTGGCTCAGATGTCGAGCTGGTGAGTGTCTCTTCATTCTCGAACAACGTTGAGGTTCGCAGCTCAAATATAAGTCGAGAAAATTATCCTCATTCGCAGCCACCTTTTCTGATGTGTATCTATGTACACGTGTATTGCCGCACTGGCCTATGTCGCCAACGCCATGACTCATGAGTCTCACAGTTTGGGTTCTTTCCATTGAGAAATTTGGCAATATTTTGGCTCAGATGTCGAGCTGGTGAGTGTCTCTTCATTCTCGAACAACGTTGAGGTTCGCAGCTCAAATATAAGTCAAGAAAATTATCCTCATTCGCAGCCATGTTTTCTTATGTGTATCTATGTACACGTGTATTGCCGCATTGGCCTATGTAGCCAGTGCCCTGACGCATGAGTCTTATGTGTATCTATGTACACGTGTATTGCCGCATTTGCCTATGTAGCCAGTGCCCTGACGCATGAGTCTCACAGTTTGGGTTCTTTCTATTGAGAAATTTGACAATATTTTGGCTCCGATGTCGAGATGGTGAGTGTCTCTTCATTCTCGAACAACGTTGAGGTTCGCAGCTCAAATATAAGTCGAGAAAATTATCCTCATTCGCAGCCATGTTTTCTTATGTGTATCTATGTACACGTGTATTGTCGCATAGGCCTATGTCGCCAGTGCCCTGACGCATGAGTCTCACGGTTTGGTTTTTTTCCAGTGAGAAGTTTGGCAATATTTTAGCTCAGATGTCGAGCTGGTGAGTGTCTCTTCATTCTCGAACAACGTTGAGGTTCGCAGCTCAAATATAAGTCGAGAACATTATCCTCATTCGCAGCCATGTTTTCTTATGTGTATCTATGTACACGTGTATTGCCGCATAGGCCTATGTCGCCAGTGCCCTGACGCATGAGTCTCACAGTTTGGGTTCTTTCTATTGAGAAATTTGGCAATATATTGGCTCCGATGTCGAGCTGGTGAGTGTCTCTTTATTCTCGAACAACGTTGAGGTTCGCAGCTCAAATATAAGTCGAGAAAATTATTGGCTCAGATGTCGAGCTGGTGAGTGTCTCTTCATTCTCGAACAAAGTTGAGTTTCGCAGCTCAGATATAAGTCGATAAAATAATCCTCATTCGCACCAATGTTTTCTTATGTGTATCTATGTACACGTGTATTGCCGCACTGGCCTATGTCGCCAGTGCCCTGACGCATGAGTCTCACAGTTTGGGTTCTTTCTATTGATAAATTTGGCAATATTTTGGCTCCGATGTCGAGCTGGTGAGTGTCTCTTCATTCTCGAACAACGTTGAGGTTCGCAGCTCAAATAAAAGTCCAGAAAATTATCCTCATTCGCAGCCACCTTTTCTGATGTGTATCTATGTACACGTGTATTGCCGCACTGGCCTATGTCGCCAATGCCCTGACTCATGAGTCTCACAGTTTGGGTTCTTTCCATTGAGAAATTTTGCAATATTTTGGCTCAGATGTCGAGCTGGTGAGTGTCTCTTCATTCTTGAACAACGTTGAGGTTCGCAGCTCAAATATAAGTCGAGAAAATTATCCTCATTCGCAGCCATGTTTTCTTATGTGTATCTATGTACACGTGTATTGCCGCACTGGCCTATGTAGCCAGTGCCCTGACGCATGAGTCTTATGTGTATCTATGTACACGTGTATTGCCGCATTGGCCTATGTAGCCAGTGCCCTGACGCATGAGTCTCACAGTTTGGGTTCTTTCCATTTCGAAATTTGGCAATAATTTGGCTCAGATGTCGAGATGGTGAGTGTCTCTTCATTCTCGAACAAAGTTGAGTTTCGCAGCTCAGATATAAGTCGAGAAAATAATCCTCATTCGCACCAATGTTTTCTTATGTGTATCTATGTACACGTGTATTGCCGCACTGGCCTATGTCGCCAGTGCCCTGACGCATGAGTCTCACAGTTTGGGTTCTTTCTATTGATAAATTTGGCAATATTTTGGCTCAGATGTCGAGCTGGTGAGTGTCTCTTCATTCTCGAACAACGTTGAGGTTCGCAGCTCAAATAAAAGTCCAGAAAATTATCCTCATTCGCAGCCACCTTTTCTGATGTGTATGTTTGTACACTTGTATTGCCGCATAGGCCTATGCCGTCAGTGCCCTGACACATGGGTCTCACGGTTTGGGTTTTTTCCAGTGAGAAAGTTGGCAATATTTTGGCTCAGATGTCGAGCTGATGAGTGTCTCTTCATTCTCGAACAACGTTGAGGTTCGCAGCTCAAATATAAGTTGAGAAAATTATCCTCATTCGCAGCCATGTTTTCTTATGTGTGTCTATGTACACGTGTATTGCCGCATTGGCCTATGTAGCCAGTGCCCTGACGCATGAGTCTTATGTGTATCTATGTACACGTGTATTGCCGCATTGGCCTAGTAGCCAGTGCCCTGACGCATGAGTCTCACAGTTTGGGTTCTTTCCATTTCGAAATTTGGCAATAATTTGGCTCAGATGTCGAGATGGTGAGTGTCTCTTCATTCTCGAACAACGTTGAGGTTCGCAGCTAAGATATAAGTCGAAATAATTATCCTCATTCGCCGCCACCTTTTCTTATGTGTAATGTTTGTACACGTGTATTGCCGCATAGGCCTATGCCGTCCGTGCCGTGACACATGGGTCCCACGGTTTGGTTTTTTTCCAGTGAGAAGTTTGGCAATATTTTGGCTCAGATATCGAGCTGGTGAGTGTCTCTTCATTCTCGAACAACGTTGAGTTTCGCAGCTCAGATATAAGTCGAGAAAATAATCCTCATTCGCAGCAATGTTTTCTTATGTGTATCTATGTACACGTGTATTGCCGCACTGGCCTATGTCGCCAGTGCCCTGACTCATGAGTCTCACAGTTTGGGTTCTTTCTATTGAGGAATTTGACAATATTTTGGCTCCGATGTCGAGCTGGTGAGTGTCTCTTCATTCTCGAACAACGTTGAGGTTCGCAGCTCAAATATAAGTCGAGAAAATTATCCCCATTCGCAGCCATGTTTTCTTATGTGTATCTATGTACACGTGTATTGCCGCATAGGCCTATGTCGCCAGTGCCCTGACGCATGAGTCTCACGGTTTGGTTTTTTCCAGTGAGAAGTTTGGCAATATTTTGGCTCAGATGTCGAGCTGGTGAGTGTCTCTTCATTCTCGAACAACGTTGAGGTTCGCAGCTCAAATATAAGTCG